>JAKEPQ010000146.1:3020000-3620000 GCA_024500445.1 Entomyzon cyanotis | reverse complement strand
GCTGTGATGGATGAAATTCTGAATTGTCAAATACAAAGCAAAAAGACAAGATATAAGGGAAACTCTTCATCTGTGCCTCGGTGCTGTAAGTTATAGGCAACAATTGGACAACTGTCTTCCTGGGGATTGCATTACAATCTCTGCCCAGTGTGCAGGGAGGGGGGAAAAAAGAGGAAAAAAGAAAAGTGGAAAAACATCTCAAATGGAACAGCTCTCAAGAAATTAAATAGTGTGATATAAATCACTCCTATGCCTTCAGCTAGAAAATTCTGTTAAGGCTAAGTTAGAAAAGGATCTAAGTGCTGGATAAGGATAAACTCCTGACAGGTAAAAGGATGAATGATTTGGGAAAGTTTGCAAGGAGAGAGGCAAAGAAAACTGACCTACAACTGCAGCATGAGAGCAAAACGTGGATCCACCCCCCCTCTAGCGGCCAATCCCCACCGGCTGTGCAAAACCACTGCAGAGTGACTTTAAAACAAGCACACAGCCCCCTTTTTAAAATTTCCCCTTTCAATTTTATGTTGTTTCATCGTATATTATTATTTGCTGTTCCTCATTAAACTGCCTGCTGCACTGCTGTGTTGTTTCTTGTCATCTCTCAGTGCAGACGCTGCTGTACAGATGGATTTTTTTTTTTTTTTTTTTCTTTTTTTTTTTGGGTGAAGTGCTTCTACCTGCCTGCAAGAAGAGGATACGGAGTGTGGCAAGGGGCCATGCACACCCTGGCATTGGGAATAATGGTAAAATTAAAAAATAACCTTTGGAATTCAGTGTACAAGACATCACCGATGCAAAAAATAGGCATTTAAGAAAAGGAATGGTTGTACAGAAATGGGAACACAGAACTAATTTGGTACATCTATCCCTAAAACTTTTTAGATTAAAAAAGATATTCTTTTAGGAACAGCATCTGGGACAGGGCATATCCTGCAGTGGAAATGGTCTCTTTAATTTCCTACCCATGGACCAATCCCTGAATTTCAGTGTTTCCAACCAACCTGCACAGCTGGGGAAACTGAGGCTGGGTGAATCCTTCACATTCCCACATTCCCAACACACACAGGTTCTGCTTGGTCACTTACTCCTTCTGTAGGAAATTCACTCAAACTGGAAGAATCCCCATTTTTACCAATTTCTCCAAATAATTCAATATAATAGCCCATTTTCTGCTGCTGTTCTTTAGCAATCCTACCCTAGAACACTTTGTGGTCTGCAGAGAGAAGCTGAGCTCTGTTTCTGGCTGAGGTAACACCAAACCCTTTGTCAGGACTGTGTGTTTTGTTAAACTTGCACATTCTACCAAAAAACAGAAGAAGAAAACAGAAGAAACCTGGAGCAGAAGTGAACATCCTTCAGCTGCATCTATTCCATCCTCAACCTAATAAATTCCAGGGAACCAAGCTGTGCTTGTGGGGCAGATGAGAAGTCACAAGGGTTTAAATTTGCCTCTTGCAAAAATCTTTCCATCACTTCAATTTTCTCAATCTCTGCTTCAAATGCCACTCTCACCAGTGTGTTTTAAGATACAGGTAAATTTATGTATTTTATAGGGAGGCAAATTAACCCTTTCTACAAGTGATTTGCTAAGAAACTGCCCACGAATGTATTTTTAATTAAGGTTTGTAAAACGTTACGTATGCATTTTAATAATTAAACAAGGGTTGCTGCCCTTCTATAAATTATTCTGAAATCACCTGTTGATTATCTAAGATGGTGCCTTGTGGTATCCTATGGTGGCTTAGATGCAGTTCAGAGCTAGCACCCTGATTTTAATTTGAATAATTAATTAGCCCAAGTGAACCAGAAGAATAAAACCACTAACAATGCACATTTTGACATCTCACATCTTAAATTTAAAGAACAAACCCATATCTGATGTGTCTTGATAATCTGAGCTTGTTAAAAATAGCTAGACAACAGATTATTCAGAAGATTTGTATATAATGATGTAAGCAATTTGCTCTTCCATTACAAAATTAATTCATTACTGGCTGCAGTCAGGGCAAGTTTGACAGTCTATCCTTTACTGATGCAATTCCAGACAACTCTTGTGTTCAAATTATGCCCTCTGTCAAGAGAGATTCAGAAAAAGGAGAATGTAAGAACTGCACAAGTTTAAAAAAATAACAAGAGGCATTTGAGCACTCTGGGGATGGGCAGAAGTGTCAGGAAGAGCTTCCAGGGAAACCTAAAGAAAGCTGAATCTCTGCTCAATGTGGAAAGAAATCCAAATGATCCACCCATGGCATCTATTTTTCCATCAAAACTTACAGAGAATCATATATGTATTTCTGGTACCTACAGGAGGGATTTGGAGTGTTTGGCTGAGCACCTCAAACTGGGTGGGGATTTTTACCCATTGGGCTATGCAATAATACACTTAGTTTTATATAAGGAATTCAGATTTTCCTCCATACAACTTCTCCATCTTACTCTGTTAAACAATATTTTTTTATTGCCTATATTCGTCTTTTCAGATGACAAAAGGCAAACTCTAATTTTTTATAGGGCTTTGAGTTTCCAGATATTGAAGAAAAGAGGCTTCTTTAGAATGACAGCCAAGTGTAGCCTCTGATTTCCCCTGAATATCATTACTGGGGTAAATCAAGTGACAGGTTCCACACTAATTTGTCCCTTATTAGTTAACAGTATCAACCACTCTTTTTTCATTCTAGATCATACATTTTATGGAGTACTAGAAGCTGTTTTTATTATTAAAGTTATCTCAAAGGCTTTTCCCAATATCTACCATGATTTAAAAAAAAAAAAAAAAACCACAAAAAAACCCAAAACCCAGAAACCATTCAATCATAAATTCAATGACAGATCATTTTGCCTTTCTAGAAAATGAAATCTTAAAAGCCATTTAATTAAACTGAATGATAACTGAATTACTTTAACCACTCAAAGAATTAAAACCACGGATGCTCTCTCCCCAGACACTGAAACCTGCCATACCACTGAGTTACCACAAGGAAGAAATCTTTACGAAAGCAAACTATTCCGTGCAGGCTTTTCATATTTATAAATAAGACCCCCTCCTCAATAACTTCATTTATTTGCATTTTCAATTGCAAAATTTTACCTTTCTATAATATCCAGAGTGACAGGAAGGTGTCAGGAATGACCACATGCTTTGAACATCAGCAAAGAGTCAAACCTCAAAGCAAGGTCTGGGTTCTGTTTGAAACTCTCGCTGGTTTTAGTGAAAAAAAAAACCCCAAAAAACTAACCCTAAATGTTATGCTAACCACCTGCTTCAGCCTCCCGGTGTGCCTGAAAAACCACTCAGAGCATTAAACCATTAAACCAAGCCCAGCTGCAGCTTGACAACACAATGATGTTCACCTGGACACATAAAGACTGTTTGCAACCAGCAAATAGTGTTGGAGCAATTTATTTTTCTTTTAAAATATTGTTCCTATTTGCCCCTACTTCAAGAATTTTACCTAACCTAGAACTAACCTTGGATGAGTTTGTTTTCCCCTTCCAGGAGTTAAAAAGAGAAAGTTTCTTTACATTGCAAATATTATTTGCTAAGTCTCTTCCGTGTGTATTCTGTGCTTCCAAAGGATTAAAAAAGGAATTTTGTCACTGAAAGAATAGGAAAATAGATTTGCAGATGTAGCAATCTTGTAAAGCCCTGAGTTCAAAAAAACATTCACAGTACCATCGAGAAGGAAAAGTCATTTCCCAAATTGTCCCAAGTCTCTTCCTACAGAGATTAAAAGGACAATGATGCACCTCCTACGTGACTCTTTTCCACTGCCTGCAGGAACAGCCCAGCTCCAGTTCCCTTCCCGTGATTAGGCTCAGGATTATTTCACACCTGTCTCTTGGTTCCTATATTTGTCATGTTAGGCATTTTTTTGCAAGGTGAACACAAGTTATTTTATTCAGAGGTGTGAAAAAAAAAAAAAACCAAAAAAAAACCCAAACAACTGGTCCTTGCTGCATTAGTCAGGTTTCCATCACTACAAAGTAAAGCATCAATCGGGATGAAAACTCTAGAAATCACTTTTTTTTTTTTTTTTAAATTCTTGCCAACTACATAATTACGCCTCAAATGATTTTGTGCCAGGTGGTTTGGCTAACAGATGGAATGGTATATTTGTTCACTCTTCGTAAACCAAGCTCCTTTCAAAAGCTGTGAGCCAGAAGTATCTAAATTATTGACTGACAGTTCTATATGCCTAATAATTAATTAAACTCTGGCTACAAATTGCAGTGAGTCCTGGGAGCATTTAAAAATATATATATATAAAAAATATATGATTGTATCTTTACCAGTAACATTTTTAAATTGTGGCAGATAAAAATACTGGTGTGAAGTGATGCACTACAGACAAAAGAGCTTTGGTAGGAAGCATCTTAGAAATGCCTGAAGCAGAGCACTTTACATCACAGGGGTGGATGGGCTGGAGAGATGGAGCTGGGAGATCCTCAGGAGGTTCAAGTGCAGAGTCCTGCAGCAGAGTGGGGAATCCCAGACACACAGAGCTGAGAGGGGAATGGATTGAGAGCAGCCCTGGGGAGGACTTGAGGGTGCTGGAGGATATGAGCTGGACATGTCCTAGCCCAGAAACCCCCATGGCCTGGGCTGATCCCACAGTGTGGGCAGCAGGGAGGGGGAGATTCTGCCCCTCTGCCCTGCTCAGGTGAGATCCCACCTGCAGAGCTGCCCCAGCCATGGGACCAACATGAGAATGATGTGGAGCTGCTGGAGCAAATCCAGAGGAAGCCATGGAGATGCTCCAAGGGCTGGAGTCCCTCTGGAGCCAGGCTGGGAGAGCTGGGGGTGTTCACCTGGGGAAGGGAAGGATACAAGGAGAGCTTAGAGGCCCTGCCAGTGCCTGAAAGGGCTCTGGGAAAGCTGGAGAGGGACTGGGGACAAGGGATAGAATGGAAAGGGCGAATGGCTTCACACTGCCAGAGGGCAGGGATAGATGGGATTAGGGAGGAATTGGGATGAGATTCTTCCCTGTGAGGGTCGAGAGGCCCTGGCACAGGTTGCCCAGAGAAGCTGTGGCTGCCCCTGGATCCCTGGAAGTGTCCAAGGCCAGGTTATCTGGGCCTTGAAGCAACCTGGGATAGTGGAAGGTGTCCCACGGACAGGGTTGGAACAAGACGGGCTTTAAGGTTCCTTCCAACACAAACCATTCCATGATTCTTTGATAACATTAAAAAGTTGCTCCTGTAAGATTATTTTTCACAATCCCAAGCATTACCAAAGGCTCACTCAAACCAGCTAGAGGCTGTGACCAGATCTAACCAATGCAGTCAGGTTCACAAGACTCTTTCCAGAGAACACACACTCAATACAACACCACTCAGGAGGGAGAAATTAAACTGAGATCAAAACACAAGATAACCACTGCTTTATCCATCCTGCATTAGGAGTTACCTGGGGCTCATTCATTTCTTGCCTGCACATCCCAGAAGGAAATAGAGAAACCTTTGTTAGCCAGAGAACAGCCCAGAGTCCATCAGGATGTGTCACAATGATTTGTGCTGAGCACTCAGGGGAGGCACTGAGTGAATCCAGCCTGGCCAAAGGTGCTGGACTTGGAGCTCACATGCAGATGAACTGTGCAGAGGAGGCACAGCAGCCATTTGATGGACAGCACATGTCAGCAGGCATTTTCAAGCTGGAAACAGCCTGGATTTTCTGCTCCTGTGCCCATCAGCTGTGCCATAAAGGTACCAGAAGTCTGTGGCAGAGCTGATCCTGTCCCATTAAACATTCCCCTGAACAACTACAAACATCACCATTTCCCAGCCCATGTAATGATCGTCATAATCCCACCAAGCTGAGGGGAAAAACAGATCCATTTCCTACACAACCCTCCTAGGGGAAAATAGTAATTAATTTTAAAAAAACAAAAAATGAGAAAAGCTTTTTGTCATAGTATATTAATATCTGTACTTCTGCTATCACAGAGCTGTGCCAGAAACACTGATTTAACAGGCAATGCAAAGCAATTACCATGCAAATAATATTAGCCAGCAATTTATTATTTTTTTTTAGTGAAGTCCTTGTTTTGGCTAGCAGACCACAGTAACAGATTCCAATAAAACTGGGTAATTGAAAGAAATTGCAAGTGTCTAAATAGCTGTGACACCAAACATATGAAGCAGCAGTTCTCAGCCTGGCCTATTGGTCTGCTTGTGATTTCAGATATAGACAACCTGGGGAGACAACAAAGGAACAGCCTACACAGCAAAAAGAGAGCACTGAAGCAACCAGAAGGAAAGATACTGAGGAAAACTCTAAGTAGTGACATTGGCAAGGAGGACAATGGAGAAAAATGTAGAGGGCTTTAAGCCACTTAGAAAACAGCTTTCCTGCTTCAAATCCTTCCTTTGCCACTGGTTTTCTTCAAAAGAAACATATTTTTTAGAGTAAGTCTATCTTTTCTTAAGCAATATATGCTCATCTATTTATAGCACAGGATTGGAAACTTGCTTAGATTAACTGAAATGTTAAGCTCCATGTTCAGCTTCAGAAGTTGCCCATTGATCCTCTTGCCTTGGATTGATCAGAGCAATAGGATTTTACCTAAATCACTTTTGTGTTCTTCCTGTGACTACCAGAAAATGAACTAAGTTGCTTAACTCACACCAGAGTGCTGTGACATTCACAAAATTAAGGAAGCTGAGCGTTGCAAGACCTAAAATATTTAATTCCCCTACAAAACAGTTACTGACAGCTGTGTACTTCGAGACATAATATCGTGACAACAATTAAATGATGCCTCCTAGGAAATCTGGGACAGGAAAACATGTCACAGTCAAGTCTGTCATCCCTGGAAAGACCTTTGAAGATCATCATATATATTCACGCATTTTCTGAGCAGGGCCAGCAGAAGCCAGAAAGGTCACTGGAAAGCTGGTAAAAAATGCCAACAGCAAAACAGATGAGCAATTTTTTCACAAAACTTTCAGACTATTTGAGACAGTGGAAACCT
Source organism: Entomyzon cyanotis (assembly GCA_024500445.1). Lineage (NCBI taxonomy): Eukaryota > Metazoa > Chordata > Aves > Passeriformes > Meliphagidae > Entomyzon > Entomyzon cyanotis. The sequence continues at coordinate 3,613,029 of JAKEPQ010000146.1, read as the reverse complement.
CATCCTATTTCCAGCACTCAGTTCACTACAGGGCTGAATCAAGAAGCAAGGGAAGGGTCATGGGAAGATCCTGTGCTGTATAAAACAGATTTATGCACAAGCTCAGAGCCTGATATTGGACCCATCTTCATGTAAGTGAACAAACATGAAAGTATCATAAAGCACATGCCTGCTTTGAAATAAATACCAGTCTCTTAATGTCTTTATATCACTAATAATCTTAATGATCTTAATTAGTACTAATCTCTTAATTATGTTAATCGTATCTTACAAGGACACCTATGCTGGCATGATAACTGAATTAATACTTCAGCATTTTGCAGTGGAAATCTGCCTCATTTCCTCAACAGTTCTTCAGGCAGAATGGCAGCTGACATGACAAAATCAGGCAGGAACACATTTGGCATTTGCCACAAACCTATATCAAGACACATAGTCTTGACTCTGTAGCTTTGCCAAGGAGTAGGAGTATTCCCAGGCAAAGAGCCCAGTTTTAGACACAGGAGTTTTAAATACAGCAGAGGTGGTTAATAAAGCACCAACTCCCTACACCTGAATGCAGTGCTCAGGGTCAGAGCTTGCATGGGTTTTCACAGACTGGTGGATGGCAGTGCTGGGTTGGTTCTGTCACTGCTGTTTCAGATGTGGCACTTTCTGGCAGAGCACAGCCCAGGGTCACTGAGGAGAAGGAGCCACTGCTGTTCCCATGGAATGGGATCCAAACATGGATCCTTTTCCCAGGGAATGGAGGTTGGCCTAGAACTGCTGTGGCAAAAAAGTCTCAAATCCCAAAATCTGTAGGTGAGTTGATTTCACCCCTCAGCGCAGGAGCCTTGGAGGAAGCCAAGCTAATTGTGCATAAATTGCAATCTTCCCATTCTGTGTAGGCTTTCACAGCCAAAAGGTTATTTCTAGACCTATCCTAGGTCTACAAGTTGGTAGCTCAGCTCAGTGAATTTCAAAGTCTGAGTTTATCACAGGAATTTAGCAGACTGACAATTACAGCAGGATCCCAGAGGAACCAGAACCTCTCTGGTTACGAAGCTTTTCCCTTTGCCTCACTCCACAGATGGGAGCTCAGCGTTGCTGATGCTGATTAAACTAGAGCACGTCTGGAGAGATCTGGAGACAGTTTTTTTTTTTTTTTTTTTTCCTCTCAGACATATCACTCCATCAAGGGCTTGGCTAAATCTCACAGCAATCTTTAATTCTCACCTATCAATGCAGTGCTCCTAAATAACCTTGCTGTTGTTTCACTGTCGGTGGACACCTTTGTTAGAAGTGCTTGACAGCTAATAAAACATAAAATACAGGTGATTAGACCATTCCCTTAGAACTCTGGGAAAGAGGTTAGAGATTTGAAACATATCAATGCCATCAGAGAAGAAAAAAAAAATTGTTTTACTTCTGCCATGGTAACTAAAAGACTTGATTCTCAGATCACAGTCTGGTTAATCCAGAAGGCTTCTACTCCTCTAGTGATGTTACAGCCTTCATTTTTCTGGAAGTTTCTGCTAAATCTGTGTGTTCAGCTGGCTGACTTTGGATTTTTGAAAGATAAGTGAATATTCTTCAGAATTATGCTGGCAAGGGTGTGTCAGCTCCCCCCAGATATCTGGAGGATTCTCGGGAGTGTGAAGCCAGGGCTATGGACCCAACATTTCCTTGCAGGGACAGCAAATGAGTTGTCTCACATTTCAGAGCCAAGGAGGAACAATCTCGAGCCACACAAGGTCACATCCCACCAGACAGGACAGCAGCCTGCTGGATGTGACTTTGAACAGCTACTTCCAGAAGCAGCCATAATTTCATCAGTAAATTCCACTAAAATCACTGAAATCATCTCCAGCAAAGTCCTTCATCTCTGGCTGATTGTGCAAAACAAGTTTCCCCAGCAGGGCTCAGAAAGTGTTGCACTCTCAATTCACACCCCACTTCAGAGAAACTTCCTCGAGTAGGTAAGTAATGTCTTTTGAAAATACAGATTTGCCTAATGTCAGAGAAGAAAGAAAGAACTCCCTGTAATAAGGTAGTGCCACCAGCATATCAAATGGCTGAATTAAAGCTAATTGAATATTTCAATCTAGGCTGGTCTCACCAGCCTGTGGAACAGCATCAGATGATATCCACGGGATAAGAAACTCAATTCCAGACAAAAGTGGCTCTGAAAAATGACACAAGATTTTCAAGTCTTTTGTAAGGGAAACTGTTCAATCGTCCTCTCTGTCTATGCAGGGTAAGATAAGAAGCAATCAGCTCAGTTTGCAACAAAAGAGATTTGGATTCCATATTAGAAAGCATTTGCTAACTGTAAATACAGTTCAGCACAGAAGATGAAGTTCTGTTTATGCCCAGAATTTTGGCATTTTAATCCTTTATTACAACTGAACTGAATTAAGACTCTTCCAAATAACTGTCGTTATTATATTGCTTTTTAGGAACTGGAACATTTTGCATTCTGCTTTGAAAAATTAAGACCTTCTTCACTTATGCCATCTCGTAATATTTTCTGAGTTTAAAGAAGCCTACACACACAAATATTTAGGTGCAATATATATGTGCATGCATGTGAACTCACAAGTTTCTGACAGCACACAAAGGGACACGTAATTAAATCATTAAATTGGATTAAGGGAATTGTCAGGGAACATCTAACCTTTACAGTAGAGGTGGTGTGTAAAAATGCTGTGATTCTGAGGTGTGAAATTACTGAGTGGCCAGCAGCCCTGAAGCAGGTCTGTGGGCAGCTGTAGAGAGAATCTCACAGCAAGGTTTGATATCAAAGGTGGTGTCAATCAAAGGAGCCCAAACTCACCCTTTTCCTTGGAAATGCATCCATATGTTGTCACTAATTCACTCTGGATAGACTTAACGCTGCTGGTTTTCAAGGTAATGGAAATTCCTGTTGATTGACAGCACAGGCAGACCACTGCTTAGTGATATTGAAAATAAAGTGTAATTGGAGACTGAAACAAGGACATGCTGTCAGCTTTATTCTATTTCCTTATTTTATATAGAACAGAAAGGTAGAGTAGGACAGAGCTGTAAATCCCTGGTTTATTATATTAAGCTACTAGTTTATAAATTGGACTATTTTTGATCCCTGCTTTTTTTTTTCAGTTGGCTTTCATTCCAAGAATTTTTGTTCTTTCCATTTAAAGAAGGAAGACTGCCAGAAGAAAGAATGGGCATCATAATTCAGATTGTTCATATTCAGAGCAGGACTAAAATTTTAGCAATTCCAAATGGGTCTGACGACAGGGATAGGGAACAGTTTAATTCAGCAATGTCTTTATACTTTCATTTTGTAAAATACAGTATACAAGTGTCTTAAACATTGCTATTTAGAAGCTAAAATGACAGAAAAAAATAATGGAAAGCATTGTAAGAATCTATTTAGCTCGCTTGCCTGCAAAAAGTCAAAATCAATTGTATCATTCTTGACAAATGTGGCTATTATCAAATCCCTCCACTGATAAGGATTTTGCAGCATCCTCAGGCAATATTCTCCTGTGCTGTATTCTCATTACTCCTATTACACTGTCCTTAATTCTCATCTAAACCTTCCCTGCTGCAATGTTATTCCAGAACTATTTCTCCTGTCCAATAGGAAAATGAAACCTGTTTATTCTATTCCACTTTGCTGCAGCATTTTTTGTAGTTCAGGACCTGGAAGAAAAATGGGTGCAATTTTCACTTCTCCAGGCAAAACCCCAGTTCACTCAGCCTCCTCTCATACGTCCTATTTTTTCTAGGTCGTCAGTCATTATTTTTACGTTCCTTTTCAATCAAACTTTATCTTTCCTGAAGTCTGCACCCCAAATTGGCAGAGTATTCAGCAGTGCTCTCAGCAGTGTGCTGGGGTGATAGATCCTGCTCAGGCCTGGCTGGCCCAGGAACAGATGATGGTGCACTGTGACTCACCTACAGCCTTTGCTAAGGCATCACTGCACCCTGGAGATGGAGGGACAGAACACAGGGAATGGCTTCATCTAACCCCAGAGGGCAGGGTGGGATGGGACATTGGGAAGAAATGGTTGCCTGTGAGGGTGGTGAGGCCCTGGCACAGGTTGCCCAGAGAAGCTGTGGCTGCCCCTGGATCCCTGGAAGTGTCCAAGGCCAGGCTGGACAGGGCTTGGAACAACCTGGGATAGTGGGAGGTGTCCCTGCCATGGCAGGAGTTGGAATGAGATCAGCTTTGTGGTCCCTTCCAACCATTCTCTGATTTTATGATTTTACCTTTTTATGAACAAATATTGAAGCTCTGCTTACCACTAATTTAAAAAAATAAAATCTCACTGTAGTCTGTGTTTTGTTTAATATCTCAGTTGCAGTCACAAAGTTCAGTTCTGGCAATACTGTGTATACATGAAACCACATTCTTTTAAGGAAGCATTTTTCCTTGAGAGAAGCAGCTCATTCATCTAAATTGATCACACATAAATACATTTGCACAAGCAGAGCTGTTAATTTATATGCCTATTTCAGCCAGGCACTTAACCATATCTTTAACAAGAAATACACTTTACAGTGACCTGAAACTGGGAATGAGCCATTCAATATAAAACAATAAATCCTTCCTCTCACAATCTGCAGTCTGGAAATGCACCATATTGGAAAACACTTTTCGAAATTATTTGAGGACAATTCTGCCTCAGAAAATAATTTACTTATCAGAACAATTATATACTGGACAGGACACTACTTAACAATACTATTTTATAAGTATATTGAGGGATTTTTTTGTCATATGAAGTGGTTTCATTTTCTTCTCCCTCCCAGGGAATGGCAGCTCTCCTGACAGCACTGCAGTGCTTCCCCTGGTTGTCACCCAAGTAAGCTGACATTTGAGAGACATCTCAGAGCTGAGAGGAACTATATTAATTATTATGAAAAGTCAGAGCTGACTTCAGAATACCTCCAACAAAATCAGATAATTCACTATTGCGTAAAACATGTTAGGGTTAAATTACATCCCAAATATTATTTCAAGCTCTGATCCTCAGGAATAATGCTTTAATAAGAATATGAATATTCAGATGGGAGATGTTAAAGCTAAAGCTCTATAATGACCTGATTCAAAGGTCGCCGAAGCAAACAGAGAGACTTCACATTTCATAAAATCACAGAATGGTTTGGGCTGGAAAGGACCTTGAAGTCCATCTTGTTCCAACCCCCTGGCATGGACACTTTCCACTCTCCCAGGTTGCTCCAAGCCCTGTCCAACCTGGCCTTGGACACTTCCAGGGATCCAGGGGCAGCCTCAGAGTTCTTGGTAAAGGCATCTCACACAACCTTCTGATTTTTATCACAAACTCCCTGTGTTTTTCTTTCCCCTCTGCCTTGGAACAGCTCTGTGCACACAGATCTCCCTTTCCTTCTCTCCAAGGCTCACAACTTTGGGCTCCTCATTCTTGCTTTCACCACACATTTCTTGCCTCAATCTTTTGGTTCCATCCTGTCTTGTCTGTTTGCAAACCTGGCAGCAGCACCTCTTCCTTGTCTCTCATCTGCAGTTTTATCCTCTCCCACATGATTACCAGCAAAACCATCTTCATGTGACTGTCCAGAAAGGGTCTCTCAATATCCACATCCCTTGGCTACAGACCTGAATTTAACACCAATTTCACCATACCTAGCCACATCCCTACATTTTTAAATTTTATCTACTACAAGTCTTTCTTCTCTTTTTGCTAATCTGATGCACACATTTCATGCAAATGCATTGCATCCTCAAGGCTCACTTTTACTCAAACCATGTATTAAGCTAGAATGACTTCCAAATATACTGAATTTCCAAGTATGGCTGTGATATCAGGTTTTCAGACATTTGATCCAGTTTCTGCTTGGGTTGTAATTTCTCTGGGACAGGCTTTGTGTCTTCATTTGCATTCTGTATGTATCATTTCATAAATTATTTTTTAAAAATGGGGGTTTTTTTGTTGTTGTTGCCACTTGTGACATCAGCATTACAGCTCTATCATAGTATTTGGGAAAGTTCAGTCTTCAGGAACTTTCTGTTCAGTTTTAATTCAGGCAAAATGTGACTGGATTCAATGAAATCTCTGACTAAATCCAGACTGACGTAATACTTCAATCTGTGAACACTGGAAGTTTTCCATGACGTAAATGAATCCAGAGAAATAATCTAGAGACATATTATTAACAAGAACATTTATATATATGATTTAATGCTAAAGACTGTCTGACTGGATATACTTTTTTTGTCCATGTGTGTGAGTAACCCCAGCCTGGTACATCCTGAGCTTTACTGCTTTTCCATTACAGTTATTCCTTAAAAATCATTACCATGTGGAAGCAGACAGAAATGCTGATTAGACCACATTAGAAGCCTAATTTTGTATATTCAGGACTAAATATATTTTTTTATGAACATTCTTTTTTAACTATCTCATTTTCAGACTTCAGAGCAAGGACTGCCAAGAGTGTGAATCCAATCAATTTCTTTGGGAGGTTGCCTACTTATTACTTATCAAAATAAGTAATTTGGATAAACCACCCTTGTATTTCCCATGGACACTCCAGGAGTGGTAAAAGCAGCAGTTCATCTCTTAGTTCCAATGAAATCCCCAGCTGAATTAATGAATTACTGCCTGGCCTTGAATATTTACTATTTGGTTTAGCACAGGCAGGATAAATCCCATATATAATCTCCCCCTGCCACTTCTCTCTCTCTCCCCATCTCTGAGATTATATATACTACATAAATATATATAGAGAGAGATGGATATGTATATTCATGCTGACTGATATTTCTCTTCCAGCCATGCTACTCACTATCAGTCATGATAATCCTAAGAATCTCTTGAATTTCTTGTATTGCATTTACAATAATTTAATATTATCAAGCAGTTAATATTTATCAGCTTTCTCTGGAGCTCTTAGAACTAATTTTACCAGCAGAGAGTGTGCCCACCCTGCTAAAAATACAGATGCAGTGAAGAGAGAGAGCCTTTAGGAGAAAATAAGTTTCTATTATAAGAACAGAGACAAAATATTTCCTTTAGTCCCTCATTAGTTATCTATTTTAATTTAACTGATGCTACGGTTTCGCCTTTAGCAAGCACAGAACCTTGGTGAAGTCCCAGCAGTGATCTCTAGTCAGGATGGCAAAGATCCCAAAGAGATTTGCAGCCTTATCAGATAATGATGCTGCTGCTGAAAGCTCCTTCACCAGGATTTTTACATGGCTCTGCTAAGACATTTTTCTTTCTGACTTCCAGCAGCGAAAGCAACAAGACTTCAGTGACAAATGATCTGTTTAACCCTCCAGAAAGGAATCCTGACGTGGTTTTTAGCACTGGTTCCATTTTTTTGTCTGAACACCCAGACACATCCCCTTTCAAGGAAAGTGATGATGCAATCTCAACGTTTGGAGAAGCAGCTCAAGAATATCATTTCACCTCAGTGTTTCTGTCCTTTTGTTTGATGGCTTTTGGGAAAGGAAGAAGATATATAAATACAATAAAAACCTGATCTACAACGGCAAGATTGCCTTGAATTCCTGAGAGGCTATTTCCCTAATTCAGTAAGACAAACTAATTATCTCTGTTTTCAACTTTCAGAGCTGGAGTCTGGAAAACCATGTATCTCCTCAGATTTTATGTGTTATTAAGAAGTTGATGCAATGAGAGAGTCAAAGAGAACAGGTGTAGATGAGACCTCTGGAAGCTATTTAGTACTTTCCTTTCTCCTTGTCATTGTTTCATGACCCCATGGCAGCTGGAGGATTTTTTGGTTTTGATTCTCAGATTTTTAAACAAAGTGAGTTTTGTTCTGTTACTAAGTTTATCTTACAAAATGTTAAAGTTTTATTTGTAAGAGATGTCCTTCTGTATGGGAGTCTTGACCAAAGCAGTTCATTTTCACAGATGCATAAAAAAACCAAACCAGCAGATATCTGCAAAGTCATCTTGTATTTATAAAGCTCTCAGAGAAGGCAACAATATCTCATTGACTTTAGCAGCAGAACTATTTCTTCCAGTACAAGGAAATTATTTGTATCTAAAATTAAACTGGTCAAGAGACTTTTACTTGTTCTGTTTGCTGAGCTGGACTAAGTCCATGTTTGTCTTGACCCTCTTAGTCAAGATATTGTTGATTTTCAGCTTTAATCCTCCATGTATTCATTTCATCCTTCCCACCAAGCTTCACACCACTGGAACGAAGAGTTACACAATCAGCTCCAGCAATTTATCTTTTTTTTTTTTCCCCCCATATCCATGCTTTTCAAACACCTACATACATATCACATCCTCCTGAGTTGCTCCAGATCCAATGTTTGAACTAATTCTTCATGACAGGATGTCAATGTCAAGCATTATTGAGCCTTAAACAGAGGCAGTGATTGCCAAATGTGATATTCCAGCATCTTCCCCAGCAAACTGTTGAGAGCTGATTGTAGGGAGGGTCTGATTCAGCTGCACTTACCTACTTTTCCAAAAATAGCTTTTTAACCTCCTTCTTTCTGTAACATTGGTTTCTGTTTCTGTGCTCTGAAGGGTGAAACAGTTCATTGCTCGAAGGGCTTATATGAGAATTAGGTTCAATTTTCATCACTGGAGCAGAAAAAGCTGTGAAGCCAAGGCACAGCAAAGACACTCTTGACAAATAATGTGTGGTCTGCTTTCCCTTCACAAAAGGAATGGGAATGATAAAATGGTGCAGCTCAAAGGAAATTTTCATGGGCTCTTGAAAAATAAGTGTGGAGCTAAAAATTGTCTTTGAATTTCAAATCAAATGTACTTTAACAACCACTGTTAAGGGGGATGACTCACAAATAGGTGGTATTACACAGGCAGGAAAACAAAATTGTGCAAATAAAGTGGATTTATTTTTTGAATTACTGTACTATATCGCTAAACCATCTTTATATGTATAGATCTTAAAAAAATCATGACAAAAAATCAAGCCAGGCCACACAAGCGGAAATCTGGCATAATTAATACTCTTTTTGACAACTGTGAAACTCCTGTTTTCAATTTGTAATTCAGCTGAGCTGATGACAGATTCCTCTTCATCATCACGGATTTATGAGCTCATCTTGTCAACTTTCCCCCCCTTCCCACACTATTTACACAAGCTGAGGCAGTTTTTTTATCCTCAGAACAAAGGGCAGCATTTCAAGAAACACTATCAAATTGTTTAAATCCATAACTGCCTTTTGAACTTAAGCAGATTTTGTCTGGATGTCATGGCTCAAGTACTAAAAGAAAAGGACATGAACAGAAAGCAAAACTAGAAGAGCACCATATGATCAGAGTCTGGATGTCTCAAACATCTTTTGCTTTTTCCCAGGGTTTTGGATTTTAGTTTGGTTTTTAGCTTTTTAAAATTGATTTAATTTATTGGTTGTTGGTTTTCTGTTAGATGGAAGCTGATAATTTGCTCATATTCTATTGTAATAAAAGAACTTTCCTGAAAAGCAAATAAGTTGTTGGGTCAGTAGTTAGCACACTGCTATTAAGAATATGATTAATAAGATGAGTAATGACTCATCTAACATTTGTATCATCCAAAGAAGAGAAAAGTTCAGTAAGTATCTATTTAAGTATTTAGAAAATATTAGCTGATAATGAAATATTTCACATTCCATATTAAAGAGAATTCCAACAAAAGCTGGAGTTTTTGGAGTTTTATTTGTAAGAGATCAGTATGTTTTGTAAGAGATAAGATATATATAAGATATGTGTATTTGTAAGAGAATCAGTGTGTTTAATTGGTTTGTTTTAGAGAGCATTAACAGATCTAGTTGGTCAGTGCTCTGGAATACAAGAGGAATTAATACACAAAGAAAAATGGCCTTAAAAATTCATTTCAGAAGTCAAACCAAACAGAAGAGGAAAGGGGGATTCTCTAATATAGTTATCTTGGAGATGAAATTTTTAAAAAGGTGTTCTTTTTAGGCAGATAAATCTCACTGAATATACAATCACTTGAAAATTCCAGCATTTAAGTTCTCAAAATGAAACTTATCACACAGTTCTTTCTTGCCTGTCCTTCCTCCATTACAACTGATACCATCTTTTTGACCTCACACCTTCACTGGGAAGGATAAGGCTTGGAAGACAAGAGTGTAGCCAAGCAATGATTATACTTTTATTAGCAGCTATTCTGTGTCCTTGCATGAAGCTGCAGAACAGAGGCAGGTAAGAGAGCCTGGCTGATTCTTTTGATTAGCTGAATAATCAGGCAGTTGTTTCTTCAAATGACCTTGCCTGTTATGATACAGTTTATTATCAGCTTCCTTACACTGCCTGCTCTCTAAATACTCCTCTCTCTGCTGTGATCTCTTCCTTGACTCAGGAGAATATATTTTCTCCTTTACTTTTTTCCCGCTGGAGTTGTCAGCATCTCTCATGGTGCTTCCTCTTTGACCTCTTGGATCAAGGTAATGGAATGCTTATCTCTTATGTAAATGATACTATTAAAAGTTTCATTTCAATATCAGTCTTATTTCATTCCACATATGATACACACAAGCTTCTATAGCCCTGTCAGAACAGGAAATTTCCACAGAAACACCAGGGTCAGTTAATGTTTCCAGTTCACTTCTCAAACATCACATGAGTTCATTTAGCCTGAAATTCATACAGGAATCTGTTAATTGTATTCAGAGGTCAAGCTCCACAAAAACCTTGTAAAGAAGGATATTGTGTAAGAGTTTCTTGGGCACATGCTCCAGAAACAGTGGTGTGTGAAATCCACTGTCTTTAAAGAACCACATTTGCAAGAACAAGGTTATTTAATTTGAACTGCCCATCACTTGTATGTGCTTCTTTTTGCTCTTGGTCCTACAGAGACAATTTAGTTTACCACTCTCAAATGCTAGAAAAAATAAAAGAGTGCAGGTAGTTTTGTTGATGTAATTTATGGAGCTAGTTTAGAAAAAAACATATAATGTCAGCAAAGGGAACTATTTTTATCGCAGTCTATTGTTTAACAACCCTTCATGGTCATCAAATTTAGTGCACCTATAAAATGCAAGGCAGCTGCAGGGGATGAACCAGCAGTTTAAAAACACTTAAGAGCCAAAAATTATCCAATTCCCCATCTCCCTGATCCACTGATATTGCATGGAAGTGAAAAGAAGTGTATATACAGTATTTACAAAAAGTTGTCAAGGATTTTAAAATTAGATGCTTTTAGGATACAGTTTAAGCAATTATTAAAATTAGGAGAGTGACTGACTGTCCAGAGCTGCAAGCTGAGTTACTGTGCTCAGAAATAAGCACTGAAATCCTCACAAGCCTGAGGTGAAGTCCACAGAAGAATGTTGTGACACGGATCAGACACAGAGGACCAAATTCCCACTTGGTGGGAGCTCCTGAATTTCATTAACTTCTGAGGAGCTGGGCTAATTTCCATCTCAGCAATACAGAAACCTGATGGATAACTGAAAATTGTTAATGGCCCAAGCCCCCATAAGCTAAAATTTCATTAAAATAATATTGCAAGGGGGTTTATCTTAGTTTTGTTTGATTTGCAACCTGATGGCATGGGAAACAATTGATCACTGGGCTCACTCTCCAGTTTACTGGGGGAAAAAAAGAATTGCTTGAAAAAACCCTTGCATTTCTTTCCCTGTTTCATGTAGCCACCAAGTATTTGGCTCTGCATTGACTATTTTTGTCTTTCTGCTTCCATCCCTGCTGCTGTCAAGCCCACATCCCTTCTCTCCCCCACTGAAATCTCCACCATCAGCTCTGCCCTTCAACCTCCCTACCTTCTCCTCTTCCCAGCCCTCCTGCAGAACTTCATCTCCTCCCCTGGAGTGGAGGATACAGCTCAAAAATTTGGGTATCAAAAAAAAAAACCCTCTGTGAAAAGCTTGGTAAAAGTCTTAAGGGAAAGAAAAATCACACCAAGGAGCTGGAAGGCTGTTCAAGGAGCAATGAAGGAGAGCCTTTCCACACCTGGCTGGAAACCCTCAAGGCAGCAGAGGCTATGGCATCAGGGCAGACTCTATTAATGCTTGGCTGAGTAGTATTTAGCTTAGGAATCTGCTGTGTGTAGCAGCCAATAAATATTTGATCTGTGCTCTTCCATTGCGTGTGCAGGGCTTGCAGAGTCTCCCTGTACTCAGCAAAAGGTGCCCAAAAAAAGGGATACATTGGCAGCCAACTAAGATTTATCTCATCTTAGCAGGCCTAAATTTTCCTGATGATTTTGCCAGTCATAGAGCTGGTGACCCATGATCTTACATTGCTGCAAGGATAACCCAATCCCAGCCAAAATCCCACCATTCCGAAGAAAAATCACAGCCATTGTCAACATTTTGCAGCAGCATCACAAGTCCTAAGCATATTTATTCAGCCTAACAATTCAATTTTATTTCATGGACACTTTTATCTGCCATTTTGTGCCGAAACCTTCAAGAGAGAAGCAAACAGCCCTGCTTTGGCCACAGCACTGAATGTGGAGAACAATCAGAGTTGGTGAGGCTGCTGATTTTTCATTCCAATGGAAACACCATGGCAGGAATAGTTGGCCACTACCCCAAAGAATCCATCCTGCCAGGTTGCTTTATAGTCCTTCACTTAGGGATGGATCACCTGGTTCCCTTCCCTGCTTATTTTGGAGATGTTTTCAACTAACACTCTGTTATTGCCAGGATTCAGGACAAATTTTTAATAGTCTGTTTTTCACTTGTAGCTTTTGGTGTTTTCCTAAGGAGCTGAAATTTCTTAGAAGGTGCTTAAAAACACATCTTTGAGTAGGTGGCTATGAATTCTCCTCCTGTGGATAGTTTTGAACTCAGCCCAGAGAAAGTAGTTTTGGTTGTGGGTTGCTTTTCCTTTGAGGATAGATTAAAATCAGGACAAAATATGATCAGCAGGAGAAGTGAAAAAGGAGTATCTCGGTTGCTAAATGACCTGCCATAGCCTGATAGCCATGAACTAATGCTATTTATTCACAGACTTGACTTTTTTCTCCTTTTTTCTTGGAAAAGCTTATCAAAGTGACAAAACCCATTTAAACCTGACAGAAAACAGAGCAGACATGAAGCATTTTTGTACAATCACATCCAGTTAACTCTTCTCCTTTGGCTGTATGTGGGATTTCTACATACTGGACCTTATTATCCCTGCATTTCAGAGACCTTTGATGTGTCTGTTCACATTTTGCAAAGAGAGTTTTGTTTTCAGCTCTGAGGGTCAGTCTAAGATCAAAAAGCCCTTGTTGATAATCAAAAGCCCAAAGTTTTCTGTGTCTCTGGGTCTTTGACTTCAAAATACCTACCAAAAAATCAGTGCCAAAGGAACAGCATGGAATTTCACAGAATCACAGAATTTCTGAGGTAATTTATCCAGATAACCTTGCCCACTCACAATATAGACAGTGTTAATCAGAAATATTACCTATTGACAAGTGCCAGATTTACACACACATCAGGTCTTATCATCCCTGAGTTATGAAGTCATCCAGATCTTTCAAAAACCTTTCCCCCTGTCTTTCATGCCACAAGAAAAGGAAGTGCTTTCTCTTACGGAAAAAGTTTCCATCTATAGCAGAATATTTTAGTTCATAGTATGCATCAACGAGTGGTAATAAAGGCAAAAAATTATCTTTGCTGAGGGATTGGAATATATGATGTCCAAGATGAAACCTGGTCTGCTCAGGAAAGGGTCTGATGTTAGACTGGAATGAGTTTATCTAAATCAGGGAGCTTCTTCCAGCTCCCTGCTTTCTCATCCTGGGGTCTTGTGGTTGGTGAAAGGGGAATATTTTATAGAACCAAATAATAATATCCTAACCAACGCTGGACCTGTGGGTGCTTGACAGCAACTGTTTTATGAGAGGCTGCAGAACAGTCTGCATTCCTGCTTCCCCGTGCTCATAACTCCTGCAAACCTTCCCACTCCTCGGATCCGTGTTTGTCGAAAAGGTATTTCCACTTTTTCCTAAGGAACAAAGAGCTCCAATGAGAGCACAGTGACCAAACAAGATGAGAACAAAGCTGGAAAATGAGTGTAAGGCAGATCTGCATTTATAGCTGAAATCAGCCTGGCGTGAGCACAGCAGGGACACAACGTGAAAGTCCTCTGAATGGAATGACCACAGCTCTGGAAATAGACTGGAATCACAACTGGGAGGACAAAGAGGTGTCTCCTTCACTTTTAATGCAGTGCTATGGAATATTCTGTTGTTCCAAATCTTTCCTAAGCTAATTTGAGAGCTACAAAGACATGTGCAGGGAACACCCATCAGAAACTCGAATAAATGAATTACTTGAATCCATTCATTAAAAAGGGAAAGATAGCTCTGGCATGAACCCATTACTCTCAGCTTAGTCACTAGCCTGGTTACATAATTTTTCTAGACCTGTTCATGATACTTTGTGTCTCAAACTCACAGGTGACAACAGAGCTCGTCTAGGAAGATAAACTGATCCACAGACACACATTTTTTCCATGCTAATCTTCTCCTTCAAAGGACACATAAACAACTGCACCGAGAGCTCCTACATAAATCACACAACTCAGTAACTTTTCCACCTGCATATTTTTGTAAACCTATCTTAAAAGATGCTGTGATTCTCCATAAAAGAAAAAGGAAGCTCTTTGTCTATGCAGATGAATAGCAAGCAGAAAATAAAATACCCTATAAAAAGTCAATGTTTGGATTATTTTTTTTTAATTAGAAAATCCTGATTCATCAGTATTGGACAATTTTGTCAAGAGTTTATTCCCCTTTCCTGAACTCACTCTCTGAAAGGAGGAAGACAGACATAAAATCATTCTGACAGACAAAGGGCAGAATAAATAATTCCCCTTGTTGCAGACCAATGAACCTCTAATTGTGTATGCAAAGTGAAAGTTGCAATGGGACACACTAATTCCACACTCTTATTGTTTTGATTGCCAGGTTCAAATTCCTGTATTAATTCAGGTACAGTGTTTCCTGCACTTCAGTTATTCCGTGGTAAAAGGTTAGTGAGGATCTGAGTATCAAAAGACCTTTTGCATTCCACAAAAAAAAACCCTTAATGGCATAAGAAATGGCTTTTTAAACCCTCATTTTCAGTAATTTGTTCTGGTATATAAACACACAAACACACACATATGTGTAAATCAAAACAAATAAACCAACAAGGGCAACAGGTAAATGAAAGGCATAACTGAAAGCCACAGAGCAACATGTGAAATTATGATTTGATTGAAACAGGTTATTTCCATTATTAGAGATAGCACTCTATTAATATTAATTTAAGGCTAAATAACTTCAATGCTTAATTATTTGATTAATCAGCCATCAAGCTCTTCTTGGATCCTCTCAATAAACTATTACAGACCATCAAGGCTGAGCTCTCTCATGGCTGAGAAGCTGGGACAGCAAATAATGCAGTTTTTCTCCTCCTATACTCCTTCCTTAAGGCTGACAATATATACACATTTTGAGAAGATGGGGAGAGCAGTGGGAAGGAAGTCTGGGCAAATCAGGCTATAAAATTGTACAACAGTATACAGTAATGAAGAAAACAGCTTTTGTTTTTTTTTTTTTTTTTTTTTAGCAAGGCGTGTAAGTTTTGAAATCTAGACATTTTAACATTAGACACAAACATTAAAGGAAAAAGCTTTCAGATGGTACCTGAGCTGAGATTATGTGTAACCCAACCAGAATCTGGTTTGAGTGATTTTTAAGACCTTTAACAGTCTTTCAAACTATACACCTGATCCATCTAATTCTGTCTGCTGCCATGTACGAAGGGGATTATGGCTTTGAAGCTGTTAGAAATAACTGATTTAGGATGAGAGAAGTCTAATTCTAAGCCCAGAAATGATAACCAGATGGGGATGCATTCCTCAAAGAAATCCATGTATGAATAAACAATGATTTAGGGAGATTTAACCCTGGGTGTTGACTCTGAAGGCTCTTGAGAAAGATGTTCAGACATGGCAGTGAAACATCAGTGATACCAACATCATTCTCAGAAAGAACTGTGAAACCCTGAGGATTGCACTGAAGGCTCTAGGGGGAAGTCCTCTCTCCATACTCTGGCTTCCCAAATTGTGTATCTGAGCCCTAATAAAGCAGAAACACCAGCAGCTATTTTTAGGCTAAGCAGCACAGTAAGCAATGGAATAGAAAATTCAGTATTCAGTGCATGGTCTGACAGCTCCACTCCCAAGAGTTTCCTGGTGCCCACCAGAGAGAGCATCACTGGAGGGGCTGGTGAACATCACCAGATGCTTTGTTTTGTTGCCAAGGAAGTAACAATAATAGCTGGAAACAAATTAACCTCTTAGCATTGATGAGCAGGGAAGGATATAATTGAAATAAAAATAAATTAATCCCGCCTAGTCAGAAGAATAAGAAAGAAAATTCATTAGCAAGATTTTTGCAAAGAATTAGGGTTTCTAAAAGAAGGTTGAGATACCTTTTTGCTTCGGAAGCCTCTTAACAAAGTTATTCTACAATGTCTTTTTACTACTTTTTACATAGACAAAGTGAATGCATTATGGCTTAGAGGAAATTATTTATATAATAAATCATCAGATATCATCAATCTAAGAAACTGTTTGGACGACTTATTCCAAATGAACTCAGTTTTAAAGGTTAAATTGAGCTTTCTAACTGTAAAGTTACAGACTGTTAGAAACCATGGGGAAAAAAAATCAGCCTATATAATTTCTATCATCATTAAAATGTCATGACATTCAGTCCACAAACTACAAAGACAACTCTGAAAATTAAAAGGAAAGAGATTTTGATACAAATGACATGACCTTCAGCTCTTTACCACTGAACAAAAAAAAAAAACCAAAAAAAAAAAAACAAAACTACTGAGAGAATTTACAAGAACAAATAAGAATTTGATCTCCTAAATTCTTGGAACTTTAAAAGTTTGGATGATAATTTAGCATACTTATAAGAATCATATATGTAATGCCAACATTTAAGAAACTCATTAAAATCTGTAACATCACTGCAGAAAAAACCTCCACCTTTTTGATATCTGTGACCTTCAGTAGCTCAACCACTAAAATATCATAAATACACATTTCCCAGCTATTCTCAGTGAGAAACAAAGGTGAGCAGCAGGTGTGGGGATTTACAGAATTTACAGCCCTCATGGTGTCTGAGCACAGACTGCAAACTCTCATCCCATCGAGACCATTTCCCCCTGAAGTATTGGTGCAGCAAGGCTTGAAATCAAACACCAGCCCCATGGCCACCACACCATTTGTCTTTCCAGCATATCATTTGGTCAGACTGCAGCAATGTGATCTGGAAAATTGGGAAACCCTGAGTCATCAATTACCCCACACCTTTAACAATGGGATGCACGTTGGAGCAGCTGGGAAGTTTCACTTTTAATCCAGTTTAAGGCACGTTGACACCCCTGAGCCTCATGCTGCTGCTCAGCCTGAGCTGGGTGACTTCAGAGCTATGTTTTCTCAATATGCAGCACTAACAAAATGTAATAAAAATGTTAATGAGGTAAATTAAGTGCAAGAAGTTAAATGATGCTGATAATATCATAACTCTGTGTCAGCTATCTCGTGCACAATACCCACTCTGAGTTCAAGGAAGAAGGGGGTGTGAGCTGTGCTTTGTATCGAGCGTGACAGTTTCTGAAACCTAAACAACCTCCTCAGATAATGAATTCACAACACAAAGTCAGAAAGAAAATATTTTTAGGGGTGTGGAACATCTTTTGTTCAGATGTTACTTTTCCATTTGGTTTAGCCCTGTTGGAAGGAAGGAAGGAAGGAAGGAAGGAAGGAAGGAAGGAAGGAAGGAAGGAAGGAAGGAAGGAAGGAAAAGAAAGAAAGAAAGAAAAGAAAAGAAAGAAAGAAAAGAAAGAAAGAAAAGAAAAGAAAGAACCACTTGCAATAGACCCAAATACATGCCGGAAAGAAAATAGATTGGTTTCTTTCTTACTCTGTGCTTCTCATGTATTTTTCCAGGAGCTGGAATGTGCTTGAATTTCCAGGTATCTGAATTGTAGGAAACAGCCAGACTCCCCTCATTGACATAATTCTCTTTTTGGTAAAATCACAGAGGAGCAAAAATGAGAGGCAGAAACTCCACATGCTGCTGCTGACTCCTCTGTGCCTTTGCCCAAGCTCCCACCAGCCAAAGGAATACATGAATACCAAAAAGCTTCAAATCCTCCCTGCAAAGTTTAAGGTAAGCTCCCCTGGATTTCTAAAAATGCAGAGCACCTCAGTACTCCCCAATGACAAGTTGTCTCAAACTGGAAAGTCAAAAAAGAGAAAAGAGGGAAAAATAGTAAAAAAAAAAAAAAGGAGGAGGACAAACAAAAGGAAAAATAAAGAGAAATAATTTATTCCCACTGAAAATGCTGGCCATGAACTCTGGATTGCTTCAATACACTGTAGGCATTTTTGTCGTTTCACAGCACACCAGTATCAGCTTCACTTGACAGACCCAAAATGTACATTTTACAGCAATAAACTGCACATTCCTGCTTTCCAGCTTTATTCTGAAATTTGTAATGTTGATAATTTAAGCACTACACACCTTGCACTGGGTATTTTCTTGCTTGTAGAACTAGACTGGTTCATTACCAGCATAAATACTGGCATAGAGAGTGCTGGGATACAATGCAGTGTATCCTGAGATCCTGTATCTACCTCCACATTTCAATTATATGAATCCCAGTGTGTATATATGTATATACATATATATCACTTTTTGTCTCTTTTTCATATTCCAGTCACTTGCAACCCATGTTCCTTCCCCTCAGCTCTGTGCATCTCACTGCACCCTATTTTATCCATTTGCACTGTTCATGTTCCTCCCACACCTGCATTTCCTGACCTGAGGGGGCAGAGGTATCAGTGCAGAGCTCAGCACAAAGACATTATATTGGCTGACATCATATTTTAATTTATTTGTTTTCAAAGCAGTAGAGTGGTTCTCAAATAAAGGTAATTCCAGTTTATTTTTTCATGGTTGGATGAGACTTGACTTCACTTTGGTAACATTTCTCCACCAGAAGCAACCTAGATGGTCTTGGAATTGCCTATGCCTTGTTTGCCATGACCTTCTTGCATCAAGTTTTTCTACACCTGCCTGACTCTAATATTGGCCTCTTTAACTACCATTCTGCTGTAGTTTTTTGGTTCTCTGCTACACTGCCAGCTGCCCTGCTGCTGGAGGCCTGGAGTTGCTGCATTTGGCTCATCACAGCCTCAGCATCCCAGTTTCCAACTGGGAATGCCAGTTGCCCATCTCCTGCCTCCTTTGCTGTATTGGGCTGCCAAAACAACCTCACAGTCTCTTAGTTCGTTCTGTGTCCTTTTTATTACTTCTATTTTCTGTATTTCTGTTATTCTGGTATTGCTCTTTCTATGCTTTTCTGGAATATTCATCCTTGAGGATATTCAGATTAGCCTGGATGAGACTTTGGAGCAATCTGATCTCAGATGACCACAGGCTTGGAACTTCCACAGGTCACTGCCAACTTAATTTTTCTGTGATTGTCTCACAACTAAATGGGAAGCAGATCTGAGTTGTCCACTCTGTCTTGATGCTGGATATTATCCATGAAATCCATACAGCACCATCAAATCTACCAAACTTAGCCCTGTATTTTCTTGACTTCCTTTCTTTTGTATGGAACTCTTGCTAATTTTTTTTTCCTTTGCCACCAACACCCTTTGTTACTTCATGGGTACTGAGATGAAGTAATCCTGTACCCAAATTCCATGTATAGCTCTCTGTCATCACTATTTGGAGCCATTTCATTTGCCCAGATCTGCTTTTCTCAGCAAATGATTCACAATTCCCATGAACACTCCTGCTTCTAATTACAGACCCGTTAATATTTTCAAGGCTACTCCCAAATACCACAGCTCTAACACTGCAGTGTCTAGCCTTTCAATTTTTTATTCCATGCAAGAGAAAATGTAGAGAGCTCCTGAACAATGATCACACCCCACTGAGGGCATGAATCATCAAAACACACCTAATTCCTCACCTCAGTGCCTATAGAATTCCTTGAGCTATTTCCTCCCCAAAATAGGGTAAGAGATTCTTAATTCTGAACTCGTAATTTCTGTTGCCTCTACACACCCAGTGCTTTTTATGCTGTGAGATGCTTAGTGACCCTGACTGCAGCACCTGTGGAAATTTATTGGTTTTGGAATCACCAGACACTGAGCACTCATATTAGCTGGTTCAGGTAATTTAAGTGACTCTGTGCCAGTAAAGAGAAACTCCTGCTCCATTTCTGGGGCACTGGCAGAGGTTCTGCAGCTGCCTGTTGTCTTCAAGAATGACTTTCCTTTATCTCCTCCAAACATTTATTTCCTACACCTGCCCATGTCTCCAGATTTAAGACACACCATTGTGAATGCATAATTTTAAAGATGTAAAAAGTTTGCACAGGGAACGTTGGAGAGCCAAGATTGCCAAATATATTTAGCTTTAGAATATTTGGATTAAGGAAAAATACCTCTTTGGGCAAGAGCAGAGATGTTTTGTCCAGGGAGGTTGTGGCTGCCCCATCCCTGAAGGTGTTCAAGGTCAGGTTGGATGGGCTTGGAGCAATTTGGGATAGTGGAAGGTGCTCCTGCCCATGGCTGAGGGGTGGAACTCAGTGGTCTTTCAGGTCCCTTCCAACCCAAATTACTCTTGGATTCTGTGATAAGACCTCCCTTTTTTATTGTTTGTTGGGTTTTTTTTAATTTGTTGGTCTTCATTAATAGAGTTTTTAATGAAGTCCCATAAATAATTTCACTGAGAAGCACAGCTGGAAGGCAGCCTTCCCACAGCACCACAGAGAAAATGAGCATCAGAGGATAACTGAAAGCCTTGAATCACTTTTCTTTACCACAGGAAGAGACATGTGAAGTTCTCCCCTAAAGGAAATTTTTATGTAAACCAGAGTGGATTACCAGCATGGCCCCAGCTGCTCTTGGATTAAAATATGGATCTGCAGTTGCAGAAATTAGAATCACCCAGAACTCTCCTGAAATTGATGTCATGGTGTTTTAAGGGACGTATGGAGGATATATGAGGCTATAAAGGACGCAAGCTCAGAACCAGATGGTCTGATCAGAGCCCTCCCGATGTCTGAGAAAAGAATCTTACTGGTTTTTATAGGATCTGAACTATTTCTTATTGTAATAGAAGTTCCTTTGTTGCTGGAGGAAGATATGCTGCATTATTCTGCATTTATAAGTTAAAAGCATGTCTTGGGAAGTTCCATTTACAAAATCATACCTTCAGTTACAATTTTCTGCTGATTTATCCCACTTCAGTTTCACACAGATCATTCAGAAATAGATCTGATTTACTGCATCAGACCTTTCTTCTTCCCTAACATCTTCCTAATATTCCAAAATGATCAAGAGGGAAAACTGGAACGGAGTTGGTTACTTTCAGTATTAGACTATTGAGATGTATCTTAACAGGTAGGGTTCATGCCACAAGTAGTAAGCAAAATAATATTTCTTTTTAATAATATTTAACAGCAGCAGTGGAAGAATCACCACTGAACATCTTAGTTTTACTTGCATCAACAAGAAAATAAGGCACAAAATCAGAGCAACAAAAACAGAGCTCAGCCATGTGGTGAGGTAGTTAAGAATATCTCTGGAATAGTCAAGTGAAGTTAAGTCTTCTCTACTGAAATTAAACAATGAAAGTAATGACTGTAAAATATCCCTGAATTGTGTGCATTTCTGAGTATAGTTCACCTTTAAGTAATACTCTCAACATAAAAATACAATTTTGCCTATTAAAAAACCCTAAACTTTATTTCCAGTTATGGTGAAAGATGGAGAAAACAGAAATGCAGGAAAATACAGATTAAAGAAAAGAGTAAATACACTTAGGGTTAAAAACTAAGACTCAACAGTTGTTTTCACATTGTTCTGCATGAGAGTAACAGTTCTCAACACCTACGGATTTTACAGTGTCACAATGGGGTTTTTGTCTTCCTTGTATCAAGCAAAAGTAAATGCACACCAGCAGCTTAATATTAACACCCAAAGTGCCAGCCCTGCCTGAAGATGTTCGACTGAAAGTAAAGATAAATTCACACGAGTCCTTCCAAGCTTTCGCAACAGACTCTGAACGTGAATTTGGTAAATAAAGTATTTAAGCCCCCAGTGCTATGTGGGTTGCTGTAAGATTAATATTTGAAAGTCTTTGGCAGTGCAAAAAAGGTCTTTAATTTTTTTCACTCTAGGCATCACCACCACAGCACAGGTCATATCAGTGTTTTTGGGATATAAGGCAGACCTTCCATCTTTTGCTTTCATGTTTATTCACTGTGCCCTGAGCCCTGAAGCGCTGACTCGAGGAAAGTCTGTCCTTAGCACACACCAAATAACCTCAGCTCTCACCACTGGGCTGTCCTAGGTTACAATATAGATGTATTTAGTGTTCTGTTACCACCAGCTGTGGGGCATTAGCTGTTATCTCCTGCTGTGACTCACCCTGATAACAGACAATGAGCATCAAGAACCAACTGCATGACTCATGGAATTATCTCATCCTACTGGGAGATGCTCCACCCAGGAGGGAGGAGCCAAGCATTCCCACCTGGATATAACCTGGCTTGGAAGTGCCCAAGGCAGCCCTGTCTGCTGGGTTCCCAGAGGACAAGAGCTACCACTGGACCTTCAGGAGGAGAGCAGACCTTCACAGGATCACTGCTTCAACTGAACTACTTCACTTGGACTGCTGCCACCACCCTGACCAACAGGGTGTCAGGTTGTATCTGACTCTGTCAGTGCTTTTCCTTGTATTATTGCATTTAATTTTAATTTTCCTATTAAATTATAATCCTGACTTGTGATCTCCCACTGGTTTGTTTTCAAACTAGTACAGGGCTCAGATTTATTTGCAGTGGTGACAGATGAGTCAGTGCATTCTGAGAATTTGGAATTTCGCATGGTTGGATTTTAGGGCCAGGAAAGTGAGCTCACCTGACTCTGTGCCCAGCCAGGAGAGGGTCTGCAAATAGGACTCTCACCAGATAATGGGATGTCCAGACTGCATAAACCCCTCACGAGTATGATCCTAATGTCAGTGAAATTAGAAAGACTTGTGAGGATTGAATGCAAACCCCTAATTTTAGATTTTGCCAGCTCATGGGACAAGGAGGCTGCTCTCTCTGGATGTCAAACACCAAACTCCCTCCCATTTCAGCTGGAGTATTGTGCACTCTAATACACCCACTCAAATGGAAAGGGCACAAAAATCCAGACCTTTCTATGCCTGTCCATAGAACTGTGCATAGACACAACTGCTTTAAGTATCAAACGTCAAAATCAGACACATTGTAATGAAGAAAACATTCATGCCTGCCTTGTCTTCAGGAGAGATGGGATAAGTAAAGTTCCAGAAATTATTCCCCAGGATGACTTCGAAAGTGCTATTATCTTTTATTAGTGCTAACTACATTGGGTTGGAACTGCCAAACCCTCACCTGGAACATATCAATGGGAATTTCCAAACTGACGTAGTAGAGTCCATAATGCAGTTGGGCTCCTCATGCCCATGAGTTAATGGCCATGGCCATTCAGAGCAGAAATGGAATTGCTATCTGCCACAGGTGCTCTAAGTCTTCCTAGGCTAGGAACTGAACTTGTTCCTATCCCTTGGTACTGTGTGCGAAGGTTTTTGTGCAATGCAGCTTCTGTGACTGAATGCAAGACAGCAGAATCACAGAATGCTTTGGGTTGGGAGAGACCCTTAATACCATCCTGTTCCAACCCCCTGCCATGTGCAGACACCTTCCACTATCCCAGGGTGCTCCAAGCCCTGTCCAGCCCAGACTGGGACTTCCAGGGATGGTAACCATGACCACTTGGACTGCATTTTTGCACTGCCTGTTGATCTAAAGGGTTTTAAGCAGCTTTGGAAGCTCATGTTTGTACTGAGCACAGCATCTAGGAGGATACATGGTGAGACCACAGCAAAGCTGTGCAGCCCTCCTTTCTCTCTGGTGCATGTGTATGTGCTTATTAAATAACTCCAAGTTATTGTGACCCCAGCACCCTGCATCCCTGACCAAATATGCCACTCCAGTGCAGAGGAAAGCTTTGTGCTTGGGCACAGATCACTGTTAGCAGCGAGCAGAACTGCTCTGCAAGTCCCATCTGCTGGGAGGTCAAGGCTTCATTATCAGAACGAGCAAACGAGAGATTAAAATGGATTCTGGCCAATTCAGCACATCTGCCGTGGAGGAACATCAACCACTGGTGCTTTCAAGGGAGATGGGTTATTAAATGGAGTTTCTCCAGAGATCTAAAAGGTGTGAAAGGCACAGCAGTGCTACAGCTGCCTCTTGCTGGGACAAATCCACCTGATTCCAGCCTCAGGAACATCCCTGGATGCATCACAACGCTGGGTGCTCTCTAAGGTGACTGTGCTCCCCTGGCTGTCATGGTCACAACTGGAGATGTGACTAAATCAACACAGAACTTCCCAGCACAGCCCTGCTCACCTGACAGTAACACCCAAATGGTAAGTTTCTGACCAATTCTTTAATGTGGCTCATGAACAAGTGAGTACCAGAGAGGTGAGTTAGACCTGTACTAAAAAAAAAACCAACAAAAAACAACCAAAACCCACAAAAACAACAAAACAAAAAAACCCCAAATAACCCCAAAGAGTCTAATTTCCTGTATGAAGACAATTCACCTTGTAAACACAAACCACCATTGTCCACAAAGCTAAGTATATAGATGCTGGTGAGAATGTGATGCTGAAAATGGTGGTTCTGGTGATTTATTATGTTAATTTTATTCTATAAAATTAAGCACTGCACTGTATTTTTACCAGGGAATCAAGTTTGTTTGTAAGACACCTATTTCCTTACCCCTGAGCTATATACAGAAAGGAGGAAAACATTTTTCATATTTTCCTTCCCAGGTGTTTTGATGCACCAGTAAATCAACACTTAAGGTTCTTATTAAATACACGACTCAAAAGAACCCCTAAAAAAGTTTTTTAAAAGAAATACAACAAAATAATAATTAAAACAAAATATAATGGATACTCTGATTTTTGTCAGGAAAAAAAGCTTTTTTTTTTTTTTTTTTTTTTTTTTTTCCCTTTCCATGGTATTTTTTGATTCCATAATTCTCATGAAGAATCACAGAATATCCTGAGTTGGAAAGAACCTATCAGGATCATTGATCCTAACTCCTGGTCCCATATGCAGGAAACCCCAAGAATCCCACCATGTACTACGTAAAGATAAACCTACTATTTTAGTAGCTGAAAGTAGCATATTTATAATTCTAAATCCTAAAACCTCAGAAAGTATAAAATAAATATTTATAAATTAATTAATTAAAGGCCAAAAGAGGCTTGGAGGCTTTTGCTCCCTTTTCTTACTGTTCCATTGTGACTATTTTTTTTTTAAACAGGATGAGTAAGTCACCAATGATACAGAATTCTCATATCTGTAAATAGAACAAGAGGAACAGTGAGATTCAACAGCTGCAGGAATATTTTTTTCTTTTTATTCTAACTCCAAGGGTGTTCAGATTTTTAGGCTCAGGTCCATATCTGCAGCAGTTGATGCCAAACTCCACTAGGTGTCATCTACCACTGTATTTCTACTGGGAATATGAAAATGCTGGCACTGAAGGCATCTCACATTAATATTTCTACATATTAGTCCTTCCTTCTGTTAAGTCCTCGGGATGAATCTATAAATTCCCATTCTATATATTATTTATGCACATATCTTATTATTACAGCCACTGTCACTACTCTTAATTAAGCTTCTTTTCTAAGAAAATACACTTTCTTGCAGGCATGGACAGCTGCCACGTTCTCAGGAAAAAAAAGAATAAAAATCATCAAACTAATTCCAAAGGAAAACAAAACCTGTTCCATGCCTTTTTATATGACATCCCTTACGCCTGAACGCTGCTATTTTTGGATTAAAAATACCATTTTCACGCCATTTCTGAGATGCAGCTAGAAACAGGCAGTCATAGGAACCAAGGGAATGGCAGGAAGTTGTGTCAGGGAGGTTTAGGTTGGATATCAGGAAAAGGTTCTTCCCCCAAAGGGTGGTGGAGCACTGAACAGACTCCTCAGGGAATTGTCTGCATCCTAAAACAATCCTTGCAACCCACCCTGGACAACTCAAATCTACCTCTGCTCATTAGAAATGCAAATCAAACCAGATAAAGAGATTTGAAAGCAGAAAATTGCAAGAGAAATGCTGTTTTCAAACGCACATGGAGTTCATGTAGCACCAGCATTCAAAGGCATTGCTTTTGCTGTCTGAGACACTGATACTGGAACGTGATAAAAAATCCTATCACTGCTGCTCGAGACTGATAAACCCCAAATGTAAGGAGTGAGAGAAAATTGCTGCCAGTGCATGGAGCAGCACAGGGCTGTCTGAGCAAGGAATGGGACTCAGAGGGACGTGCTGTGTTTACAAGAGTAAATAAAACCAGAAGGACATCATGTTTGGAACAGCCAATACCTCTAGAAGAAAAGAGCAGCAAAGACTGATTCGAGTTAGAGGGCAATTCTGCCCAAGAACAATCAGATATGGCAATCAATTAATTTCAGTTACTGCAGAAAAGATAAATAACCATTAAAATGTTAAGGTTTCTGAAATGACTTCTCAGTTGGGAGTATGGACAACTATTTTTGAGGTGGGCTTTGCTCTGCTTATCAAAGTTACATCATTCAGTTCCTGTTGGAAAATGTTATAAAAAAAAATCAATGGCTTTCTGAAGCAACTGAGATAATATTATTTTTTTATTAACCTTGTTAATGTAACTCTGCAAATGAACACATATCACAAATTAAATTTGATTTTACTTTTTAGTTTATTATGCTTAAGCACTTTACTATCTCAAGAAATGTCATCTATTTTCTACCTCAATGGAACAACACATTATATAATGTATTATATACAATTATATCATGTATATCTGTAATTACATATAATGTAGTAAACATTTATCTCTGATAAGGAACCAGATAGCACTAGTCAAGTGCTAATAATGTCATTCCTTCTTACTGCATTATTTACAATATGTTTCCAAGCCCAGGCCCATAGCTTCAGTTTTTAAAATGTTGATTTAAAATAAAGTAAAATTAATAGTTACTTTATTTTGCACAGAGTTCATGCTACACACTGGACATTGGTGGCAAAGGCTGGAATGAGATTGGGCTTTAAGGTCCTCCCAACCCAAGCCATTCTATGATTTAATGGTTCTACATTTTTTCTGTGCTGGTGGTTCATAAAAGAGCCAGACTGGAAAATTTCCCAGAATTACCAACTTCAAGGTGACTTTCTAGAATCATATTTAGCAAACTAACCTAAGGTTGTTAAAAAAAAAAAGAAAAAAAAAAGAAAAAAAAGCTATCCCTGTAGTGATTTCCTATTTTTTTGTGACTTCATCCATGTAATCAGTATTTAACTCCATGGAAAATGTTTCCTTTATTATTAACAAAGATGGTGCTGCTTGGGTCACTTCCCATGTGGGTCTCCACTGTATCTCCATTCCTACAGTTTCTCTTTACCTTTCCTAGCAATGACTTCCTTCATTCCAATCTTTATATTGATGCCCACAAAATATCTGCATGTTGGACAAGCAATGCCATGTCACACCATCTATTTGTCCTCCAAATTCTATATGCTGAATTTGCAAAGGAGTCTTCAAATGGCTTCTCTCAATAGCCACTGAGAGAAAAGGTTTACACAGCCCACAGATACCTGAGCACCTGAATCAGCCTCAATTCCCACTGTTATGGGAAGCTTTTCCCCCCTCACCTCCCTTGTACATTTATTTGCAGTATTTCCATATAAGCAGTGGTTTAAAAAAGATGCAGTAGTTGGGCACTGAACAATAACACTGTGATTTCAGCAGGAGCAGCCAAGTCAGTCCTAAAATCCGCTTTTTTTGTCCCATAATATCCCTGCACAAACCCCTCAGGATGGGGAACCCCCTGTAATTAACAGCTGGTCTTTCCACATTCTCCCTTTTCCCACTGAATCAATCCACTATTAGCATTAACCAGAAAATTCCCAACTTTTTAAATATTTGCCATTTCCCAGTCAACCCCCCAAAACACATGTTCTTCCCTCTTCAAGAGACACTTGGAACTTAGAGGTAGGAGGAACTCATCAGTCTCCAAAGAGACTTCAGGAGCACACAGGGATCTGTAACAAACTCAAGCAAACTGCTGAAAATTCAAATTACAAGATAAGTTTATGCTCCCAGATTAAAACAAAGATTTACTCTGTTGGCAGCCTGGTTTTCCATGCTCTGCCCTTTAAGAATGGAAGGATTCACATCATACCCCTGATTCAGACCATGTATTTTTGAAACACCCAGAAAAGCATGTCTGGCATTAATTACTACGGATTGGTTGTAAAATGGAAGAGAAAGTGTGACTTGAGAGGTGGTTTTAAAAAAGAAATGTTTCCACAAACCCCCTAGTCAGGATGATCCTTTTGGGTCCTTTCCCACTCAGGATATTCCATGACTCCATGTCAGCCATGGTATTTTAACAAGCATCACCCAGACCACAAACTTGTGATGTGTTTTTCTCCTGTGGAGCATAAAGGATGGAGATTTTCCAGAAGAGAGAATATTGGATCAACGTGAGACATTAATCTTGCATGGCCAAGAGCTGCTCATGGTTGATTTTTCAGACACTTTGTACACTGCCTACCAACGTAATGATCAAGGTGTAAGAATTATTTACACTCCCGTCCTTTTTGAACCCTAATCCTTTTTGAATAAGGCTGAGACTGGAGCAGACTAAGAGTGAACAGGCTAAAAAAAGAGAAAAACCAAACCACAAACCATTCTGTGGCTCTACAGCTCTGTGATTTCTCAGGGACACTTTCCATATCCAATGCCAGGGTCGTAATCACAGAATTTCTGCCTTGCCCTGAAGAGACCCCTCTGTCAGCACTGTAACTATTATCCTCAAAGACCTGCCAGCTTCAGTTTTATAAACAGTTCAAACAGTCATTACTTCTGGGGTTTTGTCTGTGAAATGATAAGGAGATAATGGACATTTGGTCCAGCAAAGGTTACAAGTTGCACAAAGGGAGCACAGCCTGCTGTGCCACACGCCTGCTGACGTGAAAATGACCCTTTTATCTTTGCACATAAACACACAGGAACGTCTGCAAAGTCTCCAAATTATTTCATTTCTTTGGGAGAAAGGAACTGTAATTGGGTGGGCTGTGCAAGCTCATTCTTCCCCCTGCTAGTTAAGTCACAGACATTCATCTTTCCACAAAGAGCCCAAATTGCTCCTGTCTGCACTTGTATGTTTTGTTGTCTCATTTTAACTGACCCATCAGACCATAAAAAGCAGCACAAGGCCCTCTCATCTATTAATTGGTGTCATTAGGAGTCCTTTCTCATTTGCTGTGGAAAGGACTAACACCTCCTAGAGAAAACTGAAAATCTCACACGCAGCCACTCCGAGGCAACACTGATTAAATATAATTCCTCATTAAAAGATACCAAGCAGCTGGGCCTGGCTTCTTGAGTATACAGACATTTCTTATTAAGGTTCAAATGAATAAACCAAGTTTCCTTTGCAGTTATCTTTATCCTGCATCATTCCCCTCTCGGAGCAGGCTTCTGGCTCACTGTGAAGAACAGCAGAATTATATTCATGTGACTCTTAAATTTCACCTACATCTCCCAAATAAAAAATGTTATTTCCAATATAAGTGCTGCCAGAAAACATTCATCAGCTGGAGGCTTTGAAACTTCAATTAACAGGTGACCTGCAGCAGCATTGCCTGGCTGTGGTCCGTGAACACACATAAAGCAGAGCATTAAAACCACTGCTACATTAAATAGCTTCACAGAGCACCGAGCACATGAAGACACCCTGTTCTCTCTCTACCTTCACACAAGAGGTTGTCCCTTCACCAGTCCTGCACGACACAAACAGCTCTTTGGGAAATGCTCTGATTGCAAAACACTGATGTGAAGTGAGGGACAGCACAGAAGGACATTAATAATGTGATCCAGTCCCCGTCTGTGGATTTAACAAGGATATTATACAGCGTGAATATCCAGTAGTAAGGTCATCCTACTTGCCTGGCCTTATTAACAAGACAATCTGCTGCTGGCTGAATGCAGGCTCTTCAAAGGATGAGGCAGGAATGTGCAGGAGGGCTGGGAGGTGATGGAGCCTGATGGCCGCAAAGCTGTGGCCAACCTGTGCTGCCAGAGGGGACACAGGAGCAAGGAACAGACACAGAAATATCTGTGGCAGCCTAAAAAGCCTCGTGTAAGATAAACTGCCCACTGCCAGGCACGCCTTGAAACATCCTGGCTTAGCCTTGCTTTACACTTCTGCAGGGGAATCACACAGCAACTGGAAAATGCTGAAATGTGTTCAAGTACCTGATTCAATTAGACTGTGTAACAATTCTGTTGGACCCAGCAGGGCTGGTATCTGTTAATCAGGCAGTTTATGGAGCTCTTTCATAGAAACAAATTGTACCTCAACAACTATTCAGTAATTCTCATTCCACAGGTGATGAGATCTGTCTCATGCCTTTCAGAAGTGTATCAAGAACCTGCTTCCTGACTGTCTTACTAATTTCTCAAATTTAAAACAAGCAATAAGATCATTTTTGGCAACGTTTGGAAAAGGAAAGTTTTCTCTTGACTGCTAATGATGCAAATAATAAAAACAACCTCAGATTTAATTTACCCTCCGCACAGAACTCTTGCACAGAAATTGTATTCACTCAGCTAACAACAGAACTTACTCCCAGTTAATAAATAAAAGCCTTTGTATGATATAATCAATGAAACAAACAAGTTTTGTATCTCTCTTCATCCATGGCTCTGTTTCAGCAGCTCTCCAAGTAAGCCTGCCAGACTCTTCTGTGCTAAGGGTTTTTTTGTTTCAATAAGCATTTGATGGATTATGGACACAGTGAAATCCTATATATCAAGGAGATTTCTGTTTTGTCTGATCTTCTCAACTTTCTTACCCTTCACTGCCCTGCAACCTTCCCAGGAATTGATGGGTAGCTGGGTCAGCACTCAGCTACCTCCAGCATCTACATATTATACCCTGAAATATCAGAGAACAAAGGAACGTGAGGGGTCAGCTTTGCCAGGAGGTGCTTCTGCAGAAAGACTAGAAATAGGGGAGATCTCAAAAATAGCAGGTTTATGTGGTTCACATCTTGTTTTTCTAATAGGCACCTTCAGTGCATTCATTATCCCTTATCAGAGTGATTGAACTACAAGAACCATCCCAAAAGTGAATGTCCTTTCCAGTGACCAGGCTGGCAATAAGCCATTTCCAGAGGATGATGTCTGAGTTTATCTGGCTGAGGCCAAGAGGTGTAAAACATAAATCATGAAGGTCAGAAAACACCTCTAAGATCCTTAACCCAACAGCACCGGATTCACCACTAAACAATCCAATGCCTGACCATCCTTCCCATGAAGAAATTTTCCCTAATATCCAATCTAAACCTTCCCTGCTGCAACTTCAGGCCATTTCCTTTGGTCCTGTCACTACATGCCATGCAGTGCAGAATATTTTACATCAATATATACTGGAAGAAAAAAAAAACAACATAAGTATATTAATTTTAAAAAGCCTTTTCAGATTAATTGACTTAAAATGCTGTGATACAGAAGAATCCATTTTTATACCAGCAAAAATCAATAACTAAGAACAATTTATTGGTCTTATCCCCAGTCACCATAGCTGTTCTGAATATGTTTCCAGCCTGTCTCTAATGTAGCACAACTGCACTTAAGGATTCCTTGATGCCCAAAGTTTCATGCTGCTCCTATTAACATCAACACAACATGATTTAGGAAAAAAATCCCGTATTTTTACCAAAAATTTATACCAAAAATTTAATACCAAAGAATAATTAAAACAGTAATGCTGCAACAAATTCCTTGGATTCATTTTAATGATGCCTGGTAAATAAACTCAGGGAAGAGGCAGGTTAACATTAATATACACACATCAGCATACATCTACATCCAGACAAAAAAAAAAAAAAAAAAAAAAAAAAAAAGGCTATACTGAAAAGCTCTAAGTAGATTTGAGGCACTGATAACCCAAGTGCTTTCCCTGAGTCATTTTACAATATTCAGTTGGAACATTCTGGATGCTTTTTTTGATGAATTGACTCAAAAGCAAAAGCCTGCATATGGCTAGACTCATCCTACGTGTCTTGCAGACTTCAGATGAACTGCAAATAGTGTGTGAGTCCTTCTGACCCACTTTCATCTGAAGTTTCACCCTTCTCTACAGGAGGAAAAGACTCTGGCTCTACCTATGATAGCTGATAGAGATTTATTTACATGATTCAATACATGGGCATTGAAGCTGAAAAAATTCAGAACACCAATAGACTCCTAAGTGAGAATAATAAACCCAGAGGAAAACTGATCAAGGCCCAGTGAAATCTTCAGATCAAAGCTGCAGGGGAAAGGTATGGATGTGCTGGCATCCCCAGAATCCAGCCTCATCCTGGGCTGCATCCAAAGCACTGTGGGCAGCAGGGGAGGGGGGATTCTGCCCCTCTCAGGTGAGACCTCACCTGCAGAGCTGCCCCAGCCCTGGGCCAACAGCAGAAGGACCTGGAGCTGCTGGAGAAAATCCACAGGAGAACACAGAGGTGCTCTGAGGGCTGGACTCAGGCTGGGAGAGCTGGGGGTGCTCCCCTGGAGAAGAGAAGCTCCAGGGAGACCTAAAGGGGCTCCAGGAGAGCTGGAGAGAGACTTGGGGCAAGGGATGGAGGGAAAGGACAAGGGGAAATGGTTTCAAAGTGCCAGAGGGCAGGGAGAGATGGGATATTGAGGAGAAATCCTTCCCTGTGAGGGGGGGGAGGCCCTGGCACAGTTTGCCCAGAGAAGCTGTGGTGCCCCTGGATCCTGGGAGTGTCCAAGGCCAGGTTGTTTGGGGCTTGGAGCAGCCTGGGATAGTGGCAGGTGTGCTGAACATGGCAGGGGGTGGAATGAGATGAGCTTTGTGGCTCATTCCAACTCAAACCCTTCTGTTGAGTCTACATCACCTAGTGTGAGCTGATTAACATACAAGGCCAGTCTAAACCAGAGCACAGGCAGTGAGGACAGACAAGACCCTCAGTGGGCAACTCCATTTGTCACACTTTAAGTAACTGAACACATGGGATGACTCTTTCTTGCAAGGTGCTTGTCTTTTTTCCACTTACTTAAGAGAGCTGAGGCTGTACATGACAGGGTTTTTTTGAGAGATGAAGTTAGGTGAAATCCATTATTCATCACCTTTCAAAGTAGCACAGACTTAATCACCAGACATAATGCAGGTGGAAATTTATGTCACATGTTATGCCAAAGGTCAGATTACACATAATCAGAATGGGCCTTTTGACTTTTAAATCTGCAATGGTTACAGATTAGGAGTAGGACCCTTGCAGGCAGCACAGTGACATGGATGGGAAACTGAAGTGAAATGAAAGTCATCCATGACAACTCGGTTATATTTCTTTTTAATAATGGATGCCAATAAAGAGAGCGCAGTTCATTTTTAAATGACTGAACTTTGGAAGCGATCTGCTAATGGCTCCTGTGACATTGACAAAACCTGAACAACATTTATCAGGTACATAAAGCTGAGAACATGGTCTGTACCTTGCACCAGAGGAATTTCCCCTACGCTATCCCATGATTGCTGGCATCTTTAAGAAAAAATTGCTTTTTTACATAATAAATATTACTACTGTCTCAAGAGACACATGATATAAAATTCTTACATTTCCCAACAAAACAATATATTTTATCTGCATAAAAGATTGTGTTTTGAGTTCTGTCTGGAATGAATGCACTTTAATAAACATAATAACTCAGTTGAGTGTGTTAGGCAAAAGCTGAATAACATCAGATTTACATGTTTTTAAATAAAGATTGTCTCACTGTGTTTTAATTTTTACTCCATTCAGTTTGAATGTTTTCAGTGGGATTTGCCAGATGTATGTACCTAAAAAAATCAGAAATGGGATGTAAAACTGTGAACAGGACTAAAATTTACTGGAAAAAGAGATACCTCAGAACAGAATTGGAGAACATATTTTTCTTAAAACATGTGCTATAAACCTTTAATACTTTGGCATCTTCATGATTCTCATTTAAATATGAGAAGGGCTCAGGTTGTGGCTGCTCCTGGATCACTGGCAGTGTCCAAGGCCAGGCTGGACAGGGCTTGGAGCAGCCTGGGATAGTGGAAGGTATCCCTGAACATGGCAGGGGTGGAATGAGATGAGCTTTAAGGTCTGTTCCAGCCCAAAGAATTCTGTGATTCTGTGATTCTTTTCCCCACTCATAACAAAATCCAGAGTCTCTCTGTCCCTATTATTTTTTTCTAACAGTAGTTTTCCACTGACAGAGAAGAATTATATACTTTAGTCATATATACTGACATTTTTACAAATACACTGACACAATAGAAACAAAGTAATAAAACACCAGAGAAATTATTATTTAGCACAGCTGGGAAGGGTAGTAATGCACAGTGAGTAGTAGAAGTCAGGTCTTACAGCTAAAATAATATCTGAAGTATCGTTAATATAGTTCCATTTCTCTGTAATTTCCTTACCTGAGGACTGTCAAGAACTTTAAAAACCATCTGGACTCTCAGAAGAACTTCAAAACTTAAAATTGAACTTAACCACTAGTCAGCCTGCAATAGTTGCCTCAGGGATTATAAAACACTTTAAGGAAACCCACCCTATAATTCGGTTATTGCCTAAATTCTTAGTGCAAAAATCCAAATCCTAGAGCAGGAAGAGAACACAACACCTTACAACATCCCCATTGTCCTGGCTCCTCTAGCCACATGGATTTTGTGGAACAAGGCAGTTCCAAAACACAGAACAGGCAAGTCAGTCCCCAAAATCATTGTTAAACTTTTTAACAAAGGAGAATTTCTTACTGCCCCCAAAATCTGCTGACTTGAACATCCTTAACCAGATGAACTTAAGCTCAGTGGGAGCATCCTGCCTATGATACATCTCCAGGTGAGATTCTTCAGTAATCCGTAACAAGCCAAAAAATGTCAGAGAAATGGTGAAACCAAAGTAGGAAGAGGAATAAAATCTTAATGACCACGAAAAGCCCTGGATTATGAGATGAATATTGTATAAATACACTCTAAATCCTAGTTATTTCCAAATGTTGCAGTTTCAAGATAAATGTTCTCTGGAAATAAAAAGTCTTCTTTTATTCACTGCTAGGAAAATAGGTTAAGTAAAGTACTTCACAGTTTTCTTCAAATTTTGATTAACTTTAAGCAGATTTCGGTTCTGTTTCTCTTACATTTACTATCAAAATTTTCTTAATCAGTTGCACAAGATTTGTTGTCTGTCTCTCCACAATTACCAAGGTAGAGATGTTAAGATTCACCAACTGCACACAGACACATCACCAGGCAAGGCTACATGAGCAAGGTACAATCAAGCTTTTCAAGGCACTTGAACAGTACCACATCAGTAGAATTTTGTGACTGATTCATTAACAGCAGCTCTTCGAGAAACTATCTGGTACAAGGAAAAATTCAATCACAGATCTGTATCCTGTTAAAAGATCAAAGACAGTCAATTTTCCCAGTGTGGGGAAGTTATGAGCAGAATCCCACAGGGATCTGCTTTGCTTCTTTGCTCATCTTTATGTCTCTAATTGATCTAGAGCTGGTGAAGGAGTGAAATCTTCTTATATACAAAAATATCTGGCACAGTTAAAACTAGATTGGAATTAAAGTGTTGCATCACCCCAACAATATATTTACAACAATATTTCCTATTTTAGTAGTTCACTCAGGAAGGAAATGTTGTGTTAGCTTGAGTTGTTTGAAAATTCTTCCATTCAAAATGAGCTTTGTGGAGAAAGAAGGGGGAAAAAAATAAGGCAGACCTATGCATTTATAAACTTAATGGAAAAGGTGAATAGGAGGTAATTATTCATTGGTCTCATTATACAAGACCTTGGGGAAAACTGCACTGAATGATTAGACAGAGGAAAATAAATACTTTCTCACACACAAACATTTGTCATAGATGTCTTGGAGCCATATATTAAAGAACTCCAACAGCAGTTAAACAAATTCAAGAATTATTACACAAGATGTCACAGATGCAACTTTTATCTCCAAAATTCCTTGAATCTAAAGGAGAAGGATAACTCAGCCCTTATTGATGACTTCAGGATTTGTTCCCAGCTACTCTCAGAGGCAGGTTAAAGTTTAGAGATCTTTGGTCTCTCTGCCTCTGCAGATGTAACTCTGTCCTCAATTTGTGGCAAACATCCTCACTTCTCTCCACTCTCACGTTCCCCAACACCTCAATCTGCTCTCCTCAGTGCACCCATCACTCCATGCTGTTCCCAAAGCACAGAATCAGAGAATCACAGAATGGTTTGGGTTGAAAGGGACCTTAAAGACCATCTAATTCCACCCCCTGCCCTGGGCAGAGACACTTCACATGAAACAAGTTTCTCAGTGTCATCCACATCTCTTCCCACCCAACCCTCCCATCCACACCAAACCTTTCCACACAACCCTGAGCTCTTCCCCTACTCCTGCCTCACATCCCTTCACCCAGAGAGCCCTTTTTGGCTGTCAGAGCTCCTCCTGCCCTGTTTGATGAGGCTCCAAACTGTGCACTGACAGCTAGCAGTGTTGGCTGCTCTCTGATGCTGAGCTCTCCTACAAGTTTCACTATCCCTGGAGAAGCAAAGCCCTTGCAGTTGCTTTCACAAAGATCAAACCCAGCAAAACCCCTCAAACAGAAAGCTGTTATCACACAGTGACATGATTCTGGAGGCCATAAAGGAGGACATGAAGGAGAAAAACAGGTATATCCTGTTTCCAGGCAGAATGGGTCACAGTGGCTGATTTTCAGAACATTTACTTCTCAGTTCTGTGTTTGGGGGGGGAGAAATCCTGCATCATTTACTAACACAAAGTGTTCTTCTGAAGTGTGAATGCTTAGCATCTTTAACAATCAGGCAATTTATTCAAATGTCTAAAAATGGATCTAATAGAAAATTATTTCCTTTCTGTGAGCTTTAAAAAACCAACAAAACTGAAATTCAAACTGAAGTTCAAACTGCAACTCAATGGTTTCTGCACTGTTGTATCTTATCTTAGAGAGGCTTAAATAAAATCCTTGAGAACTCCTCAACAAGCCTATCAATGGGTTAGACTTTTGTGTTAAAAATGCTTCTTTTCCAGAAGGCATAAAGAATTGCTGGGAGAACGACCATAAGTCTCATCCCAAGGCAGTAGGAAGACTCCTACTGCCTTCATCACACCTGGATCAAGCCCAAGGTTTGTATTATTGTAGCTTAATGTATTTTTATACCGGCGCTGCAATGAATTCCAACGAAAATAAAGCTTTAAAATGTTAAAGGGGGAAGAACAGGTTACACTGCTAAATCCAGGGAAATTTTGAAATGGATGTGCTTCCTACACTCGGAGCATCAATCCTGCTCTTCTATTCCTGTCTACAACAACATAAAAGTCCCACTAGGTGTAAAAATCTCCTCCTAATGCTGTCTCCTTTTCAATACATACAAGACAAAATGCACTCCCTAAACATATTTCCCTTCACAAACTGGTAGTTAAGTAACAATTTCATCTACTCTCCTGCTCCTTATTTAACTCCCACATCCCCTTTCTCCAGCTCTGAACATTTAAAGAGCTTTATACCTGTTTGATGAAATTTGTGAGGCTGTTTATTTCTTGCAGTGATTTGAGAAATAATCTATCAATGGAGCTCTCAGCTCCTCTGGACAATATACTTGGGAACACACACTCTTCTCTTTAGGAGATAAATCAGGTTTTTAACTCCCACTGATGAAGTCAGGCTCAGAGTCATCCAAATCACCAGGACTGAAATCCCTTCAAGAATTTTCATAGGGCAGGTAAGAAAATTATTTTGGTAGTTGTGCTTTAAGGTGGAAACCTTTACCAACAAACAGGAATTATCACCAGAATAAAAAACTAATCCAAAATGATGTTTCTGAAGGGATTACTGGTGATTTGATATTTTGCACTTTCAAAACAGGCCAGGGAGGAACTGGCGAGCGCATTTCATGAAAATTATCAAGTTGTTATGATGGAAAACATGGGATTATTTTCATCAGAGAAGAAAAAGCAGTAAAATCTCATTCTCTCACAAATGTTGGGTCGGCCAGGTTCACGAATCATAAATGTGAGCATTGGGTTTTTATCTCACAGCTGCTGGAATTGGGGTGCTGTTGTTGGTTTGGAATCCAGTGCTGGACATCATGAATTTTAGAGTGGAAAGTTGTCAGAGAGATGAAAGACTGCAGAAATAAAAGATTAAGGGCAAAAGGGGGTGAACTCATCAATATTTGTACTCCTAGAGGACCTGAGCATTAGCCACGTGGTTCTGCAGTATCACTGCATAGTCCTTCATGTAAACAGCATTGTTGATTTTTTTTTCCCTTGCTTGGTGAAAAATGGTGGTAATTATACAAAACTGCAGAGTTACCAAGAATTTAATTTTCTGCTTTAACAATACAGGAATTAGGCACTGGCACAGCTTCTCTAAATGAGATTTGCTTCATTTCCCTGTCTCCTAGACAGAATGCTCCCTCCTTGCAGAATAAAATATGCCCAAAATTACAACAGCCCAAGGGAATCCCCTCGACCATGGATCCCCTCCAGAAAATGGCTCATGGAAAGAGAAATGTTGGGAGGCCCCAGATAACAGCCTGAAGGAAACTCAAGGCCCATGCCAGTCCTCAAACACCTTTTCCTTCCCTCCAATTTAAATAGAATCATTCTTCACCTTACCCTAGGTCTGCTAATTCCTCCTAGGCTTAAAATTCAGTTTGTTCAGATGCAGGTTAAACCTTTTTCAGCTGCTCAGGTAATGTACGACTGCAGATCACAGCAGGATTTGTGTCCTGGCTGGGAAATGCTGCAAACTGAGCCCTGTGGAAAGACTCAGTGGGGAAACAGCACCCTAAAGAGCAACTCATGACTTGATCAGTAATGTCAGCATGCCAAATTATGCTCTGCTTAATTGCCAGACACAAGAGGAGAAATATTTCAGTGGAATAGGATTTGTAAATAAGGATTTAAGCATTACAACTGGGCTGGGTTTGGAGTGGGGCTA
Organism: Entomyzon cyanotis; assembly: GCA_024500445.1. Classification (NCBI taxonomy): domain Eukaryota; kingdom Metazoa; phylum Chordata; class Aves; order Passeriformes; family Meliphagidae; genus Entomyzon; species Entomyzon cyanotis. The sequence goes on along the minus strand of JAKEPQ010000146.1, from coordinate 3,573,893 downwards.
TTATTTTGGTTTCTAACTTGGCCAAAGCTATTACATAGTAAGTATGATAAATGCACTGAAAAGTTACTGATTGTATTACTGAACAAATCAAATAAAGGGGAGCATACTTTAATGTCAATATTGCACTGTATTTTAATTTCTGGTGTCACAATAAAATCAGCTGAAATGCCTATCCTTCCTCCAATAATTTATCTTCCAGGGTTTTTTTTTTTTTTTGCAACGAGTATTAATGCCCCTTGCTGATCCAATGTCAGTGATATCAGTATTTACTGCAGTTTTTGATTAGCTCTGCTATTATAATTCACGGAAAACAAGGCACAGCACAAATAAGGAATGCTGTAAATCTTCAGAGGAAGCAGAAGCAATCAGGCTCCTATCAAGGCTTGCAGTTTAGGCCCAGGACTAATAATACCCTTTATTGGGCACTTGGACTAAACCCATCTATGTGTTTCAGGTAGGTGCAGAATTTTGTGGTGTATCACATTAAAGCCAAACTTCCAGGTGTGTGAATGGAAGAAAGAATGGTCACTTTTTGGGGTGATGTGGATATTTTGGATGCCCCATCCTTGGAAATGTCCAAGGCCAGGCTGGATGGAGGTCTGAGCAGCCTGGTCTAGTGGAAGGAGGTTGGACTAGATGAGCTTTAAACATCTCTTCCAACCCAAACCGCTCTGTGATTCTGTGATTCTGCACTGAAGTATCTCCCTTTAAGTTATTTGGAGCAGTCTGGGATTGTGATATCTCTTGGAGACTGTTCACATTGTTCCAGTGGCCAAAGGACACCCACTCCTCAAGAGAAGTCTAAATAAGAGCTATCTGAGAGTGCACTAGCAATGTAAACTGATAAATCTCCTGTCAAATCTAACCAAGAACGAAACCCAAACCTTACGGGTTTTGGCAGAGCTGCCAGTTCCGTAACATAAAAATAAAACTAAACAAAACAAAACAGCATAAAAATGAAAGAAAACACACTGCAGCTTCAAGGTTTGTAAACAGAGGGAGTTTGTGGTGCGTTTAAAAACTTCTCTGAAGATGGGCATTTGTCCCAAGCTGTGGCAATGTGAGCATCTGAAACAGTCTTAAAAGCAGCACCACTGCTTCTCTACCTTCATGGAGGTTTTAAAGAGTTTTCAGACACTCCTGCCTGCCTCAGATGCAAAATCCATTTGGTGTTTCCATCAGCAAGCTTGGCATGATGCTGGAATTCCTTAGGAGGCAGACATAAAAATATAGGGGTGCTTAAGGTAGTGACAGAATTATTATGGGAGTTATGCAAACTTATTCCCCCTTTAAAATACATGGTTGTAAATTATCAAGGAATTCTATGGCTGAGTTGATTTCATGTATTTATTTATCTATTTATTTATTCATTTATGGGCAGGAAAGAGGGGTGACTGCTAAATTTATAAATATATAACCCCTAAAATTATTCTGGCATTTCTGCCCTGTACATATTGGACATAAAGTTTCACAGAAGTTTGAAGGAAGATAACTTGCAAGACAAGGCTCTTCCCACTTCTAACGCTGGTAATATTTGGCACACTGTTTTCTGGAAAATGTAACCTAGCGTTAGAAACCAAACTCTATTATAAAGAACTTGGTTTATGAGGAGGAAGATATAAATTGTAGGGACGAAAAGATCAGAAGCCAATATGTGAAGCTGATTAAATATTCTACAGAACTCAGTTTTATATCATAATGGAGAATCTGGGAGCAAATTTCCATTGCAAATGTCATTTATCTATAAATATTAATGCATAAATATTAACTAAATCTATTTCATACAGCTACATTAATAGAACTTGCATATTCTCGATGTAAATAAAACAGTTTACTATTTTTAATTTTATTACTTGTAAAACAAGATATCTGGACACATTTTATGTCTCTAAATTACATAATTAACAAAATTATGGCAGTGTGTGCACAGCATGGAAGATGAGAGTCACCATCCCAGGTGTACTTACACTTTGCAGGAAGAATTGTGACCATATTAAAGATAACAGTGAAACGTAAATTTCAATGAGCAATATTATATTGCTTTCCAGATATACAATTAAGAATGCTCTGGAGATAACTATAATACTCTAACACAAGTTATTACTTAATAATATAACCATAATACTGGTGGAAACTCATTCAAAAAGAGCCCTAAAACCTTCCAAGCTCTGCCAAGTGATGCCTGCTTGAAGGTGGAATTTGCTCCCAGGATAAAAGGCAGAAGATCTTCAGTTGGCAGATTTTACAACATCACAGCAGGAGAAAAAAATCCTGATTTTCTAGGAAAATTGAATGAATGGCCTAAAATGGTTTTTCATTGCTCTTGCATGGTCAAGAGATGGAGCAGGGGGTTGGAACTGGATGGTCTTTAAGGTCCTTTCCACCCCAACCCAGTCTGTGATTCTATTGCCCAAATTAGCAATGTTTCCCCATAAGCAGGTTAGAGTGAATAGGAACGAGGAGTTGCCACATAAATTTGGGATGGACATTCCCACAAAAGAGAGCATCAAAACTGGGACCTGAAGGCAGAGAATGGGAAGGAGCACAAAATGTATTTTACCTGATCTCAGCCAAACAACCCAAAGTTGTGCCTATAAGGAGAGAAATGCTTGATTCCTCCCACCCTAACACAGCCACCTCAGGCAGTGTATAAAATTATCCTCTTGCCTCCTTTTGCTGACAATATGGAAAATAAAGAGATGCTTAATTTTCATTGTCTAAAGAGTAGGTGAAGTGCAGGAAGGGCAGAGCCTTGACTTGGTACCTGCAAGAGTCCAGCTCGGCTGAATCAGCACTGGGGGAAGTGAAGAAAAATGGGCTTCAGGAGAGATTTCCACTACTTTTCTCCATGCATACAAAGAGCAACATAAATAAATTTCATTCCAACCTCACTCCTGAAAAAGCACAATTACAGGCTGCTCTTTTTTTTGGGTGAAACTCCTGAGTTTGCCCCAAAGACTCGTGGTTGGCATTCTTTTGGTTCAAGACACAAAATAGATCAGGAAAGAGCTGTGGCAGGTTTTCCTGTTGGAATGTGGCATAAACTGAAGTGCTCTGTCATGCTCTGAAAGCTAGTCTAAGCATCATGTTAACTGAATTATGAACAATAGCTGAGGTGATCACTTGGAATTGATTTGCTGCCCAGAGAAGGTGTGGATGTCCCCATCCCTGGATGTGTCAAAGGCCAGGTTGGATGGAGCTCTGAGGAACCTGGTATAATGGAAGGTGAATCTGCCCATGGCAAGGGTGGAACCAGAAGGCCTTTAAAGTCCTTTTAAACCCCAAACCATTCTGTGATTCTGTGATACTTTTACGCTTTACCTGGAGACCAAAGTCTGTGTGAAACTCACTCTGGTAGTCAATGCATAAATATATTAATGTATAAGTTGCATTCATTTTCTTAATATAAGAATACACAGAGAACTTTTCCAGGTGATTGTGGGGTGCTGCTGTCAAATATAATTTAATATTTTCCTGTCATTTATTGACTTTAACTTTCTTAATTTTAAGCAGGCAAAAAATAATCTATTACATATGCAAACTTATGCATAATGAACTATGTGAAAACCATCATAGCTTGACTCTGCCTAAATATAGAGTATACTGCTCCTGAAAAGCTAATAAAATATCAAAGAGTGAATTGTGTACTGGTAACCCTTAGGCTGGCCCCAGCATTTATAACAGCTAACATCTCTGTTCCCATCCCTCGGAGATGACACAGCCAGCTGAACCATTTTCCCCTGCAAATCCTCTATAAATATATCAAATGTAAAATGTAAACTATCAATTATAAAATAAATATAAATTATAAATTATAAAATAAAATAAAAACATACACTGATTTTCTGTAGTATCTATTCACCTTTTTCCTGAAATACCTGCCAGTTCCATTAACCAGAGCAGGTTCTAGGAAGAGCTGACGCTACCTGGATCTGTGATTCAGATGAGCATTTTCACATGCTCTGTGCCTCTCACAGCTTTGCAAGGAGGTTCTCATAAAGAATTTCCCAGTGTCTACACAGGCAACCCTTTCCAAGATGCAAAAAGCTTAAAGTCACACTCTTGGCCATTTTATAATTCAAATAATCTCACTGCAGAAATGCCTGTGAAATAAATAACACCATTTGATTAAGAAGTCAAAAAAATGCAGCGGTGGCAAATTGCATCCAATATTCTGTTTAGGAAAGTACATAAATGAATCTTTTGCCTTAGGGCAGGAAATGTAATTTTCTTTCAGTATAGAGCATTTAACATCACAGGATCCAAATCTAGCTGATAAACATGTCTAGCCAAATAAAAGTCTTTTCCAATAAATCTGAGCACTTCTCATCAACTTGCTTATCACGACTAAATATTTATTTACACATTAAAATCTTAAACACGGGGTTTTTAAGATGAAGGGAATAGGTCTGTATTTGTTCAATATGAGTCCTGTGCTGTTTGCAGCCTGAGGTTTGTGTGCTGTGGATGTGAAACATTCCCAGACTTTTCCATACATATGTGAGCTTGAACATGATCCTCGAAAGAGATCACACAAATAGCCTCCTCAGCTTCATGACAACTTCATAGAAGGGTGAAAGCAGCTCTGAAAATACCTAAATCTGAAAAAACACATTCAGGAAAGCGCAGGGGACAAATCCTGTTTGTCACCAAAGGGCTGCAATGTCACCCAACCTCCACCATTCCCTGCGGACCCCAAGCACAAATCCCACACCCCTAAGAGACAACTTCAGTAATTTTACTGCCCCCAGAAGGTTTCTGCTTCCTTCAGACTAGGCTAGGCTTAAGAGCAGCCAAGACCATGGAAACAACTGGAGTTTCCATAAGCTGAAATGGCAAAAATCTTTTAAATTCAATTTAGCAAACAATTGTTCCATTTGGGGACGGAATCTTGTCTGCCCAAGGATGCCAACACCAACTGAAATGTTGCAATTTAGGTTTCTTGATGAGAATCAAATCTCACCCCACTGGCTTGACACCAACCACCATATTTGTCAGTAATTTTATTTTCCTCTGGCACTTTGTCACTGGAGACATTAAATAAAATGGTTAAATGTCCCAATACTACTGAAAAATAATAATAAAAAAATACTACTAAAGTACCTTCAGTGTTTTTTCCCCCTGCCTCTTTCCAGTTCTGCAGCACAGTCAGAACATGGCTCTGCTCATAACTCTGAATGGCTTTGGCAAATGCTTCTTTTACCTGATGATTTTTTTTGAGTGAAGGTAAGTTCTTAAATGAATTCAAAAATTTATCTGGGATCTGTTTTCTGGGATAACTTCAGCTGGTCCCAAGCTTGTTGAGCACATCTTGAATCATTCTTAAATGACCTTAAGTTCTGCTGGAGTTTTTCTCTGTTGAATAGTTATGGCTCAATGCATTCAGTTATGCAAAGAAAAGTCCAAAATTCATGTTGCTTGATTTACAGCCACGGTAACAAGCATGAAACCAACAAATTCTATTACAATAAAACAACTGACAGGTGAACCTCATTTAAAACTTTTGCTAGAATCCCCCTAAGCTAAGCAATTAGAAACTGCTTCATCTCTGCTTTTCTGCCCATAAATCCTGACAATTTCCAACATTTTACCTGCTACTACAAAACTGGATTATCAGATTTGAGATAATAAATTATATAAATGATGCAAAACACACTCAAAACCAGAGAGAAGAGTCCTGAGCAACTCTCCTCTAGTGGCATTCTCCAGGATCCATGGAGTTTTCTCTTCACCATTCCCTCCTTTCACCCAGATACCCTCTATTAAATACTGCATATTCCAAGACTATATACTTGCAATACTGCATAATTCCAAGAAGAAAAGAAAAGGATCGTCTTTTGAAAAGCATATTTATTAACCAGGGTAAAAGTCAGGGTTGATTCACAAATACACACAGAGGAGAATCTATAGAAGAGCAGGGCATTCCTTCTAAAATATTTCCTTAATTATGAAAACACACAGAAATATAAAAACAGAGAGAGTTGTGTGTCACACACAACCACTTCAAGGTCTCAATAGCACCACATGCTTTGCCTGCTGAAGCATTAAGGTTGTTGGTAGATGTGAATAACCCACTCAAATAAATCTCATTATTTAGTTTAAAAGTGTAAAACCAGGTACACACTAAACACCTTTATGGCAGGAAACTAGAAATGCTTCTGGCACAACACATTTTTGCACAGTTTACATTGCCCACCAAATAACACTACACAGTCATGCCCCTCAGGCTTCTCTACACATCTAAAGTGAACATTTATGAGTTTGACACTAAACTATTCATTAACCATGCCATTCAAATGTAACCTAAACTCTCCTGCTTTGTTTAAAATGTCCTCCTTCTGGTTTTGATTCATCCCTTCACACCTTTTCCTTGTAAAAATCCCCCATGCCTGCACTCCTTCTGACTTAATATTGTACAGTGGGAGATGTCCTCTTTACTGTCATGAATTATTGAATATAGCACCAATATATCGAGGGAAGAAACCCCAGGAACAAGCTTTACTCTTCCTGGAATGAGCTACTCACAGAACTTTGTGTGGAAAACATCACCAGAGGGGCTCAGGGAGGGCACTGACACTGAAATGGGGACAGAGCACTGTACCTTCACAGAGCACATACAGAATCACACATACAAACAACATTTTCATTACCAAGCAAACAAACAAAAAAATTAGGCTGCTAGGAATCCAAATTAAAATTTTAATACCTATAATATAAATATTCAAAGCAGCTATAATTTCAAGCCAGCAATTAAAAGGAGAGGGAAAAAAAAAAAACCCCAAACACTTTCCAGAATGTCATTTGAAATAAATTAATCTCCATGCTGAAATGGAAATGTATTAAGTTTGTCAAGTGTTTTAATGAGACCTTCTTGTTAGAGCCAACACAGAATCAATGTCTGAAGGGAAGTCCAGCTCATCAGGCTGCTCCAGCAAAACTTACTGACATATTCTCCCTCTAATAATATATTATCTTGACTTATTCTTGATATGAGCTGTCTGCTCTTAACAGTAAATACAATCATAAAGCAATGAGAAATACCAGCAGGATGATGACACTAATTGCACTGTCTTGACTTGAATTCCAATTGCTGAGCAGTAAATGTGATTACTAGCCTAAAGATAATCTTAATTTAAATGTGCAGCTGCATTTATCTGATCTCAGATGCAATTCTCCAAAGTGCTTCAAAAAAATAATTCCAGGCAGGCATCAAATAGAAACCTTTCTTTCTGAAGATTTTCAAGATAATTAAGTGTCCTCATCTGTTTTGTTTTACGGTCATATTTTATAACAAGCAAGAATTTGCAGGTAAGAAGAGAAAAATGAGGGAATTTCTTCAATTGTTGCAACTTTTTCTGCCTTTGACACTGTTTTCTAATTTTTGTATTCCAACACGGAATGTCTTTGATGAACAGAGGATCAAATAGTTTGAATAGATGAAGTTTCAGACCCACGACTTATGGATAGTCTATCTTGAATCATGTAATTTTCCTGTAAGCATTGTAAAGCATTAGAAAACCTTTAGAAAATTACTGAAAAATATTAATTAACCTACCAGTTCTAAATAGAAATGAATGTGCCAGGTTTTTTCAATTAAAGGATTATGCTGAAAAGCTTAATTAGAAGAATCACAAACAGAAATTGTGCTTTCGCTGTATTTGCGTATATGTCTGTCCAAGGAATAAATGAGATTTCTCTGAAAACATTTTTCTTCCTCTTAAATTCAGACAGTATGTGCAATATAGGCAATTAAAAAGGGCTCCTACACCCTGCCAGAGATTGGCAATCCAAGACTGATTGCAGATTCTCGGGCAAGAGGGAAGATCCTGACTGGCAAAGCCTCAAAAATAAAAAAAAAAAAACAAAAAATCACTCGAACCAACCTCAAAGCTACCTGAGAGAAATACTTCAGAATGGATTGAAACCTTGTTGTAACATTTTAAAATGACGATTTTTACCAGATTTGAGATCAGCATCTTGGTGAAAATACCTCATGCCTTCTTCATGTCTTTTTCCAAATTTCCTAAACCCTTATAGTCCTTAAGTAATATTTATTGCTAATTATTTTAATTCACAGTGTTTAGGGAGTATTTTCCATAACTCAGAATTCTTCAAGCAGTTTTCCAGAACAAACTGGATCAGGATTTAATGTATTTCCATTCGGAGCAGAAAATATAATTTCCAACTGCAAAGACTCTGCACATAACAGGACCTGGAGCACAGGCAGTATATCAGAAGTTTTAATGAATTTTAAGGCTATCATCACTTGAGTTCTCTTTTTCCCCAAGTAAATTTACACCTGAATTGTACGTCTGTTAATGCAATCGTTTGTTTGTTCAGAGTAAACATCAGCTTGAAGAGCAATAAACTCTGCTGTAAGAAAATAAGAATGGGGGAATAGAGCAATTATTAACAAAACCCCCCACCATTTTGATCTGAGCATAGAAGTAAATTTGCAATATAGATGTCTATTCTGATAGATATGTAAAGTGCCTACAGGTATATATTACAGGGTCAAACTTCAGAATACAAATCCCTCCGCAGTTCCCACATTTGAATACTTCTGCAAGTAGCTCTGCTTGCCTCAATAGGAGGATTTGTATTGATCTTCATTTGAAAGGCAATTCTTTTTCTAATTGATAATTTTCCATCCCTTCTTAACTCCAGGATGGCATTTAACAACAAAACCCAGCAGCCTGTGCAAGTGCTGAGATGTAAAGGTCAAGGACAAGATGAAGGTTTTGTGAATTGCAGCTCTCACCCCACGTTCCTTCCCAAGGTGCTTTTTGAATTAACAAGTTCTGTTGATGCTGAGCAGATGTAAAGAGAGAAGGGATCTGGTTTGTCTCTGAGTTACATGAAATAAAACATCTTGTTCCACCTGGCTATTGCCTGACTGTTTCTGGCCTTGGCTTTGCCACCTCACACCAGCTCTGAAAAGCTGAGTTCTGGTCAAGCTGCAAAAAGCAAGTATCAACTATATTGTGACAAATGTCCCAAGATGGATGAATCAAGGTGTGCAGCAAAAAAATTCTGTTCCAATCTCTGTCTCTGATGGTGAAAGTGGTTGGAGGATTACTCAATGAAAACTCCTTCCCTTTTCCAAAGGTACACAAGGATTGAGGCAGACTGATCCCTTCTTCAATCAGAGCCCACCCTGCCTTAAAAAGTAATAATAAATCCATCTATGTCACTCTTTCTAAAAGGATCCTGTGGCTAGCACAGGTTCTTCCCGTGGGAACATTTTGCTATATTTCATAAACAAGATAAAGTTTGGATGTTTTGCAAACAACGTCTCCGGATTAGGTCAGTTCAGGCTTGGCCAGTTGGGCCTAGGGGGAGGTCTCGGGCTGACCAATCTGGGTGACCTCTGAAAACTCTGTATATATGGAATTCAAAACAATAAAGCTCTTCTCCTCTCTTTCCTTGTCTGACAACTTGGGTCATTCCTCAGCTAGCCGCTCAACAGCGACAGGATCCAGCTTCTATCCACAGGGATCAATCAAATTACAGTCTAGACTTAATATTTTTAAATTACCTTTCCTCTGGGAAGATGCATATTGGTAAAAGCAAAAGGAACTCATATTTTTCCAATGCAATACCCAGTTATTAGCACTCTTTGCTTTTTTCTTTCCCCACCAGAATATGCATTTGTTAAACATAATCATTATTCCTTAACTCTCTGGATATATGATATCCAACAATATTTTCTAAGTAAATGTAAACAGTCTCTTAATTCAGCATAAATGCACACCATCATATGATTTATTAATGCCGGTGACTTTATAGTCCCCCAATTTTTATGATGATCCCATGAAAGCTGCTCTATTAATTTTAAAAATGTAACTGAAAGCAAATTGTGGAGATATCAGGAATTATGTGTAATGCACATAAGACTGATGTTACCTGTTCACACCTAGTATGTAACTGATGATTAATCTCAGCACCTATGGAATTCTACATAGGAAAGCTTTCATCCACTCATGTTTTTTTCTCTCCTTTTAATTCCATTGCCAATATACATTTCTGAGGTATGTTCTTTCTTGCTCTTAATTGTGGTGGGGATTTTTCATGGTTTATTCATTTGGGATTTTTTGTTGGTGATGGTTTTTTTTGTTGTTCTTGGTTTGGTTTTGAATAATTCCTCTTCAAAAATTCCTGGAATTTTAGCATTATGTGTTTAGTAGATGATTTCCATTTAGAGATTTAGCTCATGGTTTTTGAGTAATTCTTTCATGATTATTTGTAAATATAAACTCCACGGTGAATCAAGGATATGACTCATCTAATTATTAAGCATAAAGTGTCTTAGGAAAAAAGAACTCAATTCAAAACACAGAGTCTTTCAGACCAACCTCTTTCTGGAGCAGCAATGTCTGCAGTAATGTTAACAAGAGGCAGCTGGGAAGTTGCTAGAAAGAAGACTGACAAAGGGGAAGGGTGGAGGAAGACCTGGAAACCACAAACACTAATCTAGAAATCTTTCCTTTAAAAAAAAAATTGAATGCTGGATAGTCTGGTATTATTTTCTTTTAGGAAATGATGGATGCTTTGCTGAGGTATTTTTTTGCTATTATAATTTTGAAGGAGTGAGATAAAATGTGGTTACACAGATCCAGTTTTGCCTTCTGTGCTACTGACACCTATCCTGTTTCCCTCCATCATTCCTGAAGCACCATGTGCTTGTGTTGAACAGTGCAGCACAATCAGCTCTGGGTCACATCTAATTATTGCTTCAATGGGAAAAAGATGAAAATGAAACGTTGGCACATTCATTGGCATATGAAAAATCTGCACACAGGTAAGAGTTGGTTTAATTTCATTTAAACATGACCATGTATGAGTGAGACATCTAGCCTAAGTATCCAGGCTGTATTTACATGGAAGAGCAGTCAGCTTCCTCAGAAGACACAGTTCAGTCATTCCTGGAAATTATTCTGGATTAGGAGCTAAATCTGCTGAATGCAGAGGGATCATAAACAACAAGATCAGATTTGAACAGATGAAGTTTCAGAGACAACTGGAATTTGGAGTCAGATTCTGCTCTCCATGATTTTCCTAAGAATATATAACATGGCAAAGTCAGAATCAACAGAGATTTGGTCTCATGAGTCCCTTAACCACAAGAACGTTCCCTGGACATCTGCATGACTCAAATGTTTTCATTTTCAGATGATGCATCCATCACACAGGAGAAACTCAATTCAGTGACCCAAAATGCCATCTCAGTGGACACCACAGTTGATCCACGTGGACAGAACAGCAACGGACAGAACATCACTATTCTGTCCAAAGAAATTAAATTCTCAGAGTCATCCACTCACGGGCCATGGGGTATTGAGAATATAGATCTGTATGTAGCTGGCAACACCCCACATTCCCTGATTTTTTGAGGCTGGGTAGGAAAGGTGAATGAGAAGTTCCAACTCATACTGTAGCCAAATATTTGGAAAATTTGGAAAAGTCGGGAAAAAAATGTAGAACTTGAATGGCAAAAAATATAACTTTTTTTTTTTTTTCAGTGTTAAGACCATCCCTATTTATCCCTCACCAAGAACTGCAGAAAAATGGAATGTCATTTTTCATCCTTTCCTTTTTCATAGAATCCCCCTTCTTTCTTCACTGGCCCTATCCAAGCCTGCAACAAAATTCTGGTCTCAAGAACTTCTTCCTGTGTTTACCCCAAATCTTTCTAAATGTGGTGGAAGTCTCCCCTGTCCACTGACTAATGTATCCCAAAATTGTTTTTTACAGCACTGCTTTTTATATATAAAAAAGTACTTTACAGTACTTTTTAAAGTAAGTTTTATAAGAAAAGAAGGGGGCACTTGTTTAAGAAGGTCCATTATTCTATTTGAGGAGCAAAACAGCATTCTTATGGTAAGCAATAAAAAAGCACCATGACTTAGTAGATGCATAGTAGGAATAACAGCTGAATCTTTGAAGTTGCAGAAGAAATGTTCAAAAACTGTTGACTTTGATTATAATAACTCATAGAATTCCATCCATTTAGATGCAACTATAAAGTAGGACGTGTTGTAAAATAAACAAACAAAAAACCAGAAAAACAATGTTCAAGTGGGTGATTTGCTGGAGTGAAGCAGAGGTAGGCTTGGCTCAAGAGATAAAAGGATTCCATCTGTTCCTGCACTTCTGCAATATCCTCTTGGATACTTAAAATTATATGACACATATATTCTGATCCTGAAAAATTAAGAGATACTTTCGGGACAGTAAAGGCAGGCCTGAAGAAAGAACATCAAAAATAATGTTACATGACTTTGTTTTCTGCCTTGCTGGAGGAAAAAGCCCCCATCAAGCAGAGCCTTCCCAGCATCTGTACAAACACACTCTGCCCTGGGGCTACAGAAGGCAAGATCTACTTTACCTCTCCCTTCACTTCCATTTTCTAGCTTTATTCTGCCCTCTTTTTCCTTTTCTTCTTTTCTACAAGCTCAGCCTCCTGCTGACTAATGTAACAGCCTTTCCTTTATATTTTATTTCCCAATCTCCTTCTGTGACTTCACAAGCCCAGCTACTACTGGTGTTTTCCTGACTCAGCTGAACAACATGAGATGGAGCAATAGTTCCTCTATCCCATCTCCCTCTCATCTTTGCGCCATTTCCTCCTCTCCCTCACTTCCAGATGAGTGAAATTGTCCATCAATACCTGCTGAAAGCAGCAACCATCTCAGGAATGGCTGCAGCTTCTTTCTGCAGAGGGTAGAGATGTGCTACAATTTATTTTAGCAAAATGTGCTTCGGGAGAAAGAAAAAAGTGCCCCAAATTCCTTGGCAATGACCAGAGAGCAGTAATAATAAATAAAGAAGAGCAAAATGGAAAATGCAGGACTTAAAATGGCCCAACACATAAAATCAAAGTCTGAGCAGCTTGAGGTCAATGAAGTTGGCGATGTAAGCACTGCAAGGAAGAAAAAAAAACCAAAAAAAGACAGAATCATGGTGTTGTAATTAAGATACTCCACTGATGAACAGACGTCTTGCTTGACTTGGGCTATGGCACCAGACTTCTGGAACAAAGATAGTGCTGCTCAATTAAACTGCTTTTCTATCTGATGAGGCTACTTGAGCAGGAAAAAGTTATTAAATGGGACTGTCAGCAAAAAGTCTTCTTTACTGTAGCCCAGCTCTTCATAATTAGACTGATAAAAACCCCTTTACTCTTGGCTTGCTCAGAGCATGGGTTCCTTAGAGCAGAATTCTTTCTTTAGGATCTTGAGATATCTACTGCCATGAGCCTCCAAAGCATTTCTGAGAATTCCAACTAACATCCCTATTTCCACCACATTCTGATCTGCTTAATTATTTTTTAATCCACACTTTTGCCCGAACACAATCCATATTCTTCAATTCCTGCACATTTCCCAAATGCTGTTGTATCTTTTTGAAACTGCTACAACCTTTTAAAGGATGGTTGTAGTGTGGCAAGAATCAAAAAACATTGCGAGTGAAATATTTGGTTTGCTTTGATGAGAAAAGGGATGGATAAACTCATCATTATTAAAAATGAAAGTACATCTTAGGAGGCACATGGAGATATTCTTCTGCTGCTGTTTTACACCTAAGAAGAAGAAAAGAGAGAGGGAAAGGCACAAAAACGGGGGGAAGGAGAAGAAGACAATAACAAAGAGAAAGAGAAAGTTAAATGAAATAAATACCAAGAAGATGACTGAAACTGGAAGGAAAACATGTGAATCACCAAACATCACTTGGAAAAGAAATATAATCCTCACCCACTTTTTGCTAGACAACCCTTGCTCAGTTTCTGTTTAACTTTTCTGTAGAAAAAATCTGAAGCTTTTCTTGTTTTGGAAAACATCTCCTCACAACTTAATATTCCCACCTGGGTCGTTCATGACGTTGACTTTAATTTTTTCCCCAGGTCCTCTTGAGAATTGTCAGAAGATATGAGGAAACAGTATCAATCCCTTTATTAAGGTCATTTAACAACCTCCTGATATTCATTTCCCCAGCTGTTTTCTTAATAACCCTAATACTTTCATAATTTGCACTGGTACTTTGAAATTTATCTAAGAGTTTGCAGCCATCAAGATGTCCTCAAGCTGACCTGTTTGCACTTGGCCAAATTATACGTTTCAGAAAATGATTATTTGTCTCCTTTGCTGCAAGAGCTTGCCAGAAGCATGCTGCTAAAACCTTCCAGATTCCTCACAAGGATCATCATTTTCTACTGACTAGATTTGATTAGGCTTTGTTTGTCAAAGTACTGATTGGTGGCCCAAGACTAAGCAAACTGGAAACAGAAATATATTTCTATTGCAAAAGCAAAGCAGTGTCTCATGCAAGCCAGTGATGCTCTAAGAATTGTATGGAACTGGAATTCCCATTTTAGGGGGAAAAAAAAAAAAAGGGAGATGAAGAGATTTTTTTTGAACAAATATCATATTTGACATAATGTAGAAATGACACAGGTTTTTAGGAAACCTCAAGCTACAATTCAATTATCAAGTATTTTCAGTCTCCATGAGGTATCAGGAGTATCCTCATGATGAGCAAACACTGGAAAAGTGAACAGGAATCTTGAGATAACCCAAATTTAGCCAAAACTGAGACTTATGATATCAATACTGCATGGAAAAAAAATATATACTGGGAAAACTCCACTCAGCTTGGGTTATCTTCTTTTCAGAGAGCAAAGGGGAGACAAACCCTGAAGTCCTGTTTGCTGCAGATCCCCCAGTGTCAGAGGTAACTCATCACACACATGAAAATTCAGAGCAGCTGTCAGGAGTGCAGGAGCTCAGTCTGAGCACCAACAAAAGGCTGCACACCTCAACAAGTACCACATTAAGAAAAAAAATTTAGGCAAATTACTTAACATCAAAACTGAGGACAGGACCCTGAAGTTCACCCACAAGGCTTCTTGTATTTTTTCCTTTCCTGCTGACTACTCCTGTTTCCAAGTACAGCCTTTCAGCTTGGGTAATTAATGAAATAAGGAGCCTAAAGAAGGAGCATCATTCATTATATAACACGGATTTATCTCGGAACATAAATCACCCATCAGTGCTTATAATCAAAGGCTTAAATAATTTTAATTAAAAGGGAAGTTATGCTGAGGCCATTCCCTGCTATTTAACCTGGGAGCTGAAAGTCACCCTTTATCTTCAGCCATTCACTTCAGTTTTCTAGGTTTGATTTTTGAGGTCCTCCCTGCTCCCCTCACCCCATTTCATCTTTCATCATATACATTTATCACAACCAAATCTTTGTGTCTAAACTTTGGTACTCCAGAGAAGTGAAATAAATTACCTCCTGAGAGCTTTCTAGCTTATATTTTATAATGATTGAAATAGTTAATGTTATTTGTTTAACATGGTCATGCTAAAAATGATGGCACTGGCTTGAATTCATCAAAGTAGAAGTATTTGATTACTGAAAATTAAATATTTTTGGTTTATTCTGTTTAGTGTATATGTTCAGCTTAACTTGGCAGTTTGCAGAAAATATTAAATGCAATTGTAGATACTGTAAAACAGAGGAGAGAACTGAGAAAACTGCCATTAAACTACTAAGCTCACCTAAAATACAAAATAGATAGACAACAATATTATTTTAGGTAAAAGACAAAGACATGATGTGTAAAAGACAGCATTAAAAGTGAAAATAGGACATTACAGATTTGCATTAATTTATTTAAGGAGGAAGCTATACCAGCTTAATAGGTGCATCCTTTCTGTTTGGGAAAGAATTCAAAATACAACAAAACCTCCCTAAAAAAGCCAACAGCAAATTTCTCTTCAGCACATACATGGAGAAGAACAGGATGATTTGTACACCAGAAACCCAAATCAGTGGAAGGAGTTTTCACAGAGGAAATTTAAGCTTTACAAATTCCTGTTCAGTCAATTCTTTCTCCTGCAATGTACAATTTTTCAGCATCACATCTTTTTTCATGCCATTCTTCCAACAAAATAAATCAGGAATATTTTCTGTTTTTTTCCAAGGACAACACAAGGCAATATTTACACTGCTTTTTAATAATGCTGAGAAGTACCTTAAGCAGTAAATATTCAGCTTTGCTGCCAAACATTTAATTTACCTATTTTTAATCTGTATTTCTGTACCTTCTTATATATCTATTTGAAGAATCTATCTATTCCCTCACATACACCCACAAATATTTAAATATGTTTAAATATTTATTCAAAGATAAGCCAACTTTGAAATGTTTCTCACATCACAAAATACAGACAGTTAAGAAAATATGATTATTTTATTAATATTTATTAAAGGATCTGAAATTGTGGCACAGTATCATCACCTGTGTAAATCCTATGGATAGGAAAGCTTTTCATACAATCCCTCACCCAGTTTGATCTTGACTGCAAATTTTCACAGACTGTCACCCCCCAAGTGCAGTTGATTATGCAAAATGAAACAAAATTACATGTTTCAAATGATGCTTTTCAGATGCAGCTCCGAGTCAGTTCTCATCATAATTAAGACAGGTCAGTTTTGAAATCTGTGAGCCCCATTAGCCTGTAAAAACTGTTATTTCTTCCTAGCAACAGGAACCCTTTTTTTTTTTTCTTCCCCTAAACTGAAGCTATTGATCTTTTAAAATTCTGGAATGTTTGAAGAGTTTGAATTCCATGGATGTGTGACACTTCCTAACAATTCACAAAGTGCT
Source organism: Entomyzon cyanotis (assembly GCA_024500445.1). Classification (NCBI taxonomy): domain Eukaryota; kingdom Metazoa; phylum Chordata; class Aves; order Passeriformes; family Meliphagidae; genus Entomyzon; species Entomyzon cyanotis. Next base: position 3,557,218 of record JAKEPQ010000146.1, on the reverse strand, counting down.
GGACAAGCTGTTGTGATTCAGGAACATGGAAAGATCTTGTGGATAAGGATTTTTCCTTAAGACAAAGGACAGTATAACTTCATGAGAAAGCTTGATTAGATGACATACGAATACACAAGGCTGCTGTGAGAAGGTTTAGCACTAGATTTTCTAAGAAGGGTTAAGAGTCTCTAGTGATTACAATAAAGATTCTTACGTAGCAAAACCTGGAAGATTCTTGGGGGTAAAAAGGTACAAAATGGGGGGGAAGAGTGACAATTTCTATGATATCTGTGTGTCCAGGGAAGGGAACAGAGCGGGGAAGGGTCTGGAGCAGCAGGAGTGGTTCAAAGAGCTGGGAAAGGAGCTCAGCCTGGAGCAAAGGAGGCTCAGGGGGACCTTGTGGCTCTGAACAACTGCTGACAGGAGGGGACAGCCTGGGGGTCAGGCTGTGCTCCAGGGAACAGGGACAGGAGGAGAGGAAACTGCCTCAGGCTGTGCCAGGGAGGTTTAGATAGAATATTGGAGAAAACAACTTCATGGGAAAGGTTGTCCAGCCCTGGCACAGCTGCCCAGGGCAGTGGTGAAGTCCCCATCCCTGGAGGGATTTAAAACCATGTGATGTAGCACTTGGGGACATGGCTTAGTGGTGCTGGGGAAACTGGACTCAATGATCCTAAAGGTCTTTCCCAACCTTAATGATTCTGTGGTTCTAAGTATCAAACCATTAAGAAACACTCTGATGACCATGACAAATGGCAACCATTAGGACAACTACAAATTTATCTTTTGTTTTCTTTCTGTTTTAAAAGCACCTTCTCATTTTTAATACCAAAGTGCCTCTGTAAAACATTTCCCAGGAAGTTCTGCTCATTGCAGCAGTTGCCCTTCAGCTGCAGAAGTTTCAGAAGAAAGGAGAAGTGCAGGAATTAAGCACAAGAGGTATTTGCTTAAAGAAAAGACAAAGTATTCTTGGCAGGAAGAGGGGGTGCTAAAAAGCTGATTCTTGCTTTCCCTAAAAGAAAAGCACAAAATGGTAATTTTGCAAATCATCAGTTTGAATGTGACCCTGTGAATGAAAAAGTCATTCAGAGTTGGGGTTTTTTCTTAAAACAGTGCTAGAGATTTTATATCTGTTTCAATCTAAGGTTGTGAGTGTAATGGAAATCCCATTTGGGTTGAAAAGTTATTGGAAGCAGCATGTTTTAATGGACAAGGCATTAGACATGGTGAAATAACTTGGGATATATTGCTGTAGACTGCTGTGACTTTGAGGAGAATAACAGACAGTACTTATTTTCCCTATCTGCAAAATTCAAAAGTGATACTTTTTTATCCTTTGTCATGTATTTTGACATCTCTAGATAAAAGGCATAAAGACAGATAAGCAATATTAAATTCTTTATTTGTGATGAATGCAATTATCTTCATCCATAGACTTTTTATGGCCTTTTTTTTTTAAACTGAGTAGTTACAGGGAGTTTCAAAATCCAACTTTGTATTATGCTAAGTGATATTATTTTAGAAAAAGAAAGCATAAAAGATCATTACACTTGACAGATCCAAAGGATAATTCAACCCATCACAAATAGGTGTCTTAAATCATTTATGACTTTTTTTCCTTTGTGTCTCTCCATTGACTGACTACAGAAGGATGATTATCTTACATTATGTGCAAAACTTTTCCACAGCTGCAAGAACCCTGTAAACACAGAAAAACAGGATTTGGGATGTAATCTCACAGCTTTGGGGTTGTGAACTACAGAACTGTAGTGTTTGCAATCTGGAAGCTAAAAACCAGAAGTGTGAATCCTATTTACATGTCCACAGTTATTAATGGGATGATAGGGACAAGTGAATTTTGGTGCAACAAAATCGTATTTTTAATTGGAGGAGTATAAAACCACACTAGAAATTACAAGATAGAGTGCTGACCTGTGTAATTTAGGAGTTTATTGCCAATATTTTATTTTGGCAATGGGTTACTCCTCGTAGTTGTCTGGTGGATTTAGTGATCACTGAGCCACTGCTCATGGGATTTCTGCAGAATCAGTGTGACAATCACTTAATGATCAGGGAACAGAAGTCAGCTTCATGTCATTATTTGTGAGTCCACCTTACACTGTCGAAAAATTCCCATTGCTTTATGTTTTCTAATTAAATTTTAAAAACTTCAACAGAAACACATATTTCATTTTGTGTCTTTATATATAGCATTAGGACTTCCCTCCAGCACCCTCTAATGCCTAAAGGGGCTGCAGGAGAGCTGGAGAGGGACTTTGGACAAGGGATGGAGTGACAGGACACAAGGAATGGCTTCAAATTGACAGAGGGCAGGAAGAGATGGGATATTGGGAAGGAATTGCTCCCTGTCAGGATGGTGAGGCCCTGGCACAGGGTGCCCAGAGAAGCTGTGGCTGCCCCTGGATCCCTGGCAGTGTCCAAGGCCAGATTGGACAGGGCTTGGAGCAACCTGGGATAGTGGAAGGTGTCCCTGCCCATGGCAGGGGGTGGACTGGATGGGCTTTAAGGTCTCTTCCAGCCCAAACCATTCTGACTGTGTGACTTTAACACTTTAAAATCTGAAAGAATCCAGCTGTATTTAGGTCAGTACTCATACGAAGTTCCTCCTCTTAGGCCCAACTCACTTCAGAAAAACAAAATAACAAAGAATGTTCAAGTGAACTATCTGGATGTAAAACCTACACACTAATATTTGCATAGATGCTCCTTTATAAATAAACCCCACTTTTCCACTTCTTTACAAATATACATAATTGCCCATGCCTAGACTTATCTCCCTCTCAAGCTGAAAAGCTGATTTAGTTTTCTGCACACAGTTCAGCTACTCAAAATAAGAAAGGCATTTTAATATTGCAAAAGTAGCTAAAGCCAATATTTGTTCTGCAGCAAGAGCGTGTGTTGTTTTCTTCCCTACAATATTTTGAGCTGTTATAGAGACATTGCTATATTAAACCTAATGGATTTCAAATTAATTCAGCATTTATATTCTGATCATATTTTCTATCATACATCTGAAAGGATGCATTCAGCTGATAATACCAGGCTACAGGAAACAATACTGATTATTTGGAATTAAAATGGCTAAGTTGAAGCTATTTTATGCTGGAAGGAGGCTGTTCATGGCTTAATTTGCCAGGTGCAGCCAAGACATTGATACAAGGACCAAGGAGGTGACAAGTCAAGGTTAAGTGCAGCAGGACTGGGTGTTTGGTGATGGTCCTGACTTCTTCATGCCTTCCCTTGCCTAGCAGAGCATCCAGAAAAGCTCTGGAAACTTCTTCCTCCCATATTTAACTATATCAATCCCAAGAGGGTAGCAGGAAAGAGCCCAGTCTCAGAGCTGTGGGGTAACTCAGCATCATGGGCAGAGACAATTGATAAATTGCAAGGGGACACAACCAGGCACAGCAGGGCTAAATGGTGAAATCAGAGAGTAAATGTAAGAAATGCCACATGCCAGGATTGCAGATATCTCTACATGTGCATGTAATGCAGTGATGTGCAACATTAATTAATCAGCAATGTGAGCTTGCAGCCCAGAACCCCCTGTGCCCTGGGCTGATCCCAGAGTGTGGCAGCAGGGAAGGAGGGAATTCTGCCCCTCTGCCCTGCTCAGGTGAGACCAAAGCTGCAGAGCTGCCCCAGCCTGGGACACCCAACATGAGAACAATGTGGAGCTGGTGGAGTGAGTCCAGAAGAGGCTGTGGAGATGCTGTGAGGGCTGGAGCCTCTCTGGAGCCAGGCTGAGAGAGCTGGGAATGTTCCCCTGGAGAAGAGAAGGCTCTGGGGGGACCTTAGAGACCCTGCCAGTGGCTAAAGGGGCTCCTGGAGAGCTGCAGAGGGACTGGGGACAACAAGGGATGGAGTGACAGGACAAAAAGGGAATGGTTTCAAACTGCCAGTGGGCAGGGTTAGATGGGATACTGGGAAGAAATCCTTCCCTGTGAGGGTGGAGAGCCCTGGCACAAGGTGCCCAGAGAAGCTGTGGCTGCTCCTGGATCCCTGGATAGTGGAAGGTGTCCCTGCCCATGGCAGGGGGTGGAACAAATTGAGCCTTAAGGCTCCTTTTAAACCAAACCATTCTGAGCCTCTGCACAAGCAGAAATAATGTTTCCCTGCTATTTCAGGTGTGCTCTAGCAAGGCTGAGTTCACTGCAATAACCACCCTCAGCCTCCTGGCTGCTCCCCTGTGGACACAGCCCAGGACAGCTGGACATTTCTGCTTGCAAGAGCAGCACTGATGTTTCATCTTTCCTTGGGCCTGGCAGCAATTAATACAAAAGCAAACATTAGTGCTGCTGCCAGCAATACTCCAATAAAGGATATTTATGAGCCCTTGTTCTTCATCTTCTTTACCAACATCATGAGAAAGGTGATGGGTATAGATAAATGTTTGTTAGAGACTGGCAGGGTTTTGATTTGCATGAGGAAAGGCAGATGTAGCTGCACTACTCATTGTATTTAGCAATATCACCCAAAACACATAACAATGACAATTGCCAAGGGAAAATGATTTGATCCCTACATCAGAATCCTCCTGTGGACTAACACAGAAATCAGTAATTGGCACAATCTCATTTTCAAGTCACAAAGAGGTTTTGACATCACTTGCCCTGGCAACTATTATCTGTCCATTAGATGGGAACAACAGAAAAGCTGAATCACAGAACTATCAAACCCAGTCAGTGCTACCAAAATGTCAGAACTTTGCACTTTTATAGCTGTTTCAGGTATTTTAATTGCTTGGCAGTCCACATCAACTACCTTTAACCCTTTATCTGTACCTGGTTGTAATACTGCCTATTTTCATATTTGTAATATAATGCTGGATATTTTCAACAGGTAAAAAAGCCATTTATCTGCATAAATCAAAATACTAATAACCAAAAATGTTAAATTAATTATGATAAAACAATTTAAAACTACGCTTTATACATCAACCTGTCTTGGAAATTACCACAGCTTTTTTATTCTCCCTATAGAATGTATTTTCACAGTTCTTTCCCGTAAGTATAAAAGAGGATTTGAAAGTTTCCACTTCAGAAACTGTTGTGTTCTCCTATTGCTTCTGGGTTTTTCTCCACCACAAAAGATTTGTAGTCTTCTACAGTGATGAAGGTCATGGATGGTTTTATCATGCAGCCAAGCAAATAACCAGAATTTGGCCAAGCAGCCTAAAGTAATTTTTCAAGTTCTGCAGCTGCCTGCCACAGAGAGGTGATGGAGCCTGGAGACTTCATTTTAATTAGTCTCTCTTTTCCCTCATCTCCCCTTGATTCAAAGTGGGTAAAAACCAGACCTCATCCATGACTGTAGAGATTGTTTTAAAATTTCAGTAATAATTCACCTGAAGGAGGGATTAAACGTCTCAAATCCTCCCAAATGTGAACCAGATACTTTGTACTCGGCTAAGAAAAAAGAAAAAACAAAATAAACAAACAAAAACCACAAAAAACCCTCTAAAAACCAAAAAAAAAAAAAAAAAATCCAAGGAAAAAAAAAATCAACCAAACAACCACACAAAAGAACCCCCCCCCCTCCAAAAAACCACCAATATGTAAATCACATTAAACTTTTTAAGGGTTTCTTGCTCCATGAGAGAAATCTCCTCTTACTCAATAAAAGATTATATAGACACACCTATAAATAACTATCTGTGTGACAGTAGAAGTCAGTTATAATACAGTATTTTGTATTGAAACCAACACCTGGTCTAGAAAATCACCTCCCTCTGGTCATCTCAATCATCTGATTATGATCCTTACCACACCTGCTTTACTTTACAATTAATAATGTTTACAACTTCCCTCTGAGACTCATCTAAGGAGGGGAAATATTCCACAGTGCCCTGGACTGGCCTTTCTCCAGGTGGGAGCAATGATCCTTTACCAGAATGACACTTTTCTAGGTCAAAATAAACCAAAGTAATGAGTAATTCAGCCCTGTGCTAACCAAGTGAAACTCCTCAAACTGTTCCCAGCTCCTCCCCAGCAGCCAGCAAGGGCTGACTTTCAATTACTGCCCAAACTGGAACTGAATCAAGACAAGCATCTTCAAGCAACAACAAAAATTCTACTTAGTTAGACTTAAAAAGAATTAATATTCCAATTAATTATACAGCCTAACTCATGGATAGGTTTTAGCTCAGGAATTTAGAAGTCATTTTTTCTTTCTGAGCCTGTGACTTTGTCCCATCCTGCTGGGCAAGAAGCCATCACCTTCCTGGAAACTCCAGCCTGGGAACAGCACTGATTTCCCAGCCACGGATCTGTCCTTCACTCCTGGGACAAAGGTAAAGCTCCTCACTGCAGGGTTTTTATTGCTCAGCTTCAAACTGCAGCTTTGGGAAGAAACAACCACCAAAAATAACACAAATCCTGTGTTCAACAAAACACAGAGATGACTAAAGAATATAGAAACGTATGGATAAACACAGGCAGAAATAAAGCTATAGATAGAGGAAGATGAGGAAGCAGATCCAGAGAAGAGTGTCAAGGAAATTAAACATTAATAATGCAATGCCTGTGTTACAGACAAAAGTATTTTTACTCTGAAAAAGATCAGAGGAAGGATAAATAGTTCATAGCAGCTGTTTGACATATCACTAAATATGTATTACTGGAAGATACTTTACTACAGTGGCAGTGAAATGGAAGAAGAAGATGATAATCATGAAAGCAAGAAAATTTAGGGATTTCAACAGCTGGACTTTTTAAAAATAATTGATATTTCAAATTTGATTTTATGAGTATAATTTACATTAAAAAAGTATTCATGAGGACATAGGTTACAAAATTCTCAAATATAACAGATCTGTAAAGAATCATCATTTGCATAAAAAAAAAGAAAAAAGCAAAGCCAACAAGCCCACCTGATTTTCAACAAGGAGTTGCAATTGCTAAAAGTAGAAGAAACTGGTTGGAAAAAGAAATATGCTTATGCCATGCATTAGACAGTGTAGAAAATAGTTTACAAATCGAGAAAAAAATAATCTGAATCTGGATGGAGCAAATCACAGCCATTGGAACGAGGCTCTGACATCTCCCAGCAGCTCCTTCACCTTCCCTACCATCACTTGGACTTTTTTTTTTCTTTTTTTTTTTTTAAATACCTTACTGGAAAAAAAGAAATCAGGAGGTGATTCCAGCTGACTTCAGGTGTAAGCCAGGCTGTGAATCTGCTGGAGCTGCAGCTCTCACTGTCCTCTGGGCTGCTTTTCTGTGCCAACCTTCCTCCCTGCATCCAGGATTTCAGTAGCACAGATGTGCATCAGACAGAACTGCTGCTCTTCCACTTCCCTTTGGCACACCAACCCCTCATGCCAACCCCAAAAACGGAGTCCAGACTGACTTTTCTGAAGTTAATACCTTCTTCTACCTGGGTATCAAGGATTTACATTATGTTGGCAGTTTGGGCACTGGTGAGTTGGACTAAAGGACTAAACTCCTGTCTCAGTTTTCTCCTGAAGTTGTTTAAATTATGATGAAGCTGTTTTCCAAGCCACACACTTTCCTGTGTGTCTTACACAGCATAATAAAATCTCATTCAAAAAGAGATTATTCTTGTTGTTTTTCTTAATCTGGACTCCTAAATGAAGTCCTCCTGCAGTTAACTCTGTTTTAAATTATTTTTCTAACGCACCATAAGATTCATCTATGTGAGAACACTGTTTCAATTTAACCATTCACAAATTGATTTAGTTGAGTGCAACCTTGCTTCATTTCAATTTATCTTGTTACAGTTCCAGCTAATGGGGAATTGACTGAAGTTTTGGCTCAGCTGCACAGAAGCAAACAGCTGCAGAGATTTAAGATGCTCCTGCTCTCCAGCTGCTCATTCTGTCCTTCTGCCAGATATGACTGTCCCTGGAAATGTGGCAAAAGTGAGTCCATCCTCCAGCCCTGACCACTGTAGCTGACATTTGTCCTGACACAAAGACATCTTCACACATTTTCTCTGCTGAATCTACTGAAGGTGCAATGACTTTGAGAGAAGGGGCACAACAGAGCATGGATATTGTCACATTTGAAGGTGACTTTCCTCTGGTCACCTCCTGCTGAACAGCACTGGTCACACCCTACATGGAGGGGGCCTTGCTGAAATTGTCCTTTCACTGAAATAAGAAAAATAGCCTGCACTGCAATGTCCCAAAGGTTTTCATGTATTTTGCATAATTAATCGATTTATCTGCATTGGTCTGTTTGAATTCCTTGCTGTCCTGGAAATTTCATGGATTTTGAAGAACCTTGTATGTCCCTTTCAGCTCAAGATATTCTGTGTTTCTGTGACCTGCCAGGTTTGTTCCATAGAATCATACATAGAATTATAGCGCATTTTGGGTTGGAAGGGATCTGAAAAATCATCCTGCCATGGGCAGGAACACCTTCCAGTATTCCAGGTTGCTCCAAGCCCTGTCCAACCTGGCCTTGGACATTTCCAGGGATCCAGGGGCAGCCACAGCTGCTCTGGGCAACCTGTGCCAGAGCCTCACCATCCTGACAGGGAATGATTTCTCCCCAATATCCCATCCAGCCCTGTGCTCTGGAAGTGGGACACCATTTTTCCTTGTCCTGTCACTCCAGACCCTTGCCAAAAATCCCTCTCCAGCTCTCCTGGAGCTCCTTTAGGCACTGGCATGGGCTCTGAGATCACCCTGGAGCCTTCTCTTCTCCAGGGGAACATTCCCAGCTCTCCCAGCCTGGCTCCAGAGGTGCTCCAGCCCTTGGAGCATCTCCATCATCTCCTCTGGACTCTCCAGCAGCTCCAGGTCCTTGTGCTGTTGGCCCCAGGGCTGGGGCAGCTCTGCAGGTGAGGTCTCACCTGGGAGGGGCAGAGAGGCTCTTTGCAAAGTACCAGCAGTTAAACATTTAACGAAGTCCCATTAAATGATTTCCCTTTCAAGTTTCCAACCATGATTTGTCTGTAAGCTCTCCTGGGAAGGGAGGGCAGGCGATGGAGCTCCTGCATCCCTGAGCAGCCACCTTTCAGAACTGACCTTTAAAGCAGAGCAAAGGAAGATGCTTTCTACCTCCATCACCTGTCAAGTCCAGGACTGGTTTGTATTTCTGTGTCCTTCCTTGTTTCCCTGCTCAAGATTGCCCAGAACACAGTGACAAGGGATTCATTTTCAAATAGTCTGCCTGCCCTTCACAAATTTTCATGTTTGGTGGAGTATTTTTATCAAATGAATGTGTATCTTTCCCAAGTTGCTACTTTGCTGTCAGATCTCCCAAAAGACTATTCACAGCCCAGTACAGGTGATAGCTGCTGCGTGCCAACTATGTTCTCCACAATCATCCTCCCACCAACATTCCAGGCCTCATGATGTCATAGCAACTACCTAAACTTCCACCCAGCCAGATCTGCCTGGGAGCCCATCTGTCACAACTCCATCTAAAATTATATGAGTGGCTCTTTAGAGAAAACAACACTGAATGTGAGAGGTTGTATCCCTTAACAATCTCGGGTTTTTTAATAGATACATCAACAGTTTGGCCAAAGTCATAAGGGAAGTGGAACAGAAATTTTAAAATGCCTAAATATTTTCATTTTGATTCTTACAATAGGTAACTCGTGTGAAATGCACCCCATCATCATGGTTAAACATGCTGTTAACCACTCCCTACCAAAACCTCCTGATACTACAGCAGAATTCAGGTTTTATTGTGTTCTATTTCCCTGTATTTAGCTTTTTCCCTTAGAACTCAAAGGTTACTTCATATACTACAAAAAACCTTCAAGTAATTACAGGTGTCTGACTGCACTGGGGCCCCAGCATCCCTTCACACTGGAGTCTTGAAAACACTTGCTCTCTGAGGGCTGTTGTTCTTTAGGTTTTGCAAAATTATTTATTGCCTGGAGTTTTTCTTAACTGATTAGCTGACAAAACGGTATTGTGCAGGAAGAAAAAAAAAACAACAACAAAGCAACTACTTCTGTTTTCACCTATTTGCTTTTAAAATAAAATACATTGAACTTTAATAAAGGTGTTTATTACTGCAATTCTACTCATAAAAGTCCAAAAGCTAAACCAGAAATCCCTCAGAAGAATCTCAACACCCCTAACGTTTCATATTCTGGCCATGAAGATGTACTTGTGCTAATTACAGAAGGGTTTTTTTAAGTTTGGTTTTGGTTTTTTTTTAATAGAAAGGTATTTAAGACAGCAGCACTTTGTGATGCTAAGAGAAAGAAATACTGATCTTAAATATCCCCACTTCAGGAATAAATAGTGCTATTGCAAGGACTTTTTTCTGGCCTCTCTCTCATTGCATGGTTTATTAACTGATGTAAAATTAACCCGTCCAGTACTTTCCTGCTGACATTAGACTAAAAGTCACAGGAAACTTGACTTGACTTTCTTGCTTTTATCCACCTTCTAGACAAGAAGGAGTTCTAGCAGCTAAAATACCTGATGGAAAGCTCTTCACTTGGTTAGTTGTGGCACTTCAGCACAAGGTAAAATACCACATGCTGTGTTTCTGCCCTGAATGAAAGCCCAGCACAACATCTGAGCTGGGGTGGAACAAAGCTGGAGCATCCAGACAGTGAAATACACTGGGATACAAAGGTGCAGATCTTTTGCTTGGGTGCATAAATCCTGTTTCTTAAACTGCTTGACTCAAACCCAACAAAGAACCCTTTGGTAAGGTCCATCTGCATAATCCCAAATTATCCAGATGGAAGCATGGAGGAGAAAAAAGCCAAATAAACCTTTTATAGTGTAAGAGGAGTGAGTGTTATTCTTGTATTGAATCACAACAGCACTCTTATTATAATGTGTGAATTATTTAACAACACAGGTAAAAATGATAAAATGTTACAGGTACTACGGAGCGCAGGTATATGAATATCTATAGCTATATCTGTATCTATATCTAATATATATCTCTATCTATCTATATCTATCTCTGTATCTATCTATATATCTATAAATATGTCTGTATATATCTACATATGCATATATTTCTCTATATATGTCTGTATATATATATGCATATATATAAAAATAGATAGATATAGATAGATATAGATAGATATAAATAGATATAAAGAGATATATACAGATATGTAAAAAAGGGTGAAATCATGCTGAAAACTCAGGCTTCCAAACAATGTTTCACCACACAATGAATGGAATGAAATGAAATAAAATGGAAAATGGGAACTGTTTATGAACAACACCACAGCACACCACGGAGAAAAGCAAGTTCTGTTTAGCTTTACATAAACCAGAGGAGTGAATTGAAAATTTCACATGAAAGGCAATTTCCCAAGAAAACTAAAACAATTCCATGAGTGGCTGGAGGGAGGGAATAGTCTGCTTAGTGGATTAAAAGACTGACACATATTTCTTAGGAATCTGAAGATGGACAGCAGAAGACAAATGCTCAGTGCTGTTCACAGGCATCAGTCATTTCCAAGCCAGTAAATATGACAATAAGGTATTAGGTTAGAGACTTTATTTGCCTTAAAACTACTTTAAGTGGTTTTATAAAAATTTTCCTACAGCACAAAGGTATTCAGATATTGAAGACCAAATCTCATTCCAGTTCCCTTTATGTCCTGATCTGCCATCACTCAGTTTCTTCCCTCTTCAACTGGATGTGGAGGAGAGGGGGAAAGAAATCATAAAGAAGGATTTTTGTCTCTTTAGCATCTCTCCAAAATTCATCTTCCCGCCTTTACTCCTGAACTTTTCCCTGGAGCAGAGAAAACTTATTTCATTCCACAGAGTTAAGGAATCTTTTTGTCCTTTTGTCAAAGGAGGCAAAATCTCATCTGTGAAGCACTTAATGATGGCATTTAATAATCTGGTTTTCCTGAGTGCAGAGAGAAAACAGATTGGACACCAATGATTTTTTAACCGTGATTATGAAGGGAAAAATACAAATGCATTTAAAATGATAAATTCTGATTGAGGGGGAAGTAAACATTACAAATCATGTCTTCCAAGGTTTTGGTGCAGCATTTCAGCCACCAGCACACCACCTCATAGCCTCACACTAATCTGACTTTCTAACTCGCTGCAGGTTGACATCTATTGACGTCAGACCTTAAAAACGTTTCAATCGAGATCTCCATAATCCTCATAACTGAAATGTCTTTGTTCTGTTTTATGATCAAACATTTCTGCAAACAGAGCCACGGGTCCCAGCAAGCACTCAGGATGCTCAAAGGTGAGTTAAGGCACAATAAAAAGCTCAGTAATCTACCAAATCTCCTCAGAGAACACGTTTGTTTATCACTGTGCCTGCAGACTCTTACACTGCAAATGTACTGGCAACCATTTCTAGCAGACATGAATATCATTTGAAAAGTTTAAAGATGCACGGAGAAAAGCAATCAACAGCCTCCATAAGAAATCGCAGGGAAAAAGTGAAATGATTTGGTAAACATGAATGATTGATAAGTTCTTCAGCGGAAAAAAAGGAAATCAAGAAGCAATGACCTTTTGTACCCATCCTTCAAGTAGCAGGTTTTAGAAACTTTTGTATTGCCCATAAAATTAGCTAGAAGATAAATCTCACTATGGTGATTTGCTCTTTTTAAGTCCAGAGCCACTGTTCTGAATTCTCACTGTATAATTACTTCAATATAGATAAAGCATGAGTCATCTGTTCTACTCTAACCTTTGCATTTAAATTTGAATTTTATTCCTGCTTATCTTTTTCCCTAAATTGATATTACTGTCTACTATGTTTATTAAAAACAACTTAAAGCCACAGTGCATGTCAGACTCTGCACTGAGGCACCATTTGTTGTGTTATTTTAATTAACATGTCTCAGGGAGATTACAATTCTAATCATTTCTATTAAACTATGTCAAAGTTTTCTTACTTTCTTTCAGATTTTGTTTCCTGTTTCAAACTATGCCTTAATACCCAGGAGGCTTTTAATAAATGCTCTGCACACCCAGGTGTGAAACTCAGAGGCACTGCCTTGTTTTTCTGGTAACAGCAGAGCCAAGGTTGGTGAGGCAGAGTCCTTAGCAGGTTCCCAAATTTGCCCCCTCTGGATCTCTTCCTCCTGTTTAATCCTCAGTGAGACAACAGTTCTAAAACCAAGGAAACACATTCCTAGAATGAGATGAGCCAGAATCCCCTTCTCTCACGAATAAGCAGGTCCTGGGGCAGGACTGTAATTGAAGGGACACAAAAAAGCAAACCCACCCCATCCAAAGTGCACTGAGAAGAGCTGAAGGTTAAATCCTTGGCTGTCTCCATACTTTTGCCTCTGACTCCCCACAATCCCCCTAAGGCATGCTGGGGAAGCCAGGGGGATCTCAGTGTACTCTGGGGCTGCAGGGTGAGCTGCTGCACACCAAGAAAGCTTTACTTCACACCTTGGGTGAATTTCTTACAAGGTTTGGCCCCAGATATCCAACAGTGGCTCTAGGCCACAAAGCAGGAAGAAAAAACTCCCTTTCTTAGTCTTCAGGGGGGGTTAATTACTTTTTAAGGTTCCCTTTTTAACCGTTTTCCTCCCTTTTTGGTGACCCAAACATGAGATCTGTTTTTCCTCAGCCATTATGGAACTGCAGTGACACTTTCTGCTAATCTGAATAACCAACAGGGCAGCACTTATTCAGCATTTTGAATGGGATTCCCTCCCTTTTAAGGACTCTTTTCCATGACTGATGGAGATGAGCTGACTGGAAGGCTAAGTGCCCATCAGAGCTGTCAGGGTGCCCTGCAGGGAGCTGATCTGGAGAAGGTTTTGCAGATCTCTTGCAGAGAGAGCAGACAAAGACAGTCAGTCTGAAAGACTCCCACACACCACACTGAGACACTGAAAGAATACTTTTTTTTTTTTTTTAATGTCCCTTTTCCTAATTAAAGGATGAGTGGTCCATTTAGTACCATCAAGATGCTTTCACAGTCTGAGAGACTATGAGAGTCTTTCAGCTCTCAGTTTTGGGACAGCAGGATGTACTGACATGTTCAACTTCAGTCCTGCCAATTAAATTCAACACTGCTGGCTACCTGTTCCTTTGGAAATCCAAACAAAATTAATTGACTCTGGATTGCCTTCTTTCTCTACTTCATACCAAAAAAAAGTATTTTAGATGAAGGTTTAGTACTACAGGCAGTCTTAAGATGTCTCATGTAACTGAGCTGTCACTACGGAAGAGCAGACCTTGTCTGCAGATTTTAATTTGGGTCTTTATTATAAGTAAAGATCAGGATATCTGAATGGAAGAGATTGAAGTCTTATAAAAGAAATCATGAAGTCTTTACATAAAGCTCAAATTCTTTGCCTTTGCTTTTGTTGTGCAATGCAAGACTACAAGAAAAAGTCAATTATTGTGGCTCTGTCTGTGTCCTTCAAGTATGATGAACAAGCTCATTTAATTCTACTCATCATCTTATTCTTACTTAAAGGCATGGTGTATTTTCTACCATCTTAATCACTTCTCACAATTCTTTGCTCAAGTCCTAAAAACTTTTTTCTATTGTTTGTTGAATTTTCTTATATATGTTGATCCAAATTACCCAAGTCCTACAATTATTCTTAGGACTTCAGCTGAACTTTCACAACTATTTGGCAATGCTGCAACTCTTCGCATAGCTCTCTATACCACAGTGGGAATAACCTGCAGAAATCAGCAGAACTCCCTGAGGTTCACCTGAGGAGGATGCCACTTTATTTTGGCAAGAAAATCCACATCCATGGATTTTCTTCCACTCATCTTCTCTAAACTGCTTTTTGTTTTTCTTGACATTTGAATGATTTTTGTCCCTTTCTTCCTTCTGGTGGAAAAAAAAGTGGTTTGGATTTTAGGGTGCATGTTCAGAATGCCTATTTTGAAACTAGAGTCCACTCAGGAAGGAAGAGTTGCAGGAGCTCTTTTTGCCCAAAAACTTACAAGTAAACACACAAAAAATCAGCTCAAATCCACCAGCCTTTCTTCAGCTGATGCTCCTTTAACATTCCCATTTGTTCACACACCACTCCAGTCCATGAGCAAGATATTTTCCTGCACTTCTCAAACTTGGGAGGCTGTTTCCCAAATGCAGGCTGTGTTTCATCCCCTCTACCTAAACCCCCCAACACCAAGGGGGGAAAAAAGAGAAAAAAAGAGGTTTCTATATGGTTACACATCCTGTGGGATCAATGCTGGTCCTTTTAGAAGTTGCAGCCTCTCTGGCATAGAGAGAGTGATTGCTGAGCCAAAATATTTCCCACCCCCAGCTGCTGAGGTTTCCTATAAAGGCTGAAATCTTCTCAATTTTCTGTGTTAAAGAGCTGAAGTGACACCAAACTGGGGTGGAGGAAAGGTTTCCTCACCCCTCAGACTCTTCCACAGCCCTAAGGAAACCAAGACCTGAAGTTTTGGACATGCTGAAGGCAGCTGATGCTGGGAAGATCGGAGAGAGTGTTTGGAATCATGGATCAGAAGGAAGATTTCAGGTCAGCTGAGAGGAACATCCTTCCCCTCCTTGTTTCCTCAAGTCCCACCAGACTGAAGTAGCCAAGCAGAAAGGACAGTGAGCACAAAATCAGACAAAATGGGTTTATTATGTGACACTCACCACACACCCTGGCCTCACTTTTCTCCTCCTGGCACAGGAGGGCACTCGAGCAAGGGGAAAAGGAAGCAGATAAGTGTGCCTGAGATCCCTCCTCCCGGGAAGTGGGTTGTACAAATATCATGTGAGAGTTCCTAACAGCCCTTCCAGACCCTTGTGGGGGAGTATTTCAGAGGTGAAGAGCTCTCCTCTCCCTAAATTAGAGCCTGGATTTAGAAACACACCCGAACTCCTACCTCACCATTGGAACTCCTGAGCACAACTTGGCCAAGAGCCTGTAGAGTGAAGGAGTATTTAAAGCACTTCATGGAATTGTGACAGCTTTCCCAGAATAACCTCTTCACTAATTGGGGAGAGACAGAATGAGTTTTTCTAAGAACTGAACTGTCCCAATTTTAGCCCAGATTTTGCTAAAACACAGTGTAAGGAAAGAGTTCACACTTGACCAACAACTGAATCTTGCATTTCAGAAGAGGTTAAGGTAGAAAAAAGAAGAGGGGAAAAAAGGAAAACACAACAACCCCCACACCAAACAACAAACAAACAAATAAATAAACAGCAAGTTTCAGTTCCAAGCATTCAAGACAGAAACCAAAGGAGACATAAAGCAAACACTGCAAAGCTTCTGTTTCAAATCCATTTCCAGAAGAGCTGATGGGGACAGAGAAGGGGGAAAGGCTGAGGAAGAATTCACCCAGAGCAAATTCTTTTCCATCCTTAGCCCTCAGTTTAGCCTTCAGTGAATCTGCCCACATAGTCTTTACCAAATCTTGGGAAGAGACAAGACTGCAACACAGTGGGACTCATAAATAAGAAAAATACTTTGATTTTTTTTGTGTGTGTCACTACTGGTCCTGAAGCAGTTTCCAGATTGATGGCACTGCCCTGAATCCAAAAGGCACATATAGATTTTGGCACCATTTCAGTACCAAATTCTTGCAAAGGAGAGTTAGAACACTTTGCTAACAGTGGCAGAGTTTGGCAGAGCCCTGTAATTAATGTCTTGTTGCTTTTCCCTTTTGTCAAAGTAGTCAAAATAATGTCATATGAAATGATTTATTTTTGTTTGTTTGGCAGCTCTCCAGCATTTCAATAGCAGGGAGGCTGCTGTGCTCAGTGTTGATTTGTCCCAGCACATTATATTTGTACAATTTCAACTCTGTAGTACACAGCCAGGCAAGGGAATAACACAAAGTTTTTTAATATTCTGCCTTTGCAACAAGCAAACAACCCAGAAGAGTGTATTTCAATTTTCGCCAGGGGATTAACATACAAATGTTCTGAAAATTAGGGATATAATTATGTGAAGTCAATTACAATTTTCAATTACTTATTTCCTAAGGCTTTATGCTCAGCAATGTTGGACATTCTGTGCTTGTAGCTCCTCTCAGCCCTGCATATCATCCACCAACAGAGAAACACCACAGCCAAATGACTCCGAATAAAAGAGGTTTAAATATTTTGCAGGTAAGCAGAAGTGAAGGGTTGTGCATTTCAGCTTCACAAAGTATTTGGGGTGGTCTAAGGTTTCCTGATTATTTAGAGCTTTTGTTATGCTGGTGATAGCAACAGAGAGCTGAGGACCCAGGAATGTTTTTTAAGGGCTTAACTGCAATACAAAATAAAGTTACTGATTAATAAAATCAATATGTGAGTGTGTGTGTGAGCCTTTCTCAAATCTTATTCACAGTTTATAAGTAATAAAGAAGTGAGAGTCAATTAACTGCACTGAATATAAATCACAAGCCCATAAATTCTTTTTACTGTATTGAGTTACAGCTTTGCATACTAATGAGTCACATTCATTTCACTTTTTCCCCTAAAAGTTTCCTCTGCAACGTGGTAATTACATAAATTACAGCTTTTTTTTGTTGGTTTTTTTTTTTCCCAGTGGCTATGGGAAAGAAGTAGTGATGAATTTTAAAAGAATCATTGTTTCTGTGCATTTAGGAGAATCTCACACCTGTACACCCCTGCATCACATGTTCAGAGGCAGCACTTTTGGGAATTATCTGCCTTTTTCATGACTGGAAGAGACAATTCCAGTATTTTGCAGAATTAGGAGAGTCAACAATAGAGCCAAAAAACTGTGCCAAGGGAAAGGTGACAATGGATGGGGAAGGAATACTCAGACAAAGCATCGAGTCTGTCCAGAGCATCCTATTTTAAGATAACTAAAAACTTCTTGGAGAATGGACAAAGGGAAACTGCAAGCACCTTGAAGAGATATAGGGAACATCCTGTGAGAGAAGACTCTTTGTTTATTCTTAAAAATAATTTAGAAAAAGGATGGATAGTTACACGTTAAGCACAGCATGAGCAGTGTCAGTCTCAAGAGGACCTCAGCAGGCTGGAAGAACAACTTTTAGGGAGGAATTTTATTGTAGCCTGCAATTAAATGAGTAAAAGGGACAGGGTCATTTTTTAAGTGTCTTGGAGGTGATTCTATGGTTCTTTAAAAAGATCATGAAAAGGCAAATTTCAACTGAAGGACGTCTTAAACTGTTTTGTCTGGATTTTTAAGTTGTGTGACAGTAAATCTGCCTTTATTTCTAAGTTACATAAACCAAAATTTCCTATCTATTTGTCACATGACTACAAATATCAAAGAAGTATTTAAATTATGCATGGCTACAAGAATTGTCATGTTTCTCGAGCAAATTACTGAATACCCTTAGAAAATCTCTTGAATATCTCTATATACTAATGACCAAACTCATTGTTAGTGTTATTCCTGCTATTCACCCATTACAGTCCAGTTTTGAAATATAAAAGGTGCTTGATAAAATGAGATTTTCATCAGTTACCTACTGCCAGCTAGCAAAGCAGAAAATAGAGAAAATGGCCATTTCTATTCCGTATTGCTTAATATCCATCACTTTAATGGAAATGAGATAAAGTAGATAATGGCAGTAAGAATTGTATTAGCAGCACAGACATATATTACATATTTCTCAGAGGGACCATTGTTGTAGCATTTACATTGTTAATATTAAAATGTCTCGAGCAGCACAATCCAATGTAACCAATATTATAAATATTACCTTTAATATAAAAGAGTTGAATGAGCTTTTAACCTTGAATTTGATACAGTGTTGAAAATAACTTTTATACTTACATGACCTAGCTCCTTGTGAATAGCGAAGTACTTTTCCCCTCAAATAAATCTTTCTCCAAAGCAAAACTTCCTTGCACTATTCTTAGCTGTAATTTCCATTGCACATTAAGTGATCATAGACCTTTTCTGTACTTCTTTTAAGTGAAACTCCGAGGCAGAAATGTCAATTTAGATGAGGCTTTCGAAGCTAACGTTAAATACAAATAAAGACTGTAAGAAATGTTCCATTTTGTAGATATGTCATTAAAAAGAAGTGTACAGGAAGGTTATCCACATGTTCATATATCCTGAGTCCAAGTACAAGTGTGGATTAAAATGGTTTTTGAAACAGAATATTAAAAAAAAAAAAAAAAAAAAAGAAGCAAGCAAGAGGGTCAGGAATGAGGCAAAAATGGGAAGTCTGAACACAAGATGGTAATGTCATGTTAGGAAAAAGGTGAGTTTTGGCTCCTGTCTGCAGGATGCTGCAGCATGTCCAAGGAAGAAATGGCAGGGCAGAGCTTGGGCAAGGGAGAAACTGAAAAATCAGATGAGACTAAGAAAATAGCACAATCACACATCCATGCTGGCAGTCAGGAGATTTGATTATGCAGAAAAAAAACTGGACAGAATCTAAACCACAAATCTGAACACCTCTCACTGTGAAGAGCTGGATAACCACAAGGTTTATATATACCACACAGGTTAGAAACGAAGAGAGTGAAGCTAAGCTGCTTAATCTAAGGACCACTGGTAAGAATTTGCTGTAAGTCAGGCAATCTTCAGGTGCAAATGGTGCTGGAGGGAAGACCTATTACTCTAAATAAGTATCATCTACCAGTCTAATGGGCCTGGGGATAAGGGAAGTGAGTATCAGGAGTGTCAGGCAAGCAGAGAGAGGAAATATTGATGGGATTGAGTAAGGTGGTGAGTTTTCATCTGGAACATTTCTTGTCATTTATGGTCCAAAAAGTGGAATCTAAATGAGCAAAACAGAACAAAAGGAGTTAGGAGGGCTGCAAAAAGAATCTAAAAAAGCTGGGATTGGGCAGGTGTAGCAAAAGGAAGGATGTGAGGGGACACTATAGGACTGCTCTGCTGAAAGATGCCATGAAATGGAATGGTATAGACTAAGATTTAGGATGGAAGACGTGGCTGGCAGAAAATTCATCAAGTGTGAATTGACTGGAAATAAATACAATCCCCAAAAATACAAAATTTCTGACAGTAACATGACTGGAATTCTGAAACAGCCCATAATGAAGTGTTGGGACAAAAAAACCCCTAATTTTAATGACAATTGTCATGGATTCAGAAGCAGGATTAAAAGATGTCTGCAATATCGGGAGTCTGGTGGTAAGAAATGTAAGAAGAGGCTTCTTTTGGGTTTTATTTCTTCTCTCATAAATAGATATTTCAGGACACATCAACTGATTCCCAGTGTGGGGCTTTCACTCCCTAAGCTGAGGCACAAACTCCCATTCTCCGCGGTGCACAAGGAACAACAGAAAGTCCACTCTTAAGAACACAAGTACTGTTTTATTTTTCATAAAATGACGGAGTGATACTGCAACCAGCAGAAGAAAACTCAACTTGAGACCTCCCAAGAATGACATTAAAAAGTTAAGCAGCACTTAGTCTTCTTTAAGGTGTCATTTCTGCTCAGCGTAACTCTAAGACGCTTAATGCAGATGGATGGGCTGAGCAGACTCTGCAAAGACAAGGTTTCCTTCCTTACATACAATCTAAAAGCTTTTAAAATCTCTCTGTCAGGAACAATTTGACTGCGTATCAATTGCATCCCCCTACAAGTGCAAAACTTATAATGAGATAGCATGGCGGGGAAGAAAAACCGCATTTTTCTAACTCGGACAGTAAAATGGAACACTGTCAGCCTGATGGGCTGCAGGGCTGGGGCTGCACATGGACCTCACTTTGCTCATTAAAGCTCTCATCCAATTGAAACAGCAGCTGGGCTGTGTCTGGGTGATGCCACACTTTGGAGCTGCCAACAAGCTCATTTGTGGTGTTGCTCTGTTGGCCTCATGAACAGGCTTTTTCAAAATATTCATGGTTTGCAGGACAGATCAACTTAATAAAAACTGCCTCTCTTCACCTTTGATGCTGAGGAGGTGCAGTGCCTGTGTGGAAGGAAGAAGTGAAACATTTTCCTGATATTTTCCTGGTTTATGTACAGTCTGAGATTGCATACAATTCCTAAAGCATAGAATTTCTATGGATAAAGCCACTCTGCTCTAAAAAGGAAAGAACTGGAATAGGACTTACTTCTTTCTTCTATTAAAGAAGAAGAGATACAAAGTTCGTAACTGGCACTCACAAAAGAAGAAAAAAATTCACTTTTATCCACAACAACATATATTTATCAACATACCAAAAGGAGAATAATTGAATCATCTTCCATATATATCTATAGGAACAATCAAACTGATCCCCAGGGTGAGAGCCACCATTTCCCAAATGCTTCTATTCTGTGTGTCAGTAAAATTATAATTCTCCTCACATCACCTCCATTTAGCTCATAGTTTTCATAATGGCTCTAATAAATAGCAATAATATTGGATATTTTCAAAGAACAAACTGGTGGCTTTATTCTCATTTCACAATACAGCCTAAGCAAAAGCAAAAATAAAATAAAATAAATGCTAGACATGCAGGGAAGACTGAGAGCAGCTCCATTAAAGTCAATAGTTATACATAAAAATACATAAAACGAGGAAAGAATAAGAACAAATGTCTTTAGATAATGTATGAGAATCACAGTATGAACCCTCAGCAGAGATTCATCTACAAAGACAAGTTAGTGAGGAGAACTGATTTTTAACTTGCCATTTCAAGCTGAAGGGGGAAAGAATAAAAATTTCCTAGCAGCAGCATTGTCTGAAGAACTCTTTTGTGCTTAAACAGTAACTCCTGGACAATTTTAAAGCTCAAAGTATAGAAATTAGCATCACAATCCATTGCTTCTACTACTTTCATATGTGACTAGAGCTTGTTATTTAGTGGGACCATCAATTTGGCATCTTCAGTGACCAAAGCATTGCTTTAAAAAAATAAGTCTTAGTAGCCAAAGTATTTGCATTATTTTCAAAAGCTTTAAAATGTGGTATTTTTTCATGATTTAACAAATTGTTAGCATCTCTGAATCAACTCAATTTAGTTAGAAGGAGGGGGGAAAAAAAGGCTTATTTTGTCAAGACTTTATACAAGTCCTATTTTAAAGAGAGGGTTTATTGAAATTTGGTTTAATGGTTTAATCCCAGCCTGCAACTAAGTACCATGATGCTGCTCACTCACTGCCCTGCCCCAGAGGGATGGGGAGGAGGATCCCAAAAATGGAAAACCCAAGGGTTGAGATGGGAAGAGATGAAGAACTGAAATCAAGTAAAATATTTAGTGGTGTTGCAGGTGTAGTTGCAGTTGTTGTTGTTGCTGTTATTACTATTGATGGTGGTGATTATTTTTGTTGTTGTTGTTATTATTATTATTATTAATGGTGGTGATGGTGATGATGATTGATGATGATGATGAAGAAAAGAGAGGCACAAACCCCAAGAAACAAGTGATGCTCAATGCAATTGCTCAGCACCACTGAGCAGTGTCCAGCCCATCCCTGAGCAGAGATCAGCCCCTCCCAGCACATCCCCCCAGTTTATAAACTGGGATGATGTTCTGATATGGAATATCCCTCTGGCCACCTTGGGCCATGCTGCCTCCTGGCTTCTTTTTCTTTTCCAAAGCCTTGGAGCCTCTCAATTATTTTTTTCCTGGAGAAAAGCCAATTTAGCCAGGGAACTGCATGCTGCACTGTCTCTTCTCAAGGAACTAGTCTGCATGGAAGCTCAGGATTCTCCTCCCTCCTCAATCCCCCTGCTGCAGCCTCTCCCAGCTGGCACTGAGCTGACCAGAAATATGGACATTTTCCACTGGGAAATCCCTGCTGCAGTGGGGGAGTTACACCAGATCACCCCATGCAGTGTTCCAGGGAGTGCAGCCCAAGGCACAGGCAGCCAATTCCCAGTTCTGCCATTTGCCTCTGAGTGATGCTGTGCAGGTCAGACCACCTTTCTGCCCTCCTGAGATAGGAATACTCAATCTTTTATAAAGCAATTTGAAGCCCACAGCTGAAATCAGGTAACTTTTAATTTTTTTTTTTTTTTTAATTTTCATCATCGACCCCTCAGATTTTCTCATTTATTTTGGGTCCACTCTTCATCCTAAGCTTGTTGGTAGAGGAAGAGGAAGTGAAGCAGGTCTGGCAGCATGCTGAGTTACAGTAGTGAGCCTTTAAGGAGTATATTCAATTCCAAGATCCAGGAAACTCAAGGAGGGATTACATGGTGAACCCAATCAGTTTAATAAATATATTCCAGCTTTATGGTGCCACAGATGCTCATGGAAGAGCTGTTTGCCTTTAAGCAACATTTATTTAAATAATACATCCCTGCAATCAATAAAATGCCACCTCTTGCTGCATTTTTCACACAGCTCCCACCCAGCAGTTCGAAATATTCAATAGATCTATAATGAACTTCATTGTCCCCAGCTGCTGTTGGGTTTTACATCCTTTCACACCTAATCCTCACCATCTGCACAGTCAAGATTAGACATGATCCCTCGTGGACCTTGCTGCGTGCAAACATCCAGCTCAGTGGTTCCGACTAATTTCTCTCATCACTCAAACCACATCCTGTGCACCCACAATTATTTCACAGCATTACAGAGAGGCTCACTGGAGTCAGAGAAATAGATTCATATTACTTGGCAATTATTCAGCACCTGGGAGGATTATACTTTTAAATTGCTTGCAAACTGTTAGCACGTAGATGCCACAGGTTTTCAGGTATTTTAGAAATGGATAACTAAGGTTAGTGTCTTTTTATCACCATATTAACACAGGGCCTGCCTTATTACAGTGGTTTGAGAATTTAAAATAGGAGTTTGATTGTTCAAAACAATCTGTGGACAAAGTGTATAGAAGTACCTTCTAAAGGTCAGTTCTAAAATGCTCATTATGGTTTTGGCATTTCAGATTTTTTTTTTTGCAATTACTAAAAATCTTAGTCCTGAAGCTATTTGAGCAGAAAAGCAGGCAATGAAGTTGGACAACTCAAAACACTTCAGCCAGTATGTGCTATATAATTCACCTTCCACATAATGCAAAGATACTTCCACAGCTTGCATTACCATTGCAAAGGTAGAGGCAGCATTCCTGGCTACAAGGCCTTTGAAGTCACTGCTATCTCTGGCTGCAAAATCAAACATTAAGCTAACATATCACCTGTTAATTGCATTAAATATTGCTGCATTAGTTGCTGTTTTGGGGGAGTTTAAGGTATTTTTCTAAGGAAGAGATTCTAACATCCTTTTCCATAGGAGAATTAAAGCCTGAAGGATGCAGCCCAGCATCACCACCCACATGATCTACATGACAGCCCAGTTATGGAGCTCCTTTGGTATGTAGAAATTTAAGGAACAGAAACCTGGGCTTCCCAAATCAGTGTGTGTTTGGGTGTTACTGAACATGTGTAATTCGACTGAAGAGCACAGGAAATGATGGTGACACTGCCCCAAACCAAGGGGGTGACATAAATTTAGATGACCAGCTGACTATGACAGCATCCTTTTAACTTACAGCATCCTACACCCCATAAGTTCATGGCATGGTCCACATCCCAGATGCTTTGGATGGGAAAAGGGTTTTACACGCTTGTCTGAATATGGGACCAAATTCATTCCATGCATGTGGATCTGAGGGAGGAAAACAATCCTGACTCCTCCGTTTAGATATTCCTTTAATTCTTCTGTGTTTGCTATCATTTATTACTGCTTCACCCGAGTTTGAGGTGTGCCTTGGATGGGGAGTTAGAATGCAGCCTGTGTCTTAAGAAAAAGCTACCATTTAAATTAGAAATTAAATAACTATTAAAAAAACACATACGGGAGTTGTTCCAAATCACGAGGTAAAACGGGCAATATTTTAATAACAACTCTCTTCTTCTCTAAAAATTCTGGCTCTTGAAGAAGTTTCAATCTATGGAACAGAAATAACAATTTTGTCCTAATTTATTTTCCTTGCTACTTTCATAATAATGAATAGTTTTAAACAAGAGAGAAAAAAACCTTGTAATTCGTGTCCTGGAAAAACACCTCTATTTTTGGAAAAGCAATGAGCATGATTATCTTCTATTGGAGGACAAGAATAATAGGTATTAATGATGGCACTTCTGCTAATTTCATAACCCATTCTCCCAGCTGAATGAAACAGGGTTTATTCAGTGAGCCTGGATGAATTCAAACATTTGAACACCACAAGGTGTTCAGCACCACACAGCACATCCTGACAATGCAAATACTGTCTTTTAGCTCACAGCTAGATAATGGATTAGCTGTACTGGCTGTCCTCAGTAGCAAATACTCTTTAAAACAAAATTAGCCTTTAGAAAGAGCATTTCAAAACAATCAGTGAACCCCAACAGCTTGGGGAAATACAATGCAAAGTCTGCAATAATATATCCTGTAACTGCATTTTATTGCCTTCAGTGATTTTTCCATGGATCTCCTATCCCCTAATTTTAGAAAACAATTGTCTCACTCATCAATTTCTTGAATATAAAACAGTCATTCATGGGAACACGAAATATGGATGCCACCCCCTCATGTACTAGACAGTTACTCCCTTAGGAGTAACCACAGGAAAGAAATGAGCATTGGCACAAAATTCCTGGTTCACAGACCTGAAATGTAATGGGAGTCTTACTATTCTTTGACCTCCACAAAATGGGTCAGTTTATGATCTTTTCCAAAGCCAAGGTGCAGCTGTGTTCAGCATCTGTACTGCATTTTCCCATCCAGGCACCTCGTGCTCCACTCACTTCCCAGCTCAGCAAAACTTTCTGCCAAACTCAGTCCTGAATTCCTGCAAGCCAGGCTGGAAATAGGTTCTTAAAATGTATCTGCAATTGGGAAGACAGGACCTCTGTTTTCACACACACATCGAGCTGCTGAATGCCAAGGAGCTGCTCTTGAAACAACCAGAAAAAACACCTTGGCGTAACTATTCCTGCAGGAGCTGCCCAAAGGCATTTGGAGAGGGGGAAGGAAATGGACCTGGCTAAAGGAGGTGGAAATCTGCAGCTGATGTGAAGTGAGTGAGACAGGCTTTCTGCTGGGATGACAGCAGATGATGGTGTAATTAAATATTTACCCTAATGAGGAGTCACAAGGGAGTGGCCATAAGCAAAACTTGTATTTCCTCCCAATTGCTTGGCCTTGCAGCCCTGCCAGAGCTCTGTTAACAACATGTGTGTGTGAGTTAAATGTAATTATACACACACACACTTCACCCACACGCCAGTTTTCATATGGTGACATTAACAACCCTTACGAATTAACTAAACCTAACAAGACACCCATAATTAAGACTTCTGAGGTTTATTATTTCTCTTTTACTATTGGGAAACAGACCCAGGGAGATTAAGTGCCTTATCTAAGTAAATGAATCTCTAAATTACAGTGGGAACACAGTCCAGGGGCCCTGATTCCCAACAAATTGACTGCTTAAACATTGAAGGCACACTGCATGGGCAATAAATAAATTGCCTGAGTTTAGTTGTCAATGTATCCTTTCCCGGATAAAAAAAATTATTTCTGGAATTAGATATTAGCCATGTTGTGAATCTTTCTCCTAAGAAATTATATCAGTCTAACACCTCTCTGAACTTTTAATTGTGTTTGCTTTCACATGACTCTTAGCAGCACACAGTCCATTTGTGTTCCTCTCCAATGCAATGCAGGAACAGAGTCTTTACTAAGCCACTGCTCTAGTTAACTGAAATGGTTTTGCAGATTAAGAAATGCATTAGATTAATTATATTTTCTATCATCAGGCTGTCTGATCAATTAAGACAGGATCACATCCAAGTATCAAGGCATCATCTGGTTATTTTTTAACCTTCAGCTATACAGAATTTGGTACAAAGCAATGAGATTTTAGGGAATGCTTCTCCTTCTAAATCACAAATAAACACTAACAAAAGCTCTAAAACATGACCTTGAGGTGGCCTTCATTTTCAAAGACCATTTCTAACAACCACAGATTAAAATATGGGAAAAAATGCTTAAAAAAAAGTTATAAGTGATGAAATTTGCAGGAGTACAGAGGACCTGAAAGACCATTAGTCTAATGCAAAGTGGCAGTTCCTATATCCCGCATGTGAAGAAGCCATATAACAACCTACAGTCGAATCCATTAGGAAAATAAATGACCTACTGACCTCAAATCACATCTTTTACTCCCTGTTTAATTACAGAATCAGTGAGTAACTGCAATTTAAGATCATCTGCATCCAGCTCCTTATAAAACCTCCATATGGGTGAGCTCTAAGGAGTCCTTGTGACACAGACTGTCACAGGAAATGTCACCTCACCTCTGCACGCCATTCAAACTTGAAAGGAGAGCAGACAGTTGTCTTTTTAGGCTTGAAATCCCTCATTATTGATCCAGGGCACATTAACGTGTTTCATGGCTTGTTTGTTCCCTAAAAATAGTAACTGGATTGTGTTCAGGTGCCACTTTTTAGGGGAAAAACAAAACCCAGCAAAGTGAGACAAGCCTCAGTGCGCAGGTAGGTCAATACTGCCCCACTTCCACTTTGGAAAAACCAAAATAAGTGATTCCCCAAAAGCTCCAAACACCATTTGCCTAAGGTCTCGGCCAGTCCTGGGGATCCTAAAACTACAATTTGCCTGAGCTGTTCTCTTCTCTCTTCCCCAGTGCACAAACCTGTTCTGCCTCTTCATGTTGCTCTTCCCAATCCCGCACCTTCTGCCATGGCTCAGTGCCTCTCTGGCCTCTATCAGTATTTCTTGCAGAGAAACCCAACATGATAAAACACACAATCAATGCCTGTATCAAGCATTCCAGTTAAAAAATAAAAATTGAATTTATACACTGAGCAGTGATATCAGCACACCTGTTTTGGGTTTGTTTGGTTTTTTTTTTGGTGTAACTGGCCTGGTTTTCCCCTGCTGCCAAAGGAGTAGCAGCAGGCACTCCACAACCACTCTGCTGCTTCCTTCTTGCTCATTTTTGTTTGGTTGTGACTTACTGCTCTGCTGGAACTATTCTAAACCAGCCTGGCTGGAGATGCAAACACAGGGAATCTCTGGAACAACCTCTACCAGCAGTACTAGGAAAGAGAATCATTTAGAATGTTGCAAGTACAGCAACACCTTGTCAAACACAGCAGAGACTGAGCAGGGATTCAGCCTTTAGGATACCTGAACCAAAAAAAAAGATGAAAGTTGGTCGAACACAGGGTAGTTATCACAAAGAATTGAAAATGTCAGTCACATAAGAACCCTTGGACAGCTGATACCTTTTCCCACTCCTAGAAATGACAGATAAAAAGGAAACATCCACCAAAAGGATTATATTTACTCATCTCTCCAGCCTGTGAGTGGAAAAGGAATGCCTGGAAGTGCTCTGGTCTCTCTCCTGATCCCTACAGCCCCTTGGAAAGGCTCCACAACCACATGCAGACTTCCAAAATTACCAACCACTCCAGCTACCTGCTCCCCTCCTGATCAACTTCTCGACCAAAAAAAGACAAGTGGGTTAAACAGCAAACAAAAAAAATGAGAATTAACAAACCATAAATCCTTAAGTGTTGAAATAAAGAAGGGCAAAGTGAACTTTAACTTAGTGTGACAGTCAGGAGTATAATAAGAAACACTCTTACATGACATACAGAAATATACAAAAATTTGGTACCTGGGGTGCTACTGGTTTTAAGGCTGTTTCCATTTGTGCAATTCTCAGTGCTGCTTTCTGGTTCATAGGGAGATTATATTACACTTAGCCCTTGAAATATTTTTCATGGATTTTTACAGTCTTACTGTGGAAAAGCAGGACCAAACAGTATCTTTCTTCTCTTGCCTGATAATAAGCCCAGCTCTGAGCAGTATTTAATTTTTCCCTCCATACTTGAAACAAAAAGCTGCCAGAGCTGAAGATTTACAAAGTGTGTGACATTGTCCTCACATCTCACCTCCTCCTTTTATTCTCCTGCCTCATTTCTCTTTTTCTTTCTTACTTTGTTTAATTGCTCCATCTACATTTCTTTTATATATCCACCCTCCTTTACTTCTCCCTCCTTTTGCTTTCTCTAGCAAACTACTCTCACTTTCTCCATCAACTTTCTCTTCTCACCCAGCAGGCAGGTGATTAAATTGTGTAGATGGAGAGGCCAAACCTCTTGGTCAATTTTATCAAGAACATGAAGAGAATGAAAAGCAAAAGAAAAAAAAAATAGCCACACTTTACCAAAAAGTAGAAGACAATGTTTTTAAGGCAAATAATGACGCATACACCAAGATCAAAAGTGAGTCACAGAACGGCAGATCCTCCTGTGCAAGAATTAATGTTGGAAACTAAACCTTTGAACTTTCTAAACAAATAAACAAACAAAAGACCCTACAAGATACATTTCTGGTTGTGGACCAAAAGACTGTAGGAAAATATAATGGGGAAGAGGATTTAAGCACTGTCAGCCTTTCAAAACAACCGTGATCTAGAGCTTTGACACTCCCTGTCTGAAAATTCGACATTTTCTTCTTTGTCTCCGGTTCAGTTTAGCCATGAATCACCTGTTCTGCTGCTCCTGGGTACAAAATGCTGTTCACAATTTGACATCCCTGCCACTGTGCACTAAGCACATTCCAGTGCTTGCTCCTACTGATTGCAAATGGGGCACAGGGATGTCTCAGATGGAACTATTTATTATGGTATCACAATGCATGGCTACATTTATGCCTTGGTGGCCAGCACTGCCTATCTAGCAACAAACATCTTAGGAATAAGCAACTCTGATACAGAGCATGAAAATCTGGGATGGAGAATTTGTATCTCCTAAAAAACACAGAATTGTCTCCCAGTGGATTCATAATTCTTCCAAAAAGCTGAGCAGATCCACCAAGTGATTTCAGCATATCTAATTCTTATTTACTTATCTGCTCCTGTCTGCTTGAGTTTTTAAACAACTTTGTGGATATGTGTCCCAGTTCCTGTATTATGTGTTACTTCAATAAATTTATATGAAACCTTTGCCTCAGTTTCCCAACTCCATGTGACTGTAGCAACAACCATCAGCTCATTGCTCATCACTGCCCAGCAGTTTTCGTCACCCAAGCATCACCAACAACCATCTAATTTTGTAAGAGATCAAGGGTGGGGAAGATACATGAAATGAATATACCTGGAATTGTGAAAAAGCTGGCTGAGAGATACTAAAAGAAGATAAAAAAAAACAACCAAACAAAAAACTTGGCAGTTGAGTTTTTTCAGTCTTGTGGGGGGGGAAAAGTGGAAATCAAGAAAATACTAAAATTATCTTGCTTGTGAAAAAAAGAGGAAACATAAATGTGAGACATACAGTTAACAGTGGCTGACTTTGCCTCTTTTTTCTTTCCAAATAATTCCACACTTCTGGAAAATTTAGGTGTGATTTTTTTTTTCCAATTTCCCCCTAACCTCTAATTAAAAGTCACACTAAAAAAAAACCCTCATTCACTGATAAATATATGGAAACTTTAATAGTTACCAGAATAAGTGTGCTAAATATGGATACAAAATTAAATGCTGAAAGTAGAGCTATTTTTCATCCTGCTTTTACTTTCCCATTCACATATCCTATATACATATATACTTTTTTTTTTGGAGAGGGGCTATACTTCAGAATCCTAACAAACATGGATTCTTTTTTTCTGAGTACAGCTCTGTGCTAAAGAGCAGGAATGTTACACTTCATCATTCCACAATTCAGGAAGCATCACGCCGTTGGAGACAACAAAATCGTGACCTACACGTCTGTCTAAACTAACAACAGCAGTTTTGAGGGCTGAAGGAATCCAGCTCACCACCCACATCCTTTTCTACTCTGACTGTTCTTAAGGAACATCATTTCCCTTGTCCAGAGGCTGATGGCAGAGCTCTCTCACCGCACACGCCCCACAAAAGCCACAGCTTCACTTTTTGACATTAATGGGTTTTCTCTAACATATGATGGAGAAAATGCCTCATTTCTCCCCATCATCTCTCCAAGAGATGCTAAGTGCCTGCAGTCAGCTGTGACGATGCCACCATGTGTGACAACATTCTCACAGCTTTGAAGGGAACGGGGAGATTTTCCATAGTCTGGAGGAAGCAACAGCTTCTTGTGTGTGAGGAAAAGAACCCAACAGCTAATGAGAAAAATGCTGCTATTTTTGCATGTAGGAAACTGAGGATCAGACATGGCTTCAGCAAAGTCATGAGAGATCTAAACAAGGGCAAGCACTGAAGTTGAGCTGTGGCTGCTTTGAGTCACAACCATCATCAGGTGTGGCAGGGACACAACAGCTGCTTATTCCACAGGGAACTGGGAACAAACCACCCGTGAGAAGACATCAGGGCACCCTGGATGTGGTAATCCATCCCGTTCCTGACATCCCAGGGGCTTCCACACCTGGCAGGCCAGGCACAGCCTCTGCTGCCTGGAGGCACATGGTGAAATCAGCAAAGTAGAAGTTGATCCCAACCCGAAATCACAATTATTGATTACATGATTAGTCATTACAATTACTGATTACAGGACACAACCCTGCCTTGGCACACACACTCCAACTCCATCCACAGTGCTCTCTTTCCTCTTCTCATGCCACAGTCTCAGAGCTCAGCAGAAACACCCTCCAAATTCCAGATTTTGGAACATGAGATTTATGTATCACATAAGAGCATGGTGGCTTCTTTAATTGATTTAAACCCTTTAATTCATTTAAACTAAAATGCAAATATCATTGAGCAACCTGGCCTAGCAGATGTCCCTGCCCATGGCAGTGGGGCTGGAATGAGATGGTCTTTAAGGTCCTTTCCAAGCCAAACCAGTCAGTGATTTCATGACGATTATTTATCTACTGTCTGCTATCTCACAACTAGAAAGAAGTGCACTCCAGTGCATGAGTGCTATAGCTACAGCTCATTCTCACATTGCTTGGTGTGGTTTTATTTAGTTAAGAAATTTGCATGAAACTTGCAGATGACACATGATACATATGGATACATATGTGATGACACTTCAGTATTTTTTTATCTTGTTCCCACTGTTGTTTAGTGAAATGATGGCATCTATCACAAAAGCAGCAACAGAGCAGACTGTTACAACTCCACTATTGAGAGGCAAAATGTGAATAAATGATCCTGAATGCAGAGATTTTTTTTTAATTGCTGTTTCTCTTGTGGCATGGGCTTCAGGATGCACCAAAAACCCAGGGCAGATCCCTACCAGTTATTCATTAAGCCAATTTGCTCATGCACAATAAGCTATTAAGGTCATAATGAATATCCTATAAAAGCAATTTAAGAAAATAGAAGAGATGCACATCACAGTCAAGCCCTTTACTGTAGTACATTAAACTTGTTTTCCACTCCATAGGGTATCCACAATTTTATGTCTTTCTTCCACAATGAACTTTATAAGCAAGCTAGAGGATTTATCCTGATTTCACTCTCTAGCACACTAAGAAGACAGAAAAACCAGAGCATGTGCTGCAGCACATTATCATCTTACAAACAAATCTCTGACAACTTCAGGAAGAATATAGATTCTCACAGAATTCAGTTAACCTCTTGGGTAAAACTGTATTTCTAAGTATAACTCCATGAATTTGTAGACAACAAACAGGCAGTATAATTAATGCTGGCTTTGAAATACACAAAAATATTTTACTGGGCGGACAGAGCTCTCGGCACCAACTCTCTGAAGTACTCAGCAATTCAGAAAGGAAAAAATTGAGAGAACGCTGGAATTAATTTACTCCACCACCAGAGATGGGCTCCAGCTCTATATATGGCCTACGAAGTTCAGCTTCTTTCAATTCACATATATAATTATGTTCCATTTTTGTTAAACAGACACTGCAAGAAGGGTTTTGTTGGTGGGTGCTTTTGTCCTTTTCTCATTTGTCTTGGCTCCCAGGAAAACAGAGGTATTATGGGAGACAGCTACAAGCTATTTTTCCCCCCAAACAAACCTTTATTGCATAAAAATATAATGCAGCTTTTGTTTACAAGCCTTAACAATTTGGTGGTATGAGATGTGTTGAGTGTTTAGCTTCCAACTGTCTTGTAGGATCCAAAGAAGCCAAGTTAAAATCTTCAGGTTTCAGGTACTATTTTAGAAACACAGATTTTTGTCTCAGAGAGCTTTACCTTGCAGTGGCATTCCCAGCATCACAGAATCAATTCCTAAATCACTGCAGTACAGGAGTAACCAGACCTCACATTGGTTTGACACTGCCTGGATGAATTCTCATCTCTTCAGTGGCTTTTCCTGTGCTGTATTTTCAGATGGCAATAATATTTTAATCTGTGCTAACAGGTGAGTGCCAAGTGATGTTACAGCATTCAGGTAGGAACAAAGTGATGGCTGCTCTAAGTCTTGTTCCTCAAAGGCAAAACCCTAAATCTAATTATAGCAATGCAGTATCCTCCTGCATGGGATCTACCCTACTTTTACTGACAGCTAATTTCAAAATACACCCTTCCCTTTCTCTATTGTTTTATTTCAAATGGATTTTGGTTTTTAATTAATTTTTAAAACTTGGCTATGCGAATCAGGAAGGGATTAGCCAGTCAATGTCAAAGACAATTGAATAGAAGCTTTTGGTGTAATTTTCACTGACTCCATCAAATCATGCATTTTTATCATTTATTTAGTTCAAACTCAACATCTGATGCATGGTTGCCTTTGATTCAGAGTGACAAGAAAAAAGTTTACTGTTAAAGATTAATCATGTTCTTCTGTTCCCACTCTCCTTCTGCTCTTTGATTTAGGAGGATGCACTCAACTGTAGTTTTATTTCCACACTACGAAAAAATCTGGTTTAGATTCCATTTATTTGCAATTTATTCTTCCACATTTCTTACTCAATAGTAATGTAAGTAATGCATGTAATAAACACTCATTTCATTCATTACTTTTGCACTTGACCAATACATGGTGACTGCTCTCACAAAACACTTCTGTTTATCCACAATTCTAAAACGCATAGCTGGTCTACTTATTTATTCTCCTCACCTTTGAAATGTCCTTATGATCACTTGTCTCTCAATTTAGTATCACTTGGAAAAACTCTTGGTTTTGGTACAGGGAGCAATGTTACTTCCCCTTTCCCAACTGTTTCAAGGCACAGCTCCCAGCCTCACCACGCTGTAAGAAAATGCAAGTGCTGCACACCCACCATTCACCCAAGGGTCCTGACACCAAGAGATGATGTTTTCCTCTTTTTCCCTGGAAGTGTTCCAGGCTACGTTGGATAGGGCTTGGAACAACCTTGTCTAGTGGAAGGTGTCTAGGGATTTGGAACTGGGTGACCTTTAAAAGTCCTTTCCAGCCCAAATTGTTCCATGATTCTATGATTTTCTCTTTTATTCTTGATGTTAATCTTCATTCTGTATAAAGCCTGCTGTGTCAGAAGCAGACCTGTCACTCCAAAACTTACCATGTATTTATCAAATCACACTCATTAGTAACAAAAAAAGGAATAAACCCATTTTTTTGTCTTTAATAATCTCATTCATTTCTTATCTGAAGCTTAACAAAACCATATTTTCACGGTAAGTAGCAATCCTTCCCACATGATTGCCATCAATGTCTACTGAATTCTAGCTTTTATTTTAAATGGTATTTATAAGAGGTTCTGTCATTTATAGTTGCAAAGATAACTGCTGAAACATGAAAGCAAGAATATCAATGCTGTAGCTGCCTCCTAAGCCTGACAGATGCAGTGCCTCGGCTGCTGCTCAGAACAAGATGCTGAGCAGCCATGGTGAAATTTAAAAAAAAACCCTAAAAATGATTAAAAAGAAAACACATAAGCAGCTTTTCTCACTTTTTGAGACTGACTCCTCCCCACTTCATGTTGCTCCTAAGAAACTTGTAAGAAAACTCCTTTCTTTCCTGCTTGTCAAATATGGCAGGGTTTGATGATAAAAAGAGACAACTAGGAAGAACTGGAATTGAAAAACGTTCCTAAAGTCAAGCACAGGGTCCTGCACAAAGGAGAGATAAAGCTGGGAAGAGAGGGGAGGAAGGGGAAGAGGGCAGATCACCAGCTTCACTTCTATGTTCACTCTGCTCTTGCAAAGTTTTTCACCCTTCCTGGACTCCCACCAAGAGAAGCCTATTGCCTCACACCTGGTTTTTCAGCTGCAAGGACCTGGCAGGGCCCCTGACCCAAAGATGGAACCACATTTTGCAAACTCTACACAGCACTGCAGTCAGTGAAGGATGCAGTCAGTGATGAGCTGGACACCAAACAGTGAATTTCTCTGCGATAACACAATCTGCTCCACTCCAAGATCTGTAACTCATCTGAATCTGAGACTTAAATCCAATTCTAAAACCATTTATTTCAACAACAAGAAAAGCCACATTCTCTTTCAACATGGAGGTAATCAAATATCTGGGCTGTATTGCTGCTGATGGGTTTTACCTGATTAAATTACTACTGGGAGGACAAAAGTATTGGTGAGCTCAGAGTGCTGAAACAGAGCAACAAATAAAAATACTGTGCATCAGCAAAATCCTGCCAGTCAAGGGGTTAATTGAAATGCTAGAATGAAGCATATAAAACGAATCACTATTCATTGTCAATTATTTGCAAATGTGCAGATAAATGAAGTCAATGGATGTGGCATTTCCATTTCAATAAAGTAATACTGAAAAACATGTCACCAACCAGTAATTAGACAAATTAGCTGTATATTAAGTGAATGAAGTAAATAGAAAAGTATCAAATACAATACATCTTTCAAGAGTGAAGAAACTTCATTTCTGACTAAAGCAATGGGCAACAGTGGAATTTGAACTGAGAAAGCCTCAGTTCTACAATTACATCAACCTTTGCTGCATTAAGAGTTAGTTATTGCCCTGTGATTGACTAAACCTTTCCCTGGTAATGGCCAGAGCATTCCGAGCTGAAGGATGATATTTTTATGGAGTGCTGGTCGCTTTTAATTCCTTTATAGCACATTAAAATACAGTCACTCTTTTAGCCATTTTAACCTTGTTTGGCACAAATGGTTGCACTTGAAATTCATTGACTTAAATGGTCCATGGAAGGTATCATTAAGAATTGCTGTAGTGGTGTTTTTTTTTTTTTTTTTTAAACTTGCAATCCATTTAATTATTAATGTCCCTCTATCATTTATGGCCCATTGTTTTTCAGGTTTTCCTCATCTTTCACCTTACCTTTTCAAAGAGATGCAGAAGCCAGAACAAAGAATTCCACATGCAAAGACATTCACAGCTATCACTAGACCTTGCAATGGTCCAGAGCAACTATACTTTGAGTTTTGGTGATTATACAAATCTCCAAGGTTAGGCTCAATAACAACCTGAGGACAACACTGTCATATCCACAAGAAAATTTGGAGATTCTATATGCTCATGCACCATTAAATATATTTTTCATGCATATATAAATGCACTTTTTTTTTACTTGTTCTCACTTTAGGATGACCTCTGAAAATAATTGTATTTATGTTTCTTTGATCTACAGCACAAATTGAGGAATACAGGTTAGCTCTCTGATTTTCAGTAACAAGAGGACCTACAACCTTCACAGATTATTGATTTTCATACGTTTTCCTTGAATGACTCCAGTGTTGTTAAAATTTAAATCTGTAATCTGCAAACACTGATCTCCTTTCTGTAAAATCCAACAGCAGAGTGATAAGCAGGACATGTCTTTGAAATAAAAAAGGAAAAAAAAAAATCCCATAAAACTACCCTCATTCATCCAGCCAGTAATTGTCTTTACTTCTGTATTTTTTTTTAATATAAGTTAAAACAATGACTTTTGTAACATTACTGAAGGAGTCAAGCACAATCTGGTTTCTTTTTCTGTACAAAAAGAGAATTGTAAGAAAAAAATACTACCAAGAGTTATTTATTTCTCTTTCTTGGAATCATTATGATTTCACTGTTCTGTAAATAAAACTGGACCAGGTCTTCCAACAAATCTCTTCCCTCTGGTTTGCTATTTCCCAGCTGCACATCAAAAAGCAAATTCTTGTTTCTCATCTTGGAATAGTTTATCCCAATCCCACAAGAGCAGCCAGACAGCACCAACAGTGCTGAGCCTCAGCAGCATCACCTCCAACATCCAAAGGGAATAGCTGGAGCCTGGAGAGAGTGAAACAGCTGGAAGAGGAAATCACTGAGTTGGAGGAACAGCCAGATTGAAAATATATGTTCAACCTCCCCAGGTGACTGAGAGCCAGGGAGTTTCAGGTTAAAGGCCTATTGCAGAGGTGCCCATAATTTTTTCAAGCTTAAGCCAGTGCTACATAAATCAATATAGGAACAAAATCCTATCCCTTTGGAAAAAATAAACCCAACAAACCAAACCCCAAAAGATTATTTCGGAGGAAGAAAAGGGAAGAGTAAAGCTAAGAGCCAAAAATTCTGCATTCTTATTTAATAAAAGCATTTATCTGAAAATACATGTTATATATCACCAGTAGAAAAAGAAAATGGTTTATTACATGCATGAATACTAACGAGAAAATAATGTAATTTGTCTAAGACTTGAGCTTTCTGTGAGAGTGCTGATTTCTATAGATTTACCCAGCCTGAGAGACTGTGTTAAGGTCACAGAAACATCCACTGAGTCCCTTATCTCACTGATTTTCTTTCCTGATCTTTGAGGAAAATTTTCTGACAGTATACCATGAAGCCCAGAGCTCCTGGTGCCTAAGAATATGTCCTTCCCTCTCCTGTCCATACTCTAAACCAATCCTAATTACCACAAAATACCAATTTAGCACTTTCCAGAGGAGCAATAAATGGCACAACTCAGCTTTGATACCAAAAAGCACAAATACCATTCAAAAGAGGATTCAGTGTTGTAAACTCCTTACAGCCTTGGACACCACCTCTGGGCAGAAAGGGGGATCAGACACACTGAAAACTCTCCTTTGAACTTTCTAAGTTCTTTATAAGTTGTTTGTGATGCTGCTTAACAACCCAAAGAAACAACAGAGTCCACTGACTCACAAAAGAAAAAAATCATGTGAATATGTTAAAAGCAACAAAGGGAGTAAAGACATTTGCAAACACTTCATTACACATCTCTGTACTTTTGTGTCACGTCTGTCAAGAAAGGTGTATTTTCTAGGGGAAAAGGGTTGATGTAACAGTAAACTTTAAACGTCAGGGTAAACAAACTGAATCTGCTTCCACTTTCCAAATATGACATGAAGTCAGCATGAACATGTCTCAAATTTGAAAAACACATGTATGGAACCACCTTAGAAACAGGACAATGAAAACTTTTTTTTATGCATCCTGATAGAAATTTGGATTTAGTTGCCAAAACATTAACAGAGAGTAGCAGAATCCAATTATCCACAACCATTCAGAACCTTACCTATTATGCAAGTTTTCTATACCTGCACAAGGAAGTACAGAAATAAAACTTGTCCCCTAACTTTTTAACAAATGTATTTTCATTTTCAGTCTCATCTTCCTTTACAAGCTGTGATTTAGCTCAGGCTGGGGAAGCATTCTAGGGAAACATCACACTTGTTCTATGGATAAATTTTCCTCCTAGACACCTCCTGTTGCCTGTGCTGTTCTATGTTTTCAGCAAGTCGTGGGAATCTTATCAGAAACTGTTTTCCAAGGAAGCCATGCAATTCATTGGACATATTGAATTGTAAAAAAAAAAAAAGTCTAGTTCACCAGGTTTCTTCCTGAGCTGGGAATACAGAACCAGCAGCTTCCCTGGGTGTGCATATAGATATATATATTTAGGTCTGATAATTCAGTACAAGCAGAACAGAATGTATTTTCTATATAGGAAGGAAAAAAATCAAAACAAAAGTATGGAATGGCCAAGAATAGTCCTAAAATTTCTGCACAGTAACAGAGAAAGTAAAGCTTTCCAAGTAAAATAAGAACAACTTTTACACAGTACTTTTCTTCTAATGCATTCAGTGTCTTGTCCATACAGAGTCACAGTAACAATTAAAACCACAACGATAACTTCAGTTTGTTAAGACCATCCATTACAATTTTATAAGAAAATAAAACTCTAATCCTTCATGTCCTCAGTGAAGAGCAGATAAACTATATATTTACTGCTGGGATTTCTTCCCTGAATAAATAAGTCACACTAAATAATCAAGACAGAATGACAGTCAGTGATCCAGACCACTGACAGAGCCGCTCCCTCCATTTTTCATTTCCCAAGTTTCATTCATTTGGGCCATTATTGCTGTGCTACCTGCATTTATCTTTTCTGCTGACATCTGGTAATAAAAATGTAAGTAGTACAATATGTTTATTTAGATTATTATCTGTAACACACAACCACACACACACATACTCTGCTTATTCATTACTTTACCTAACTGAAGTCTTACATCACAGACTCATCTGTGACAAAAAATATACCCAGGGAGTTTAAAATGTCCCTGCAATACTTATTATAAATGGAAAATTAACAAGGAAAGTTACTTAAATATTGCCTCCAGTTTCCCAGAGACTCGAGATTAACATTTTTTCAAGTGGATGCAAACTCATTTTGATATGTTACGGTCTTCAGCAATAAGTAAGTCATACTTTTTCTCAAGATTGCTATTAAATTAGTCTTCTGGTGTTTTAAATTAATCTGCTGGTGTTTTTGTAATTCTGAATTTCGCTACAGCACCTGCCTGATGCAGTAAACACTTACTCCAACTATTTCACCCATAAAATTCTGTTATTCAAGTTAATAGGCCTAGGAATGGTTACAGACATTGCTCACAAGTTTGTATACAGAGAGTATGAAAACTCCAAATTTGGACAGGTCCTGTATGAACTGTGACACAAATATACCTATACAAATTATAATATAAAGCAAGTAAATAAATAAATGGATGGAAGAGGAAATGCTGGGACCAATCCTCCTAGACAGAAAAAATGTCAAACTGGAAAAGGAGGAAAGTGGGCATTTCCTTTTTTGATCCTAGATCTTCAAGCTGTACAGACCTTCAAGAAATGCTACAAACTGCAGTAGAGTAAATTTAATAAATTATCTTGATTCTAAAAAAGGAGGAGTAATGGGCACAATGGTTTCTTGTTAAATTACTGGGCAGTTAGAAAGTCTAATTTTACTATATTCCTACTTTGGGAAAAACAATCCAGCATGACCTCAAAAGACAGTAAGAACTTAGACCCCACTGAAGGACAGGAATAACTCCAAACTCACTGGGAACAACTAAATATCTTTCCCATTTTCTTTTTCTTCTCTTGTGCTTTTTGAGGTGCCAATGCCATCAGGGATTTCCTGTGTGCTGAATTCTCCCAGTTCTACAAAAAGTCCAATTCCAGCTCATTCTTTTGTGCTTCCAAAGGGACAAGAGGCAGAAGAGTTGCTGCATCACTTGTACTGAAAATCATTTCTACTCCATAAGCCATTTCAAGCAAATTTACTTTCTCGTTATACTTGAAACATATAAAAAACAAGCAAGCCAGGCTATGAGATCACCAACTAATCCCTTTTCCTGCTGCACAGACTCCCAGGAAAACTACTCCATTTTTCTCAATTTCTCACCTATATTTTCTTGTTACTGCTGAAATGTGTTCCTGGGGGGGGGAAATCACATGATAGTTCACATCCTTTGGTCAAAATGTGAGATTATTTTCACTGCCAGGGAGATTACTTGTGGATATATAAATACTGTACTTTTTGCTCCAAAACACTACCTATTGATCTGGTACAAGTTAATGATGACAAATACCAAATTTCATGGCTCCTTCTCAAAAAATTACAGTTCAAATTATGCAGGACATGGAACACTTCAATTTAGCATTACTTGAGAATATCAGAAAATAGAATTTTGGAAATGTGATTTGTCTTCTTCCATCAATACTAATAGGAGTTCTTTTAAAGCAAAGCATTACAAAACATTTAGTTTCTCTAGGTTCAGCTCTTAATCCAAAGTTAACTATTGGTTTCTGCACATTATAATCCAGCAAGGGTGTTATAATCAAGCCCATTTTGTGTGTGTGTGTGTGGGAGGGGGTAAAGGAGTGTGCTTGGGGCTGAGTTTATTTAAAGAAAAGCTGAGAAGTTTTCTGGTGAAAAGCTCTGTTGATAAATGGTGCTTAGGAGAAGAAAACTGGTTATTCAGTGAACAAAGTGGTGTGTAATTTATTTTACTTCATTAGATGCTGAATTCTTCAAACACTGCTAGGAATTAGAATGCTTTGAAACTAATTATTGTAAGTACATTTAATCATAGCTTTGAAGTTACTTTCAACATAGCATGTTCTTTTTGATTAAATTATATCTTTTTGCCATTCCACTACAAGTACCCAGTTCAAGGGCAGAAGAGGAGGGAAAAAAACCCAACAAACCTTTCAAAAGTCATAAATAAAACCAACAATAATTTTGCTCTGTTTTTCTCTGCAATATTTCCATAACCTCCTATTGCTACGAGTTCCTGCAGAAACTCGAGTACAATTTTGAATACATAAAAATTATCACAAAATTAAACAATTATGTTATTATATATGGCACAAATAACTTCAAGCAGAGAAGTAAAATAGCAGGGAGATGAACTAAAATGCACTTGCAAGGTACATGGATTTGCTGGAGTAAAGATTAAAGGAGTTCAATACACTCTCTCTCTCTTTCCCTTGCTTCTTTGTACGTATAGTTCTGGTAATTCAAGCTCTCAGTTACATGGTATTTCTCTTTATCATGATAAATGATGGCTGAAAGGAGCAATTTTGGGTCGAGCCTGCCTCCTGCTTGAAAGAAAATTTTGGTTCAGTGATTTAAGCAAGGCAAAGCACCATGAATCTCCTCCCTATTCCCAAGCTTTACTTGGACACGAGCAACGGGAAATTGGATCAGTCTGATGAAAGAACACAACTGGAGCTTCAAGAAGCTTTGCTGATTTCAGTGATTTCCACTCACCTTCCCTACTTTCAAATGTGCATCTTGTACTTCACTGGATTTCATTAGATTTCGATTGGTTTACTAAAGCTTTAAGTGAAGAGAAAGAATGTTTTCATACTCTTCTGAGTATTTTTTCTCTTTTCTTTTGTAATTTAAAGAACCAATATAGCAGTGCAGGAGTATGAATTATTTTAGGTAAGTCCCACCCCTGGAAGTGTCCAAGGCCAGGTGGAACGGGACTTGGAGCAACCTGGGACAGTGGGAGGTGTCCCTGCCCATGGCAGGGGTGGCACTGGATGACATTTAAGGTCCCTTTCAACCCAAACCATTGTACATTCCATATTTCCACGTTATCTCACAGACAACTAACATACCAAAGGAGAGAAAAGCACTTTTTCTTCTGCTCTTTCTAAGGGTTATTAACTGTCTGCCCAGCTTGTAACAATAAATAGTAAATTACCTTATGGTAGAAATTAATGTATTTCACAGCCTAAAGTTACCCAATTTTCGATATTTCCATCTCCACAACATGGTCTCTTTATTGCATTTGGCTGAAGGCTTGGGAAGGTTAACTGGGTAAGTTTTATTTTGTAACTCTGTAGAAAAACATTACAGCCTTAAATGGCAAAACAGTCCCAAAGAAACAGAGAAACAAAAGTAGATCTCTGTGGGCTTATTTGTTTTAGTTTTATAAGATGAAATAGTAACAAAATTGTTTGTGTGGATCACCAGAACTAAAACCAAGAGGAAGGAAGTAGGAAAAGGCAAAGCATGGCCTGGAGTCAGGAGGGCAGTTAGAAATTTCTAGAGAAAAAGTAGGTTAAGGAGGTAGGATAAGAAGCAACACTTTAGCTGATCAAATAGAGATGTAGCAGTATACAAATAAGAAGATATCAAAGGGAAATAAAAGAACATGTACTGAATATTATCATCAGCATCGGAGAACAAAAGAAGGCGAGAACATCTCTTTCTTCTCCAACTCCAAAGCACAGTATTCGAGAAATAATTGCAGCCTATCCCCAAAATGTCACCCAAGAAAAACAAAACAGCACCTCAATGACACAAAGCAGTGGTTCTGCTTGTTCTTTTATTTTCTTTCTTAATGACATATTCCATCAGTTCTGAATTTGTCAGAAACAGTGATTAGAGGAGGAAAAAAGAATCTCTTTCGTTATTGTCTACCTAAAACTTCAAAGCAGCAGGGACACCGAGTGAAACACAACTCTATCAAAGTGAGCATTTATAATTTTAAAGTTTGATATTTATAAATTTACAAGGCTTTCCTAGTCCTGCTGCTCAGAACTATCACAGAAAAGCCCATCACAGAAACTGTAAATATTTGGAGGCATCTTGTTCTATTTTGCCACAATCTGAGGGCTTCAGTGCACACAGCATATCAAGAGTAGGGGGAAAAGAGAAAACCCCAAACATTTTCCCTGCCTGCCTCAGCAAAGACTCATTAGATGTTATTAGGTACCATTTCACTCACTTGGTGATATTCTTTAACTTGAAGCATTGGCCAGCCAGTTCAAGTCTACTTTTTATGCAAGGAATTTTCTTTAGAAGTAGCTCACATCCCTGTTCATCCTGGCTTTCCCTATTAACATCATGTTCAGTCTGTCTTTGAACATCCAGACCACCAGGATCTGAAATAATGTCTTAGTCTCTTTTGCACAGGATGTTGATGTTGATAAACCATTCCAAGCTTATCAATCAATCAATAAATCAATTTCCATTGTGTAACTAAACCGCTGGATAATTTCAAAGTAAACTGAAAGACTCCCTAATATTTGAGCACCCTGAAACTGCAGAAGATTCTGTACTGAATTTGGGTGGAAAACAGGAAACATCTCTGCTGCAAATATCAAAACCAAATTACTAAGTAACTTCAAGTCTGTTTGTTGTGGGACATATAATTAGGAATATTATTTTAGTAAAATTCTAATTCTTAAGCCTTTGATACTTGTAAGTTCTAAAGCAGTAATACATGACATTTATTGTTTCCATGCTCTGCTTTGACAGTAGACAATATGGATGTAAAATATGGCCACCCTACACAAATCTGCATTATATGGGTTTCTGATTTCTTCTCTAGTTAACTACATCTTCTTTACATTTTCAATGTCAGTTCCTCAAATGTACCACCTTTAGTG
Organism: Entomyzon cyanotis; assembly: GCA_024500445.1. Lineage (NCBI taxonomy): Eukaryota > Metazoa > Chordata > Aves > Passeriformes > Meliphagidae > Entomyzon > Entomyzon cyanotis. The sequence continues at coordinate 3,513,419 of JAKEPQ010000146.1, read as the reverse complement.
ATTGGGTATTTCTAAATCACAGTCAGGCTCAACACAAAACAGAATTTAGGAAATTTATGGTTATACCTGGACATTTTTCTTAAAGCCTCTAGAAATAAATTCTCTTCAATTTGCTTTGTTTCCCTGGTATTATTGTGCAGGAAAACAGGACAAAATTTCTGGACTGACTTACTGGAGTCTTGCTCTCTAATAATCCCATCTTTTAAGCATCTTTCTGCACAAGATAACAAAAAAACGCAGACAGATCTGTAATTAGGGAAAAGTGACTATTCAGTGACAATGAACTACAAGGGTCCTAAACAATTCCAGAGACAAAGAGGAATGGAACAGTGGGAAGCTGGACTACTTTTGGGTTGTAATCTACAGCCAAATAAATGGCAATTTATAAACAACACAAAAAGGGGTTTAATATTTGGGGAAATTTAAAATGTAGCTATATCAATGCATGCACAAAATACAAAAAGAACCCCAAAACCCAAGAATCTTTTAAAGGCATATAAGTAGTGTTTCCTATCCATATATAATAATAATAATAATAATAATAATAATAATAATTATAGTAATAATAATTTTATCATTGTTACTACTACCACTACTTTCACATATTCAAAATTTTCTAAATTATTCAGATGTGAATTTTTTCTTGATTCCTTATTAATTACAAGGCTTCCTTCAATATTTTGCAGATTCTAAGTCACCACATTTCATATATCAATCAGCACCTTTATATTTGGAGGTTTAATTTCCCATCAGAATTATAACTGCAAATCTGCTTAACTAATCTTGCAGTGAATTGTCAATAAATGAATAAAAATAATAGAAGAGACTTGTAGTGAAAAAAAGAGAAAAAATATGCAAAACATTTAAATTCTTATTATAGGAGGAATTCATTTTTAATTTAAAAGTACTTTTTGTTAATCTATCACATACTTTGATATTCAAAGAGCTCTAGAAAATGGCATCATGTAGAGCTGCCAAAGCAAAAGCCACCATGCTAGGAAGCCTGTCAATTCAGTCTTGTACTCACATTGGAAAGAAAACCATCTTTAAAATATTAAATACAGCCGTGGGTTTTAGTCTCACAGTAACTTCATGACTGTGACCTTCATAAAAGACTTGGCAATCTCACAGCTGTAGAAGTCATGCAGGATATTAAGGAGAGCCATTGAAGGTCACCACTGAATTGCTCTGATTAAATTCAAAACATAAAATCAGATTTTCACGTTGCATTTTCTTGTCCTTTCATAATTTAAATTCTCTTTGGTAATTAAAGAATACAAAAAATGCTTTAAGAGAGAGATTATCCTACGGTGACCACTGCAGGTAGTTTACAATATGGCTTATTTTATAACAATGATGTTCTGAATAGGAATGTAATGACAAGAGAAAGGATAAAAAGAACAACCAGCAAAACACGATAAAACTATTCATCCTGCTCCTAATTTATCATCTGAGAGATATCAAACTGACCATGACTGGGCACCTACAGCAAATTGTTTGAGGGGTAATTTGGTAAGCGAAGGAAAAGTAAAGAGATTTGGGAGGAATCAGAAGAAACATAATTATTTAGAATTTATAGTTCCATTAGAGCTTTACCCAATTTTTCTCACTGCAGTAGTATCAAAGAAGGGATTGTGGGTATGAAGTGGTTGTTCAAACCTACAAAGGTGTCCCTCATCCATCCTTAGTGTCACAGAGCTGCACTCACAGCAACCTCAGGAACCAAGATCCTCAGTGGGACCAACCAACGTGGGATCAAACACTGTGAGGAGCCGTGGAATGCTTTGGGTTGGAAGGGACCTTGAAGATCATCCCATCCCACCCCTGCCATGGCAGGGACACCTTCCACCAGCCCAGGCTGCTCCAAGCCCATCTGTGAGAGACCAATCTGATTTTTGTTTATGCCTCAACATGTGTTATACATGAGGTGAAAAATCACCTTAGGATCTGTGTACGTTCTGGGAGCTCTGTCCCTGGGGAGGCTTCACCTGGCAGCCGATCAGAAGAGAGAAAGCTTCCACTGCTGCTCTGCAAGCGACCTCCCCTTGCCAGAGGAGCAGATCCCCACGATGGCCTGGGAAAAACTCGTGGAAAAGTGCGCGGGAAGGCACACGATAGGAGGGCCAAGCCCATCAAAATCAGCCTTTAACTGCAACACAACCAGGGGCCATTTTCTTGGGGCTTCTTGGAGGGAATGGAGGCTCACCTGGAGCCATACCACCTTCACGTTTTCCTCCCTGTAATCCCGCTCCTTCCCTGGCTGTCCTGTCTGCACCTGTCCTGCTCTGCTTCGCTGCTTGCCCGAGGCAGCTCCACCACCACGACAACCTCATGCTCTCTGTTTCCCCGACGGAGCCACTGCTGCCTGCACCCTGCCTGCACCCAGCCCGGAGCCACCTGCACCCAGCCCGGTGCTCCAGCCCTGACCACCTGCAGCTGCTCCTCCAGTCCTGTTCCAGCTCTTTGCTCACGGGAGGCACATGCAGCTGCTGCTGTTTGGAAATCACGCCCAGCCAGCCACAGGAGCCATACAGACTCCTGGCAGCTCACAGCACACATGCTCCAATGATCTGTCCAGTATTCTTTCTGTTATAAATGAAGTCATGGAGTTGCTTTCATAAAGGGTTTTGAGGTATTTGTTACGGTTATTTGTTAATGGTTGGGTATATGTTATGGCTACCTCCTTTTGTTCTAGCTCATAAATGTTAGGGTTACCTCTATAGGTTTGTTACGTCTAATTGTTAATTTGTTGTGGCTAACTCAAATGTTATGGTTAAGAAAGGGGAGAGCTGGGCAAGCAGCTAAGCTATCAGAAGACCCTAGAAAGGAGAAGCCAAGGAGGACTGAAGACAACAAGCCATCGGAGCACCTGAAGGAGGCAGGGTTAGGGGCTATAAAAACTGTATCCCCTAGCCAGGTGTGCCTCTGGCTTCCCCCATCGGTAGATAAGCAACCAGCACTGTACCCTCTACTTTGTGGAATGAGGTGGGTTTTTTTTTGTCCCCAGTTGTCTTTTTTGATAATAAATGTTTAAAATTTTACAGCAATGAGCTTCGTTTCTCACACTTTCTCTCTCTGTCCCTCTTTCCCTCTACTTTCCTTTTTCCGTCCCTCTTTGGTAGGAACACTTACCCTTTATCAATAAACAGTTCTCAGATATAATAGTGCCGTGTTTGCACTTTATTTTTTGTCCAAGAAATCTATTAAAAGAATCCTTCCCAACTCCCTCTTTTTACAGCAGAACAGGACACCATCCAGCCTGGCCTTGGACACTTCCAGGGATCCAACGGCAGTCACAGCTTCTCTGGGCAACCTGGGCCAGGGCTTCACCATCCTCAAAGGGAACAATTTCTTCCCAATATCTAATCTAAATCTACCCTCTTCCAGTTTACTGAACCAGCAGCCCAGTGGTTAAGCAGAAAAAAATCTAAACCCAAATAACATAAATAAAAGGTAAATAAAATTCACTCATGTTATTAATATTTTAAAATATTATGGTCAAATTTGATGGTATGACTGTGCAACAAGTACCATCATTTATGGAAAGTAATGAGATGTTTTCATTCTAATAACTAATTGTCACTAATCAGTCTACCATTCTCAGAAAAAAAAAAAAAAACACAAAGTGAAGCTGATTAAGATCACCTGACCCTCATCATTATTTATACTGATCAATGCTTTTCCAACTCTCACATGCAGGGAAGAAGCCCCACCCTTCACTGCAGAGAAGCAGCACTTTGCAGATTTGTGAGAGCCTCCTATTTCTACAGAAAACATCCAAATTCTTCCCACAGCAAACATTCAAGTGTTGTCTACCATCCCCCATCTTTACCAGATGGGCTGTTTGTAGTAGAGGAGAGGGGAAGGAAGCAAAGGAATTCCATCAAAGCACAAACCACAGTGTCAGCGATGCCCCAGGTAACACACACAGCCCTCCTGCTTGAGAATATTCAGTATTTTCTAGAAAAGATTTGCCATTATTTCTGGGAAAGAATCACAGGGAACTTCTGTTCTACTCCAGTCAATAGTTTTCATGCACAAAGAAGAACATCCTGATCCATCTTTTCAGTCTGGCCTGGGAGCTAATATCTAATAACTAGATAATAACCACTATTTATCTACATCATCTAACAATGACCAGTGATTTAAAGTAACTTACTCTTCATTTTAAGGACTAATGTAAAAAAAAAGTCAATATGTAATTTTTTAGACCCTGCTGTTTAGACCCAAAATACAGCTCACCTGGGGATAGCTCTTCTGTTTCCAAGAGCTCCATCCACAGTGACATCCAAGCTGCACACACGCCAAAAGCCATTTGTGCATCCTAAAAATCACTCCTGTAATTCCAACACAATCCGTCCCACAGAGACAACTTCAAAAATGGCAGCTTCTCCACAAGCTTTAGTGGCATCCCCTGCAAGGTCTAATCACTCAAAATACACCCAGCTGTAGTTTTATGCTGGAGTCAGAATATTTGGGTGAGTCTGTTTGTCCCAGAGCCCTCCTTACCTTTCAATGCTTCAGCCTCCTTACTCACCTCGTGGGCTATAAACACGCAGACTTCCCAGTTTTCCCAAGGTAGAACAGGCCAAGGGACCTGCAGAAAAGACTCACAACCACCTAAGCTGGCTGCAGATGCAATGTCTCCCCAAAAGGGACATTCAGTGGTGCCCAGTGCGTGGAACAAGCACCATTTGTGGAAGAAAAATAAAGTCCTGTGATATTGTAGGTGGGGATGGAGACTGCAGCTGTCTAGGGCATTAGAACTTTGTTTCTTGGCAAATGCAAACCGCCTTGGGAACACACTGTAACAACCTCAAGAAAGAGACAGGCCAGCAGAGTACTACTAAAAATCGTATTTACAGAGCCCTGACATCCTTTGACAATTTAGGAACAATCTGATTTCATCTCTGAGGTTGCCTAAAGTACTCTTGAAAGTTACTTTTTAAAGGAAACATAACAAAAGAACTTCAAGGTTATTGTGGTATGTCTAGAGCTGCTTCACATCTCACCACACAATCTGATCAACAATTCAAAGACACAACCAGTAACTAGGATTAAAAATCAAATGTTCAAATAAGTTGTGTCATTTCTAGTATAATAACACAACTTGTTTTGTTTGTCCAGAGCTGTTTTTCTTGTTCAAAGCGCAGCCTGAAAGTACAAAATAACATCAGGTCACTCTTCAGGCTTTCATCCCGCACTGTGTGCTGCTGTCAGAAGAAAATTATAATGCTTTAAAAAGTAGTTTAAGGAAAAGCCTAGAATCTTGTCTAAAACAAACTCTACTCCAGAACAAACAGCCCATGGCAGGGTGTTTTTTTCAGGTTTTAGCTCTACCTCGTTAATAGGAAAAGTTCAGCTAATTGGAAAGTCAAACTTCCCACGTTCCTTGCTATACCTATTGCCTTTCTAATTAATTTCTACACTTTCACAACGTTTCTATTTGCATTACTTAAAATGGCAAAATGATGTCTGTGATTGGGCAAGTGTCTTTCCTAATATACCATATGGTGAGATATCTCATAGTTTGACAATATTGAACAAGAAAAGATCTGCTCATTTCTGCAAATCCCCTGTTGCCTAAGCCCTTGATTAGACAAAGTGTTTCTGTGAAATTCATTTCTCTAATTAGCCTGTTTGATTATTTGAAATAAAATTAAGTCTCCAAAATTGTTAAATCACCACGTACTTTTCCATAGCATTGATCTGCGGCGAGTGGAGAAAAACTGAGTAATTCTCACCTGAACACTTCTCAGCACACAAAAAAATACAAATCCATGGCTCTGCAGCAGTTTGCCCAAGTTAAAACACCAGTGACAACTCATGGTGAGTGGTTCAGACTCTGTCTGAAGGGTGAAAGGAGATTCCTGTCACATTTGGATCAGGGATAGATTGGAGCCAGGGCCACATCTACCTTCAGATTTTTCCTCTTCCACCTCACAGAGGTGAACACTTCAGGGATGGTGACTCCACCACTTCCCTGGGCAGCCTGTTCCAAAGCTTAACCACCCCTTCAGCAAAGAAATTTTTCCTAATATCCAATCTGCAACTCTCCTGCATCATCCTGAGGTGATTTCCCCTTGTCCTCTCAATTTCTCATCTTCATGGATCCCTGAAACTCAAGGCACTACATCATGGAGTCACTGGGAGAGGTTTTAGCCCTTGATGTCATCTGCCTAGCAACCACAGAACTGCCTGGGGAATTCCATTCACATGATGGAATATTTCCTTTTTTAACAAAAGGGGGATAAAAGATGGTCTGTTCCACATAATCCCATTTTGTTCTTCCATATTAAAATTCTGTTGGACTCGCTCCTACTCATGATTAATCTCATTATTTTTCAATTAATTTGGGAAGACCAGCAACTCATTTTACACTACCATAATTATTTCTATAATGCCAGCCAAAGCAAATTACCTTAATACATACCAAATTAACATGTGATGGCTCACATTAAAGGTTTTTCCTCTTAAAAAAGTACACATGGATTAAGGAAATGTACGGAACATACCGAGCACTGCAAGTGAATGTAGGAGAAACGGAAGGAATGCCAAATCCACAAACTGATTTTCCCCATCATAACATCCCATTAAAGTGCTGGCTGTAACTATATTACTCTTCCTCATTTTTTTCTCAGGCATCCACTTCTTATTTTGATCCCATTTGTTGTAAAAATGGCAGTCATGTTTTACAGAAATAGCCTAAAATTAAGGCATTGTGCTAATTGCTGCAAGTTTTCAATTCCTTCCTCGACATCCTTTTCCAACATTACAACAAAACCTCTGGAAAAATCTAATTTCAAGAGTAATTAGCAAGTTGTATCAAAAACAAATTAAACTGATCCATCCTGATTTGTCAGTATTACTCAGCTGTAGCTAACTCTCAGCCAAAGGTCACTCAAAGATAACAAACTGGGTGACCTCAGCATAAACTCTGCATGTTGTATTTCAGTGCTGCTGTTGGAGGCTGTGAATAAAAAAATAACAATAATGAAGTAGATCCCCTCAGTGGATACTCACTACTCCAGTCTAGGACTATTTTCTCTAATTTTAAGCCAATTTTAAGAAAATAAAATACCAAAACACTTGGCTGAAGGATAAAAGCTCTTGGAACAGGCTGCCCACAGGAGGGATGGAGTCACCATCCCTGAAGTGTTCCAAAAAAGAATGCAGAATTGGAGCTTCACAACATGGTCTAGTGGACATGGAGGTATTTGGTCAAGGTTGGACTTGATCTTGGAGGTCTTTTCCAACCTTAATGATTCTGTAGGGATTTGGATCTGATCTCATTCTTTTCAGCTTTGAGAAGATGCAAAGCAGTTCTCCAACTGTCCACCTAAATTTAACATACTGTACTGCACGACTTAGCACATCTGCCTTCAAATATATTATTCAGCTGAATGTGAGCACTGCCTCCACATTTTTTTTAATCAACTTATTAAATTGCACCAAGTTTCTAAACATTACATGTAAAACGACAGGTTAAAAAGATAATCATATACACATTGTAGGACCAGAGAATTCTCTCTTGAAGAACAAAATGATAAAGCTAAATATATATTTGAGGGCTTAGCATCTCTTGAGAGATGAGTAGATGCAGCAGTTCAGGTTCTAACCAAAGAAAATGGTCAGTACGAGCTGCTTACTTTGAAACTTGGCCAGTAATCAATAAATTAGGAGATCTAAAATAGGATAATCAGGTTGGACGTTTCAAATGAACAACAATAATTACTATTTCATACAGTATCTAATTAAATTCAGAAACTCACTGTTGCAGGGCAGCTCAAACATATGAGTGGGTTCAGTAAGGCTTTAGCAAAAATAGTGGATTATGGGTCCACAGATGGCTATTAAAACAGCGATTCAGATGCTAATTTCAACTCGGGAAGTTTCTAAATCACAGCCTGTGGAAGCCTGGAAGACATAGCAAGGAAAAGCTCACTGCACACTTTCCACACTCCTTGCACTCTTCATTAAACAATTGTTACTGGTCAGGGAGCTGAAAGTCTGCTGGCCTGACCCACTCTGACAGCTGTGGCCTGGAATTATTTATTTCTTGCATGAGTTTATATCTTAAAAATAAATCTGCTTAAAAATAAATTGCCTTTTGTTTTTACCTTTGGAGTTAGCGGATGAGCAAATATTTTCTGCTTAATTTGACAGGTGGATACAAACTTCAGTATTTCCCCAAAATTTTCAAGCACAGGGTTGTTTCCCTTTGTGGGACAGTCCTGGCTCATGTGGTGCTGAGTAAAAAACTTAAAGATCACAAATGTCCTAAACACCACCAAGGCCACAGATGGAATGTGCTGGAAGATAAGGTTTATACCATTTGAGATGGAAATATCTTCCTAAATACTGAACTGATACAGACAATATCTGCAGGTGGTGCCGGTAAAAGTTCTCATAAAACCACATTTGTTTAAGGCATTAAACTATTATATGAATGAAATACTTTTTTTTTCAAGAGAATAAACCAATCAAAATGCAACGTACTATGAGTAAATTTTTAATACCGTAAAATTTCAGTGTTTTATCTGTGTGATTAAATTCCTTGGTTAAGATGGCAAAATAATAATTCATCTAGCCCAGGAAAGTGCTTTTTTCTGCATGCATACTCCTGTGACAAAGTACAGTATTCCATTTAATTTTAGAGAAGATTACCACCTACCAGAAAAGGGATATAAAACTCAGTAAATCAAATTACAAGCAATAACGCTGACTTTGGAGGGGTTTATTTAGTATTTTCATATTTTATTTTAGTTTTGTAGTGACAGCTTTTTTAAATGCAATTGTGTTATTTGAACATAATAACAACAACACCTGGCACTTAGAAATTCAAATTATGTGTGAATTCTTTTGAAAATAACAATAATTTGATTCACAGGCGTCAAGTGGAAACTACTAGTCACAACATGACAGTGAAGGGAAAAATGTTTACCATGAGGAACAGAGCTATGGTGCATGACTCCAAAACTGGGGAGTTTCATCCACCCAGATGTTTCTGTACAGACAAAACTCTAGAAAAACTATTTGGGAACTCCTTTCTCCTTCCTTTTTCTCAAGGTCCTCTCCTCTCACACAACTTTCCACCAAGTTTTTCTCATCTCCAACACAAGAGTTTTGCTTTATACCCTGGAGTAACATGAATTTTATTTTGTTTTCAATTTGGCAAAGTAACAATGAGCCTGTTCTATCACTTCTTTGCTGCCAGGACTTTGTCACTTCAAAGGCACAAGGAAATTCTTTGGGTTCAATAAGATTTTTCAGACTAAACCTTGAGATTGGCAACTAAGAGGCTTTACACTTTCAGTAAGTTTGAAGTTGATTTATACTAGTAAAACTACACAGGGGGGTTAGCTCTTATTCCAGATATAAGAATTTAGCTGACAAAAACTCAGTATGAGCAAGAGATTTTGCAATTATCAGCCCAACTCAACAAATAATTGCATGGTAATTAGTACCAATAAATAATTCACACTGCTTCAAAAATTTTACCATATGAGAAAATGGTGACAAACAAAAAGGTAGAGACAAAAACTGTTATGAAGTTCTGCTCCATTCTGCTGTTTGCTTCCTGACAGCACTGTCTCTATGCTCTCATTCCCTTTTCCTGCCTCAATTTTTGAAAACCTTGAAGGTTCAGTTCAATTTCCATTATTTTCCCATCCTTTCCCTAACTTTTTGGGAAATTTAGACAAAATAAAGAAAAACAGACATGATGCCACTGAAGGAAGCAGAGGAATCCTACTAATTGAAGAGAGAGGAAAGCCTCTCTTAAACCTTTAACTTAGAAGAAAGTAAATTTTAAAGAATGTATCTTAATTGTTATCAGTATGGATGATTTCTAAGCCAGGGAGAAGTCAACGGGGGGAAACCAAAGAATGAAAGAGATGAAGAACTGGTAATTTAAAAGGCAAAAGGGGAAAAGAAATAGTCAAAGTACAAAATAAGTAACGAACATCAGGTTCTGAAAACAAAACAGGAAAGAAAAGAACAAGGATTCAAACAAAACAAGATGCTTCAGTGAAGAAAAGACCACAGCTAAGCTTTTACTTTAAAATGTGATGTACATGCAAACAATAGAACGTGCATCCTCCTCTTTCAACACTTTCAAAAATAACTATTAAAAGAACCTTGAACAAGTTACAAGCTGCACTTGTGAAATCTGAAGCTTCATTTTGAAGACTAAGCAAAGACAAAGGCAAAATTTGTTGAAATGCATTACTTGTCTGCTCCTTCTGAACACTGTAATTGTGCTTACTCTGTATTCCTGCATGCAACATTGAATCCCTCAGTCTGCTGCCAGGTTTTCATTCCATATTGTGTATTATTGAAGTGTAAAACTGCTGAATGCGCCCCAGCGCGATTTTAATCATATTATAGAAAATGTTCCAAGCTGATGTAATCAAATGCCTTTAATTATGGCAATCAAATGTATTATCCGTTTACTATTGCTAACTCATACTCAGTACACAGAACAGCCTCCAATAGCAGGGTCTGCTATTTATACGTGACTTGGTTCAACCTTACGGCAAAACACCTCGTTCAGTTTAGGTACAAATATTTGCACAGAATCATGGAATGCCAGGTTGGAAGGGAGCTCAAGGATCATGCAGTCCAGCCTTTCTTGGCCAAAGCACAGTCTAGACGAGATGGCCCAGAACCCTGCCATCTGAAATGAGCTCATTTCTGAACCCTGCCTGTCTGAAATGAGTTCAGTGCTGAGGAATCTAGCACTTTCCTGGGAAGATTATTCCAATGGCTGACTGTTCCCATTGGGAAAAATTCCCCTCTTGCATCAAACTGGAATCTCCCCAGCAGTGACATGTAACCACAACTCATCTTTTTCACCAGCACTTTGGACCCTGCTCCTTCAGTGCCAATCCCACCTCGCCAATCCAGCCAGCCTGCTGCCAAAAATTCCCCTTGCCTCTTCCAAGCACATGGATTCCATCCCTCCAGTCTCTCGCTACTGATTACCTTATAATAAAACTACTTTAGTGGAAATGTATGTTTTATATAAATTTCACCCATAAAAAGAGACAGGTTGTTTTACAGGGAATTCACAAAACAAAGTTATTTATTTACTGCAGATTCCCATCATGGACAGGAGGAAAGCACTCCTGGAAAGCACCAAGGTTGCCCCAAAAGATCACAGAGTTCACCCTTGGAGACAGTGAGGGAGGACAATGCCCCGAGCAACCTAATCATACACTGAAGGCAGTTTTTGCTTTGAGCAAACCTGGACCAAATAACATCCACTGGTTCCTTCCAAGGCAAAGTATTCTCTGATTCTGTATTAGCAAGGTAATGGCAGTTCATAAACTTCAGTTCTACGTGCTAATGTTGGGGAAAAAAGCCTTAATGCTATTATGCTATTGAGAATAAAATTCACCGTGAGAACTACTAAGAGATCATTAAGCTTCCTTGTTACGTACATTGAGTTTGATTACTCAAATAAATTACAATTTCTTGCTAATCAGACAATCTTTGCAGCACAATACAACAAGGAGCTGCCACAGTTACACAAGTGAATCAGTTTGAAGGGGCTGCGAGAGTTGTCATGATATTAGGAATTCTATTTGGGGATGTAATTATCCACACACGATGCAAAAGATCAATCACTGTGAAGTTAGTAACAAATGTGGGGTTTACATGGCTCATTAGTATCCATGATACAGAGACACACACACTACACAAACTTTCTTTGTCACTGAGAGTCACAAGTACTGCAATATGCTTTTCCTTGACTTAAACAGATAGGAGTTCTGTGGAAGAAGAAAACATCCTCTTCTTTTATCCCAAAATAGAGTCAGGATTCTTTCCTTGGTGCAAAGGCTATAAAAGGAAAGGGCTCATTCCCTGTGGTGCTCTCAGAACACCTGGCAGTATTGGGAAGGTAAGTGCTTCCCTCAGCCAGCAGGGAATAACAGAGATCTGGCAGGAAAACTCCAAACACAGGGTGCTACAAGCACTGGAATATGGAGAGGCTAAGATGAGCACCCAGCCTGGGTACTTTTTGCACTTCAAAGACAGGAAGGGGAATCATTGACAACACTGACATCAAAGGCTGAGTCACTGAGGGGACTCACTCACTGACAAGGAGCTTTAAATACTTTGCCCTGAATGCTTTGAGCTCTGAGGCTGCACAGTCTGGGAGATCACAGGGCATGAAAAGGCTGGAATTTAAACAGATTGGGACAAATCTTGGGATAGCAGCACATAAATCTAGAAATACCAAGGTTACTGCAGGAGCAGCATTTACTTCTCAGCACAGCCAAACTCTTGTCTTTAGAGATTGTTTGTTATTAAAGTAGTTACCTAATTACAAAGGCAGCTGTATTTCCCCATAATGACCCTGATTAATGATGTGAATTGACCTCAATTGACTACTGATTTTTGCAATTACCTTTTAAGTGTGGTAATGGGTATGTAAATGTTGCATCTGAACACAAAGTACCTCTTCTGGATCCAGAACTCCTTTCTCCATCAAACATTAGATTCACGTTTTTCTGAGAGATGGTTTTCTGGTGTTTTTTGCCCACTGCTGGCTGTATCAACATTAGTAAGCAGTGTAGTGTAACAGCACCAGGAGAAAGCGAGACAAATACAAGATTTTACAAGGCTCGTGAAATGCTAAATTGACTAAAGAAGAACTGTCAAATCAGAGTGAGAAGAATTTTAAAACAGGGTATTTGAAATCCTAACTCCTTATTTTTGAGCAGCTAAAATTTGTCCAAATTAAATTAAATATAACAGCAAGCCTATAATTAATATTAGAAGAAATATCACCACCTTATTACTAACTAGTTGGACACCTACAAACTTTACTTAAAATGGATCAGATGTTAGAACTTGGCCCCTAAAATGACAAAATAGCCCCTCAAAGCCCTGAACAAACAAAATCCCATTTTGGATCTATGCTTCAAAGCTGGATTTGAAACTGTATGCTGGGAAAAATTAGATATTGATTCTGGACTTCTTTTCTCACCTCCAAGAAGGAACATTGCGATCAGTGCTGAAGATGTTACCTGTACTTGCTAGAAAATTACAGAAGCTATGATGAAAGATCATAGCCAAAACCACAATTTTATGAGCTCAGTGGGTTCTGAAAGATTGGGCATGACTTCAAGGCAGGATTTTTGTGCTAAAAGGCAGAGCATATCAACACAAAATCTTGGCATTTCCAAGCAATCACTTGGCATTTCTTAATTCCCAGGTGACACGTTGGATCTCAGAATGCTGTCTGCTGAAATATGTGTAATAAAAAACCTAGGAACAGGTTATCTAAACATGTACTTGGAAAAGTAAGAAACAGAAGTAAGAAACAGAAGTGTCATAATTTTTTATAAATACCACATGACAAATGAAAGAGGAAATGAAGTTAAATAATGGGTCACATAAAGCCCCTGCAACCACAAGACAATCAGCGGCCAAGCAGGAGCAGTACAAGCTTCCAGTTAGGGAAAATAATCATTCTGAGATGAGAGAGTGAAGCAGAGATCAGCAGTGGAGAGAAATTCCTTCCAGATTTCTCAGCTTGAGCTGCTTTGGTTATAAAGCATCTTTGGCTTTAAAACACAGAAGAACAAGTCAGATAATATCAGAGAATTCATGAAGAGCACAACAGCTGACCACTCAACGTATTACAGAACCACAGAATGGTTTGGATTGGAAGGGACATCAAAGATCATCCAATTCCAACCCCCAGCCATGGCAGGGACACCTTCACTATCCCAGGTTGCTCCAAGCTCTGTCCAGCCTGGCCTTGGGCACTTCCAGGGATCCAGGGGCAGCCACAGCTTCTCTGGGCAACCTGTGCCAGGGCCCATTTCTCCTTTGGTAGAAGAAAGCCAGAGAAAAACTGCATTGACATGCACCAAGGAACAATCCGAATGTTGAGAAGATGTATACTTAATACATATTTTAGGCTTTCAAATATTTTCCTCACTAGCTATTTCCTCTGATGTTTGTTAACTTGCTATTTGCTAGAGCACTTCAATATTTGCAGAGTGTCTCAGAAACCTCATTAATCACCTCCTAAAAGCACTAGGCCAATTAGTATGTGTGGCACCCACCAGAAGAGAGCTCTGCACTGTGGTGCTGTTACCCACTTGTGTAATAAACTGCTGTCATCATCATTACTCCTAACAGGGACCCAGTGTAGATGTTTTACAACACACTGGTAAAACACCAGGCTTTAAAGCTGCCATCTTTTTAGGAAATTATTTCTTTAAGATGCAATTAGAAGGGAAAAAAAAAGACAGAGGTTCAGTAAGTTAATAAATTAGTTTCTCAAATTTAAAACTCTTTGTTGTTTTTCACTCCTCACTAGAACTAGGTAATATAAAGAGAAACTCATATTTACCCAATAAGGTATCTCTTTAAATCTTGTTTTAACAAGCTGCATTGACACAGAGGGAATTCATATGCAGCACATCAAAATAAGAATTGTTCTGTTTTGCTCTTTGTGTGTGTTTGATATAAAAATTAAGGGAAGAAAACCTCCTAAAGCTTTAAAGAAGATGATTCACCACGAAGATTTAATTCATTGAAAAGAAAAGACTACAATGCCTTTTGAAATAAAAGCAAGAATACTAACACCAAATCTTAGTTCTACAGAGAAACAGAATTTATGCAACACACAGCTCAATATCCATAGGTTACTTATATTATTCACAACTAGTAGCAGCCTACACTCCCGTCATAAATTGCAATAAAGCTTTTCTTTATGAGAACATCTCCTTTCATCTCCAACTAAGAATGTAAAAATATACTAGCCTACCTAAAATATGAATTGCATCACTTCTAAAAATACACTGGTATCTATATGTGTCCCTTCACTGGAGGAATTTTTAGTGCTATAACCAGGCAGTATCCCAACAGCTCTTTCAAGAATTAGCAGCAGAAGAAAAGGGCTAAAATATCTGTTTCACTGGGGTCAGGCAGCCTCACATAGCATCGTGTGGTTTCTCCAGGCTGCCAGGCAACAACACACTGTCTGGCAATTCTTATCTCCACTTTCTAAATTTCCAAAATCCAAGGAGCAGAACAGCAGAAAACGTGCATTAATGAGCCCAGCATTCCCAGTTGTGTACCTTCCTCCCTTATTCCCCCCACTGGTTCCCTGCTCTGACTGACTCGTTTTCATTTTTGCAGCTATGCATTTAAAGGTTAAACTCTTGGAATAAAAACAAAACAAGGAAGAAAAGGAAAACAGGGGCAAATGCATGAACTCGGTTCAGTACTCATGATTTACTAGTAGTAAATCAACGAGTATAGCCCAAAGGAATGTTAACAGGTATTCACTGCCTTCAGAAGAACTTTACATGATTTGAATATTGCTTAGCAACACCGACACTATTTAAAGGGCTGTGACAATAACATACGTATGAGTAGGTCCGGAAAATAGCAGCTTCATGACATCCACACCAGTGCTTTATCCAGAAAGCTGAATTCTCCTGCCTTATGTCCTTGGCTCTCTCAAGGAGCAGGTTCTCATTCCAGAACCCAAATACAGTGTACAGGATCAATGCATGTATGACTTCAACAATGTCACACAGACCACACACTTTTGGCTTTTAAATGCTTAAAACCACAGTTCTAATAAATGCATTAGCATTATTGTTTATCCTTTGGCAGAAGAAATTCCTGTGTTACTAATAGCTCTGCCCTGTGCTTATGAAACACCAGAACATCTTTGAAAATGGATAAACTGAAGGTTTGTGCAACAGATGAAGTAAATAGGAAAGACAGATGCAGTGGGAGCTCTGTTACCATATCAGATAATAAAGAGGGGACAGGAGAGGTGACACAGAGATGTTCACCCCAGCCTAATCCTCACATTTTACTTCATTCCCACAAAGCACTGGACTACACAAACAAGGCACCAATTTCTCAAAATAAAATGGTGGCAGCAAGTCATGTAACATCTATTTATTA
This sequence comes from Entomyzon cyanotis, assembly GCA_024500445.1. Lineage (NCBI taxonomy): Eukaryota > Metazoa > Chordata > Aves > Passeriformes > Meliphagidae > Entomyzon > Entomyzon cyanotis. Next base: position 3,497,471 of record JAKEPQ010000146.1, on the reverse strand, counting down.
AAAACACAGCAGAGAGCAGCTTTCTGTACAAAGGCCTGGCTTTATCAGCTTAATGCAGTGTAATTGCTGCTTGTGCTTTAGAGTTAAAGCACAACGTGGGATTGAAGAGACCTGCAACAACAGCAAAAGCAATCCCCATATTTTACAGTGGAACATGACAGCAGATATCATGATAGGATAAAATAGATGTAGAATAGAGATTTGGGGACATTATTCTCTTCAAGTGGTAAATCACAGGCATGAAGGGGATGAGAACTTCGGAACTGTTGCAGAGAGTTTTGCAAAAGAAGCCATTCGAAATGGGTGCAGTGCTTTATCCACCCTCCAAACCCCAAAACAACGCGGCAGGGCTGCCACCTGCTGGAACTCGGTAATACACAGCGAGAAAGGCAGGGCTGGTAAATTCGGGATGCTGGCTGGAGAAAAACAAGAGGGAGTGGCTGGTTACAAGGGAAATTGCGGTATTTATAGTAAGAGCATGCAGATAAAATTGGATTAGATTCACGCATCCGAGAAAAGAGCATCAATACACTCTCAAAGTCCTTCAGACCAAATCACATTTAAGGATCCTGACTGCAGCGACTTCTCTACACTGAGCAGGATGGACTTGCTTTTTTCCAAGGGATTTGGGCAGTGGTCCAAGACACATAAAAAAGATAGAAGAGCAAACAGAACACATGCTAGCCCAGAAACATTCAGCTGTAAATATCCACCATTACCAGAGTTATAACACCATGAAAGCATCAGAAAAGACATTAACTGAAGTGAGTTTTTTGGTATTTCGATTGAATGGCAAGAATATTCTTATTTTTATACAAATTGATCAAACTAACCTGCATTTCAGGTGGAAAAAGCAGAGCTTTTCCAAGACACAATTTCTGAACAAACTGATATATAAATATTGTCTCACAACTAAATCACTACCACTTGCCTTTCTTTTTTCTTTACTGCTCTGTATCTCCTTCCTTGTCTCTACCTTTTTATCTTCTTCCTACAATTCCTCTTGCTTTTAATGTTTCCATGGCAATGACAGCAAAAGAAAAGATTAAATATGCTTTGTGTATTTCCTTCTTTTTTACATAGAATTTTGGAAGATGGCAAAGGGAAAGAAATAATATCACATAACCCTCAGAGAGTGATGCCAGAGTCAAGCCAATAATTCATTATGCACTTGCAAGGATTTACCAATTAACAGCTATTTGGAAGCTGACCTTCATAAACATTTGAACTAAGAACAACAGTGCTAAAGACAATCTGTTAAAAAAACAGAGAGAAAGTAAGAAAATATAATCCAACAGAGAGTGAAAGTTACAATATTTAACTAGAGCTCTTAAGTGCTAGAGTTCATTGGATACCTTCAGGATAACATCCAAAGTGTATTCTGCATTTTTATATGGAAGTCATTATATTAAGGCAAAAAGTTGCAGATCTACTGTTAGGAATGAATGCATCTTTGCATCTGAAATTAAAATTAAGTATGGGAGGCCTATCCAACAGCTGTATTTTTTCAACCCTTCTCAAAGCAGAGTGTGGCTAGCACAGGTCTTTCTCGTGAGAACATTCTGCTGTGTTTCATAAACAAAGATAAAGTTGGGATGTTTTGCAAACAGCGTATCGAGATTTGGACAGTTCAGGCCTGGCCAATTAGGCCTAGGGAGAGGTTTCTGGCTGACTAATCTGGATGACCTCTGAAAAGTCTATATATATGGAAATCAAAATAATAAACACACCTTTTTCTTGCCTCACTGAGAACCTGGGTTTTTTCTCTGCTAGCGGCTCAACAGCGACATCAGAGGATTCTCCTTCAATAGCTCACCAGTTTGAGAGGGAATTCTGCAATCCCCACACCTCTAGAACCTGCCAGATGCACTAAAAACATAACTGAGACCATTGACTGTAGAAATACTTTCAAATATAACAAGGAAGACTTCACTGTATTTCTAAAAGCCTCCTGAGCACCCATGGATCAATAGCAGACATTCCCATCTCTTCCATGATAACAAAGACACCCTGTAGATGTTCAGTATCACCCTTAAGAACACACAGAGGTGTCTGTGCTGATGGCATTTCAAGAGAGAACTCACCACTCGGGGAACTCAGAATACAATGCTTTGGTACTTGCAACTGTGGGACTTCAGGAAATTTCAGTAAATTCTCTCCTCCTGCCCCTCCGTTTTGGTGAATGTATTTCCTCTGGAAATGGAAGCTGGGAGGCATCCAAAGTCTTTGTCAATTAGGTAAAAGTGAATGATTTGTTCCTGTGGTTTTTTTATGATTTTTTTTTTTTTTTAATGAGAAAACAATTTCCCAAATTAAGACACCGACTCTAAAAGGGTTGTGTCAAGGTTATGTTTCACTGAGAAAGGTAAATGGATCATCCAAAAATTTTTAGAAAATTTCTACGATATTACTTCTAAACACAATCCACCTTTTAGTCTTATAATGAACACAAACATCCAGATCACCACAGTGGTCCCTTTTTAATTTTATTTTAAAGTGGTTTAGACCAAAGCTGATTGAACTGTGCCTCAAGCTTTCATTCTAGATATCCATTTTAAAATCATTTGGTCTCTTTAATAGTCAACTGAAGTTGCTGCAAGACTTCCCTTTCCATTTCTTGCTTCAGTGTTCAAAGTCTGGTAGATGCTGGTTCACTGATATTTACAGATCTGGTCTATTTTCAGAGGAAGGAGATATTTATATTTCTCAGGGAGTTCAAGTAGCAAATAGATGACAAGGCTGTGCAGTACCTACAAGGATGTGAACCCCAGAAATTCCAATTCCATGAGTCAGATGAAATACTTCCCTCAAGCATTGCTAACTTAGTCATGTAGATATTGTAGGTAAACAGAATTTAAACCATCTTTCAAAAATTCAGATGGGTTGGAAATTATATGAAAAATTGGCTTTTTCTTTCCCATGCCAAATATACATCTTAACTTGAAAGGTTCAAATATCTTTGGAGGTATTTTTTCCTCTCTGTAAAAGATCCATCACCACCTTAAGCAATGTGAAATGCTCCAAAGCTTTACTCTTGCAGATCATATTGACCAAATAGGTTTGGGGGTGAGTTTTTTGAGATTGCAAGATTCCCACAAAATTAATGTCATTCTTTCAGATATTTGGGTCTCCACATACAATGGAGAACACTGATGAACCCTTGAATTATATTTGAAACCACAGGGAGTTTAAACAAATAACATAGAATTGCAAGTTTTCCAATACTGAAGTTCTGATGACATGTTTAATGCAGCTCTTTCTAAGAAAGCAATAAATGTTGGAAAAGTGGACATTACTTGTGACTGATTTCCATTCCCTGTCTACAAGTGCTTACACAATTAACCTATTGACATGAAGATTTCTTATTAATAAGAAATCTGCAATGTGTGTGCCAAGGAGTTTTTAAGTTAATATGATATATTACTTGATCTGTCTCCAGAAAAATAAGCATACTGGCCTGTTACTGCATATCTAACCACCTATTTAATGTTCATAACAGAGTTCTTGTAATTTGACTAATCCATTTTATAGAATTTTTTGTGATTTATCCATGTTTCCCCCATTAAATCCTCAGCCAAGTGACAATACATACTTTAATATGGAAAAAGAAAACGATCTGAGGATATACTGACGTCTATTTCAGAATGTAATTTACGATTTCATGTATTGTTCTTCATCACTGAAGTACATCATTGTTTCTTCCCTGGTTTGGTGGGGGTTTTCTTCACTTTAATTGTCCATGAAGGTGATTGTAATTTATAGAGCAAGCTTAATTTTGAAACCTTTCAGTCCTCCTTGCCCTCTGAGTGAGTTTTCTGTAGAAGGAACCACACCCTTCTCTCACTATTTGGAATCTTCACAGTTACAAGGCACATTAAGGAGTTTGGATTGAAGCCTGTAAACTCTTTTCCTCTAGAAACACGTGAGAGAATGAATTTCCACTAAACAAAACTGTTTTCTTCCAGGAGCTGTTCATTCCAAAAATAAAGCACATCCCTTCAGAAGATGTATTTCTTCTGAATAATATTTCTTTCTTTCCAGTGTGCACACGTACTGTCTCCACTGTTTATGAGCTTAACTTCTCAAAGCCTGTTTAGTCCCAAAAATCTCCTTTTTTCACCCAAGAGCCTCTGTTACACTGATCCCCTCACCCTTCTGGTTATTCAACGTTTTTGATACTCATTTCTCTCCATTCCTTTGCCACTCAGTCTTTCGCTTATGCAACTCCATCCCTTCTCTGTTCATTTATTTAATGATTAATATAAAAACCCTATTTTCCACCACAATGCAACTCTGTTCCCCACTTGCCAACACATCATTACACCAAATTGCACAGAGACAAACAGCACAGAGATCCTTTAGGGCTGGGAATACAGACTCCAGCAAAGTGATGTAGCTGCTGGGACCATTCCTCAAAGAAATCCACTTTCCTGAGAAAAGAAGTAACCAGCTGGGAGTGAGAGAAGGGGAAATGGCCATGAACAGCCAGAGCAGCAGAGCTCAGCCCAGGCCACCCAGCAGCTTTGAGGGATGTAATTCCCACCTGACACCTCACAATGCTATCGTGCTGACATCAGTGATGGGGACAGATGGGTCCAGCAGGGAAGATAATCATGATGGATCATTTAAACCCAGAAAGGCCAACAAACTGCTAAGAGGAATCTCTGGGAGGGAAAAGTGTCAATTGGTCCTTCTTAGGGTGTTGTAAGAGTCTGAACCAAGGTTGGACTTGAAGGAGCTTGGAGGTCTTTTTCAACCTCAATGACTCTATGATTTCTCATAGTTTTTCAAACAGGGAAAAACTCTCTTGCAATAAAAAAGTGATTCACATCAAGATATTTGCAAACATATTGTCCAGAACTATACATTCTCATACTCTCACATTTAACTGAGGTTTAAAAGTAACAAAAAACCTAAAAACCCAACCAAAACAAAAAGCTAAAGACCACAGTTGGGATCTTTAGGTGGGAAATTGAAGAAAGTAGGAAAACCCAACATTTAAAGAAGACCATACCATTCAGAAAGAAATTTACAATGGAAACCAAGGAGGTTTAAACTGCTATTTTTGAAAACCGTGTGAAGGTTGTCTATTAGAAACTTACCATTCTGAATGGTATTTGTGACAGCTTAATTTGCCCATGTAAAATAAATATACTCCAAATCCTTTCTCAAATGTTCTTCTCCCACTCTTAAATGATACAAGCTCATTTAACAACTGGTAGTCAAACATGTTCCAAACTGCAGAGGATTATTGTGAAGCAAAAATAATTCTGCCATTCTAAAAAAAGTGGCTGGCAATTAGTGATTTCAGTTGGCCTTTTCTCCACAGTGTTTAGCAGAATGTTATATTTAAGCCTTATTAAAATGTACAGAGATTCTAAAATCTTAAATATAGATTTCCTTGCTAATTCTCTGTCAAAGTCAAATAGATAAAACATAAATGTGGAACCAATCTCAGACAACAGAAATGGAAAGGCCATATTGGGTTAAAAAATAAATCATTGTATTAATATACCTATATTGTCTGTGTCACCATTTGATTTTCCAGAGCAGTATCCTCTTGAACACTTGGCTTAAAGCCTATTTTTACCTAAGAGTGGCTTGAAACCTAACAGGGTCAAGAGAAAATGAAAATAAACACTTTTAGAGTACACTTACATCTACTAAAGTTAAGCTGTTGGCTTTTTCCTCATCTGAATTTGAACTCTCAGCACCTCATGCATTTTTTCACACACTAGAAAATTCCCTGCTTTCTTTGTCAGAAATACTCTACCCATAAATGATGGCTTGGAGAAAATATGGATGATCTAAACTATTACCTCAGATGTTTTAAATTATATTCTCAACTCATTTCTACATCAATCTCATCATTTATATGTATAAAATTAGGGCAATAAAGTTTAATTGTTTTGCTTTTCCATCAAATTGAAATGGGTCATTGGATTTTGATTTTGTTATTCAATATTAACAAGGCAAAATAATTTGCCTTCTGTACACACTGAGCTTAAAAGTTAGAATAATGCTCTTTTTGGTGAAAATTTCATCAAGCAAAGATAATTTTTGTCCCTTAAATAAGAAGACAGGATATGTATACTAAGAAATTAATGCAAGAGGCAAGCCTGCAAGTCAGTGTGGTGAAAGCACTTGAAGAATAAAGATCATATTTACTGCCTTTCCAAATTTTTATGCCATGCATAAAACTTTCCAACTCTTATAAAGAATAATTCAGGGACAAGAGACAGAACAAAGTTACTGGTATGTCTGGGTTTCCTTTTGAGAATGTGTTCACGCTGTACACATTAATAAGTATCAGTGAGATGAAATCAAAATAACAAATGTGGGCGATTGAGCATGAATTTTCAGAATCACTGGAGACTGCTATCATACTTATTTATAGGAGCACTAAAAAAATCTGTGATTATTTTAAAATATAGGTGAATCCTACATAAAAGCAGAGGAGGTGCAATGAAGATTAAAGAGAAAATACACCTATACCATTCCTACAATGAACAGATAAAGGAAAAAAATTACCATTTCCCATTGAACAGGGAAAAATGCTTTTGAGTTCATTAAGAAGAATGAAGTGAAAAACAGGGTTTGCACATATTAAAAATTCTTCACAGCTTTCAAGATGTTAACAGCAGAAGGTGCACTTCTGATCATATTTTGTGGCGTTTGAGCCTAAAAAAAACAGGTCTGAAATTCAACTCAGTGTTTTGAAAAAAGATTATAATCTCTGATACAGGAAATGAGGAGAAATAAATATATGTGTACGTCTGTTCCTACTTATTCCCACATTATTTCAGACAAATGCGCTTCAGAAACAAAAAACAAATATATCTAAAGAAATGAATATTGGTTTTGACCCATCCTGTCCTGCAGAAGATGGGAATATTATTTTCAGTTCCCTTGGCACTGTGGTTGCAGTCCACACAGCTGTCCTGGGAAAAGCAGCTAAGACCCCACATTCCTCCCCATTCCCAGGCTCTCAGTGGAAGATGGGGAATTTCACATGCAGTTTGCTCTGATTTGGGAACTAACCCTTCTCTAATAAGAGAACCACAGCTGATGTTTAAAAAGAAAGTTCTCCAGGTGAAGAAAACTTCAGGGAGACATTATCTGCAAGAAGGACCTAATTAAACTAAATTTATTTACTCACAAATGTTTCTTGCTGCTTATGGTTTAGGAACCTCACTGCACAGGAGACTAGAAAAGAAAGAAGGAAAACCCAAAAAACTGTGTATTTGAATGGCAATTATTTTCTATCCCCTAGCTGGTTTTGGCAGTTATTTTAAAATGCCAGAGAATTCATTGCACTTTGATGAAGGCACTTGTTATTTTTTAGTTGTGAACAAGACAATCCAGGGCACAAAGTTCAAAAGACAGCACTCACAGAAGGCAATAATTAGACCCAACCACACTCAGATGTTGTTGCAACTGAACAGCTCTGTCTCATAGTGGTAGGGGTCAGAAATTTAATGTTGCACCATTTGGTGTAATGGCTCTGATAACTGCTTGCTTATTTTCACACCTACAGTGGAAAGTAATTAAAGTAAAATCCTTTTAGCCGTAATTAGATGGCAGGACTCATTTAAACTGAATGCAAGAAAAAGAAGAAAAGGAAAGGATCAGAAAAATGAGGGAAGTTTTAGATTTTATAATTAGCAGGTCAGTACTTTCCGTAGTCTGAATTTTTTAAGAAAAGAAAATTATTCAGTAAAGGCCTGAGAATTACATACCTTTAGATTTTTTTCCCTTCAAAATATCAAAAACACTAAAGAAGGAAATCATTGTGGTTTATATATATATTGTAATAGAGCTTTTATATTCTACTCTTAGGAAGCAATTGCATTAAAATAAAAGTATAAAAAAGTACATCTTCTTATTTGGTACCACTTAACATTTGGTTCAGCCTGGAGAAGAAAAGGCTTTGGGCTGACCTGATTGGTGCCTTCCAGCACCTGAAGGGAACTGCAAGATGGAGAGACTTTGGACACAGGGAATGGCTTCAGACTGACAGAGATGGGATATTGGGAAGGAATTGTTCCCTGTAAGGGGGGTGAGGCTCTGGCACAGGTTTCCCAGAGAAGCTGTGGCTGCCCCTGGATCCCTGGAAGTGTCCAAGGCCAGGCTGGACAGAGCTTGGAGCAACCTGGGATAGTGGGAGGTGTCCCTGCCATGGCAAGGGGTGGAATGAGATGGGATTTAATTTCCCTTCCAACCCAAACCATTCTGTGATTCTGAGATTCCACTCCCTCCCCCTGGGACAATGGTAAACCCCACAGCACACACAGAATAAAACCAGGCTGTGAACCACAGGCTCTTTTCTGTGTTTGCAGGAATTTTCCTCTAACTACTGAATTTAATTTCATAACCTTCCCAGACCTCTGAAGAGGTGAAAGCTTGCTCTGAGATTAGAAAGGGAATCAGCATGACTTGACAAGCCATTTGATGTATTTGCCTGTAATAACTTTGGCATTGCAACCTTCAGGGGGACAGAAAGCTGACAGCCAGAGAAAGGAGACAAAGAATGGAGCTCTGTGACTGCAAGCCAGTCTTTAATAAAAGGCACCAGGGATTTTCATGAGTGGAAAAAATAGATACATTTCTAAGTATTTTTTAAACCTTTCACATCAGGAAAACAAAGAAGTTTTGATTGTGAGATACAGCTAGTGATCAACATTAAAACTGGTAATAGTTTGAGCTCAAAGTAGTCAAAAAGCCCTGCACATGAAGATGATTGGAGTATCTGATGCACAAATCAACACTTTGTATCTGTGGGAGGCATTTTGACTTCAAAAATCACATAAAATTGGAGAAAGAGTCTTAGAGAAATAGAATTGTTTTATCCTGGCAATGCCAGGTCACCACAAAACCCTCCAGGTCTGTTTTTACTTTTCCTTTTTACCCTTAATTTAAATCATAAGTCTTACAGCTTCCTTGAGATTCTTGGCTTGACCACCTCAAGTAACTTCATTTTTTTGCCCTCAGAAGTCCTCTCAGAAAGGCCTCAGCCTGGCTTATTTTGCAAACACTGAAGATGCCAGTGCAGAAATGTGGAAATCCCTCTAAAACTCCACTTATCTATCTCCCTGTCCAACACTGAAGTATTTCATCCTGCACATAATCCTGGAACAATAGGGAAAACTAATTAAGCAGTAGAGCGTGTAAAGGAAAGTGAGCAGCACAGCCCAATACAGTCATTATAAAAATCAGAATATTGCTGGATATAATTTATTTACACCTTTTCTACTCCATTAATTTGAAACGAAAACTTATTTATCAAGTCACTCAAAATCTTCCTCCTTAAATATGCAAATACATCTCCAGAATTCCCAGTCTTGAATCACACAAGCTGAACATAAATATTAAAACTCCGAAATACCATAAACTTGTTAAAGGGCAAGTTTTTCCTCAATGGACAGCAGGAATGAAAATATATCAACTACATGTTCTCAATTATTTTCCATCTATTGAGACTTAAAATTCTTCATATCAGCTAGGCTGAAGAGAAGTGTTAATGCTGAGGAGAAATTCCTGAGTTACCAGAGGAAACATTAAGTATTCTGTTATCAAAGAATATAAACGTTGCTCAATGCTGAAGTTCCATAACCAGAAAAGTTTCTAGCTGCATATTTAGGAAAGAGTCATTTATTTCATTTAAATGGGTTTTAACAATGCTAGAATTTTTGTAGCATTTTCATATGCCTGGGCTGAAAAGGGTAATAATCTGGAAAGAAAAATTACAGTGCTGCTGCATTCCAACTATCAGTAGCATCAATTTAACTTTTGACAACCCAAGATGCACAAGGCAAAATTTTTGTATAAAAAGCCCAAATTCCTGTCTTGAAAGGTTTCCCAACTAAAGCCACAGACTTCCTTAAACTTGCTTATAGAAGTCTGTCACTTCTGGTGCTATTCATCAGAATTGGTGTTGGAGAATCAGATTATTTTTCTTAGGAATCTTACATGGGGGTAAAATTCTGGTTAAAGACAGCAAACAAAGCATAATGTAAGACAAGAGAAACAGTTTCAGAAACTATTAATCAATATTAAATAAATATTTAATAATTAATAAGTAGTTAATCTTATGTTTTTAAAAACACAGTCCACTCTCTCAGGTATAGGCATGGCTGTGCTATTGAGAAACAAGGAAATTACTACATAAATTATTATTTAAACAAATATGATGATTAACAACTCTATAAAAGACTGAGTCAAGCAGAATGGCAGTAAAAGACCATGTATAACACACCTGTGTTAACCCAGTCTCACAAAGAAATAACAATTTGTACCTAGCTTGCAGTGGAAGGTATACAGAGAAATGTATTTAGAGGGAAACATTTGGGGAGATACCAGAGAAGTTCAAAACTTTATCAGACATGGACCAGGAAAACCTGGACTGGTTGGTCCTGCTCTGAGCAGAGGGCTTGAACTACAGGATCTCCAAAAGCCCTTCCAATCTCAGCAATTCTGTGACAGCAGTGAAGAATCACGAATTAATCAAACTCATCCTATAAAGCCACTTTTGATAATTTGGGGATTTTTTTCTGGAGTTGATGTGAGAAACGCCGAGGTTCAAAATGAGCTCTTTGGACATGAGAACACTGATAATCACATACAGAATCCAATATTGCTGGAAACTGGGTTTTGGGAGGTACACCCCACCTTTATGCTGTTGAGATCTACTTGGGCATTCATGGTGGATTTCTTTCTTACACATGAAAAGAAACCAGCAGCACTGAATCTCCTGGAGTCCTTGGTTTCCAAAGCCAGGATGTGACCTGGCTGCACAGCCCTGTGTTCTCATGATTCAGAGTGGACTGATATATTTAGAAGCAATCTTTTGTTCTCTCATGACATCACTGTCACAGAAGTGCCCACATCAGTGTTTATCCTTGCATTGACAAAATCCTGATGGAAATTAAAACAAAATCTTACATGAAGTTGAGCTCTGATTATCTTTTTTGTAAAGACATTTAACAAATCAATACCAAAACACCGACACAAAGCACTAAGAATGTATATATTGTAGTAGACCACAGAGGAAGAACAACATTATTTGTAACTATTATTCCTCCTTACTCAGGGAATGTTTTCAGTAAAACTCATCATTCATTAAAAATGATTCATTTCCCTTGGCCTTTATTCGCTGCTTCACATTTCTAATGAAATTAATGTAGCAAGTGATGTAATCAGACAAAAGCATGGTGAAGAGCTCTTTCTGCCACTATAGGCACAATCATATTTAATTAAGAATTTATCATTAGCTGCAGGTATTAGTTAACTATTACAGGCCCACTATATTGTCTGCCTCAGAGAAAGAGCTTCCTCATTAACAAACAAGTGCTTGGATCTAATTGTTGCCTCTTTAATCAGCTCGGTGCATTAAGATCTCATTAAATGGGCCTTACAGAACAAAATTACTGCTTTGCTACCACTGGAAAGGATTAACAAAACCATAATAAATTCTTGGAGGCTTTATCCACATCCATTCACAAAGGACTAGGTAGAAATACCCTTTAATTACTACCTGGAAACAGTAAGTGGAATTACATTCCAACAAGTGAAGTCTGGACAGAAGTTTCAATCTGGAACCAGCATTCATTCCTCAGTGAATTGCACAATTCCCTCTGCAGACAGCTGTTCAAACAGCTCAGGGATGGTAGGAACATCCAGCACCTACTAATTTTGTTTTCTATTCCTACATGCATTTTACATTCATATTTCACTTTGATTCCATATATCTAGGCTGACAGCACTCCTTCCTTCTTTAGGCATTACATTATAGAATAAAATAAATGTAATAACCTCCAATTTTATGTTTGCTTTTTTTTCCTTGAGTTGTTTTTTTTTCTTTTTCTTTAATTTTACAACAAATCAATGAACATTCTGGATCTTCTTGCTTTGTTCCCTTCACTTCATGAATATTCCTTTCATAACTTCATAGATCAGCATGGAATCACCATGGATACAGGAGATTTGTTGGATATCATGTCTGTCTGTCTGTTTTTAAGTGGGCACTACCATCTCATAAGCAGAAAGTCCCTAAAATGTTTATTTTTTCATACCTAGAAAATAAAAAAGATGCCTAATAATTAACAAGGAATGTGAGGCATTCAGGAGATGTTAACTGTGCTTTCATCATATTGATCTGAATATCAGCAGGCAACCAGGAAAAAAATTCCAACACTACCTGCACTCAATCCTTCCAGCAATTCTGACCTATGGATTCAGGGAGCCAGAGTTTGCATCTTTATGTACAGAAAATTATTTATATTATTTTATCTGTCCTACAGTTTCGCAAGATGGAACAAGAGATGTAAAGTAATCTCAAACTGCTTTCAGGACAATTTTCAATAAATAAATTGGGCAAGATAATGCTGTGGGAACGAAAAAAAACAAGCTGAAGGAATGTCTGCTATAAAAGTGATTTTGTCTGAACAACAATACCTAAAAAATAAGTCTCAAAGCTATCAGTATTTTTTCACTGGAGATCAGGTCAGAAATACAAGTGCCATAAAATTTTATTTCCATTTTTTCTAACACTCTGTAATGAGCAATTTGATCCATTATGGCCACCTTGAAAAAGTGAATCAGAGCAGTTCATATTTAAAGGAGATGCTTGTAAGTAGTTTCCTTTTAAAAAATTAGAGACAGGCTTGTTTTCCTTTTCACCTCCAAGAGACAATCATTCCTATGTGAAGGAAAATTTGTATTCTTAAGAAAATCTGCTAAAAACATAGAAACTTTAAGATCTCCTTGCAAAACCAATCTTTTGTTTCCAGTTTATGCTCATATCCTCACTGCCAAAAAGATGGAATTCAGGTTATTTGTAAGACAAAAGAAACAAGCCAGCCCTTGGCAAGATGAGAAATTTAAGAAAATATCCAACAGGAACACAGGATGTCAAAGTCTATCAGTGGAGATCACAGCAGCATTTACTTTGATTACTTGGACCAAATGCACATTGTCAGTGCAATGGTAATGTGGTTGGAATCATGGAATCACAGAGCAGTTTGGGATGGAAAAGACCTTAAAGGTCATCCAGTTCCATCCCTGCCATGGCAGGAACACCTCCCATTGTCCCAGGTTGCTCCAAGCTCTGTCCAGCCTGGCCTTGGACACTCCAGGGATCCAGGGGCAGCCACAGCTTCTCTGGGCACCCTGTGCCAGGGAATTGCTCAGGAAAAATATCTTTTCAGAGTCTGTGCAGCAACTGCCTGGGACCTGTAAGCCAGTTAGAACAAGGAAAAGCTTTGCCTCACTGAGCACAACCACAATCTGAAACTGACTTAAAGAGAGTGTTCTCTCTCCCCACATCAAATCCTGCAGGATCCTGAAGAGTGTTTTGTCTTACTGCAATCACCTTAATTATTAGTATATTAATTATTATTGTTATTGTTATATTATATATAACTATATTCAATACCTGCAGATTATTCAAGTGATGGAAATTCCTTTCTCTTTCCCCCCTCTCCTTTTTTGAGAGGTGTATTCTGTGCCAGGGTGGTATCTTTTTATTCCACTTGTTCATTTTTAAAAATAGCAGAATGTTTTCCACTTTTAAATACATAATTCATGTTATATTCATTACATTTATTATGTTATCATTTTTATATATATCTATATAATATACATAGAGTCACAGAATTATATGGGTCTTTAGAATAATTCAGGGACTAAAACATAAGAAAATAGCAAAAAAAAATTCAGGACAGTCAAACTGAATTCAAAAATCTCTCTGAATTTAAAGAAAAGAGTCAAATTCTCATAGCACAAGAAAGCAAATTTTATTAGATATAAAACCCAATAATTTGAAAATTAGACCAAACTTTCCTTGTTACCAGTTTTGGAAATTTAGCAGCTTAGTCTCCAGGTCACTTTTTCTGCTGAACTCGATAAGAACAACTTTTCCTTGATCCTGAATTCAACAGTTTAAGACTGAAAAGGAAGTTTATTTTGTGCAACTTTTTATATATTTCAAAGACAAACAATACAACAAGTATTTTAATTAAAGCTTTATAATTAAACCACAGGTGTTCTTCATTGAAAGAATGGTAGTTTGTGTCTCCTGCTAAAAAAATAATAATAATTTAAAAAAATAATACTTTGAAGTAAGTGCTGAATTATGGTTCTGATGTGTAGCAACAGTTTTATGCCTTCTTCAGTGCTGCATAAAGCTTTGAATTTGCCTTTTCACCTGTCATAATCTCTTTTTTTTTTTCCCAAATCCTCTCTAATCTCCACTCCTTTGCTGTTTCAGCAGTGCTTTTCCAGACATGGATTTTTAGTTATTTAATAACTATGGAAATGTTAACTTGTTTATATCTTAATAACGTTGATCTCTGCCTGCCTGAATATTGGCATTTAAAGCCATGACACTGCTGTTTATTGATTTGTAGCATTCAGTGGATATTGTCACTAAATACAAACTATTTATATGGCCCATTACACTTTTAAAAATAAATACACTTAAACCAACATTTTACACCTTGTGCTCTGGAATTTGCTGTACTTCCATGTTTACTTGGTTTTATAGTATTTTTTGCACAGTGTTACTCCTGAAAAGTATGTGCAAACCAGCTTTAAATAAAATATATATCACTTTTGATGCTAGTAAATGACAAAAAACACCTTCAGAATCTTTCTGTTGCTGTCTCCTAAACAAGACATATCAGCTGCAGCATCTACTGACAAGTTAAACTCAAGGAATCTAAAAAGTTCAGAAAATAGCCTAAAACATGCCTAGATAACGTTTTGAAGACAGAAAAAAAAATAAGGCAGTGAGGAATTATGAAAAACAAGGAAAATAGGCACTGAATTCCCTGCCCACTTTATGCTTGGAGTTGATCTTTCAATCTATAACATCAGCCTAATTTTTCAGTAAATGCTGCTGGTTACAGGGACACAAAGAAAGAAGTGTGAAGAAACAGGACTCCTATTTAATTTGCTTTCCACACAAACATGCAAATGTTTGATTGTTCATTTCTTTTATCTTTGCCTAGCAGTGGGAAATCCTTATCAGTGGAGAACAGCACCCAAATTACAGAGTGTGTTTGCCTCTTCCACAGTTACATTCTACGGCAGTGAACTCCAAATCTTCTTGTTAATGGCTGCAGAAGGTCAAGATTTCATGCACAAGCTGAATTGTGAAAAAGAATTGCAGGCCAAGATGGTCAGCAACACACAAATCATTTTTCACAGATAGATTAAAAATACATAAATTCCACATAAATATAGCTACCCTTCTGTCTGGGAGTTGTAGAGAGCAACAAGGTGCCCCCTGAGCCTCTTCTTCTCCAGGCTGAGCCACTCAGACTCCTCATTAGACTCATGCCCCTAACCAGCTCAAAATCATAACTAAATTGATAAAAGGATGGGGGAAAACACCAAAAATGAAACAAAAAAGCCTTTAAATGGAAGAGACTTTAAGCTGTTGCTGCCTGACTGGTCAGGGAAAGTGGTCAAAGATATTAAGATGAGAATAATGTTGACAACAAACTGATGTTTTAGTCTTTGCTGAGCAGTGCTCACACTGAGTCAAGGACCTTCCAGCTTCTGCTGCTGCCCTGCCAGAGCTGGCTGGGGACACAAGGAGCTGGGAGGGGACACAGCCAGGACAGGCTGACCCCAACTGTCCAAGGGGATATTCCAGACCCCATGGCATCATGCTGAGCAGGAAAACTGGGAGGAGTTGTCCAGGGCACTGTGACTGCTGCTAGGGGATTGGGATCCATCAGCAGTGGTGAAATATCCCACTGTGCATCACTGCTTTTGCACATTCTTTATCATCATTATCATTTTCCCCCCCATTCCTGTCCTGTTAAACTGACTTTATCTTAACCCATGATTTGTAATTGTTTTCCAATTCTGTCCCCCATTCCCCTGGGCAGGAGTGAGCGAGCAGCTTTGGGATGTTACAAACCACAACAACATGCTGTCCCTCTTGGGGTTCACCCATTTCCTTTGGTGCCCTGAGGAAAGGCAGGAGCCTCCTCCAGTTTGTGGCACAAACAAGTTAGCATCACCTTGTACAGCAGAAGAGGACCACAAAGACAGGAAATGGCTCAGAGGTCCCTTTATCATTCTTTTGCTCTGCCAAATCACTGATTAGCTACTTTCAGACAATAACAGAAGATTTTGTTGCCAAGGTGACCTCATTTCTGAGAACCCAGATCTCTTCCCGGGTGATTACATCTCCATGCTAGAGCCCTGAAGGAAAAAAATCCTCGGTGCTTGTATTTATTTTAATCTCTGCACTCATCTCTAATTTTTAAAGGAGAAATTAGTTACACATTTAAAAAATTGAGTTAGTGGCTCATTAAAGACAGGCAGAATCTAAATGCCACACTAAATTTCTAATGGGAAGGCAGATATTTCCAAATTTGTGTGGTATAAAGATCAGGCTGTGAGCAACGTATCAGTCAGGTCCTGCTGAATGTCCCTTACCTTCACCTTGGTGAATGCAGAGAACAAAGGAACAATTCCTCTGACTTCCCCACTTCCCAATTTATCTCTTAAATAACATCATGATTATGCCTTAAACACTCACCTGAAGTGCTCAGCAGACTGGATAACAATTAGTGCCTTAACACAGAGTGAAAAGCATTGAAACCACACTGAGATCCACACAAGAAAACTTGATTTTCCATAAAGCCCAAGAAAAAAGAAGCAAGCAGAGAATTTGAGATTTCTCTTACCACAATGAATAAGGATTTAAAAGGTTCTCCCCGAATCCAGAGTATAATATGCATTTTATCTTTATAAGCATTTACAATCCTGTGAAAGACTTGGTTTTTTAAATAACAATTAAGAACTCAACACATAAAGAAAAAGAAAATAGAAGAGTAAAATAAGTTAACAAACAAGAAGACTGTGGTAGAAACTATTCTCAAACACACGCACAAATTTTACTGGATGAAATTAATTTCAATATAGCAGTGAAAGGTACTTTCAAACTCCCCAAAACAGCCAGGTTCCTGGTCAGCAGACTGAACTGCAAGGCTGGGATTCAGATCCTCTCCGGCTTTTCCCCCTCCTGGCCACATTTCAGTGGTGAGAGGCAGAGGGGAGCAATTAAATCAATTAAATTCCAATTCTAATCATCAGCTACACCCTCACCCTCCCAAAAAAACAGAATGAATGGAACAGTGAAGCATAGGAGCCTCTTCTTAGGGCTTGGAGTGGCAAAAAATGCCTTTTGGAATGAAAACAGAATTTAGGAACACAGAAGGTTCTTATTCCTAAGCATTATTTGAAAATCAAATGTTCAATTCAACAACATGGCCCAAGTTAAATCTTATCAGTGTGGCTTGTTACACAGGAAAAAAGCAGGCACAACTGGAATATTTCTATTATACATCACTGCATGTATTTGAAAATGTGTTAATTCTGCTCATCACTGCATGGAACATGAGACCTCTCACAATCTCCAACACATGATCAAATGTTAAAGAAGGTTTAAGGATTTTTCTCTTCCTAAATGAACCTTTACAACATTAATATTTAAATTAACTACTAAGAGTGTCTCTTTTACTAATTAAGTAGATACCCATTAGTAAAGAAGTCTATAAATACTAACGCCACGACATAAAGTTATGTTACTGTGGTTTTTTCTATGGAGCAAAAAATGGGGACAGTCTAATGACATGCATGATTCCATAGTCAAATATCATTAAATTAGCTTTAGAAAAACATTTTAAATAATCAAATGTGAATTGTTTTCTTCATCAAAATTAAAATCTTGCCCATGCCACCTAAATATCACAGCCAGATATCCAGACTAGATGGGGCTGTTTAAATGCCCACTAATTTTAAACCAGAATTCTGTTAGCAATAATCTTCATTTTTTAAAGGCTTCCATCAAAAAAATGAGTATGTAAAGAAAAGACTATATTCTCATAAGTCACATTTTCATAGCACAAAATGTGTTTAAATTTGGTTAACTGAAAACACAGCTCACAAGGACTGTCCCAGACTTCCAAGACCATTCATGAAAAACAAGCAACAGAAACTTAGAGGTGAGTCCTTGACTCATAAAATAGCACAACCACAAAGGCAAATCACTGTTTTATATGTTTGCGAAACAAACACAGACACTGAGAAATCTGCAGCATTCACAGGGACTCTCCATTTATTCTCTCCATTTATTCTCTAAACCAAAGAGGACCCTCATTAGTCTTTTACTTCATGAAAGATTTGCAGAACATCATTTCAGCCAGAATGTGCATAAATCAGCCTTACTGTTAGAAATGAGAACTGGCAAAGACTCTCTCTGCAAGTGTCCTTCAGTTATAATGACACAGGTAACACAAGTTAATAACGTGTTCCTTTCTTGGCTCGTAGCCTTCAAGCTTCCAATTTAGCTAATTTATTTGCAAACTCCAATCATGTATTTGGGCAGAAACACAGAGCTGCTGAGAACTTAAAAGTAACTACAAATTGACACAGTGAAAGCTTGAAGTGTGCTTGGGCCTCATTTACACATATTATTTTGCGTCATAACATGCAAAAGCAAAATTATCCTGAGAAGATGCGACAGCAAAAATGGAACTCAGGCTTAAAACCCTCAATAATCTAAAAAATCTAGTAAAATCTAATCTAAAAATAAATCTTAAAAAGGACTAATAAACACTTTGAAAATTATTTATTATTGCATATTTCCACCATTTTTGTTCTTTTCTTCGGTAAATTATTTAAAATAGAACAATAAATTCCCAGGTAGGTGATGGATGCAAGTGGAGGTGAATGTAAGACCATTAAGCTCCAATGTCAATTCTACTCATATTAACTTTGAGTTAACAGATCATAAATATTAATTCCCAATTTCTCAACAGTAGATTTTAATTACTGGTAACTTACAAAAAGATTCAAATAAATTTTTGAGGAGCAGAGAATACAATGACAAGCTACCACATCTAGTTCTGCCTGGAAATTCCTGGTTAGCTTCAGCAATTTAAGTCTCTAGGATAAAATACATACAGTCAAAATATGGAAAAAGAGGGACTCATTTAATTGGATCAAGTAAATAATGACAAAAAGAGGATATTTTACTGATTTTTTCTCAATCATATGTTTATTAGCCTGAAATACACTGTGCTTGTAGAATTCAGGGCTCTCAAAAAGAACCAATGCACATTTCTTCTTTATTGAATTTACTTCAAAAATTCTAAAACACAGCTTATAGCCAGTGTAGTAAAGATCATTTTTAATGTTCCTAACTTGAGGAAAAAAAGCAAGATACTGACACTGTGACCCTTGTCCATTATATTAAGCAGCAAAAATGACCCAACTTTTAGCTTAAAATTTTGCACAGGCATAGAGGGATTGCTTGGGAGTTATGCATCCCTGCATATCATTCTTCTACAAGAAATCATTATCCATTTTTAACTAATATTCAGCTTTTCTGTTTCTCCACCACCTTACAGGAGTATCTGTTCTATCCTACTCAGTAAAATGCCAAGAATACAAACTTCAGTCAGCTGAAAATGGACAGGAGCTCGGGATGTCAACCATCTGTCACTGTGCCCAAACTGTCTTAAATATCACAGAATCATAAAATAACTCTGTCTGGAAAGGACTTCAGAGGTGACCAAGTCCAATCACCTCTCCAGGCAGGGTCAGCTGGGAGGCCAAAAGAGCTCAGAGCTCTATCCAGGCAGCTCTTGAAAAGCTCCACAAATGGAGATTGAACCTTCCTGGGCAGCCTGTAGCAATGCCTGACTCTGCTCTTGGAGGAAACCTGATAATGTTAAATGTTCAATCCCTTCACTACAGGGAAGTTTCCCATACTTCCTCAGCCTTCCCTGCTAAGAGTTCCTAGAAGTTACAGGAACTCAAGAAGGAAATCACCAAGTGGAAGATGAAGCCAACTCACAGATGCAGAGACTTCCCTGAGGATTATCCTGCATTCTCTTCCTCCATTTCATGAGGCACTTACAGCTACAAAAGTTCCTTTTATCAGGACAACAAAGCACACGATGTTTATGGGCAAATAAATTCACACACGTCCTTTAGCCAGCCTGGTACAACAATAATGATGAAAAACAGATACTGATTTACATGCACTCACCACCCCCCAGTGCTCTCTATCCACAGAAAAGCATTTTAAAAGAACTCACTGAAAAACACAGAATCATGGAATTTGGGTTGGAAGGAATTTAAGGATGATGCAGTTCCAACCCCCTGCCATGGGCAGGGACACCTCCCACTATCCCAACTTGCTCCAAGCCCTGTCCAACCTGGCCTTGGACACTTCCAGGGATCCAGGGGCAGCCAGAGCTTCTCTGGGCAGCCTGTGCCAGAGCCTCCCCACCCTCATAGCAAAGGATTTTCTCCCTCTCCAGCCTTCCTGTAGCCTCCTGTAGGTACTGGAATTTTTTTTAAGTTTTAAAAAGGACAGGAAGAAACCATGTTTTCCCTATAGACATGACCCACTTCTGTTCCTTTATTTTTTTAAGAAAATAAATATAGCAGGATAGGAAGAAATATTAATTCCAGAAGGTGAAGGAAAACTGAAAATATTTAGAGGTTCCCCAAAAGCAAAAATTTAGGATACGAGGAAAACAACAAAAATTAAGACCACCATAAAGCAAAACCAGATCAGATTATAACTTATTCCAAGTATGTTTTTTACCATCCCTCTCAGAGAAATGGGATCACAGGGGCCAGACACACTTTAATATCATAAAGTGACAGGTGAAGGTTCATTTCATATCCCACTGTCAGGCTCCTTCTGCTCCCTTCCAGCTGAGGTCTTCAAGCATTATGTTCCAGGTAAATCTTGTCAGTTATGTGTCAGGAAATTTGGAAAGGAGACAGGGAAATTAAAATTACTCCAGTAAGAGTAATACAGACATCAAGATCAAAATAAAAATGTAAGAATTGTTCTGAATTCTTAATAAATCCTTCAAAAAGGTCATTTAGCAGCTCTGACTTTAGGTCCTTCTTCCACAAAGGAGAAATGAATGCAAAAAAATGGGTAAATTCTTGTCCTTTTTTTCCCAAAACTTACTCAATTAGCTAAAATACCATGAAAAATATCCTGTCTTGCCTCTCTTTAAGAAAGGTGTGCAGCTCACAGAAAGCTGGGAAAAAATGCTGAGAACCTGAAACGAAAAACTGGGTACATATATTTGAGCCCTAATTAATACGTTTGCAAAAGCCTTTGGTACCAAAAGAATGAAAGCAAAATTTGCAACTCAAGTGATGATTTGGATGTCCAGATTTAAATAATGAACTGCTTTCACCTGGTATTCAGACAAAAGATCAATAAGGAAGCCAAGGGTCTCTCCTCCCTCTGTTGGTGACCTGGAAGATCAGGCTGTTGGTCGAGGGTAAACAATGGGTTTAAAAAGAGCAATGAGGAACATGAGAAAAGACAGCAATTTTTATTTTCTTTAAGAAAACAATGAAACAAAACAAGAAGTATCTCCAGCTCTCAGATTGGTGATGTTTCGGTCACTAAGTGACTGAAATTAGCAGGATGAATTTCCTATATGAAGTAATTCTTGATGTTCCTTAAATGTGTAGTATTTCAAAGTCTTGAAAAATCCAGATGAATTGTGTCTGTGTCCAGATTTACACTTTCCCAACAAAGTGTTGTGCTGTGTTTTGGGGATTTTTTTTCTTTTTTATGTCTTTCACCACAAATGTGAAGATATTTAAGAAACTTTGTTAAATATTTTGCAGAATACAAATTTCACAATGGCATGGTTGGAGATGTATTCATTTTAGGAACATCTAGCTGCGAATCCAAGAGAAATCAGGTTATCTGATTGTTAGCTGATACACGAGAAGTATTGCTACAACAAATACCGACTTTTTATTTATAGCTCCTTGTAATAGAACATTATAAAACTAGGGAACGGGTTTGTGTTCTATTCTTCGTGGACATCACTGCTTTATTACTGAAGATAGATTTAATTTCATTTCCATCAGCTGGTGTTGCACTTCAGCTATTATCGTTCCAATGGGTGTAATGAAATGTCACTGCTCTGCACTGCGAGAGTCAGGAACAACATTATAAAATCAATACCATGGCCAGGCTATTTTGGCATTCATAAGACTTATGAGTTACTTTATAAAACTTGTGTGCTAACTGCATTAAGGTTTCTTTCCTTACATCCCCTAGCTTTCCATTTTCTATGATATTGAAAAATTTCAACTGCTCCACCCAAATTCTCCACGTTTGGCTCTATCCAGTGCTAGTTCCTTACAGAAAATCTGACAGCTATTGCCTTCTCTAACAGGCAAGACAAAAGATGCAGAAAACAGCAAGTTTAACTCAATTTAGCCCCTCTACCATGAATTGCTGAAAGCTCCCTCTGTTCCTTTCATCAGATTCTTCTTTGGGTTCAATGCTGCCAGTCAACCTTGGGGACTCAAGCAGTGCTTGAACGGTCATAAAAACGATCCAGCCTACGCAAGGCTCCATCTGAAATCAAACCGTAATGTCTCCTTCAGCAAGCTGGAAATGTGGAATAGCTCAGCTCTGCTGATGATCAGGCACTACAGTCAGGACACAGTCATGGTTTGGAAGAGAGGATGCATGGCTCAAACACCGCAGCTGGGCAACAAAAAGGTTCCCACTGACGTACAAACAGTGGAAATGTTTTGCTCCTTAGGCTCCAAAATATGCAAACTGGCAGGTTCTTCCCTGCCAAGGCAAAAATTATTTGGGATATGCCTGAAAAAATATCAGCCTTGAAGTGAATAAATAAGATGTACTTAATTCAAGTCACATACTCATTATCCATTGGCCTCATGAATACTCCTTGAACTATATGTACTTGCTACCTTTATTAATACAGATTTTAGAGCAATGTATTTCACTGGAAAGTTGGGCAGAACTGGTTACTCTCTTCCAGATATATCCATTAACAAAAAGAACAGCAATGGTAAACTGACCTCAGGCTAAAAGAAAACAAACTAACATGGCTGTACAGCCTGGAGAAGAGAAGGCTCCAGGGAGAACCATCCAGAACCTTCCAGTGCCTAAAGGGGCTCCAGGAGAGCTGGAGAGGGACTTGGGACAAGGGGTGGAGGGACAGGACAAGGGGGAATGGCTTTAAAATGAAGGGGTGCAGGTTTAGATTAGATATTAAGAATAAATTCTTCCCTCTGGGGGTGGGAAGGCCCTAGTACAGGTTGCCCAAAGAAGCTGTGGCTGCTCCATCCCTGGAAATATCCAAGGCCAGGTTGTTGGATGGGGCTTTGGAGCAACCTAGGACAGTGGAATTCCAGGCTCTGTCAATGGCAGGGGCTGGAATGACATGAGCTGTAGGTCCCTTCCAACCCAAACCATTCGGATTTGATGGTCTGTGACTCTGTGTGTGCTCTGTGCTTGTGTCAGGGAGAGGGAACTGCAGGGACACAGCACAACTCCTTCCTGGAATTCACACCCAGACAGGCAAAACCAACCCAAAGAGCTCCTGCCAGCAGCACTGAACCAGTCCCAGGTTATTCCTCTGTTTGTTTCTCTCTAAATCACAACTGCCAAGATTAACATCGTGTCTACTACATTTTAATGATGTTGTCATGGAAAAAGAGATTGGTGTGTCTCATTGTCAATTTGGGGGGAAAGGCAGAGACCATGTTTTGACATAATAGACATGAACAGCAGAGAAATCTCTTAATTGCTGTGCTTTCTTCCTCCTTGTTTTCTTAGATCCACCCTGTAATGAACATACAATTTTAATCAAAGCCCATTAAAGAAATATCACTCCTTTTCTCTCATCAGCAAAATAAAAAATTACAGCAGACAGTGAGAAATTATTTCAATGACTGCAGTGCTGAGGGTCTTCTAAATCTATTTTAGTACGTTTTGAAGAGATACTTCTTCCTTAAGCACGGTCAGTGAGGCTGCAAAGCTGCACTTCACACCATCACTGTGCTGTGCCTCAGAACTGGGCATAGAGACCAGTACCCAGACACCTGTACTGTCAGCTAAATGTTAATGTATTCTGTCAAAACCAGATTACCTTCCCCACTAAGTTATTCAATGTCATTATCCGACTCGGCCATCTGCAATCCTAATGCCTTGTGTTCGAAAACTCCGAGCGCCTGCTGTATTATTTTTGTTTTACATTCCTACATAAATCCGTTAAACTCAATATGTTACGGCGAATCCACAAAATCAAATGCAATCTGCTGGGCTATAAAACACCAGTTACTGAAAATCGAAGGGTTTATTATAGCAACAATTCAAGGAGTCACTAAGCAGTCTTGGTGGGCTGAAGGTCAAACCATTTGCTAAGAAAGGAGTTGGATAAGCCATGCTGCACAACAAGGTATGTGTTTGCTATACATAGCATGGCCTTGAACCCATTCGTGTATTTCATATCTAATAAAAATCCGAACAGTTGGTCTGATTGGATTTTAAGTGATGCAAATTTGGAAATCAAATAGGCAGACTCCCTTTAGACTTGGTCTCTTTAAACTATAATTGTAAAGAACTGCAAATTACATTTACGACGCTGCGGAATTCTCAAGGGATTCGGCAAGAATTTTACCAAAGGAAAAGGATTCATCATTTTAAATTTGTTATTAACAAATAAAAATGTACACAGCGTGTGACGCTCCTTCATTTTGTTATCACCATTTTGCTTACATGGCAGTACAAGTGTAACCACTCTTCAGTGAATGGAATGCTCTTTAGTTTTCATAGCCATTTAATTATATGCTTTGACAAAACCCAGTTATATTATTGTCATTCTGTTAGTCTGGCAACACTAAGTAAAGAGATAAAATACCACTTACATTTCCCAGACTACAGATTAAGGTGTGATTTGGAGACCAGATTCCCATTCTCAATTATAAAGGAGAAGTTTCATTGTCACAAATAAATCTTAAAAGCAACACTGGACTTGAATAACTTCTTCCTGACACTTAATACTCAGGGAGACACTTAGTTTGCCTTTGGTTAAGCGAGACAGAAGCTGAAAATGTGACATACACACCCTCTCCCCAATACATTGCTAAATGGGAACGCATAGAAATCAGGATAAAACAGAAAAACACTTCTTTTTCCCTATTATTAGTGTCTGCATCAGAAAATGACCCATGTCCTAGTTCTCGAGGCAGGAGATTTATGAGCACTGGCAAATCACAACAGCGTTAACATTTCCGTGCACTTTCACATCCAAAATTCATTTACTCTGCTCATGATTTGACACTGGTTTTATTCCTTCTCTCTGGAGGGAGTGTATTTTGGCACCGATTCTGATTTGTCATAGAGGAAAACCCCTTCATTGAAGTTAAGCTTTATCGGACATTTCATAATATTTTGTGACAAAGGAAAGTGCATTGGCAATGTCTTCATTTCTGCCACACAGTGCAGCCACCCTGAAGGTGCTGAGCAAGGTGTTTTGGTTTTTTTATATCAGTTTTGTTCAAAAGGCACACAGTAAGAGCAGAGGATTCCAGACCATCTCCCACTCCAGATCTCCACAGCCAATTTTAGGCAGATTTTCCCCAGCAGGAATTCTCAGTGCTTTAGAAGCTACTGGTGCTAGTGAGAGGCAGGTACAGCAGGAAAGCTCTAGCAGGTGGAAATAAAGTGATCATACCTCAGTGTGTTAGGCTTGATGTATTTTAAATGATGCAGCACATTCACTTTTGTTTCAGTATTTGAAAAGTAAATGACTGCAGGTTAAAGTGCATCATGTCTACAAAATGTGGTTCAAAATAGTTTTACCAAAATATAAAACTTTTCACAATTCTCCTTTACTTGCTGACTCCATTTCTCCCCTTCCTAATTCAACTTGGACTAACCATCTTGCAAAACTCAGGAGAGGGAAAAAAGAGTTAAAAATAAAAGGACGACTGGGTCAAAATGATGCAAAAATAGCTATTCTTGAGGCCTGTGTAAATCTCTTAAAATCTTAATGCTCTACAGGCTGTTTAAGTAAGGATCTGGATTATTCACTTTTAAACAGTAAATATCACCTTTGGTTCAGGAACTCCCTGAACCATAAATTGCTGGAGGCTAAGATAATAAATTTTGCAAAGAGGAATCACAATCACAGCATGTTTGCCAGGTTCTTATACTCTTCTCGAGTCATCCCCTGTGACTATTATCAGAGATAAGATACTAGGCCAGATAAAGCTTTATTCTGAGCCCTTTTATGTTCTTATTCCCCCAAATAAAACCACCTTCTTTGAAGATAAGACCAATTCTCAGCGCTAAGAACCTATGCACAATTATCTAACATCACCACGACAAACTCCCATAAGATATGAGCAAATCATATCTTTATATATCATATGAAGTTATTCACAGCAACAGACAATTTGCTACATCCAAATTTCACTGGAAGGACCATGGCTGTTCATTGGCACAATGTGTTTGCAACACTTTCAAAACACACATCATCAGCATCATCCTGATGTTGCCCTTGACCAGCTGCCCTCCTTTAAACACTCTTCTCTTTTGGGTTGTTGTCTACACAGATTTTTATGTCATTTCCAAGCTTCCCCTGTGTATGGTTTAGTCATGGTAAGAGCAAAGCATTCCAAGAAAATAATCCAGGGCATTTAAAATACAGAATGTTTTGGGGGTATAAATTTTTGGGTACCCACAAGGACCTGGTTCCTTACTTACATGCCTGAGTGATATGAATCCAGGCTCAAGTGATCAACCACTCCTCACCCTAACTCCTGAAACATCCGAAATTCCGAAACACAAGGAAACATTCTATAGAAATATTATATTAGAGAGAAAATAATAGAATCACAGAGAGGTTTGGGTTGGAAAGGAACGTAAAGCCCATCCTGTTCCACCCCCTGCCTTGGGCAGGGAGATCTTCCACCACCCCAGGTTGCTCCAAGCCCATCCAACCTGGCCTGGGACACTTCCAGAAATGGGGTAGATCCTTCTTGCACTATCACCTGTGCAAAATCATAGTACTTTTGCATTTGACCTGTGTTTTTATACATGCTCAGAAATGAGGCAATGAGTTTAATTATCTATTGAAACAAAATCCAATAATGGGCAACGATTGTCACAATAATTTCTTACCCACAAGAGTTTCTAGGGAGGATAGTATCTAACAGATACACCACAAATCAGAAAAAATATTAAAAATTGATATAAAACCCTAAGAAGCTGAGGGACCTCAGCCATTTGTCTTCTAAGGCAAAACAGTGTGTACAGAGTTCTAGAAGTTGTCCCTCTAGCTCCTCATCTGTAAGGAAAAACAAAAGAAAAAAATAGAAAAGAAAAGCTATTTACCTAAAATTCTAAATCACCCTAATGCAGTTAGACTACTGTGGGTTTGGCCATCTGGCTTAGACGCTCATTAGTAAAGAAATGACCCCTTCACATAAAACACAGTTGGGTCATTCCAAGCTAATGAGCCTTCAAGTTTTATTGTTTTGTACACACAAATGCTTGGATCTAAATCTACTTGGGAAGTCTGGCCTTATACACTCCAAATCAGGCACACCTTTAATTGATTCACTCACTTCTTTATTTAGTTACAGTGGAAGGACAGAAAAGAAAATAGGAAGGAAATGAAAAGTCTCTGTAGTTCTGCTTCAAAATGTATTTCAGTCGTACTTCTCTGACATCTGTGGGATATTGCTCCATGTCCTTGTCTTATAAGCAGAAATCAAAACTACTCCATGAGGCACAAGGATTCATGCTCACCGACCCAGTCAGAATTACACATAATTTTCTATCAAACTAATAGGTTTCTGACAGACATCAACAACAAAAAAAAAAATCCTCCTTCCACTTCCTTTCTCTTTTTTTTTTTTCTGCTTTCCCTTTTTTAAAATTGATATAGGAAATTTTTAAAAAATTGATGTTTACTCTAATGGACTATCCTGGTGTGTTAGCCCTTACTGACCCCTGTTCTAACTTAGGTAATGAATTAGTCACATTAAAGTTTGCCTTGCAAGGCCTTTAGTTATTAGACCTATTGTTCAGCTTCAAATGATAAAAAAATGTGTTTAAAAACAAAATAGTGGAATAACAAATGAGTTAGAGTGCTTGAATTTTGTAACTTTTTAAAAATTCTAATCATCTGACTGCGTCTATGTGGAGAACAAAAAGAAGTTACAAGAAAAGAGGTCATTCAGCCAACAAAAATAAAAATTCCACTGAGCAAAATCATCCATAAGGCACTTCATAGAGCAAAGAAATACACAAGCAAATGGTTTGGCCATTTGACATCACAGCAGCTTCTGTTGTGCTCTACCAGAAACAGAACCACCACCATTCAATAACTCCCTGGGGAAATAGTCTCACATTTTGGGAAAGCTGAGTTTTGGACTGTTTGTTTCCTTTCCCTCCAAAATGCTGCACTAAAATACAAGTAATGTGATTTTCTCCAGTTTCTTGGGTTTAAGGGGCTCCAGGTAAGGTGGTTAGGTCATTCTGTGATTACTTCTCTTTCCAGCAAGAGCTCACACAGGATTTAGTGCAACAGCTTAAGAACGTGAAAGGTTTCATCACATTAATATGTCTCTGGTTAATTCTACCTTATCTACTTGTTCAGCTCAGCCTTAAAACCCAATTAAAATGTAATTCATCTGATTCCAGGATTCAAGTGCATCCCTGGCAATGCATTTGACAGCCTCATAGTAACTGCATTACCACACATCATGCCCTGAGGTACTTAAGATCACATCACAAAGAGCTCAGCCACTGCCCACTTGGAGCTACAGAATTGTATTTCAGGGATCTCAGTCAATTGAAATGTATGAATTTCATTGCAGCTTTAATGCATAATTACAGTTGTTATGCATCTGTCTGTGTTGCTACTCTCCTTGTGTTGTTCTTTCTTTTTAAATAAATGGAAGAATTGGACAAGGAAGCAGGCAATCTGACAAAGATATAAAAATTCTAGATTATAGAGGTATTGTGAAAATGTGAGGTCAGTATGTTACCATAAACTTTAAAAAAAAAAAACTGTCTAAAGCAGATAAGCTTAAAGCTTTAGTACAGAACCACAGAATAGTTTGGGCTGGACAGGATATTAACGATCATTGAGTTCCAGCCCCTTTATATGAGCAGGGAGACAAATTCATTGACAAATTATATACAAATCACAAAAGGCTTCATTTCATCTTGTTGTACCCAAAACATTGTAAACAGTTGCAATATCTGTTAAAAGGAAAAGATTCTGAAAAAGTGTCCAAATATTATGAGAATTGAATCGATACTTCAAATTCAAAAAATAACCCGATCCAAAAGGAAAATTGCTTATTCTTTCAGCTCAGTTATCTTAAGAGGAAAAAAAAAGAAAAAAAAAAAAAAGAAAAGAACAATCCTCCTACTGTCTTACTAAGCAAATTTTCACGGAACTGATTATTGTAGTTCCATTTCTCAAGTAAAAATGTAAAAACAACCCCCATGTGCTCCCAACATCTGGCTAATACACAACTCTAGAAAAAGCAACAAGCTACTATGTCACAAGACTTGATGCCCTTGCATTTCTATTGCATTTTGGAAGCTGTAAGATAATTTCCCAGATCACACATCAGACCCCACCAAACACTGATATATCTCATTTCACACTATCATACAATTGACTGCTGGAGCAACTTCAGAATTAGTCTGTATTAGAATGCACATGTTCTCGAGCTCTGCATCATATACCTAACAGCTGAAATCATTTACCTCAAAATGCAAGTAGAACTTTTCACCTCATTTCGATCTGACTTTTCATGCATCTAACATTAATTTGATTAAAATACATTCTTTTTTTTTTCCCCAAACAACGTTCTGAATCTATTTGTTTCTAAAGAACTCATAGCTAGTAGCAACATCTTCTCTTTCTGTATTAGTACATTTTCCTGGATTCCAGCTGTACATCAGTGTGCAGATCTTTAGTGATGCACAAAACATTTCTGATGTGCAAGCATGCCCTCTTCTGGATATCCAGCACCATCATTTTGGCTTAAAAATCCCTAAAATACAGTGAATCCCTCCAACACTGACTTGCAGAGCCTTGCTCTCATTTGTGAAAACACTCCTGGTGAAAACAAACAGAAGTAATCCAAACCAATGCAGGATTCATAAACTACAGGTTTACACACGACTGTCTTATTTTCTGTAGTTCAGATTGCTAATGGCACTGTAAATATTGCAGTGACATTACTGAGAGGAAAAGAGTTTTGACCTTTCCTGATGTGAAGTGCATCCTTGACTATCCAAATGCTGATTTAATGATGTCATTTTTGTCTCAGCTTACAGTGCAACAGGCAAACTAAAGTCATTCAGTATTTGCCCAGTTATAGTAACAATTCAATCCAACTTCTGGTGAGATTCTGGTAGGCATTAAAGGAAATAAATCAGAAAGAGAGAAATCCCATGTCTTTGAAAATACAGTTATTTTGCAGTCCCTTCAACAATCAAACACTACAATTATACAATTACTGAAGGATTTTTAACATGAAACACAAGATGTTCTGTAGCCTCCAAGGAGATGCAGATTTTGGATGTGGTTTTTTGAAAGCTCACTAATTGCAGTAGGTCCATGCTACCTTTATTTTGATTCATTCCCAATAGTTATATCAATGCATTGGGAATATTCTTCTTTGCATCCAAAAGAATACAACACAGAACAATGTTAATCTGGATTGTGTAAATACTGAAAGTAAGATCTAGACACCAAAACCAATTATACATAGAGCTAATAATCATATTGTTATTGGTATAGTATAAAATGCGTTATAAACTTCTCTCATATTGATATTGACTTGCAGACATGGGAAAACAACAAATTAATGGCCCATAAATGCTAACTTCAGTACAAGGAAAAATTACAGAGGTTATGAATCACACAATATAAACAAGACTGACAGAGGACTTTTTCAGGTGGACAAATAGCTTTAACAGCATCATTTTCAGATACCCTACGTCTGAAATTGAGGCACTGCTTTCCAGCATAGCAAAAGCATTGGTGCAGAAGTCATTACTTCTGTAAAAACACACTTGAGAGGGAAAAAAAAAAAAAAAGGCAACTAATTAATGTAAAATAAAATTAGTTAAATATGAAAACAATTGCAAGAAAATGCAATTTTGGGGGTTTGGTATGCTTTGACTTTGGTTTTTTTTTTAAGTCAAGAACCACATTTTTATTTTCTCTGAATACACTAAGTTTAAAATGAGTAAATACTCTTAAAAGGTACCAACAGTACAGTCAGACTTTTGTATGTCTACGTACAATTATGAGGTAGAACAATGAAGAATAACAAATACATTTGTCAAGAAAAGCAAGTTTCCTGAGTGAACTTGGAGTCCACTTACTACATAATTTATTCCTAACTATGGCACATGAGAAATTACTATAATATTTTATAGGAAAGCAGTTTGGGTTGTTGGTTAAAAACAAGGAAAAAATCATCAAAATTAAATCCCACGTAATCTTGACTCTTAATGTCACTTCATTCTATCATGTGCTGGTTTTGCCCTGGTTTTCAGTTTAACAGGCAAACCAAAGCCAAACACTGCAATTATATAATTAATGCCAAATTTTTTAATGTGGAAATGGCAAGGCATTTAAACTTAATGAATTAAGACTGCTATGACCTCAATTTTAATGCTGGAGTAACAGCAGCCCAGGCAGACTAAGCCCTACAGGAACTGAGAAAATCAGGTTTGGATTTACTGCCAGTCTAGAAAATTTCCATGCTAATTTGGTGGGAAGTATCTTGTTAGAAACATCACTCAACGTAATATGCCAATTCAGCCTCAGACTCCATGAACCTCCTGTGATTTATTTACATTTTAACATGACGTACAACACTTTTAGAATGACATAGCGTGGTTTGCCTTTAAAGACAAAGAGCACAAAGGAGGCAAAATGTTCTCCGGTCGATACCAGCAAGGAAATTCCAGCAATGTGGCTCAGAAACAGCATTTCCTCCCACAAATATCAGAATCATGGAGTCACACAATCAGTAAGACAGTTGGTGATGAATGAGATCAGGGAAGAGCTGAACCCAGTGAGGCAGGAACTCTCCTTGTCCTTATCAGTGAGCTCAGCTGTGATAACTCCCCTGCCCAGAGCTACCAGGACATTCTCAGGTGGCCTGAAGGTGTTCACTCTGCTGGTAAATGGGCATAATGGGGCACAATGGGCCCAGCTGACTGATGGGATGGGCAGCTGGAGTAGACTTAGAAGGTCAAATTCTCCTGAATTGTCCCTGATCCACAACATTACAGCATCCAGGTGTCCTTTATCCACAACATCACAGCATCCAGGTGTCCTTTATCCACAACATCACATCATCCAGGTGTCCTTTATCCACAACATCACAGCATCCATCTGAAAGTCCCCACCCCAGGGGAGGTACCTTGGAGTTTCTACTAACCCTAAGTGAATATAAACCCAACATGGTGTGGTGGAGGTATTTCTTCCACCACTTGAGGGGTCTAGTCTGTGACCATCCTTTTGACCAACTGACATCAAAATTGCAACAACCAGGTCTTGCTGCAGAGCCTATGAGTGGTGAGTTTTCTCTACTCTTATCCTTTTCCTTCTCTTTCTTATGCATTTTCATAAGTGATATTTTTATGCTTTTATATTGCCATGTTGCTAAAGATAACTACAACCAAAATGCCTACATATGTTTTCCTTTGCAACTAAGTTTTTCTGAAATAAACTCTATATGTGTATGTTTACAAAAAACACTCATTGAGTGTTGTTTCACTCTAATCCACCCCAAGGGATTTAACAGGATATTAACAGGAACCTGGGTTACCCTCACCTTTTAGAGTGGATTGTGACAGGTAGTTGTAAAGAGCAAAATAACTTCAGTGAATTTCAAAATCTGCTCACGCAAACAGATGCAACACCACAGGGCTGTGTAAATGTGCACACACCAGAACCTGAAGTCAGGGCAAACTGTGAGGATATTTGTCAATTCCAAGCCATGGAATCTCATTTTCTCTGAGCTTTTTTGTTTCTTTCTGATGGCAAAGGCCAGTGTGGTTCTCTGGATCTGACAGGGAAAACACAGCAATCTCTGAATATGGAATTACAAACCCAGGAAATTCAGGAATGAATAAATCAAAACTAACTTGTGCAATTGTAAATGATGCGGCATTTCTGTAAATCTACTGAAAAATAATGGACATGCCTTATGAAGAGGGCCTGACATCATCAAAATAGAAGAGACAGAAGGTTCCTGAAAAGGTGTCTCAAGTCACACTGTGGGTTGCATACTTGGACAGTGATTTATGTACAGCAATGAGCAGTCAAGGCACTCAGGAGGGATGCACAAATACAAAAAAACCCTTAAACTGGCCAAGAGGCAATGCATAAAACATTTGGCAACATATCCTATTCCTCTAAGAGCAGCTATTGTGTTTCTACTTATTTATTTCAACTACAGAAAGACTGCTTATATAACCTGTAAAAGAGCCAGGTGAGTAGTAAAATAGCTCATCTCTAGCTTGAAATACACTGGAAAGCTTTAAACAAGGCATTGTCCTCTAAAAATGATTTGGCCAGACAGGAATTTGACAATGGTACCGATGGAAAAACTGCCCTGCTGAGCCAGTCATGCCTGAATCAGTCGGAACTGCTGCTCCAGCAGTCAACCTCTTGTCACTCATCCCTGATTCCTCATCTCAGGGCAGCTCTGGACATTTCTCTGTCTCATAACAGTAATTTACTGCTCACTGTCACCCAGATTAACCTCACACAAGTCAGCTCCAGAGCTGAAACGCACACGCCAATTATTGCTTATCTCTTAAATATGAATTCAGATGAAGCTGTTAAATTTGACAGCTGGCAGTATCTTGAGAGTTTATAGATTTTTCAGTTGCTATCTTGTTTTTCGTTCTCCAATCAAGCACAATAACCAGCTGTCTGCTAAGGACATTTCATCTTCATGTACTGCAGCACTCTGTTTTTCCTTTGAGCAATTCCAATTTTTTACTGATATATTTGTGAGGAGAAGCTGCCAGCAGGCTTATGCTTTCTCATTTGTTCTTCTGATATTTTGTTATTTCAAGAAATGACATTTTCTTCTCTATAGGAAACAGGAATTAGAGCCTATAGCAACTCCAGAGTGAGCAGATATCAGAGATTGGTAATAACTTTAGAGAACAAGATCTCAAAGAGCAAACATTAAGCAACATTATCCCTGTGGTAAAGTAGGGATCCTAGAGCACATTGCACAGGATTGCAACCAGATGGTTCTGGAATATTTCCAGCGAGGGAGAATCCACAATCTATTTGGGAAATCTATTCCAGTGCTCAGATGTGATCCTCAAATCTAAGTATTAAATCATCAGTAGTAATACAAGGACTTCATAAAGGGCTGATAATTCCACTAGGACTGAGAAGTATTATCTGTTCCAAAAAACAATTATAATTAAAAAAACCCAAGCTCCTCTGAAACGTTGACAGGGACTGGGAGCACAAGCACTGGATGAGAGGGAAAGGAAAGCAAGAGAATGCAAGTTGGCTTAATAATGAGCCCAAAGGCTTTAGAAGAGAAAATCATATTTGAACCAGCTGGGAAATGCCTTTTCAAATGCAGATTTGAATTAATGCCAAGCCAGTATTGGAGTGATTACAGAGGTCTTTAACACTCAGGCTTACTCACTTGTCAAATGCTTTCCAAATTTATCATTGATACACCCCAGCAACACAACATTCAGTCTGTCTCTGGCACTGAATCTGATGATGTCAGAGGGAATTCAAAGCACCCTATTTTAAGGATATTTTTCTAAAGATGTAATTTCCTTCCTTTCTTATGTTAATCAGACACCAACACAGCAGCACCCTGAGCCTTGCTAGAAAGGGTGCCCAGTGCTGGGTTGAGTTTGGCAGCATCTTTTTCATCCAGGAGTTGAAGAGCTGGAACTCCCAGGTTCCTGGTGTTTTTGTTCCCTGACAGCCTGCAATTCAAACCATGAAGGATCCAGGAGAGTCAACCAGCAGGAAACTAAACCCCAGTCAGAGCTAACTATGCATTAAATAAGGCTTTCATTTAGACAAATGGAAAACAATTGCATGAAGAGCTTCTGTGGAGCTGTATTTAGTTCTCTGTAGGACAGAAGTCTAGAAATGCAATTTTATTTTGAAATAAATGATGGGATTTATCACATATATATAAGAAGCTGAAAAATACTGAAATACCAATTTTCTCTGAGAGACTGAAAAAAAAAGTAATATGACCCAGCAGACTAAGAACTCTCTTGCCTTTGCTTCCCAAAAGTAACAGATTTTAAAGTTCAGATGAGTTCATGACAGAAATAATAGATACCATGCTGGGAAAATATTTTGTCAGTTACTGATAAGACAAATGAAGAAAATGCATATTTCTGGATATACAAAGAATAATTAAACAGTTTACATCTCATCTCCATAGAAGTTCTTGCAGAGAACTCCCAGGGACCTCCCTTGCAGAGGACTTATGTACTGTGAGGTTCTGGTCAATGCAATACAATATACAAATATATAATAATTCAAAGAACTAGTAAAGAGCCTAGGGACTAATTAAAAATGTTACTTGACGTGTAGGAAATGGAGCACATCAACATTTATCCAAGAAGGAAGAAGAAACCAAAACATATCTTTTATAACAGCAAATAATACAACTGCAGAACCAGCATTATTTTTACTTCCCTAAGTTGAAATTTGCCCTATCCTTCTTTCTACCAATTTTTTTCTGTATTTTTCTTTGGATGTCAACATTTTGAAATAATCTGCTTTTTCTTAAACTCATAGCCCTTTGCCTCAGCTGTTAAAGTTTTGTAAGAAACACCCCTCTGAACCCAAAACATGGGAGTAGATGAATAAAAAGGAACTATTTTAAGCTGGAGAAGTACTGAACTAACATTGACTGAACAGCACATTACCCTGCACTTCATTGCCTGTGTCCCTTGAACGTAACTACTAAGTATTTGTTTTGCTGTATGCTCATTTGATCAACACTCATCATCCAAAAAAATCATCATTTTTCAGGTACCATCACACCGAAAAAACCCCAAAACACCAGTGTCTGATTAATTTCACAGTCTCTAAAGCAAGAGCAGGATTGCAGTGGTTTAAAGTTACTCAAGCAGAAGATGTTAAAGATGTCCATCTTTGCAAATCAACTCTCAATCAGACTTAGAACTGTCATGTTTGATGTGTGTGCCATTCAGTTTTACCCTTTTGAAACTCATGAAAGCTTTTAAAAGCTTTCCAAGTGGAATCTTTTATTATATTGAACATGCTTATTATTATTTCAAAGCCAAGAAATCAATCCCCAGGTTACAAGGAAATAGGTTTAGTACTAAAGCAAATTCTGCCAAGGCAAACCAATGGATGAAATTCAATCCCTCGATAACAGGATCTGCCTACAAGCTGGGAATCTGATCTTCTGTCCTGCCTATGGGGACTTAGTTAATATATCAGAGGAGTCTAAAGATCTTCAGCTTATCCCCTGCCCATATTACATTATAACAGTTGTCATCTCAATGGCTTTTCAGCTTCCCTTGGCAGTATTGATCTGATCTCCAGTATTGATCTGGTCTATGATGATTATAACTGGAGCTTAAGCAATTGAGGCTTAAATGATTTAATGAGGCTTAAATGATTTAATGAAGGAAGGAGTTTGGCAATTTGTCCTTTCCTAGAGCAGGCATCACATGGAAGTGGGGCTGGAAGCCACAAGATGGAGTATCCAAATACCTCTGAGAGGCAGATTGAGGAGTCTCTGCTCAAACAAGCACTGGAACTATCTAACCTGGTAGCTTAAAATACCATTTAAAGAACTCCATTGAGACCCCCTAGTTTACCAGCCTGTCCCTAAGTACAGAAACCTAAATTTAGGCATATTAATCTGCAAATTCTAAACTGAATCCCATCTTTTGTATTTGCTAAGATCAACCTGGAAATCATCATTCTCAAATTCTACCATCCCAGATGTGGTAAAATCAGAAGTACTGCATTTTATTTAAGGATATATTCAGTTTTTTAAATGTTTACTCAATAGGTGTAAAAATATCTTACTTAAGTTGACTACATTTCAATATAAAGCAGCAAACAAATAAA
The DNA here is from genome assembly GCA_024500445.1 of Entomyzon cyanotis. Lineage (NCBI taxonomy): Eukaryota > Metazoa > Chordata > Aves > Passeriformes > Meliphagidae > Entomyzon > Entomyzon cyanotis. Next base: position 3,460,461 of record JAKEPQ010000146.1, on the reverse strand, counting down.
TTACAGTGGTTGTGTAGCTCAAACTAAGAAGGAAAAAAAGAAAGAGAGAAAAAAAGACACTATTTCAGAAACCATACTGTGGAAACCATAAAAGCAGCTCCTCACACCATTATGTGTTTAAGTAAAAATGATGAAACGATATTAGCAACCTTCAGTGTGGTCATAAATGCCTGCAGGAATTTAAAACTCTCCTCCCTCTGTAAGTGCAGTCAGAAATAAAATAAGAATGTTTCTGGTCCAAGGGCAAATTGCATCATTACCGAAACACTGTATATTCAAAAAGATGCACCACAGTAAAATAAGATGCCACCATTCATCAGTTCCCAAAAGTTTTCTTTGAAAGACCTTTAAGGATTGCACCAGTAAAGATTCTGCAAAGCGTGATTTTGTAAGGAGAAACCAGCAAGTTCTTTTACATCACAGCCTTATCACCTGTTACTTAAGGCTCTCATTTTTCTAACTTCTAACCCATAACATAGCAGCACCAACTTCCCCTACATTCAAGCTTCCACAAGCACCTGTCAACCATCACGTCAGAAAAACTAAGAAGCTAATAATGATTTTTGATTCTGCACCATCAAACAGCTACTCCTTGAGGTGACTCTATTATATGGAAGAGTATCTTCGAAAAGCAACATTTAAGTCTGAGATGTAAAATGAAATTACTAAAGGATTGAAGTTTGCATTGATACTGAATTGCACCACTTTAACAACTGTCACAATTACCAATGAAAATAGCAATATTACAGGTCTATCCTCAAACAGTCTCTTCAGTGCTATATTGATGATTCCGGAAAAATAGGTTGAAAATGTGCAATCTGATACTCTGGGAGCAACCAAAGATGAGAAACAACAAAGCAGAGGATGCTCAGTTTGATACCTTTTAGCAAACATCTTCATTTTAAAAGAGGTTGTTAATGCTGCTATGGACTTTTTCCCACATCCTCCAAAGGACATGGCAATGGAATACCTGAGTCTTAATACATTGTGTCAGGTGAGAGAATTTTCTGGGATCAGCTGTGCAGAACAAAGGTTATGCACTGCCAGTAAACACCACATTGAACAATTCAACACCTCTGGAAACTCCACTCAGAGAGCTGTTTTTAAGATGGTGTGAACAGCACTAATGCTGAACTCACTACTTGCATGGCAACTGAGAACTTCATAGCTCCACCAGCAAGTGAAACCTTCAGTGGTTTAACCCACACACCAAAGAGTCAACCTCTTATAAACATCTATAGGTAGCATCCCAGAAATCAAACACAAGGACCACCCCACATGGGCAAGCATGTTGAAAATCAACTGTATTCATCTTCAATGAAGAAATAATTCTTGGGCCGTTTTGCATTTGCATTACTCACCATTGTTTTCATTTAAAAAAGTATTCTACCTCCATAGGAATACTTGCTGCTATTTTTTACAGAAGATATTTTAACGCAAGATTCATGGGGAGAATGGAGTTCCTTGACAGGTACTGATGCCTGATGTTTTTTGTCTTTTCTCTTTATACCCTTTTTTATACCGTTTCCCTTTCCTTGTACCTTTCCCAAACACTCCCTGTACCTTAGCCCTACAAGTCTATAACCCTTGTACTCTGATATTTAGCTTAGCTGGGGCTCTCTGGGGGAAGATGAAACATCCCTACTATCTCAAAACTAGAGGCTCCAACATTGGACAGAGCCTCCTCTCTGGAACATGTTTTTGTAAACTAGGCTGTAGTCTCACTTGGGGTGGGTAATTAGAATAGGGGGACAATTACTTCATTTGTTAAGTTTCTTATTGGGGGATTTTAGGTAGATATGCTAATTTGTGAGGTCCATAAATTTGTATACACATTGTACACGGGGTGTGCTCCTCAGTGTGTTTCCACCTTCAATGAGGCTGTACCTGGGATCCTATTAAAACCAAGGTAAAACCCTTTTTTCCCTATACTGCTGTGTCTGCCACTTATTTTCACCAGCTTTTAAAGCATCAGTACAACACCAGCCTTTTGAGCTTCTGATTGTACCAAACTCCCGTCAAACGCTTGCAACACACTAAAAACCTCAATAACTCAAACAGCATCACCTTTGCACTAGGCATAAAGAAACACTAATATTTTTGAGAAATACAAAAGCGGCATCAGCAGCCCCAGGGAGGCCGAGGCACCGAGCATGACTTACGTTGTTCATGTACTCGGAGAGCAGGTCCTGCAGCGCCTGGCGCACGGCGTTGCACTCGGCCACGATGCGCTCGCGGCGGTCGTCGCGCGTGCACGAGGAGTCGGCCATGAGCGCCGCGCCGCTGATGATGCTCTCCAGCCGCTCCTCCAGCGACGGCCGGAACCGCGCCTCGCTGAACGTCATCGGGTCCAGGATGATCTTGTTCTGCGGGGAAAACGGGAAAATGGTGAGCGCTCGCAGGTCTTTGGTGGATTTGAGGTGTTATTGCAGCACCTTCCCAGAGGTTTTTTAGTCTTCCCTGTAAGTAAGTTGTCATAGAATACCAGCCTGGAAAGGACCCTGGGGATCGTCAAAACCTTTGAAAAGTTATCTACCAAATTCCTGAAAAAGTAAATATTACATTGATCTATATTTAACAAATAAATAACTCACGAACTTGTTGCCCAGAGAAGCTGTGGCTGCCCCTGGATCCCTGGAAGTGTCCAAGGCCAGGTTGGACAGGGCTTGGAGCAACCTGGGATAGTGGAAGGTGTCACTGCTCATGGCACGAGGCAGAATGAGATGATCTTTAAGGTCCCTTCCTACCCACACCATTCCATGGCTCTAAACCAGTATTGTTCTTCCCCAAATGTTCTAAAAATTTCCTGTCTGTTCAAGAAATTCATATGTAAGGTGTAAATTTTTTATTCCTGAAGATAGAATGGAATATTCTCAGTTAATAATATCATTTTCATTATTTTATCAGCAGCCTACACTGCTGAAATGTTACTGCATTATCTCAATATTACAAGAATTTAAAAACTTAAGGAAGCTAAGACTGCAAGAAAACCATTAATAGTTAATGACACTTAGACAAAAATACAAAATATCTCTGATTTCCATTCTGTAGAGAATTTTTTTAAAGCTTTTTTTGGTTTTTAATCGGGGAAAATTGTGCTGCATTAGTTAAGTAAAAACAGAGCACTACATGAAGACAGTCTATAAACATCTTAAATTTGGCAAGTAGTCTACTACTTGACAAATTATCAAAATATCAAATTTGCTATGAAATATCAGATAGGTTTAAACCACATTGATTGTACTGTTCTCAGTGTAAAACCTGATGTAAAGTTATGAGTTTTGAGTCAGTGCTGGATCATATTTTGATCTGCTTTTCTCCTTCTGCAGTTCAAGGTAAGAAATACAAAAGCAATAATCAGCTCCTTCCCCTCTTAGGCACATTTACAACACCATGTAATTCAGGAACCTTTTGTTGAAATCACACAAAGAAATTTTCTAATTGTATATGGACTAAAAATGCTCTGTAAGCTGTGCACTTGTTATTTGAGCTTTAGAAGAAAATAGATCATGAAATAGGAATGCAAAATGTAAAAGCATTCTGATTGTTAATAATCACACCTACTTTAAAGAACATAAGATTTGTTAATGAACCATTTTAATTTTTACAATGTTCTGATAACTTTATGATTAGTCTATTTCCTTTAATATTCAAGAGCAATCAGCAAGCACAAGCCAAATGATACAAATAATTTGAAAGAAAAAAACCAAGAAAGCCAATACAGTGTATTAAAATGTAAATTAGCGTTTAGGAATATAATACATAACTAACGTGTCTTTAGCACTGAAAATTCTGTCTATTTATTATCAATCACAAAATGCTCAAATTGATTTGAGGCTAAAACCTGATTCTATGTGAATATTTTCTTTCTTTCAGCAGGACAAGGCTCTTAGGAAAGATCCTGTTTCTCAGTAAAACTTCCAATTCACACACAAACCCCGTAACTCTCATTACTATATGGAGAAACCTATAACCTCACTGAATCCTCATCAGTTAAATATTAATAAACACAAGGACTTTATGAAAATCCATTATTTAATAAAAGGATAAATAGAAGAATTTATACTAGATAATGTATTGTTCCAGCTCCAGGAACTGCTGACTTAGCAGAAAAAAATGCTGCATTAGCCAGAATGTGAAATAATGTCTCACATGTATCTTCTGGGGTCTGTGTTTCACAGCAGTAAGCAGAGCAGTTTTACAAGCACCTAAATTAGAAATGACTTCTCCAAGAGTTAGGCCTGTGCATATTTATGTAATGGGGCTTTTGAGCCAAAGGATAATGCTCAGGATTTTCAGCAATCAACTGTATCAATTCATTTTCACAACCTCATATTTCACATGGCAGTAGCAAGACTGCCATTATACCAAATGAACTATATAAGCAACTTATGGAATCAGCAAGGAAAAAAAAATAATCAAAAAAATAGCTGCATGTTTCAGATTCCTAACCAGTCCTTCCAGAAATGCTTCCCTTTTCCTCCTCTTCCTCACAGCAATAGCTGTAAGGTTCTCTACACCTCTCAGCAAGTCATGAATCACATTCTTCTTTTTGGATGTTCTGGAAGACCCTGCACTCATTTTCTGTGAGACCCAAGGACCTACCTAGAACATGGAAATATGTATGTGCACCTCCTTATGTATTTGCATATGCAAATGAAGGGTCCTGCACCTGGGGAGGAACAACCCCAGGCACCTGCACAGGCTGGGGGTGACCTGATGGAGCAGCTCTGGGGAGAAGGATCTGGAGGTGCTGGTGGGCAACAAGCTGTTCATGTCCAGCAGTGTGCCCTTGTGCTAATAAGGCCAGTGGGATCCTGGGACTTACTAGAGAATTGCAGCAGATCAGGGAGGTGATCCTGCCCTCGATTCAGCCCTGGAGAACTGTATGCAGTTCTGGGCTCCTCAGGACAGGAGGGAGATGGAGCTCCTGGAGCAGGGCCAGCAGAAGCTATAAAGCTAGTCATGGATCTGGGGCATCCCTGACAAGGAAAGGCTGAGTGAGCTGGGGCTGTTCAGCCTCAAGAGGAGCCACAGCTGAGCAGAGCCCTCATCCCTGTCTGTCCCTGTCTGCAGGGAGGGCTCAGAGCAGGGCCCAGGCTCAGCTCTGTGGGGCCCAGCAATGGCACAGGAGGCACTGAGTGCAGAAGTTCCACCTGAACATGAGGAAGAATTTCTTTACTGAGAGCACTGGAACAGATTTCCCAGAGAAGCTGTGGCACCTCCTCACTGGGGATATTCCAGAACTGCCTGGACACAATGGGATGACCCTGCTGGAGCAGGTAGGCTGGACTAGATAATCCACTGTGATCCCTTCCAGTCTGACCCATCTGGGATTCTGGGCATACTTCCATCCTTTTAGAGCCTTGAAGATGAACAATCTACAGATCCAGTATCTCTGATCATTGAAATCCAACTCACTGTTTCACAAGCAGGTATATCACACTCCACAAATAAAGTCAGAAACTTCTGTACAGACTACATACAAATACCATTTGGATTTCAAATAATAAATTGTGTAATACAGAGGGTGTATAATAAATCCAAGATAGCTTTCCTCACTCTAAACTGTAAAAAAGGAATATATTTCTGTGTTATTTCTAAATGAGGCGAGATCTTTTTGATGATCAAAGCTCAGCTCATGAAAAATAAAAGTCACTCAGTTGAACTCAGCAATTTTTCATCCATATCCCATAAAAAATTTTATTTATAATTAATTTTGAGGCCTAAACACTATTAAATGTTTGTTTGGGGTATCTGTTAATGACAATTCAGGATCTCAGAATAATTTAGGTTGGAACAAACTCCTGAAGGTTATATTTTAAACACCTCCATAAAACACTTTAACATCAAGCCAGGTTGCTCAAGGCTTCATCCAGTCAAGATGAGAATTCCATCCTTGGAGACTTTCCAAACCTCACTGCCTATTGTTTGAGTGCCTGATCACCTTCACAGGTGATCATGGGTGACTTTTTCCTTCCCAATAGTCAGACAGAATTTTCTCAGAATCACCTTGTGCTGGTTGCTTCTCCTCCCGATACCATGAACCTCAGTTTTGCTTAAAGTGTGATAAATAATGGTGTAGTTACTTTCTGATGGGTTGTAATAAATAAATTGTAGTCTAGATGTTTATTTTAAACTCTCTCTCAGATATCTCATCAGGAAAACAGGTTTTAGAGTTTTGGGAAAAAGGAGACTGGGGATGAGGAGCAGCTCCACGACAGCTCCTGATGTTCAGATATCAAAGAGACACAATTTTTTGTTTACAAAAGGTGTTACTCCTTTCCAAAGAAATCCAGGTATCAAAACCGAACTTCCGAGTATGTTATTGACACCTACAACTCTTACACATATATTAACACGAAAATAATGTCTTCTTGGGAAGAAGAAGGAAATAGTTGCCAGGAAATCGGGCTACATAAATTTCGTTAAAAATTGCAATTTCCCATCACTTCTTAAAAGCCAGTTAATGAACGATGCATGTAAATGAACTGGAACATTTTACATTTCCAATTAGTTAACTAACATTAGAGCCATAAATCAAGGACTGATACTGTAATTAAGTCCTTATAATTAAGTGTTTCAAACCTCTTAAGAAATGTAGACAGATTACAGTAAACATACATAATTTTTGGCTCTTGTTGCTGAAACAAAATCCAAGAAAATTAATTTTACTATAATTGAAGACTTGTTTAAAAGCTTGTTAAAAGTTGTGATAAAATCTTCTCTATATATAATTAACTATTTTCTCTTCAACTCTTCTTTTTTCTTTAAATTATATCAAGGTGTGTTTTCAGACAAGTTGCAGTGTTTTAACAAATATTGAAGACTTTCAGAAAATAGTCCTCTTCATACTAATTACTGCTCTCGTTCAGAAAGCAATAAACTATCTCAAACACTAATAAACCACAGGATGCCACTTCTGAAATTTAAAATATTGGATAAAATACTCATACTTCAACTGAAAAAACTGAAAATAGCTATATACCCTACATAAATGTATTGCAGAATCAGAGAGCATATAATTATCGAAACTTTATGACATTTATCTGGATTAGAATCTCATTTTCAACCATACCAAAAAAACCTTTGCAGTCATCATTAGAAATATAATGCAAAGGAAAAGCAAAACATTAAATTAATAATTTAAAACAATTTCACAACTCCAAAAGAGCTGGAATTTCTGTATCATTGCCTGCATTTCCAATTAAATTACTTCATTATTATGTGCAATTGCCTTACTGCTCATGAACAATCTGCTAATCTGCTGAAAGTCTTAGGGAAAGTAGAAAGTCCTAAGGAAATTTCAGCAGCTTCTTCAGAACCTCTGCCCTGTTTATTTGTTAAACACATATTAATTCATCTATTAATTCATCTATTTAGAATGTGAAACCTTCAGAGACCATTTCCTAACATGGTTCTTAATTACTTAGCATCCCATAATCACAGAATGGTTAAGGTTGGAAAAGACCTCTAAGACCATCAAGTCCAACCATCAACCTACCACCACCACCGCTATGTTCACCACTAAATCATGTCCCCAAGTGCCACATCCACAGGGTTTTTAACACTTCCAGAGACAGGGAATACACAACTGCCTTAGCACAAGGAAAATCTGATTTTCAAGGTAAATGCCACTGCAAAGTGTGACAGATATTTTAGATAAATAATGCCCCAATCATGAGACAGCAGGAAAAACTGCCTTTGTGTAAAAGGCAGCACATGATATACTGAGAGACCCAATTCTTCTGAGTAACTTGGAGACAAGAGTGTATAAATAAGAGTGTTTGATGTATTTCTTTGTCAGAAGTGTCTGCACTACTGCGAAAACAAATGCTGTGTGCTTTCAGGTTTGGTTTCTGTACCTTTGTCTGTGTCTCCTGCAGTGCTAACAAGGCTGTTGAGCTCCTGTTTAGCAATAAATCAAATGTTTCTATCTGCCACAGTGCTGCGTTACAGACACACCATACAGTGGAATTTGAGGGAACAAGGGGAGTGTGACAGAGCAGTGCTACACTGCAGCTTCCAATGAGCTGCTCTGGAGTGATGAAACAACAGAGAAATAATTCAGAAGGAGCTCCAAGAGAGCTGGACAGGGACTTTGGACAAGGGATGGAGTGACAGGACAGGGGGAATGGCTTCCCATTAGCGGAGGGCAGGGTTAGATGGGATATTGGGAATTTTAAATTCTTTACTCTGAGGGTGTCAGTGGCTGCCCCTGGATCCTTGGAAGTGTCCAAGGCCAGGTTGGACAGGGCTTGGAGCAAACTGGGATTGTGGGAGGTGTCCCTGCCCATGGCAGGGGGTGGAATGAGATGGTCTTTAAGGTTCCTTCTAACCCAAACCATGCTGTGATTCCCTGGTCTTTCCCTCTGGGACACCAGACTGGATGCATCCACAGCAGCTTGGTGAACATCTCACCCAGGCAGATGAGCAGAAGAACAGCCCCCACCTTCCCAGCCTCCTCTCCTGACTGCTCTCTAAATGCACTGGAGATACTGCTTCCCTGGAATAGTGGTGGTGTTCACTTCTCACATACCTAAGCTATAGGAGCATCTCAGAGGTGCTAAATAAACACAGGCAAAATAGTAGCAAGCGTAGTCTATTTAGAACATTTCACCTAATGTTCTTTCCGAGACCTTATATGTAACCTGAAAAAATATTTAGTATGTTTTTGATTTAGAATTCCAGATATCCATACTTGCTTTGAGAAGAAAATAAGAAACCTGCAATATTTTGAATAACAATGCAATAATTGTACTGCTCCAGAAAATGTATTTCCTTATAGAAATGGTAATTAGGTTTTTAAAGTTTGTTTCTTTTCCGTGTTTTTAGTATCTCTAACAAATTTGTGTGGATGAGGGTTCACTACAAAAATTCCTTAGCAAATAAACTACTACAAACCCTATAAACCCTACTACTAACAGGTTAAATGTCTTTGTCAGGGAAGCATAGGCAGCAGTTGGGTGTGCTGGCAAAAGGCTTTTTCTACCATCAAAAGAAGCGGTAGCAAAGTACTGTGGTTAAACTACAATGAGTATTTTTGATCACTAAATCTTTCCACAATACTAATTTACTATACAAGAGCATTTCAGGGGGAAAAAAAATACATAGATATTTTAAAAAACATAAATCCAGAAGCCCACTAGATGGTGCTCCTATACAGCAAATACAGCTCAGCAGCGCCATTCCCACTGCCAAAGGGGAATGAAAGGCAATGAGATCCTCACCCATAGTTACCCAGGATGCTTCACTTTACAGAGGTCACTTTTTTGCTGTGCATTTGCTACCAAAATCCTGACTTTGCCAGCGCTGTCCCTTTGTACTCTGGAGCTGACCTGTCCACAGCAATATATAAACAAGCCCATAAATACACAGAAGAATTGTAATGGGCAGGAAAGTGGAGCAAAAACTGAAAGGAAAAAGCTTGTTTGGCCCCTCAGCATCATCAGGACTGCAACAATTTACTCTGATTTTACCTTATTTGAAAGATCAGTTCAGCATCCTCAAACACATCTGCAAACAGGTGAAGTTTTTGGCTTTAGCGTAAAATGCAACATATTCCTGTTGCTTATTATTTTCTTAATATATAAAGGATTACTAGCCTGATGTTTCCCCACCAGGGAAAATCTGAGGAGTGCAGGAAGTGAGCAAATATCTAACTACTGCATTGAAGTTTTGCAAACTGGCTGCCTTCACACAGGAAATGGTTGGCTTGACACTATTCCAGTGTTAAAGCCACTTCAGCTGCAGGGGAAAAAAATCCAGCCTAGATTTTGTGGCCCCAATGCAAGAAAGCTGGGGACTTGGGGGAATGAGCCTAGATGAGACCCACACAGCTGATGAGAGGGCTGGAGCCCCTTTGCTCTGGAGCCAGGCTGGGAGAGCTGGGGCTGTTCAGCATGGAGAAGTGAAGGCTCCAGGGAGATCTCAGAGTCCCTGTCAGTGCCTGAAGGAGCTCCAGGAGAGCTGGAGAGGTACCTTGGACAAGGGATGGAGGGACAGGACAAGGGGGCAGGCCAGGTTGGACAGGGCTTGGAGCAACCTGGGATAGTGGAAGGTGTCTCTGCCCACGGCAGGAGGTGAAACTAGATGATCTTTAATGTCCCTTCCAACCCAAACCATCCTGAGATTCTACAGTATTTCATTCAAATCCATACATGAGGTTATCTGAATTTGCAGCACACTTTCCCCAGTGAATTCCTAGCTAAATTCAATATAGAACTGCTATTATACAAAAATTGCCATTTGCCTGGGCTAGAGCTATTTGAGCTCAACAAGTCTGGTTCCAAATTGCTGTGGGATGTACAGTAACATTTTTGCAATTGTTTCTTATGAATTTCAGTGGCGAAACAAACACATTTCAATTCTTCTTTTGAAGCTGACATTCTGTCCTTTTCTTCGCAGAATCACAAATCACTTCTCTGAAAAACATATTTACAAGCAAATTGCAATTTCATAAATGTTCTGCAAAAATCCATTCTCGGCTCATCTAGTAGGTATTTGTCCAAAAAGGAACATTTTAAAGGTAGTTACTTTATGATATGACATTTCTTCTGTCCGCTATGTTTCTGCCACATTTTGACAGCTCTTACTTGTATTACCAAAAAAAAAAAAAAAAAAAAAAAAGAGCAGTCCTTGCTATTGCTATACCCAGATACTTTTCAGTTTTCTCTGCAATGTTTTCCCCTCATTACACACTTATTAGATCTTTCACTCCATTTAAGGTGCACTGCATTCTCTAGCCATGCAAAATATTCCCGAAGGAGCATTAATATAGTCAGAAAATATGTTATGATAGCCCATTTATTAATTATGAGCTGCATCTAACAGCCTGGAGGACAGTGACCACTGTCATCAGACACTTTCCTTCTCATCAAATGTAATCATCTCCCAAATGGTTGACTTGCTCTGTTCCAAAATTCATTAAAGATTGAGTTGCTCTGCCTGTAATTTTTCAGTTTAAATGCTGCTCATAACAAAAAATATTACAATTTCAGTACCTTGGGACCTATCCCAAATACATAAATACCTCAAGTACTAAAAATCATTTTAACCATCTCTTTCCATTTTCAACCATACCAAATCATAGAATCATGCCTGAGTTGGAAGAGACCCACAAGATCCACCAGTCCATCCCCAGGCCCTTCCCAGGACACACCAAGAACCTCACCCTGTGCCAAAAAGTGTTGTCCAAATGCTTGAAATACTTGAACTCTGTCAGGTTTGGTGCTGTGACCACTTCCCTTCACATTCCTTTCAATTCCTGTATAAACCAGATTATTTTCATACTCAGAAATCAGAAAGTAAAGGGGTGACCCACAGGCCCAGAAGTTCAAGATGTAACAAGGACCAACACTGCTGGACTGCAACTTTAAAGACAAAATACAGAGAAACAATAAATCCAATGTGAAAAAGATAAAAAATTATAAAACATCAGATAGAAGAACATCAGATAAAGGGCTTGCCTGTTTGGATTAACATACATTAAAAAGCTAGCAATATATACCCCCTTTAACAAATTATCATTTTATTCCACTGCTAGAGGCAGAAATTGCACACACAAACACAAAAGTCAGGGAGAAAGTCAGCTAAGCCATCTCACCAGTTCTTTCTGGAGCAATACAGAAAACAACAGATACTTGCTTTTGGCATCAATGGAGAAAAGGCAGCTTGGTCCTTTTTTCCTCTAAATATCTTTTTCTCCCTTCTCTGAGTCAGAGGATTTATAAATTTTATTTAATTTTATTGCAGGTAATTCAAACCTTCCTTCAACACAGGAATAATCCTTTTCATGGAGTTATGGTGCATGCATAGTAAACAGCTTTGTATTTACAACACCATTACACCCACCCTCACAGCACTGTACAAGAACAATTACCCTCATTTTTTCATATCAAAATCTAAAGAAAATTGTTTAGGATTGCTTAAAATGTAAAATATTGTAGGTTACTCAGTCTGAAACCCCTAAAATCTGAATTTCCAGAGTGATTAGCACTTCTGAAGTGTTGGCAGCACATCCCACTGAAACAGCTACACTCCTCAGGACTAAGGAATTGCAATCCCAGTCCATATTCTGAAAGGAGGCAGCCTCCTACTCACCAGAGATCCCAAGTACCCAGAAAATACTATTTTTGCCTGTCACTGCCCCCTCCCTCTTCCATCATGGAGAACATGTTCCCCAATAATCTGTGTGCAGCCCTTGCTGTGGCAGAGAGAACCATGGAATCATGGAATTGTTTGGGTTGGAAAAGCCCTCGAGGATCATCAAGTCCAACCCCAGCACTGCCGAGGCCACCAGTGACCATGTCCCCAAGTGCCACATCCACAGGGCTTTTAAATGCCTCCAGGGATGGGGACTCCACCACTGCCCCAGGCAGCTGTGCCAGTGCCTGACCCTTTACCTTTAGGGTAAAGAAAACTTCCCTAATATCCAATCTAAACCTCCCCTGGCCCAGCCTGAGGCTGTTCCCTCTCCTCCTGTCCCTGTTCCCTGGAGCACAGCCTGACCCCCAGGCTGTCCCCTCCTGTCAGCAGTTGTGCAGAGCCTCAAGGTCCCCCTGAGCCTCCTTTGCTGCAGGCTGAGCTCCCTCACCTCTTTCAACTACTCCTAACTCTTCACCAGCTTCATTGCCCTTCTTTGGACACAATTATTCCTTTACTTTATATCCAGATATAAATACATATTTTAACACCCACGTATGTTTTTACCCCTTTGCAGTTGCCAAACCCACATCAGTGTTGATGCCATCTATCTTCACCTCAGTTTTCACCCAGCACAGATTTCCTGGTCCTTCTCATTCCACTTCTTCTCACACAATAATTTCACCCTCTTTTTCTCTACCTCCACACCACACTGCAGTTTGATGTGAAGGTCCTGTCTCTGCTGCACACCATGACAGGGGGGACACCAGATAAATCCATCCCACAACTCAACATGTGCCAGCACAGAAGCCCCTCGATAACCAGAACAGATGAGACCTTACCAGCTCAAAATTACCCTTTCCTGAGTGAAAACAGAGCTTTTTCAGAGTTCACAGTAAGTTCTTCAAAAATTTATCTATGCAACTGCCATAAATTTGGCCAAGTATCATGAGGGGAAATAAACTGTGCACCCCCATGTGCATTAAGAACTCAGAAATATTTCATGAGCATAAAATACATGCCAAATATTAATAATAAATTACCAATAAAACCAGAAATACCTGGTTTTAAAAGAGCTCAGACTAAAGGAGGAACACTGAAGTTAAAGGACAAAGCAACAAGGCATTAAACATGCACTTTTGTCATCAATCAACTTCAAATAGGACTTTAAAGGAAAAAATCTAATAAGGAACAGATTTGTGAACCCTCCTTATTTCTACTTAAATTATCTCTGAGAAGCAATAAATGACACCTATCTCCACAACTTTGCTGCTAGTAACTCACAGGTGACTTCATAGAAGCCACCAATGTATAGAGTGTGACAATTATCATAAGACTTAATTAAATATATTGGCTGAAGTGTTTCAAATAGGTAGAATAGTTGTTTGTATTCCATCTGATGACATTTTGATTGAGAAAATATTCTGATTATTCATACCACGGTTATTTGAAGCGTTAAGCCACAGAACACTGATTCTGAAATTTTAAATAATGAAGGAAGAGAAGTGCTAAATACCATGAAAAAAACTGTAAACTTATTTTTAATACAGAAGAATTATCTTGTCATATAATGTGGGGTTTAGTGAGCACTTTATACCAAATACAAACTGATCTCAATCAATATGACTGATACTGTAAAATAAATATTCTGTAAAGTTGTTTTTACTGGAAAATACAAACTTCCTTTCCCTTGCTGAAGTAATATACTGCTAGCATAAAAAGCAATCTTTTTTCCTCCACCACCTTTTTTACACATTACATAGTTTCCCTAGTCTGGTAATTTTTTTTGTTTGCTTGCTTGTAGAACATAAAGGTAAATTCACAATCATCCCACCATCAAAAGCTATCAATTTTGAATTTCCCTGGAGTTTAGGGAATATCATCTCTGCTGCAAAATAAGGTGTGAATAAATCTCATTCAACAGCTAAGCAGCGAGTTACAAAATGGTTAATACAATTGTTTCAATTTCTGTATCCTTGCAAGTCAGAGGAGAAAGTTTTCATTTAGTCTCCTAAAATGAGAAAGACAAAATAACCCAAAAAGGCTGTTTTCCCACATGTAATTATGAACAGAACACATTACTATGGCTATACATCTCCCATACACATGCACGATTCCTGCAACATCACAGCAATTGGAAAAGAGTTTACCTGAGGAGAAAATGGATGAATATTCTCGTAGAGGCAGGGGACAATATCAGATGTCTCGCACAGTCTTCCCTACATTTATTTTCACTAAGCACAACGACTCTCTTTGCATTGAACAACAGCCCTTTCCAGAAGGCAGCAGCAGCATCATCAGTTTGGGACTGAGAAGTCACATGTTTTCTGTCCCTGTTTGTCCAACCTTTGCTGTCCATAACGTGCAAAGTTCCACACAACAGCCAGAGCACAGTCAGACCACACAGGGATATTACTCCCAGGATCTGACCAACCAGGGACCTGTGAGCTGAGAAAGCCCTGAAAACCCTGCAGAATTCCTTAAATCTTAACCCACAGCAATTGTGCAGGAACAACCACAGGTGTAAGAATACATGCAGGAGACAAGGCCAGTCCAACATGCCATGAGATGAACCACCTGCACTACACCTCCACCTCCAGCCCTAAATGCAGCAGGATTGAGCAGCTCCTGATTGCATGTGACAGATGCTTGCATTGCAGCCTTGTGCCCTAATCAAAGTGGAAAGGACACCATTCCCTAATAACAACTTTAACAAATCTTTGCCTCCAGCCAGCATGAAAGACGAAAACATTTTAAGATACTGTCTGCAATAATGTTTTCTTTCACTGCCTGAAGAACAATCCTCACATGGGAGACAGGAGAAAATCATCAGACAGGAGTGGTAATGAAATTAACAGCTAAACAATTAGCTGTCAAGAAAGTTGCTTAAGCGAAACTGTATCTATTGCTGGAACAGAGGCTGCAGCACTTTGCCCATAGCTGAACTGACTGCTATCAACTCTGTTTGAAAGATGCTTTTTCCATCTCTTTGATTAACATAATTCATGATTCAAGTTGAATGTTAATGTTTCCAGGACGCTGAGCTCCTCTGCCATCTTAAATATTTTGTCTTGCCTTCCTGACTTGCCAGACAAACATGATTTTACCATTCAACCAACCCCAGATCTTGGTCACAAAAATAAACTGCCAGAATGATCAGTTTCCATTAGAAACTGGTTCCATCTAGAACCATGCAGCTAGATTTATCAGGGATCCTAAGGACAACAAGAGCTTGTTTTTCTCACTATCCCAGCATATGAGCAGAGATAACTCATTAAAATTCCAGTCCATTAGCAGCAACCAACTATTCCTCACTAAAACCAACACAAATCAATGTCTGCCCTTTGCCTGTGCAGTCTGAGGAAACGGATGTGAATGAAGAGGGAAATTTGAATCCTGTGTAAGAACAACTTCGTTAAAAGCACACGGATTTTTGTTTTCCTTTTCCACGCCCAGCTGATACTCACATCGAACTCATTCAAAGCAGCAGCCAGCTCTCCTATGCCAGTGTGGCCCTTGTTCTCATCGGTGGGTGAGGTGGCCTGGGCAGCATTGGAGATGCCAGCAATGGCTTCCTGCACCTGCTTGAAGACGTAGTCCCTGTTGGCCCTGGTGGCTGCGACGTCGGGGTGGCGCAGGAAGGCCTGGGATGCTGTGTACAGCATGGTGGCATTCTTCTTCAGAGCCCCTCGAGCTGCAGCCATCTCATCCCTGCAGTGAGGGTCTTTCAGTTCCTACATGGAAACACACAGGTGTCAGAGTGGGCAATGAAAGGTTTTGTGTTAGAATGTATTGCCTTGAGCATCCAGGAATAAACGCCGGGCAGTGGCTCGGCAGAGATGGAATCAATGGCAGAATCCACTATAAATCACAGGAAGAATTCCCCTCCTGCCCAAGGAAGTCCAGTCCTTCTGCGTCACTGTAGCTGTGACATTCAGTTTACAGTATCTTACCAGTCTGTACACTTCCATTTTGCAAAAACCCACAGAAAATCTATATAAAGCACTCAAAATTACTCTTCCTGATCAGCTGGACTCCATCTGCTGATTCCATAAAGGCAATGCAAGTGCAACAACCCCATAGCAGCAAGTGCCTTATTTATCTAATTACTATACCCATGTCCTTTCTAAAATTATCATAAGGTGGACCTTTAAAAAATTAAAAATTAAATCATGAATATCATAGAATCACACAATTAACTAGGGATCACAATTAGACCTTTGAGATCATCAAGTCCAAACTATGACCTAACACCATATGGTATTAGTTCTTAAACCACTCAATATGCCTCTCATTATTCCCAGCCTACCCTCCATATTTTGCTCTATTCCTCATATCATTTGGTGTTTGCATACTCAGTATATCATGACAGATATCTTTTTTTTGGTTTCCCCTGACAACAAGAATCAAATACTGCACAATATGTTATCAGTATAAGATGGTACTGATTGCTGTTATTTAACCCATGATCTTTTATTAATTCTAGTGGATATCATACTGTCCTTGAAAGCCTCACAAACATTAAGGTTGCTCTAAGAATATTCACAAGGAATTAAAAAACATTATTACTTCTATTTTAAAACTATGAACAAACTGAGGGTTTTTTTGAACTGGTTTGTTCTCCAGATAGTTCATACATTTATGGTCACACATGCAATCTATCGTCAACACTGAAGAAGGACCCAGATATTCTGGATTTAAAGGTTCTACCCATTGATTAATTTCAACCACAGATGACTGACAGGTAAAAGTCTTCAGAGAGAATTTTTTGCCATATTCTTGTATCTCTAATGAGAACTTAAGAGATATAAACATTCATTAACTTTCACCTTTTTCTCTTTTTCCCATATTTACAGCTCTATTTCCACAGGTGAAGTGTCTGAATGTACAGAAGAGTGTAGAGAAGAGTCTTTATACAGTGACTAGATTCTACATTTTCATTTATCTTAGTCATATAATTTTTTTTCACATAGTCCTGCAAGCAGCAGGGAGTTGGGTTTGATGATCCTTACAGGCCCCTTCCAACTCAATATATTCAGTGATTCAGTGGTTCAATTTCAGTATAACTCTAAGAAATGCTATTTTTCATTAAAAAAAGCCCCACAATCATGATTCAGAAGTAAATTGCCATTCTTGTAATTCAGAAAATAAGGTAAATAGGTGGATGAATATGGAAAGGCAGCTTTCCAAATCCAGTGTGCAAAGATGACACATCCTTGAATTATTGGTGGTATTCAAATGAAATTGACGTTGGAGAGACCTTATACAGCTCTACAGTGTCTTGAAAAGAACAGCATTCAGGGGAAAGTTATCTTTATTGCAAAGGTGTACAATTACAGGCCTTGAAAAAATGTTATCATGACTTTCTGGTCTTTTTTTCAGGGGGCCTTAGCAAAGAATAAATGGATAAATGAATAATTTCTTTAAAAAAAAAATCTTAATAATAATGGTTTTAAGCTCAAAGTAGATTTCTGTTCCTCCTGAATTTGAATTATACTGAACTAGCAAAGAGCTCGTGCTTTACCAGCTGTCAGAGTGATCTGAAATCTGCATAGGTTAAAATAAAATGGGAGTAATCATCAAATTAAAACTATCCTTAACCTCCTGAATCACTTCCCTTTTCACCTTTCAATCTGTTACTAATTGAAGCCACTTGGAACATACTCTTAAAGAAACTGCACTTCTGAAAAACTTCCTCACATTCAAAAATAATCAGTGTGATTAAATTATAGGCCATGACACAGCACTTAATTGCTCACTGTGCACTTTAAACCAGACTTGGACATAAAATACAGACTTTTTCAGCCAAGAAGGACTTTTCCAACCACTCCTGTACTCACCTGTTGTCGTCTCGCAGCGACATAGTTCAGTTTTACCATTTCCTTCCCAAATTCCTTAAAGCGATTGGCTAAATCTTGCTCATTTGTTGCATTTTTCACAGCTTCTAGTGCCTCCTCTACCTACAACACAAGAAATCAGCACTTTAATCCACTCTTTGACAAAGTCTGTGATTATTCCACCTAATACTCTGTCTTACATGGACCCAATTTAGGTTTCACATCCATCACTGTACAGAGGCTTTATGAGAGTCCCACGAACTTTAATTAAGTTTCTTAATAGAGCAGCTGTCACTCTGCATTACGGTCCATCTACTGTGCTTTGGGATCATGTAAAACTAATGTGAAAGGTATAACTGGATTAATTTCCCCACTCACACTTATCAGATGAAATATTTAGTGTCTGAGGGGTTTAAAACAAAATAGATGAGTATGTTCTTAATGTGTGTTACAGGCTTTATGGGAAAACAAAGGAAGTTAACTATCCTGGACAAGAAAAAATATTTTAAAGGGAAATTCAAACTTACCATTAAGATTTAAATTTACCCTGATAAATCCAAAACATGGTATCTTTGTGAAATAAATTATAGCTTCAACCCAGAATACATGTATTATTTCTTCTTCTCTCAGCTCTGAGCTTTCCTTCAGTAGTTATTAAACACTAAGAAAAGAATCTACCCAAGAAACCACACCTGCAGTTATTCAGTAATGCTGTAACTAACAGGCAAAGATATAAAACCCAAGTTATACCAGCAAGTTAATCCACCAAATGTATTGTGAAACTTTACCTTATGCAAAGCAAGAAAAAATATCTGAAGGGATAAAATGCTCTTTTCATGCAGTAAGTAAAGGAAACATTACTGTGACTAAATGGGAATTCAAAGTGGTATTTCTCTCCCTCACAAGATAAAAATGCAATTCCAAGCAAAAGCATTGAGAACTGAAAAGATTCTACTGATCCTTCTTGCTAAAAGCTATTGCTTTTAGAAGAACATGCATAACAAATTTTCCCATCAAAAAGAAAAGGCTCATTGGGATGGGGACAAGTTCCTGTGCAAGAGCAGAGGTTTGCAGCTCTTCAGACCGGAGAATCGATAAATTCAGCAGTAGCTGGTGTCTAATAGTTTAGAAAGGCACAATTATGTGCAGAACCTGTCTTTTTATTGCTTGAGTTGCTCTGTGTTTTCCTGCCACTGAGAGAGTGTATTTTCATTTTGAGCTTTTACCTACTTACTGCAGATTTACAAATTACAGGGCAGTAGAGTAGCAAACTCATACATTTCTATTGGAAATGCATAATTCAAGAACACAAATTCATAGCTGTTACGCTGGAAATTATAAACCAAGTTACTGCAGATTTACAAGCTACAAGCTTATTCAGAATCCAAATCACCTCTTCTTTTACTCATAAGAAGAACAGAGTCTTTTAAAAATGAACTGACTGCCTTACCATTAACACAAATTGCAAAAGCATCGTTGTATTAAATAATCTGCTCTTGCAGAACTTCTCGCAAAATATGAACATTTTCCTTTCTTATCGAGAAACATTTACATTAAAATACCTGAAAGTTTCATCTTTAGTATGTTTGTAATGGCAAGCACGGGCATGACAAACTGACACGCATTTTTGTAAGTCATGCTCCATATTAAATAGAATTGCTGAAAAGTTTGTCAGAGATTCCACTCTGATAATCAGATTTCAAAAGATGGTGATTGTGCCCTGTCGTGTCAGTCAGGGATCAAGACCACAGAATTCCAAAACTAAGAAACCAGTTACAAGAAATACTAGAAAGGACAGGAGCACAAGCTCCTTTTTAATGACATTTTTATTTATGTTATTACTATTTTTCTTTTTTACAGATTCATACTGGAGCAAGTTCTCTATCCTTGAAAAAACATGACTTCTCTCAACTGAACAGATCTGTTCCTCTGATTAACTAGCCTGGACTTAATTACAAGAGATTCATAATTCTCTATGTGCATGACCACATACTATATTGGTAGATGGTTTTTTAATGTCTTACCAAAGTTTCTGCAATGACCACTATTCCTAATTTTAGCAGTGAAAAAGATAACCCGAATGCAATGACCAAGAGCTCTTCCAGAAAGCACCTGCATATATTCCCTCTAAAACACTAATTAAAATGCACCATTTCCTGGGAAGCCTCTGACATGCTCTCAGAGAAAACTGATTACAGTACAATTCAGCATAAATCAGGCTTCATTACTTTGACATGCAGAATTATTTTAGTTCATTAATTTTATGGTTAACTTACACCAGTCTTTCAAGGTTACCTTTAAGTCAACAGAAGAGCTGGTTTTTCTCATTAATTTGGAATAGTATAACCCCTTTTCCCCCTAGTCATTTATTTGTCTAAAAGTAGTTAGCATTATAAAGTGGTACGATAAGGATATTTACATGTTTAATCCTCAGAAATAAATTACCCTTTTTAACATGAAAATAAAAGTCAGAGTTAAGGTCCTTACGTTGAATTTTGCTGCAAACAACCAGAGATTGCTGACTTACTGGAAACAGAACTCGTAATAGCATCAAATAAATGCAGAGATTACAAACCACACTGCCCTGGCAAATGCAGGGTGCAAACTGTGCAAGTAAATACACCCACTTACAAACCAGCATTGGACATTTGTATTTTACATTACATAGTACTATGCTGCAAAAGAAATCTCAGATGTGAGAACAGCATTTCTCACTGCCTCTGTAAGAGCTTGAATACAATTTCTCATAATAATGTTCAGAAAAAAAATCTGTTCTTTATGATATTTAAGTACTGGCCTTGCTAGGAAAGGACAATTTGAATTACAGTTGCATGGAGCATTATGGAGAAGAAAAATTAAAAGCATATTTGAGAGAGACACTGCTTACACTGCATGTAACCAGAGCCATGTGCTGACAATTCTGAGAGCAGCATTCTGCTCACTAGAGCAGAGCTCACTGTGCCGAAAAATCGGCCTCTTTCCTTATGAAAACTGTTTTCCAGCTATTCAGGTTATCTGCACAGCTTGCAAGTTGAAGGGTTCTCACTGTTTTTCCAGAACGTGACATTGTTGTATAGTTACACTGTTAAAAAGACAAATTTTTAAAAAGAAAAAAAAAAAGAAAATACTTTTTGAACAGTTGCTAAAAAGGAACAACTCTCCATCTCCTATGCTAAATTCAGACATGCACTCTGCAGGCTTTAAATATTCTGGATATGATTTTCTGCACAATCTTGTTTTGTTTCAGATATTTTTGTTTATTTGTTTATGCAATAAAAATGTAACAGTGCAACAGCTAGGGAGGGTGGAAAAAATACATTTCCCAGTTTCAACAGAGAATCGTTTTAATACTCCTGTATAAAAATATCAATGGTGGCAGTCAAAAGTGAATATAAATCTACCCAAACTATCTGGCAATCTTTAATTCCACTTTATTCATTGACTAGACATTTGTACTGTTGTCTCACTCCAAATTAGATATTCAATCTTTAGATATATTCAGAAGTCATGCAGAGAAAAAAGTAGAGTAGACAACTGTAGTACCTAAAATGTGCCACAAGATGGCACTACTGGGAGAAGTAAGCACTGGGCTAAGGCGTGAGGGAAGCAAATGCTCCAGTTTAGGTCAGAGCTGTTTAACAGCTGTATTAGTCCAATAACTCAAGAGAGCTGACAAATTTTGCTTTAAGTGTCCAAATATTAGTTTCTGCAGAATTAGAAGATGAATGAAACTAATGCAGAAATGTGTTAACTCCTACTTCATACCAGCACTTCAAGAAAAAAACAGTGAGAAATAAGGAATGGGGACAGTTCCATTCCTAGCTGATTTATCCCGTTTTTCAACACACAAAACACGCAAACCCAACAGAGAAGGTGAAAAAGGCCTACGATTTTGAGGTGTGAGAGAAGCCTCATGACATCAGCCATGTCAGCCAGGATGAGCAGGCGAGTGACGGCCGAGAGCAGAGCGCGGGCAGCGCGCACCATGGTGCCTCTCTTCACTGACGAGCAGGGGTCGTCCGCGAACTCCGACGAGGCAATGCGCATCGTTTCTCCTGCCATTGGAGACACAAATGGGCATCTGGTTAGCTTGCAGCCTTGCCAGTTTTATTTTTCCAGAAAGTATAAATCACTCACTAAAAGCCAAACTAAGCGCTGTTGGGGAAAAAATCAGAGAACTGCAAAACCCTTGGGTTGGAAGGAAGGGGCCTTAAAGACCATCCAGTTCCATCCCAGGGACACCTCCCATTGTCCCAGGTTGCTCCAAGCCCTGTCCAGCCTGGCCTTGGACACTGCCAGGGATCCAGGGGCAGCCACCAGGACCTCCCCACCTTCACAGGGAGAATTCCTTCCCAGTATTTAGTCTATCCTTGCCCACTGGCAGTGGGAAGCCATTTCCCTGTGTCCTGTCACTCCAGGCCCTTGTCCAAAGTCCCTGTCCAGCTCTCTTGGAGCCCCTTTGGGCCCTGGAAGGTGCTGGAAGGCCTCCTTGTAGCCTTTTCTTCACCAGACTGAACAACTGAAACTCTCCTAGCCTGGCTATGATTCATAGATTTTATATTAACCCAAGCTTTGCTGTTGGTAAAGAAGAATTCTGTTTGTCACCAGTGCAGTGCACTAGAAGTACTTTTTTTCAGAAAGAAAGTACTTCTAATGTGAAATCAAAGCATATTTACATGTCTTTTAAGACCATTACAACATTATTAAAAAAAAAATCCCAGATGGCAAAACTTCCCATAAGACCAAGCATGTAGTGGGGGAGAAACTTAAGACAGCCACAGTGATTAATTCCCATCAGAACTCTTTTCCTTATTGTATTTATCATTAGGACTGCACATTAATATTATAATTTGCAAGCAGTGTATCTTGGATGATAAGCTGATAATATACAATTTCAAAATAAAATTCAAGTGGCTCATTTCTAAGGCAGCACACTCCTCTTAGCTTTCCATAAGGTTGGCAAAACTCTCAAAGAAGTTTTTAGGAGACATTTAGCAAATAATCATTGTCAGATAAAAAGAGAACAAACCAAATCTCTAAACATATGTAAATGTTATATTGCTCAGCATCACAGAGCTGAAATTCAAAGTTAAACAGAAAACAAGGTTTCTGTGGAGGAGGACCACAGTTTGCTATCCATACCTTCCCATGCATTTTACCTGTGTGCCAAAAATTACTGAAGCTAGCAGCAAGGAATTCTGAGACCACAAAGATTTTTCTGACACATACTTTAATTCAAACAGTTATTCAAAAAATTTATCAACAACACTTGGCTGAGAGTGGGCTAAAAACTGAGAATGAAACTTCTATTAAAACGGAGAATGAAACTATTATTATTAGTGGTATTATTATTAGTCAGTGACTCAAATATTTCATGTAAAAGGAGATAGAGAGCGACCACAGAACAGCTGAGAGCCCGGCACGTGAGCAAGGGTTAGATGTTGAGTTTCCTAACCTGGGAATTTGATCCCAGTGGATGACTGGCTTCATTTAACCAGTGTAACATTGTAAGGCATCATCCTCCCTTCAATTATTTATTGAAGGAAACCAACTATCACAGTTTTGTGAAGAGAGTGAGCTCCAAAATGCACTTTTGGAGCACACTGAGCTGATGAAGCCCAAGGGGACACACACAACCATGTGAAACCCCAGCAAGGCTTGCCCTTATTTAAGCTCTAAGTTAGATTCAGATGAGATGGAAGTGATTCTAAGCAATCAGCAATGAAACTCAAATAAAGTGGAAGTACTGATTTTTAGAGAAATCAAGGCTGAAATGGCAGCCAATGCAAGCTTTGGATTTTGGAATCAGATGCCTGCAAATTGTTTAACTTCCATTTCAGTGCTGAAGAGATTTTAGCATTTTCTGCCAAATTAGCAGTGTCAAGCTTCAGATAAATATTTATATTGAAGTATGAAAGAAAGAAATAATATTCAATAATCAGCCAGTGGCACCCAGAAAGCAAGAAGTAAAATTATCTTCTTAGTCTTGAATATCCAAGGACATACCCCTAGCAAAAAGATTGGAAAATCAACACTCATGGGCAGAGGGAAAATGCACAGAGGGCCAAAAGGAAAAAAACCAAACCAAAAGTTAAAGTAGTTTGGATTAGATATTTAACCTTAGAAAGCTCACATTAAGTAAAATAAATCTCCAACGCAATTAAGCAAAAAGTATTAGACATATCAAATAAGCAAAACAAAAAATTATTAATATAAAAGGTCACAGCAGGTCGTTTAAAACTTTAAAATATCTAGTAGTTGATAATTTAGAATCTAATAACCTAAAAAACTGGCAGTTATGCGGAGGAACACTCATCTGTCTCAGTGTCAATTAACATATTTTAATCCTTCTAAAGCAATGTTATCAAACCACTCTTATGCCAAAGGTAACACTGGAGCTTCAGCTAGCACAATTACATTTTAGAGAAACCTTTTTATCTGGAAAAAGTCAACTCTACTTTCAGTTACCCATTTCTTTCCAAATTCATTTCAAGTTGTTCTGTAATCTATATTAAATTACTTTCAGTGAAAATTGGGTCGACACAAGAAACACAGACATCTGGAGTCATCAGGTCTGCTTCCTTGCCACTGCAGTCAGTCATGTGATAATATAATTAATAATAATCTTCATGTGATAATAGCTACACTCATAAACTTATCAAGCTTCCATCTTAGAAACAGCTCAGATATTTAACCCCAATTAATCCTAAGTGAAGTAGGAAACTCATTCCAAAATGAACTCCAGAATCTGACAGGTTCGTTTCATTAGAGAGACACTTTAATGCCACACTGCCTGTATTTGCAGATAATTTAAATCCATTTCTTCTCATGCCCTATTTGTCCTTCAACTTCACTGTGCTCCACTTCCACTCTTGTTCCTATTGTCCCTTTTTGGCTTTGTGCATTTTTGTGAGGAGTCCTGACAGATTAAAGGCAGCACTTCAGTCCCTTCTAATTGCACAGAGTACCCACTTCCACAATCATTACAGCAACCCCACGAAACAATTGTGTCTCTGGAGTACAAACGGTAAGAACTGCAGGTTTCTAGGACCATTTGCAGCTATGAGAAATACTCACAGAACCACAGAATCTCCTGGGTTGGAACCACAGGTATCACTGAGTCCAGATCCTGGCCCTGCCCAGGACACTACAACCACCCCACCATGTCCCCAAGAACTTAATAACTGCAGAAATCTATCAAGAGATGATTGCAAAGGTCACCAAAAAAGCTACTGAAATGTCATGAGCAGACTTAAGGCAAAACATCTACCTGTGAGGAAAGGAATGAACCAAGGCCTTCAGTGGGTAATAGACAGAGGAAATGCCATTTTCTTTCAAAGCCTTGAAGTGTTTATTAAGAGACAAAAGACAGGCACAGAGCAGCAATCTAGAGAACAGCTATGATCAGTAGGGGATGCTGACAATACACCAAACACCTGGAAATAATTAACGGAACAATGACAAATTGATTGGATGCACCACTCCTGAGCAGTTCTCAAATGGAAGAAATTAATAAAGCTACAGTCTAATTAATTCCTTTCTTTCAGATTTTTCTTTCTGTTCTACATGTCCAAGATTAAAGACAGAACAACTGGTCTATGATATAATTGAAGTATTTTAGTGTTGTCCTAGTAATTAGAGCAAAAGCACTGTTATGAAGCTATCCTAAATTATAATAATATATAGACCCAAACTGAGTTGCAGATTCCATATAAAAGTGATGATGATACTAACTGATGATATGATAGATCTGAATAACCCATAATTGCTAATAAGGTATATTTCAATTACATAAGCAGGTTTTTAATCCCTTCATCATGGATGTTGTCTTGTTAAGAAACTAAAGCAAACCTTTCAGGGATGCAAAGACCTGCAATTTTATTCCCTTTGGATTAGTCTAGAAATTCACCAAATAGAGCAGGACCACTCACAGTCCATCCCAATGGACATTTCAACAGTCAAATTTTAAGAATAACAACTTCATCTGGTCTTGGATGGTTGGTTTCTCTCTGTCTATATTCCTCCTACCTTATTTATCACATTGATTATTTACCACATCTCTTAAAACATCATATTTTGTTTACAGTACTTTAAAATCCAGTCTCCATAACTAAACATGTTCATTTCAGTATAAACCTCTATTTGACATTATCAGAATGTGGGAAGTAATTTGTAGAGCATTTTCATCCTGCATACTATCCAAATACAAATAGGCATTACAAATTCTGTTCAGAATTCCAAAAGCTTCACATGAATGGCTGTTTAGTCTTCACTTTCCTTAACACCTTTTTTTCTACATCTTCACTACTGTGTTCCCGAAACTCATTTCCTCTCCCTCCTGCAGCTGAGATTTTGTTCTCCATCTGTGGGAGAATGACCACTGTTCTTGTCCTTTTAATGGATTTCAAGGCCACAATAGGCCATCTATGATCAAGCCTGATCTTCTCCCATCACATTTCAGCTCCTAGAGCTCTATCTCTCTGGAACTGATTGTACAGACAAGCCAGTTCACTTAAATTTGATTCACTTTACATTTAACATTTAGACAGAGGGATAGAAGATGAATCACTCTGCATTTTAAAGCACAGTGGATATCCTTAAATCTAGTATGTATTTTAGATTCAATATTCTCTCTTAGATCCAAGAAGACACCATATTATCCACTTCATAGACCCCTAAAATATGTAATTTTAATTAGCTACTTCTTTCCTAAGGGACGGTAAAATAGCAAGACTACAGAACTTTTAAGATATTTAGCCACATATCTATGACAATGTTAGACAATTTATCCATGAATGCTATGTTTTAGAAAGAACTTTTCTAATTAATAGTCAGATTAGCAGTGCAATTGGAACATCAGTGATACACTTAAGTACAATAAAACACCAATTAAATTTCAATTCAAAACTAAATTGTTTGGGATGTGAGGATACATTAGCATTTCTAATCCCTCTTTGTCTGCAACTCAGTTACTCCATGGATTAACACCCTTGAGGGACAAACTAAACTGAAAAATCTAGAAATCTGAAATCTCTAATTAAAGTATTTTCTTCTTTACCCAAATGCTGCAGAGCTGCATCAAGAAGCACATGCAAAATTATTAGAATAGTTCATCACCTAAAGAAGAAACTACAGTGGAAAATTCTAGGAAAAGTTGCCATCTTTCCGGTGAACTGTGCGAGGTACATTAATTAAAATAATTATTGTAAAAAAGGACTGAAATGAATGTATCTGACAAAGAAAAATCTGTAAGTCCTTATGATTAACATCTTGAATTTAATCATTTAATGGGTTTCTGCATAACAATTTATTAATTTAAATAGAACTGCCCTTAATAAATTTGAATGAATGTACCAGGTATTGAAGATAACAACATTTGAAAACCCCCCCAAAATCTCCTACCAGGCATGGAAAAAGAAGCTCTCCAAGAAAATGACTTTGCACTGAGCTTCAGGCACACAGATTCCATCATTCTGGATATTGTTTTCATTCTGGGGCTGGAAGAGGTTAACAAATACTGTACAACCAAGCAAGTTTGAGGGTAGATTCCATCTATGCCCAAGGCACCATGGACTAAGTTCAAAATCATAATTAGAATCAGTTCCATCACTTTTTGTTATCACATTAAAAAAAAAATACCCAATGAACAGTTTATTTGAAATTGATATTTTTTGAGATTAGCTTCAATTCAAAGAGTTGATATTTTCCACCAAGACACATTTTCATAACAAAATTTATCAAAATCTCCTAGTGATCTGTGAAAAGAGGAGCAGCAAGTTGCTAATGTCAGCTCATGGGAAGCCCTGTGAGCAGGGGGAAGGATTGATGACAAGATTGATCACTCCCTAGTCCCTAGATTATCAACTCCCTAGTTCTTTTAAGGGTCAGTTTTGTATCTCTGCTAATTTAATTTATGCTTTTCCTTACATTTAGATCCTATCTGAGTGTCTTGACAGAGGCAGTAAGAGAAGCAGGGGAACTGCTTAATCTGGTCAAAAGTAAAAAAAAACCTTCCCACAACCCCAGCTGGGATTAAGAGAACAGGCACATTAATGCTGGATAATTTAGGGGTTTGCAAACAAGAGAGAAAAATAATAAGAAAAAATCTGAATATAGAAATTCAGAAAGATACTCCAATATGAGAGGGCATAAGAAAGGAGAGGAGCAGACCAGGGACAGTCATCAGCACAGGAAAATCTATGGCATAGGCTTACAAAAAAAATTATGAGAAAAAAAAAGACAAAAAACAATACAAAGAGAGCATTTCCAGGTTTACACAGAGCAACAAATAGCAGGTGCAAGAGCAATTTTAAAAATATATTTAATTTCTTCTATTTGTTCAGATAACCTGGACACATTGTTTATAAAAAAACTGTATTTAAGACCCAATGCAGTTGTTCTTTTCAGCATAAAACAACTTACCAATCACGCTTAAAGCATCAGCCTACATGAAAATTTACTTTATCCTTCCCAAATTGGGAGTTACATTTAAAAATTAATTTTCCAAGACTACAGCAGTTTTTTCATTGGATTTTGACTTGGCAACATTTTAGTATCCCAGTAGTTAATTGCCAGTTTCAATGGGAATTCACATATATGTTGTGATACCTATGTGTTAATAAAAGAGCCCTTTATATAACTATACACACTGCTTGAATGTTTAAAAACTGCAAGAGCTGCTGTGCAGAGAGATAATGAGATAACTGAGCTTCATGGTGTGAATTTACATTCCAGTGCAGAGACCAAAACACAAAACTAATCTACAGCCCACCATCAACACACAGAAAGGCAGATTGCTGTTGTGCACCATAAAAGGCTCACAAACAAGACATGATTATCATTAGATTTGTAATGAGAACTGAAAGAAATGATCATTAGTCTAAGTCTGTATAACTAATAGAAAAACCTCTGGTTGAGTATTTGGACTGTCCTTTATAAATACCATGGCAGCAGGGAGGCTGAGGAGAATCAAGGCTGGAGGAAGCTCTGAGCAACCTGGTCTAGTGCAAGGTGCTCCTGCCCAAGGCAGGGATTGCAACTAGAAGAGCTTTAAGATCCCTTTTATCCCAAACCATTTCATGATTCCATGATCTCCATGCTTTACTGGATAAGGAAAAGGCTGAGGTACAAAATTCCTTCTTTGCCTCAGTCTCCAAGAGCAAGAGCAGTTGTCCTCCAGGTACCCAACCCTCAGAGCTGAAGGGCAGGGATGGGAGCAGAATGAAGCTCCCAAAATTGTCCCTACTCCAGTCACTCATGTATTTATAGAATACTTTTTTAATTGTTTTTTTATGGTAGTTGTCAGTTTAAGTTCTAGCGAGACTTTGGCCCTTGCAATTTCCTTCCTGCATGACCTCCAAACATCCTTGTAGCTCTCCTGAGCTGCCTGTCCCTTTTCACAAAGGTCACAGACTCTCCTTTTTTGCCCAAGGTCCAGCCAAATTCTCTGTTCAGTCAGGTGAATATTGAATAAATAACATTTATATTTTAAAATAAAGAGCTACTTAAAACCATGAAGTCCACCAAAAACAGATGAAAGGAAGTAGAGGTGACATATTTTTGAAGAAAAAAACACATGTATTTCATCACATAGTGTAGAAATCACATATGAACAGAGCTTAAGAACTGACTTATCTACAACTAAAACATTAAAAAAAAAAAAAAAAGGCACAGCTCTGAAAGTCAATTGGAACAATTACAGATGAATGAGATTTGCAAACATCCTGAATCAAAATCAGTGGAGAGCCTACAATTTTGTTTTTAGTAGATATAGAAATAATTCTCAATTCCATCAGCTTTACAGAACAGGCTCCTTTTCCCATGTTCATATATAAACAGCAGTTGGAGTATTTCACAGATCTAAAGTCTAAAAAGAATTTGTCTCTGATAAAGGGATTAAAACAGAGAGAACAAGATAGCTGGAGATCAGAATGCTATAATTTGACACATCTCAGAGGAAAGCAGAGCCTGCTATTTGATTATAACATTTTATATTCCCTCACTCTGTAAAGTAATAGTGGCCTTTGTAGTATGTGAAAAATGTACTTCAGACAAAGATGTGTTCAAAATGGTAAATGGAAAGGCAATAAATTAAAGCCTTTTCTATACTGACTAAGCATCTTT
The DNA here is from genome assembly GCA_024500445.1 of Entomyzon cyanotis. Taxonomy (NCBI): domain Eukaryota; kingdom Metazoa; phylum Chordata; class Aves; order Passeriformes; family Meliphagidae; genus Entomyzon; species Entomyzon cyanotis. Next base: position 3,430,357 of record JAKEPQ010000146.1, on the reverse strand, counting down.
TAGGAGTCAGATATTAGGAAGTATATTTCAAATTTTCATGCTGTCACTTTTAATACTTCTTTCATCGAATACCACTTTCTGAAACCATATCCAAAATTAAAGCCTAATCTGTATGGGAGAAAGAAGCTTTTACACAACTTTTGAAGTTGGATGACCGCCACGGAAAATGCAGTCAAAAATAAAGAACACAGAACAAAACGTACTGCAGGCAAATAGGAGGACTGAGCAGGGGGGCAAGGAAGACGCCCAGATAAAGTTTATTGCTCCAAGAACTGCTTGTGTCGTTCTCATTAAATGCCACTGGGTAATCATGGAATGTTTTGGGTTGGGAGTAACCTTAAAGTTCATCTTGTTCCACCCTCTGCCATGGCCAGGGACACTTTCCATTACATCAGGCTGCTCTGAGCCCTATCCAACCTGGCCTCAAACCCTTCCAGGGGCAGCATCTTGGTTTAAGACCACTTAAAAAGGCGAGCACTCAAAAATGAGTTACCTCCCCTTAATTCCAACCAATCCCTTTCCACCAAGAAGGAACAAATATGAGTAGATGTAAGTAAAAAAAATTAACAGTTTACTAACAAAGGGAACAGCAACACACAAAAGATATCAGTAAATAATGCTAGATACAAAACTGCCCAGTCTCACAACCCTCACGGACACGAAGTGAGACACAAAACGCTGGAATTATCATTCCCAAATGGCGCCTGCCTGAGGCGGCTGTGCAGCTGAGGGACAAAGGGGAGGTGGCGTCACAGCTTCACCCTGCAAAATGGCAGCCGCTGCCCTCAGGAACAAAGAGACAACATGGCAGCAACACGTACCAGAAATGCCAGAGCCCACAGGGCAGTTCCAGAGGCAGAGGAGGATTTTCCAGCCCGTTTGGGGCCTGAACCTCTGCTGGTGATTGCTGCTGCCATTTCCAGGCCCTGCCGCTGTGCTGTGGTGTGTGGGGATAAAAGGGCCTTCCTGTCTGCTCAGGGACACTGAGACCTAACCCCAGGAACTCCTCGCTTTTCTCACTGCCACCAGAGCTTGCCAAGTTCACCTCGAAACAGTGTCTAATTGTGAAGTGCATCTTTACCGGTGGCTGTGGTTGCAAACCCTGAACAACCACCTCTGAAGCAGAGCTCCTGCCTTCAGCAGAAGCTACCATGAAAGGAAGATGCTCTGCGGCAGCCACAGCTTCTCTGGGCAGCTTGTGCCAGGCCTCACCTCCCTCACAGCAGAGATTTTCCCCTAATATCGCATCTAAACCTGCCATTGCTCCTTCTAGCTAAGTAGAAATAATCCTGGTAACATGGATCCCAACCCAAGATGCCTGTATCTTAGATAAATCACAGATGTATTTTACAATTACATTGTGAACACTCAATGTTCACAGTGAGGTCAAAAACCTCACTTTTTTATATTGAATTCCTTTACAAAACTTACTCAATGGAAAGAAATCTTTTTGTCAAAAGTTGTTAGTAATTCTTTTTTTCCCTGTATGTGTGTAAACATCCCAAAGTCACTCTGTGATTTTTTAACTAATTTTCCAGTTAGTTTTTGAAAAACTCAAAATTCACAGTTCAGTGATGGAAGCATAAAGCAATGACCAAATCTCAAGCCTATCTTCTTGACTTTCTCCCTCCACTAAGCTGCTTCCCAATTTAAATATCCCAGACAAAGTCTCTGCACCTCTCCAGATCTCCCACCAGTTTTCCTATCCATCATTAGACAACTGGTGAAACGCTCAGCTCCTTTGCTCTGCTAAAAACTTCCATCACTGGCCTACACAGTCATCTGAGGTCACTCCTGTGCCAAGCTAAAAGGAATTTCCTTCCAAACACTTTTGATCTGACAGCCTAAAATAACTGATTTTCCAGTTCAAAGTGTGACTCAAACTTTTCCTTTTTCATTTCCTTCTTTTTTTTCTTTTTTTTTTTTTTTAATGCCGAAGAAAAAGAATTTCAGTTCAGAATTTCTGCCTAATGAATCAACAGTGATTTCATCTCCAGCACTTGGCTGTGACTCAGAGGATGTTTCAGTAACACATAAATCAGAACAGCTTCAAAAGGGGAGGTCGAGATGCTCACCCTGTGGTGCTCTGCAGCTTCACAGAACTGTTCTGAGGGGTCAGAGACTTCAGCTCCATCTCCACATTGAATTACACAAAGAGGGAACATAAATACAGATTTCATGCATGGTGGAAATCTCCTTGCAGAACATTGCTCACAGTTAGCTCAAAACTTAATTGAAAAGGCTGTACATTAAATGTTGCTGAGGATTACTCACTGTGGATTAAGCCTACCCAGTTTGGGAATTACTGCTGGAAGACAGAGCAGGAGAAGATAACTGCCTGTGGTACCTATTCCAATTTGTAAGAGCTTTTTTTTTAATTATTTATTATTATTATTGTTTTTTAAATTTAAATCCTAGTGAAACTGTTCTCCAAATTTGACCTGAATTCAGAAATTTCATGCATACTAATGGGTGGTGGAGTTAAATATTTACTGCAAAACATGGCCTAGTTACAATCCCTTGACAGGGACATTTTTTTATCTTTTAATTCTGCTGCATTTCTGCACTCCTTTCTCAAATAAAACCTTTCTTAACAGAAATATTACTTCCAAAAGAACAAAGTAATTTGAGGATCGAATTTTAAAATTCAAGTCAAATATTTCTGGAAGAAACACAATTTCTGTAACTTCCAGTTTGTGAGTATAATTTTATTTCTGACAACTGTCAGAAGTTGACATCTTAAAGCAATTTTATTCTTCCCTGATATAAAGCCACAATAGTAGTAAAATCTCCAAGAAAGGCAATATAAATAAATATAGCATAAAAAACCACCAAATATATTAATTTATATTACTTTTCAAACTTTTATCACTGCTTTTGCAAAATTTGTCTCAAACTGTCATGTTCAGGCAATACATCAAACACCAACTACCCTCTGTAACAAACATACCCAGGAAATGTAAGTCACCATAAATTTAAACTAACATGAGCCCTAAACAAAATACTGGAAAGTGAAATGAATACCAGAAAAGCTCCAGCCAAGGCTGGAACAGAAATAAATCTTTTGGAAATGGCACAGAGAAGAAGCAAAGGCTCTCAGAGAGTCAGCTGGATTTACCAAGAACCAGTATCACCAGCAGTTCTCCCCAACAGCCTAAAACATGTGTATAGAAAATCACAAAATCATGGAATGGTTTGGGTTGGAAGGGATCTTAAAAGACCGTTTATTTCCAACCCCCTGCCATGAGCAGGGATGCCTGTATGGATTTCATTTTTCTCTACTTTTAGTTCCCTCCTTAAGGATCAATCCTGATCAGCTGCAGAGGGAAAAAGGATGAGGCACTGGTGCTGTTGGGTTTGTTTCACAGAAAGATAAAAGGGTTTGGGTTAGAAGGGATTTTGAAGGTCATCTACTCTGTCCCCTTGCAATCAACAGGGACATCTTCACCTAGACCAGGATGCCCACAGCCCTGTCCAACCTGCCTATGAATATTTCCAGTGATGGGGCATTCACCATCTTTTTGGGCAGACAGTTCCAGTGTCTCATGGAATGATAAAATAGTGAGTATTGAGTACCTGATGTGTGTGGTCAGATGTATTTACAAACTATATATATATAAAAATATATATACATACCCATATACATACATACAAGCTATATATATGTATATGATACATATAACATATATTTATATGTATAATCTGTATATGTGTGTTTGTGTTCATGTGCCTACTGGAAACACAGGATCAGTCTCATCCCAGTTTGGAACTGAAACCATGGAGCTGCAGCAGCCTCACTCCTGGTTTTGGGAACACCTGACACCACTTTTCAGTATAGAAATTCTTGGAGATGCTCTACAACACCTGCTTTTTCATCAGAAGTGTGTTAAATCATTTCAGAAAAGGAATTTTAATGTCTTTCTGCAGCTCAGTTCAAGGAGAGCTGAAAGATATTTAATGGATGGAAAAGAGTCTGAAAGAGGCAGCATTAGGGTGTTTGCATGGAATGACATTTAGAGTGCCAGATTTCTGAGGAGGAACATTGCAAACACAAATAACAATTGAAGTCACTTCCAGCTGTAACAAGCAATTCAAAAGAGATAAGGAATATTTTTTATTAACAAGGTAAGAGTTTTCAGGCCACAGCTCCAGGAACTTGCTGAATAGAAGACTTTCAAATCTTGGTGCTCAAAGCTTTCAGACCAGGCAAGAGCCATCAGCCAGACAAAAGGCAAGTTGCAGAGCACCTCATCACAGATATTATTGGAAAAAAAAAAAAGAATGTGTTTATTGTATACATAGGTTCTTTCAAAAGTGCAGCCCAAGATTCATTTTCCCAGTAGCAGGACTACCCACATTCCCCACTTCACCTTTCAGAACAAACAGAAATTCTAGATTTTCCAAAAACCTGCTCTCCACTAATTGCTTTCCTTATACAGTTTTTTCTCTGTTAAGAGCTAGCACACACTAACTTCTATAAGCAAAAAAAAGTTCTCATATGCTTCAGTGAAAAGGTTTATAAATAAACATAGGGAGAACATATGTTTAAGTGAAAAGAGCAGGGGGTTTTCCCCTAAAAAATATTCTCTAGATTCTAGAGGAAATTATTCTAGATTCTCTGTTTTTCTCTAGAAACCATCTTTAATAGGATTTACTTTTAAAACTTCCTTCAAAAAGTTTTCAAAATTAGATGGTTAAAAGCATTAAAGCACTAAAATTATTATTATTTTTAAGTGTGTTCCATCAGAGAGAAAACATTGCCAAGAAAGTTAACGTCACTTTTGTGTCTCAGATGTTCACCCATAATTTCAAGCTTACAGATAGTCACAGAGTACATGGATCAAATTCTTTTTTTATAATGTCCATAAATTTGCATGAACAAAAAATTAAGTCTACTTCAACTTTACCCTGTCTTCAAACACAAGAAAAACATCAACAGCTATTTTCTGTCCCTTGATTGAAGCATGAATTTCAGATTAGGGTGTGAAATTTTATCTGCCATGCTTGAAAAGCAAAACGTTTAAAACACAACAACCAGCTGCTGGACTAAATCATGTTTTTAATGGAAGTTTCAGCTATATGCCAGAAAACTTCCAGGAAAATTACATTAAAATCAGCCAGTCACGAGCACATACCTAGAGACAGACATTGCCAAAGCCATTTACCAGACAGAATAAATTTACATGAATATGACCTATTTCCTTGTGTTGCTTTCTGCAGCATCCCAGACAGCCTCTTAATAAATTTAATCAAACCTGAGCCCAGGTGGACCTGCAGGTCTTGACAGATTTTTGTGTCAATCATGGCCTGAATTTCTCCTCCACAGGGAATTTCCTTCTTCTCTACTGATCAATAGAAGGCCAGTTGCATTTAGAGACCTATGCTGTGAGTGTAGCACATACTGTACTTTTTATTCCTGTAAGTTCTTCGCTTTCCTGCACTTTTCAGGCTTTGAATTTTCACTCTTTATGGTCACAGAGTCATGGCATGGTTTGGGTTGGAAGAGACCTCACCCATCATCCAGTTCTAACCCCTGCCATGGGCAAAGGTCTGTCTGCTTTCCCTCCTCTCTGATATAAAAAGACATGAATGATAAACACCCACATTTCCCAGGTCTCCTTTGACGCCCACCTGGGAGATCTTTTACACAATTCTGAAAATATCAGAATAAACACCACCCAGCAAAGCATTCAATGGCCCAGCAACTGAAAAAATGCACTTAGATGGTGTAGAACTATAAGGACAAAGTGCTCCTACTATGGAATCATTACGAGATACACAGATACACACACAGAGCTTCAGGCATAAAATCCTTTCTTTTTGCTCTCTGTGTTTACAGAACCCAGCTTTGTAAATCAAACCAGTTGATCACCAGAGTTTTCTACAGCATATAGAATTTACTCTTCCACACTACAGAAGTAACAAGAACCTCAACACCACAGGCACTCTCATTCATTCCAAAGCATTTTGCAAATGATACAGAGCATTTGTTCCACACCTATCAATGGAAAGCAAGAGTCCCTGGAGTGAACTGCTGCCTTTAATAGTATGTAAGAGTCCCCAGCAAAGCAGGGCAGGAAATGAGGAGCACACCCAGAGCCAGCTGCAACTGCCGGAGACATTTTTAGGTTGATGATGTAATTATCCCAGCTGGAAGCCAGCCAGGAAATCAGCCAGGAAAACACAGCCTCAGTTCATTAATCCAACTCTTTATGCCACTGAGCTAAACATATCATTTCACGTCGCAGCAGGGCTGCTCTCGTTTACACGGCTTGTGGGTGCTAATAATGGTGTGTGGTGTCTCCTGCTCTCCTCATTATGGCAGCGTGTTGAACAGCCCCAAAAAAAGCTGCTCCACTTTTCTGACAGGCTTTTTTCCTAGCCTGCCGTGTTGACAAGAGATGAATGTCTCTGTCATTCTGTGTAACACTGTTTAAGATCTTTTTTTCTCCTCTCTGCTCCTTCGTTGTTGTTTGGGTTTTTTTATTAAATATAGGTTAAAAAAAGAAGAGTGAAAGTCTTACTGTCACTTAAAAAGTCAGAAATTCAGTCTAGATAAAGAGTGTGCAACAGTTTAGGTTGATGCCTCTAACTCAGTAGAAGGCTCCTGAGGAGAAGCTGAATCAGCATTGTAAACCCAAAAGGGTGAGTGTCATGAATTCAGAGAGATCATGAGCACTCTGAAGATGCTGAGCTACAACTTGACACAACACAAAATAAGTCATGTACGCAACAGGAAACTGAAGCAGTTGGCAAATGAAAATTAATGCCAGAAGAGCCAGGCATCAGCATTTAAAAATCTAAAAACAAACAAAACAAAACAAAACAAAACCAAAAAAAAACACAAACAACAAAAAAATCCACAAAACCCAAAAAAAACCCCAACCAAACAAAAAACAACAAAAAAAACCCAAAGAAAAAGAACACCCAGCAAAAAAAAAAATCAACAAAACCCACAAACCCCCATTAGATTATTGGAGTATCATTGTACACAGAGCATACAGCAAATACTTAATTTATTCTGACATACTGGCAATTGAATATTTAAGGAAACCCAAACCACACAGGAACAGGAAAACAGTGAAATCAAATATACATACAGTGGAGAGGAGGAAAAAATAGCCTTGGGATCGAGTACATTGGAATAGTCACTAATCAGTGCTTATATACACAAAATTTAACCCTGCCTTCTCATATGATCACTTCAGCCCAATTTTCACAAGATGAAAAAAACATAATATGAGTTCTAGGAGAGTAACACACTGAAAATCAGTACTTTTCACCCAAATCCTTTAGACTCTGTTTGAAATCTCAGTTGGAGATCTCTCAGTGTTGTTCTAAAACCCAGGGCTGATGATACTGGCAGATGGTATCTTTAGATTATAAGACTTACAATGGAATAAACCTGAAAGGTACTTAATTCTGCTGCAATAAAGATAATTACAATCAAAGTCAACAAAACTGAGTATTTTTTAATGCACATATATTGAAAACATATTTTTCCCCTACTACACAGGTAAATTTGAAAGCATCTGATACCCATTTTATCTTTTGAAGGAAAATTGTCAGATGATATCGTGAAAATCCATTTATTTTATCAACAACACCCAGAAAATAATTCCCTTAATACTGCTATTATCTCAGTATTTTCAGGCTTTAATATTTTTTTTTATATATTTGAAACCACCAGTAATGCTATATTGCTGTTTTATCTGGCTGATAATTGGTAGATTGTTCAGAAACATATGTGCCATAACACTACTTCCACATTTGCACCCACAGGCTTCAAACCACTGCTCAGATTTAGCCAAGTGAAAAAAACAATGTCATTCTGTCACCCAGCAGAATAAAAAACAGGCTGAAACTGAAACAAGAAGCTTTGGCACTGGGCAAAGCTTCTGTCCCATCAAGCCTCTTGTCCCACATACCTTGTTTTCGAACATCTTCCACAGCAGCAACCAACTCCTCCTTGAGATCCTGGCTCTCTTTAGCAATTTGGTCTCCTTTCTCCAAGAAGTTTTGAGTGGCCTGTTCCACTGAGGCAGCCAAAACATGAGCCTTCTTAGAGCGCCCTTTCTTCTTGCCCGACGGTCCCTTATTGCTCGTGTTCACAAGTGTTGTTACCTTTGGGCAAGAAAAACAAGTTTTTGTCAGTTTGAACAATTCCCCAGCTATGAATAGGAACACCTAATTCAATACTCACGCTATTTGCTGTGCCCTGGAAGGGAGGTGGTGGTTACATGTTTTGAATAGATAGAATTGGAAGTAGAAAATCCAGCAGCACATCCCTCAAAGGAGGGTTTTCCTTTTAACCTCTCCTCAGTCTGGGCTAAGAAAATCACAGCTAAGCAGCAAAAAGAAAAAGATAAGAACCAGGCACGGCAGTGCAGTGGTGCCAAAGCATCGTTTTTGTCACTGGTTTTCATTTTTAGAAAATGAAGGAGCTGATAAAATGGAACCTGAACACACAAGGGTCAGAAACCATTCAAAAAGCAATTGTCCCTTGAGATAATGTACTGTCAGTGACATGCAAGTGGTGACAAAAACATTGTGCCTGTTTTCCGGACGTGACAGGTATGCAAAGATGACACAGGTTAAAACTCTTTGCCTTAGCATTGCTTCACTACATTCCTAATATTTTGTCATAAAACCACAGCAGGCAGTGAAATGATCCAATCAGTATTTAAACAGAAGGAAACTCTGCTTCCACGTTTGCAGTATCTCCTGAAGGAATTCTTTATTGAGCTGTCAATAAACTGATTAATGAAGGAATCCTGCATGACTCCAGCAGTGCCAGGCTGCTGCTCTGTAAAACAGCAATACTGAATTGGATATTATTGGGTGTTAAATGCACAGAAAACCAGCAATGGATCCATAATGCTCAGGGATGTAATTCTCCTGAACCAGGATACAAACCAGGGCACTTGAAGTGTTGTCTCAGTGTTGTAAGACATAAATTTGCTGTAAGAAAATAAATGCCTTTGCAATAGGGACATTTCACTAAAAACCAAAGTATTTTTAAAAAGTTTGAAAATTCATTGTCATCTCACCCCTGTCACCAGAAGAGTGAAAAGGCCTTTGGTACAGTTTTGACCAAAAAGCCTTTTACCATGCTCTTTGTGCTACATTTTTTTGCTCTTTAAGCTAGTTTTTTTTTTTTCCAAATCACACCTAAAAACTACAGACTATGGAAGAATAAATATATGTACCTATATCTATATCTATCTATAGCTGTAGCTATATATATAATCAGGGCTTGAAAACACCATATGCATGGATTCCTTGGGAGAAAAAAATATATTCCAGAGCCCTCTTTCAGGAAGGAGTATGCCTGGCTACTGGAATGTGGTATTAATCCATCATATGGAGGGGTTTTTTTCCACAATTTATATCCAGAAATAATATTTTCTTTATTAGCTTTCCCTTGCAAATATTCCTTGTGAAATTTCCTGGAGATCCTTTCATAGTTGATCGTTGTCATTGGCATCTAATTATGGACACCTACAGAAATGCAAAGAAATCTAAAGCACCATCAAACAATAAGAAAAGTTGATCAGAACTTCCCAGTATGGAAATAATTATAAATTTAAATAGAATATTTAATGGTCTTTTCTTTAAGGCTTTTTTGAAATAAGACAATTGCTTTGCCCTATGCTGCCTAACATGCAGGAATAGAGAAAAATCACTTAAATTATCTCCAAATGCTCAAAATATTCTCAGTTAATGATCTCTGTGTCAGTCTGTGTAGAGCAGATGAACATTTGCAGGTCCTAGAGATGAAGAGGATCCAGCACGGGCAGAAAACCTTTGCTAACTCTCTGAGCTGCTGAGTCCAGAACTAACACAGCCCACAGGAAATTCCAAATTGCCACAGAAGATGGAGATTTTTGCTACCACTTCTTACAACACACAGGTAGGAAACAGCACCCCCAAAGTAAATCATCTTTTTCAAAAGGAAATGCTGATAGATTCTGCTTGATCCCAATTCCTTCATAGAAGTTTTGCTGCTCTTCCTATTTATTTTGTTTCTAGCATTAAAAAAAAATTAAATTCCCATCATGTCAAAAGCTGGGACTAAAATGTAACCATGGAAGAGTCTAAGATGTGGCAGCAAGAGAGCAGAAGAGCATGAGTGGTGCTGGAGAAATTGTTTGCCAATGAAGCTCAATGATTTGTAAATTTGAAGCAGAGGCTTTAAAATTTTAAACAAGATCTACTGGCATAAAATCCAAGAAAAGCAATATCTCACTGCCCTCTAATCAACAGCATTCAGATAAAGCAAGGAGAGAAATCATTCTCCATGTGGGGTTAGGACATTCCCTTAGAAAAGGGCAATTCTGGATTCCAGTCCCTGCACCAACAGGTTGGGCTGTGGATAATACAGAGCTCTTACAGGAAGAAAACACTCATAAAAGCTGAAATCTTGCCCTTTTGCACACCTTGTTTCAGCATCTTCAAATACATTAAATTACCAGTTGAAAGGCTAAAAAAGAGCAGTCAGTCTCTTCCAAAATTAGAATTCCTGCTCAGGAAAGTCAGCTTGGGATCGGGCAAAGGGGAATGAAGGCTCCTGGCACAGTGACAGAAAAATCCATGGCATATTAGTTTCTTTCCCATTTTTTAAAAGCCAATAACTTACAAATTTAATAAATTTTATAAATTGAATGGAAAAAAATGAAGACAAAATAATAATTGCCTTTTATCCTATTAACATAGCTCAGTCTTCCAGCAGGGTTTTACAGCTAACTGTTTTAATTTAAATATCTTACCCCACCTATACTGGTACAAAGGAAAGAATGTCTCTATCAGCTTCTGTTACTAATTAATGCAGAAGTCACCCAAAATTCTGTACAATTATCAAATATATCACTTGATAATTACCATAAGCTCATTTGGCAGCCCTGTAATGATCCTGGCTTTGTGATCACACTAGGGAACCATGCTCTCTTATTTTATTAAAGAAGCTCCACACAGTCCTAGCACAGATCTCTGCTGGAAAAACCGAATTTCACTAATTAATAGTTCAGCTCCATCCTGAATTAAGGCCTCCTAACCCAGCTCCAGCAGCACAAAAGGAAGGTGAGGATGTCTTTGCTGAGAGCAGAGAATTCTATTAGCATGGATTTCCCAATGGCAGAAGCCATGTGCAGGCAGGGAATGCCAGAAGTGAAAGGGGATAGAGCTGATCACACACTCAATAAATTAATCCCCTGTCAGCAGCTCCAGCTCACAGAAGAACATTCCTGGCTCTCTGAATTGAACTGTCTTCCCTACACATTTCTGAAAGGGGTGGACCACAACTTTAAGAGTTGTAATTCTGCCCCTCTGACTTCTCTTTCCTCAATCTCTGCTCGAGTTGCATTAGTTACCCAAGGCTTTCCATAACCACATTAAAAATATGCATATATTGACAATTCTTTAGGAAAACACTGATGGGCTTTTTTTTAAAAAAATAACACTGCTAATCCTTGTGGTTTCTCACTGGGACAGATGCCTTGGTGCTGTTTTTTCAGCACAAGACTGGGTGATGAAAGGATTGAGAATAGCCCTTTGGAGAAAGGCTTGGGGACGCTGGTGGCACATGGCAGGGGGACTGCACCTTAAAGGTCTCTTCCAGCACAAATCTTTCTACGATTCTGTGATTCTGCAAATTTAAATATCAATGACAGAGGCTGTTGGAGTTTTTTCTGGAGGGTGGGCAGCAATTATTTGTTTCTTTGTTTCTAATAAACCAAAGCAGGCAAGTAAAACAGCTCTGCGAACATGTCCATTATGAAAACCATTCACACAAATACTTGGCTCTGCTTGTGACAGGTAAGATCAATGTAAAAGGGTTTCTCTGAAAGATCACTAATTATTTGCAAAAAAAAAAAAAAAATTCACTATTCTCCCATATGCCACTTGTATTTTCAAGTAAGTATTACTTGTTCTTCCCCGTGGCATTTCTTGAATGTGAACAGCTACGAGTTATTCCTCCCTTCTCATACACTCAAAGATCACCAAGGTGCTGGAAACACTCAATGACCTGAGCAAAGACAGCCCTGACATTTCAGTGGAAGTGCCTTTTCACTTCTGGATACCAGCTGTCCTTCCAATCCACTGCACCACCACACTGCCTCACTGGTTGTACAATGGTATCATCCCCCTGAGCACTCAAAATCCTCTTTCCAAAAGAAGTTTATTTCATTAAAGGAAAAAAAAAATCATCACAACTGTCTGGAAAACAAAACCAAACCCTCTTTTTCTGAACTGTCTCATGGCTGGGTTTGGCTTTTTTTGTTTCCTTTGGCAGAAGAGTTTATAAATACCAAATTTCAAAACACCCGGTGAGAGAAGCAGATTGTGTTGTGGCTTAAAGCACCAGCATGGCTGTAGGAAGACCTGATTTGATTCTCTGCTCAAAATGAGGTGGAGAACAGACCTGAGCACTGTGTTTGTGACCTTCACTTGGACCATCCAGGAGCAGAGCAAACAGAGGTGGAATTTTGCCATATAAATTCCTGGCTCTGCATACCAAAGACTGAAGTTATGATGTGGCTCTCAGCAGTAGCTCATTAGCTGATTCCACTCCAACTGCAAGGAATTACTGAGCAAAATTCAGGAGAAAATGCTTTCAACGACTACTTTTTATTCACATACAAAACAGAAAAGCAGCTAAATTGGATTTTTTCCATATTTGTGCAGAGGAGCAGATAACTTGTTGGGTTTTTTCCCATATTTGTCCTTATTCTCTAGTGCCACACAAAAAAAAAGCTTTTTCTCTATTACACCAATATGTGTGAACACAGATGTTCTGCTGAGCATGATTCAGCCTGTAATATAACTCCATTTTTTGATAATAACTGTTCTCCAATTTTCCCTATCAACTTGAGTAATTTGCCACTGTCCTTACCCCATAAATCATAACAGCTTACATAATTAACTCTTGTAATTATCTCCGCACGATTAGCACCAGCTGTCTACCTAATTCATAAAACCCAAATTCTCTTTCTATTCTATATGGATATTTGGATTCTCATTGATGAATAGAACTTTGCCTGAATTCCAGTGGTTTAACCCAGCTTTTTGTACTCCTTCCAGCTCCCCTCAGTGTTTGCAAACACCTGCAGGTTGGAGGAATTCAGGAATAAGCAGACTACTCTCTCTAATGTATAAATTATTAGCTGGGGTGCTAAAAAATGCCAGTGACACACCTACCTTTGGCTGGGAAGCACACAGATAACAGAGGCAACACTGATTAGAGGCAGGATATTTTAATCCAGTGTAGCTTGAGGACAGCAAGCAGCTCAGATTCACATTTCTGCTGCCAATTGCTAATTCCTGAGCCAATTTGCATACTTCTATTCTGTCCACATGATGTACCTTTAGGATGTAATTTGGAGATAGCAACGCCGCTGCTGTTAATTTGTATTTTTCTTATCAGTGCTCCCACCACGGGAAGAGGTTTACATCCTGGCCAGTGCGAATGAATATTATATAAGGCACTTCTAAAGTTCTTTGGGAAGTATTTTTAAGTTCTTCAGCAAGTATGCTTTCTCAGTGGAATTTCTGACTACTTGTTATGCTATCAAAACCAATAAAAAATAAATAAACCACCCCACACTTACTTTCCTCCTACAAATCTTCCCGAAAAACTATCAAAAGTTTCTACAACAGACATGCAAACCTGAAATATGTTTCTACAAAACATACTGTTAAGAAGAAGAAGAATAGAAAAACACAATTAAATGAAGAATCATGGTTATGTTCCTCCTACAAATCTTCATGAAAAATTTATACAACAGCCATGAAAACCTGCAGTATGGTTTCACCGACTCTTCCCACAACTGAAACAAGAATCAATTATATAAATTAATTAAGCCAATAAAATATCTCCCATAATACAATTTGCCTCTAATTTGTAATAAATTAGGAGCAAAGATTCTTAAATTCTCCTTTTGTGACACATTTCTCCTGTTAATTGGCACTAAAGGACTGTGATGCTAATTAGAAGGCAAATATGAATTCCAGGAGTTACCTGGTAAACAGGAAAAAGAGATTATGTTAATATTCCACTGATGAAAGACAGAAGATTTATATTCCTGGGGTTTCCCAAGGATTCACTTGCTCCTGTTCATTCCTTGAGGTTCCTCACACCATGCAATTCCCAGCTGGTAACTCCAAGAGTTGAACCTCTCCTGGAACTGGCAGCACAAGCAGCAACATCCATTACAAGATTCCCTCTGTGCTGGCAGGATTGCAAAACCTCACTTTTAAGAACTAAACAATCCCATTCCTGCAGAAAGGTTTCCAATATCTTGTTAGGATTTTGGCAATTCTAGCTTTTGCCAAGCCAGAAAAGTTTAAGCAGGTGTTCAGTTGGAGAAACTACACATTCTTTAGCAAAACTATTGGCTTAATCTGACTCCTAAAAAAATCTGTTCACTGCCTTTAATGCAAGTAAAAGTCAAACTTTAAGATATTCCTCTCAATTTGTAATTCACTGTGGGTTGTCTATTTGCACAAAAGGGATCGATCCCAGTCAAGTCCAACAGTCCAAACAGCTAAAGACAGCACAGAACCCACAGATTCCCATTATTTCATTTTTTAGGTTACACCAAGAGAGTTAGGCTGTACCACTTCAAAAATTCCTGTCTGTGATTTGTGTTAAACACGTATTTCCTGTCATCTCTTTCTTCCTTATTCATAGGAGTAGTTCACGATTACACTAAGATGAAAAGAGGAACAAGAATTCTTCCCCACACAATGGCATAATTTTGGCAGGATGATCATTTTAGGATCATGAATGGAGGTGGGGGGAGAAACAGCATTGTCTTGGGGTTAAGAAATGTGGGTTTGAAGTTCCTCAGGCTCAGCAGAGAAGTGAACTAAATCTTTTATCTACCTCTGTGGGTGACCACCTTAACACCTGGGATTTTTCATAAGAAGGTGGGTGGCAGCACCAGTATGGTTAGGATTGAAATGAAAAGAATGAGCCATTTTTTTAACCCTGAAGGAAGATTTAAGACTAATTCCAAGCAAACTTGTGCTCTATTAATCACCATGTGATATAAGCTCCCCTCTGCAGGCTCAGAGTTCAGCACATAAATTGTGGACAGGGATGGGATTTCAAAAAGCTCCTTTTCACATCTCTCCCACAACTTCTGAATCTCACTCCTAAGAATCTTCTCTTCTCTTCCTCTCCTCTCCTCTCCTCTCCTCTCCTCTCCTCTCCTCTCCTCTCCTCTCCTCTCCTCTCCTCTCCTCTCCTCTCCTCTCCTCTCCTCCCTCTCCTCTCCTCTCCTCTCCTCTCCTCTCCTCCTCTCCTCTCCTCTCCTCTCCTCTCCTCTCCTCTCCTCTCTCTCCTCTCCTCTCCTCTCCTCTCCTCTCCTCTCCTCTCCTCTCCTCTCCTCTCCTCTCCTCTCCTCTCCTCTCCTCTCCTCTCCTTTCTCCATGTGTTGAAAAGGAAAACTAATCATGTAACCTCTGTTTATGGACTGCACTCCCAGAGCTGGGTGCCTGAACAGACTTGGCATCTCCAAACCTTTGAGTCTTCCAAAGCTTGAAATCAAGGCTCCCTCTGGGTTTTATACAGCATAGATTGAATTTTAATTGGAGCAACATTTGGAGACACAAATCCCTCCTGCTTGTGATGCTGCCACTATCTTCCTTCTGTTTCTCATTGTCCAAGTGAGACAACATCACGTATCCATGTGGGAATTAAAAATGTTGAAACCACTAAAGGCAAAGTTATTTGGCTGCAAATGATCATCTCTGTGCAACTCAGCAGTGGTTTCACAGACCACAATTCAAAAAATGCTCCTTTGAAGAGTAAAACATGAAGTTTATCCTACCTCAGCTAAAAATAATCAGAAAGCTGAAGTCTACTTG
Source organism: Entomyzon cyanotis (assembly GCA_024500445.1). NCBI lineage: Eukaryota > Metazoa > Chordata > Aves > Passeriformes > Meliphagidae > Entomyzon > Entomyzon cyanotis. The sequence goes on along the minus strand of JAKEPQ010000146.1, from coordinate 3,414,487 downwards.
ATAATCAGTAAATAAGCATTAAATGCAGTGACCTCAAAGCAGCCAGAAATGTCAACTTCCAATGCTGTGTTAAATGATCTTGGCAACCACTGAGCAGGAATTGAGGATGAAGTAATTTTTTGCATTCAATAACTTTATTTAACTTCTCACAGTTAATAAGTTATTACTACTGCAACCCCCTGCTGACATCTGTTATTTTCCTTGTTAATTAAAACAGTAAATGTCATTGATGCCATAAGTGCGTGTTTTTCTCCCATTTTACCAACTTTTAATCTTGGCCAAAACTTTGTTGCACTACTTTTGGATGTAGGAGAAAAGTCATTATCATCTGCACTTTGCTGTAAGGATATGAATCTAGAAATCTACGTGAATGATAAAGTGAGGAGTACAAAATAAAAAGTATAAAGTAACACCACATTAACTCCAATTCCTTCCAAAACTGAATACAGAGCTAATAGTCAAGATTAAAACCACATCACATGCAAAATGTGAAATACGTAGTCAATAGCTATGAATTATTATCACTAAAGTAAGTCTTGTGATACTTAAGGAGTATCAAAACTAAAAGACTACTGGTATTATGTATTATGTGGGAGAAAATCAACAAGCACGTTTTCATTCCCAAACTCAGAGATATCCACATTAATCCATCAGAAATGAAGCCACTTTGGCCTAAATATTGCTAAGTAGATCCTCAAAATCTCAAAGAAAAAAACAAGACAAGGAAAATACACACATCTGTAGCTGAGTTAGAACCAAATTCAAGAGTATTTATACTCATCTCAAAGTACCAAATCACTTGAGAGCTGTAAAACCAAAAAAATACCAGAAACCTACTTGGCATCAAACTGTCTCCCATTCCACCAACAGCCTTGATTTCTCCTGGTTCTTTAGCAGAATAGAGAAGAAATTCCAAGGGTGTCAGACTGATTCAAGAAGATACTGCATTGAACCACATGAGGGCACACCACACTAGAGTAATAGAAAAACTCCTGTGAAATCCCTGGATTCATTGCACTTTGAGCAGTTTTATTGGAGCTGCAGGAGAGAGCATGAGCCTTGTCACTGTAAACACGCTTGACAAAGGGAAATTCTGAGCTGGTATTTAATGCACTGTTTTCTTGGCACTTGCTGTTGGTTTAAAAATCTGTTAGCAATCTTAAAAGCAGCAGTATTTAAGATGTAGTTATCAAAGGAACTCAACCACAGAGCAGGGAGCAAGTTGTACTGGCTAGGGGGAAAAAAAAAGGAAAAGTGAGATAGCAATTGCTTTAGTGAGGTTCTACAGCTTTTCGTAACCAGTTCTGGGGCTGTGGACTCTCCATCCCTGGAAGTGTCCAAGGCCAGGCTGGAGAGGGTTTGGAGCAACCTGGGATAGTGGAAATTGTCCCTGCCCATGGCAGGGGGTGGAACTGGATGATTTTAAGGTCCCTTTCAACTCCAACCACTCTGTGATTCTATGATTACACTGAGGGAATAAAACAGCTAAAGGTTTTATTTCCTACCTTACTAGATACCACATCTAGAATAGAAACTTCAGTATTATCTTTCCTTAGGTTTTTTTCTCCAGTGACTAAGACATTGTATGAGGAGAAATAACACAAAAGGATTTAAATAACCCTCAACTGGATACCAAAATAAGACAGCAGGCAACTATAAAAACAGGAAGCACAACATTTAAGCTTCTCCCAGGCAGCTGATCTCCCCAGGCTTCCAGCAGCCAAAGAAGAGACGCTGCTGCTCTGACTGAAGGAGCCACCAAGAGTTGCTTCCTCAGGGTAACATTATTGTTTGTGAACTGCCCTAAACAGCACTGAAAACAATCTCATACATCACTAAATACCAAAGGAAAACGATTCCCAGGAGTTTCTGTTTCAGTTAATGTAAAGGACTGTAAGTGAAGGGAGTAAAATATTTCAGACATATGTGGTGAGTTAGTGCTCTGGTTTCCCTGTAACAACTAACATATCTTTTTTTAATGAAAACCTTGCCCATAAAGAACAGCTGAAAACAGAAGCAAGCAATCTTCCACTCTATATGTACACAGATTAAATCAAACTTCCCCCCAGAATGGACACTAGTTAATTTTCAGGGGGTTCTATTTTGAATAGTAAGAATAATAATGAAATTAACTTACTCTTCCTGTCATTCCACAGCACTCAGGCTTATGTTAAGAACAGCAAAGAATATCCTGGTGAGATTGCAAATACAGAGCACCTATGAATTCTCACTCAGAAAGACAGAAGAGAGTATTCCCTGAAGGGTGCTTTATTTAGGTTGTTTATTTTGCACATTTCACACACTGTGTAAAATCTCCATCGCCAACTTAAAATTCCAGAATTGGCACAGAATCACAGAATATCCTGAGCTGGAAGGGACCCAGAAGAATCATCCAGTCCAACTCCTGGCCCTGCACAGACACCCCAACAATCCCACCCTGTGCATCCCTGAGAGAATTGTCCAAACACTCCTGGAGCTCTGGCAGCCTTGGGGCTGTGATCATTCCATGGGGAGCCTGGGCAGTGCCCAGCACCCTCTGGGGCTTCCCAAACCTTTCCCAACATCCAACCTAAACCTGCCCTGACACAGCTCTAGCCATTCCCTTGGGTCCTGTCACTGTCACAGAGGGCAGAGATTGGTGCTGCCCCTGTGCTTCCCCTCCTGAGGAAGCTGCAGACCACGGTGAGGTCTCCCTTCAGTCTCCTCCAGCTGAACAAGCCAAGGGACCTCAGCCACTCCTCAGATGGGTTCTCCTCAAGGCCACCCACCATCTTCATAGCTGTTGTATCCATCATCATAAAAATGATCCACCAAGGCAGGATAAGGATTTGTTCCAGTACTCTAATGCCTGCTTTACTCCTGAGCCCCAAAAAGGACTCAGTACTGAGGACGTGGTCAGAGGGGAGCTCTCACTTCCCTTCACTCTCTATTTATTCTTATGCTAAGCTCACCAAAACAGCTCCATGTAAGTTTGGCCTTCTGTCCCACAATGTTGCTCTCCAGTCTTGTTCCGAATTTTCCAGCAGGACTCTGACATGGATTCCCACAGAGCATGAGACAGTCCTCATGCCAGCTCTACTTTTTGAGGATATCCACCTTCCTCCCACATTGGTGCTGTCTGGACATTCATTGGGGGTGCATTTCACCCCACTGCCCAGACCAATGACAAGACATTCCACAAGGTCAGCTTGACCCCAAGCCCTGCAGAATTCCCTTGTAATTGGTGGCCATCAATCTTCCACCCCCACTACTCAAGTCCAGCAGTCCAGCCAATTTCTGACCTCCTTTGTAGTCCCTGTATCCTCTGAAACGTTGTAGAGAGACTGAGAAGGCAAAGCCTGTATTTCATCTACGTTTCTTTCTATTGTGTACCTTGTGTGCAGCAATACAGAAAAAAAGAGAGCTATCCTAAAAAAAACCAACAAAAAACCCAGAAAAAGAACAGAATTGTGTTATTACAAATAACTTGTGTGAGGGATTTGATGGAGTCTGTGGAAAGGTTGCTTTGCTTTGTGCATTTTGGGGTTTTTTTTAATAGCAACTGACTGAGCTTTCCACTCATTACTATTCAGCTAAAGTGAGCCACAAAGCCATCTTTGATGGTCATACACAGGGTGTATTTGCCCCTGGAGAACAACCACCTCACCCACTTCAGGGGTCACACATCACTTTTCATGCATTACAAGTGTAATTCCATGCACTACAAGGGCAATACTAGAGCACTGACACAGAATCATGGAATGGTTAGGCATGGAAGGGACTTTAAAGACTATTCAATTCCACCCATGACATGGCAGGGACACCTTGCACTGTCCCAGGTTGTTCCAAGCCCTGTCCAACCTGGCCTTGGACACTTCCAGGGATCCAGGGGCAGCCACAGCGTCTCTGGGAAATCTGTGCCAGGGCCTCATAGGAAAGAATTTCCTCCCAATATCTAACCTAAATTTCATCTCTCTCAGTCTGAACCCTTTACTCCTTGTCCTACCACTACAGCTCCTGATGAAAATCCCACTCTGGCCTCCCTGTAGCCCCTTGGAAACTGAAAGGTGCTGTGAGGTCTCCACACAATCTCTCCAGCCCCAACTCTCTCAGCCCATGTTCACAGCAGAGGTGCTCTGCTCCCCTTATCAACTCCATGGCCTCCTCCAGTCTTGTTCCAACAGTTCCATGTCCTTCCTACATTGAGGGCACCCCAAATACACCCAGCACTTCAGCTGGGGTCCCACAAGAGCAGAGTGAAGGGGGAGAATCACCTCCCTCGACCCACACTCCTTTGGACACTTACTTATTTTGGAATTTCATCCCTGGGGACCTGCCAAGGCAGTGGAGATGCTAACTCAAACAGCTTGTTGCTGTTCAGAGTCAGAATTCTGGACATGGCTGAAGAGAACATTTCCAGAAACCTCCTCTGGTTGAACCAGAAGTAAGGACTGCCTTTCTCCGTGGCTTTGCCAGGAACTGATCCATCTCTGTCCTCCTCCTGCTGTTCTAGATTTTTTTTGTCAGAAGAACAGACAGCAGCAACATCATCCCACACAGAACTAACAGCTACTTGTGTCCCACACACTCCACAGACAGATCTAGTTGAGAAGACATCAACATTTTTTTTTTCCCTTTGTTTGTTTCAACAGAGCCATGAGTAATACACCTAATTATGCCTCTGCATATGGTACCTAAACCTTCCTCATCACCCCAGCACTAGGCATTTGTCTGCCTACCTGATCCCTGAATTTGGGGTTGTGTTTTTCTCCCCCATGGCAAAGTTTAGGTTATTTGCCCCTCCTGCTGCAAATTAAATAGTCCTTCCTAACCCACCGTTTCCTGCTATTGCCACCATCAGCATCGATTTTCTGAATAACAGTTACAACAGTAACTCTGGATTAAACTTAACCCCATGGTGAGGGAAAAAACAAAATCACAAAATTTGAAGGAAAATAACCTCAACTGGCAGTGACAGCCAGGAAAAGTCTTAGAAATGTAAAAGAAAAGAATCTGATATAAATTCCCAGCACTAAGTGGCAATTGGCAGAAGAGAACAGCAGGTGCCAAAGAGAAGTTGGTATGTCTGAAACACAAAGTGACATTAAATTGGTTTTCAGCTCGTTCTGGCTAAAGCAAAGAGACACAAAATAAGCTTTTTATTAAAACCCAAATGCATTAATTAACACTAAATATATGGACTTCAGGCTGTATTTGTAAGAATAAGCTATGTAAAAAAGATGTCATCCTTAACAGCATATAATTCCATACTACATTTTAACAACAATTATCTCAGTAGGCTATTACTGCTAAAAATTAAGAAAGAAAAAGAGCAGATCTTTTCAGTCAGCTTCTTAACAAGCACGTCTAAACTGTTTCCTTTAATTATTAAAAGGAAAGCCTTTAAAAAATGCCAAAATTCTCCAACATAACTGTTAGAGAACACAAAACCCTGTAGCACAAATTTCCTTCCCCACTAAATACTGCTCAAGCAAAGAATGGTTGTTCTTCACAAATGCTACTTAGAAATGTTAAAAACCACCCAACGTAAGTCTTTGGGGATGCAGTTTGATTTCTCTGCCTTCAGAGCAACACATAAAGTCAGTAGAAATCTGTACATCTCTAAGCAGCAAAAAAACCCCACAAGGACTGACTCACAAAAAGTCCAAAAACTTGCAAATAAATGCAGCTGAATGTACAATATGAGGAGTTTTAGGCAGTTACAACAGGGAATGTGTAACAGCTTGTAAAAATACTATCCATAGTATAACCTAGGAGACACTAGAGACTGGGAATAGGAATATTAAGATTAGTATCTATGAGTGGAAATGTTTGTTAAGTACCACAGTCAAAGCAGGAAAAAAGGATTAAAAGAACAAGCATTTAGTCAAACTAAACACAAAAACTCTTCCTCTCTGCCACTTGAAAGCTCACACATTAGGCTAAGTACTACTCCCACTGCTGTTTCAAGGAGTGTGTTTGTACTTGGGTTGGGTATTGTTTGTGTTCTTTTATCTTAGATATAATGAACCTCTTTTTATTAACCGTGTTAATTGATTGAAGTTTAATTTAAATATGAATGCATCTCCTGCACTGTTTCTTGAGAAATTCTCATTTTTGCTATTTGCTGTAAACTATATGAATATCATTATCAAGAAAGGAAGAGGAAACCTGATTTTCCTTTTTTCTTTTTCTTTTTTTCTTTTTTTTTTTTTTTGTTCTGAACAACACAGTTCTGAGTCATTACAGAAAAAAAAATCCCTTATAACTGCAAAGGGAATTACATTTCTGTAGTATAAGATCAATCCAGGTACATTCTGGAGTGCGCTAACAGAAGGCAGTTTGCTATTAAATCACTTTAGAAGATAATTCTACCTCACTGAACAAAACCCTCACTAAGATTTATCTATCAAGGCAAATTCTATAATTTGTTATTTATGGGGATTATCCACCAGGATGACAGAATGATAAGTAATTGAAACCAATACTTTCTTTAATGCAAATCTATGAAGTTTTGGAAGTGCCACCAGGATAAGAGAGATATAAAAAGCTATTTATTTGATTGTTACAAAACTGTACTGGAAAGATTCCCTGCCAGAGCTGTCACTGCATCTCCTCTTCCCCAAGAACAGCTGGTTTTTTTTATCTGCAGCCCCAACAAGGATCTTTTTTAGGCAGCAGCATTGGCCCATCATGAACAGCAGTCAATGATTGCAGCTGCTGGTCCTGCTGCACCAGCAACCACAACCACACCAGATTTCCACCTGCATCAAATAAATCGATTTATTCACCACCTGATCAAGTTAGACTCATGCAAAGCCTGCTATGGCAAATCACTGTGAATTTAAAATCAGGACCAAGTTGCTCAAATTACTTAATATCCACAATAATATACTGTCAGTCAGCAGAAGTAAGAGCCCTTATGCAAAGATTGGTTGTATCACTTCAGTATTTAGATATTGTTTAGGATTTAGCTATCAAAAATTATGATCTTGCACCTTTTCCATTCAATATGTAAATATTGGAGGCATTCCATCTTCAAAGGTTTTTTGGTGGTTTTTTTTTTTTAAATTCTTGACATTTAAAATAAAACAAAGGTAGAAAGAGTAAATGAACTTACATTTAGTGCAGGACAACACATTCAGACTATTTCTATCTATTGAAACACTACATTTAAAAATGCAGTCAAGATTGTACTGCAAGCTGGTTTTGCTCTTTTGTTCCAATTATTTACTTTCTCTTAGTACTTTTTGCCTCAAGTTTTCTCATTAAAGAAAAACAGCCAAACCTTTCCTGTACACACAAGTTTCTGTGAGAAAGTGCTAATTAAATGGTGTTTTCCTAGGAACTAGCATTAAGGATTGAAAAATAAATGTCAGTCTTACAAATTATACTTATTTATCACTATTTATTAACTAAATCATTTAGTATTTCAAATGCCTGTTTTTAAGTTTGAAGGTCTTTGTTAAGTGAACTGGTTTTTCAATCAATTTTAGGCGAAATAAATGTGATTTGCTATGTTGACAAACTGTGGAAAGGTGGAAGGAGATTTTAGAAGTAGGTGTGGGAGTGGGATAGAGAAAAGCAAACACCTAACCAAGGTTGTTGGGGTGTTTGAGGGTTTGTTGGATTGTTTTTAATACTGAACTGGAAGAAAAAAATAAGAAACACAACCCGCAGAAAACCCTTTTGAAAGGTTTGATCAGTTCCACATTATACAAGGAAAAGGAAAAACTGCTCAGTGAATTTATTTCAGCCAAATAAAAGTATCAGCACTCTGAAATTGAAGGAAATTATGAGATTCCTCTAACCTCCATACTTTACTGTCCAAACCAAGAAGCTGTATTTTGATACAAACTGCTAAGTAAACTTTTTTTTTAACTGGTTGGTCAGATTGCTTCTGAAACAGGAAAATACCATCTCCAGAAAACAAAAATCTATTCATTTATGGTGAAGTGTTGAAAGTTAATTCACAACTTCAAGAGAAACTTGGAAGAAGGAGAATCTCACTGCACTCATCCCAGCAGAGTCACACAGGTCTGCAGCAGAGGGACAGTGCTTGAAAACACATCCAGAGTTATTCAGAGTTATTAATTTGTGAAGGAATTGCTGTCAGCTGACACAAAACTCTCTAAAGCTTGACAAACATCTCAGCAACCACCCTGAAAACATCAGCAATGAAGAAGGACGAGTCCAGAAAGAACAAGCATCTTTTCTGGAAGTATTTATTTTAAATTAAGAATGGGATTACACACATTGGATAGCAGCAAATGTTTGTTTTCAGGAAGATAAATAGATTGCTGTGCCACACAAGAATAATTAGGAAGGTTTACATTTCCTGGGTGTCATCCTCTCTTTTCTAATATTCCTCCATGTATTCCGGATTTGTTGTTATTGTTGATTGGAATAATTCGAAAAATTTTCCCCCGTGACTGTGAATACTAATTAATTAGAATAAAATCAGGAGGAATGGTTCCATTCTTAAGCAACTAAATTAACCCAGGTCAGCACCCAGAGATTTCAGGCAGTATTAAACAAGTGGAAACTGTTTTTATTAATATATTCCAATTTCCAGAAGAATCAGAAGCTGCTCAGTACTGGAATAACCATTGATATGTTTATTCTCCTCCAAAAGCTTGCTTGGGGATTCAGATTTCACAGCAAATGTTGTGGGTATTTTTTTTTTAAATAATATTGACTACAAAGTAGATAAGATTAAATTAAATTACATGTAAAGAAAAAACCATAGTATAACATGAAAACAAGGGGCAAACAACAAACTTTGCCTCTAAATGAGGCAGGATTTGCCTTTAAATGACAGATGTTGTTTTACAAACACAATTCACACACAGAACACCTTCAGTATTCCCCATATGTGTCACACCAAGCACACTCAGAGCCTAAATCTAAATAACCTGATGTTTTCCCACACAGGCAAATGCAGGTGGAAGTAATACATTCAGGAGGCTAAAATATTCACTTTTATTCATAAAAGAAACTGGAGTCACAGAAAAGACATCAAATTAGACAACCTCAGACAATTACCATAGAAACCCACTTACATCTGTTAAATATTTTTGGCCAGCAAACGAATTCAAGTAGTTAAGTATTTATGATCTCTTAAACACAATCTGTTAGAGACAGAGAAACGATTAACTTTAATATTTGACTGCACAAGCAAAGGTGTTCACACCCATTAACTCTCAAAACCCAAAGCATTTCCTATTTATCCCCAGAGGCTCTGAAGGCTTTTGGAGCATCCTTGATATATTCTGCAGCCCCAGCAGAGGCTGGGAAGGGACTGAACCCAAAGAGGTGACTTTCTTCATTAGGCACGTGGAGCTTCTGGCTGAGTAATGAATCCCAACTTTGCTCTGGCTGACTCGGGGGCACAGCTTGCACTCCAAGATAAAATCCCCATTTAAAATCCTGTTGCCACGAGAAGAGCTGCTGATTTATCTCCAGACGATAAATTCCCTGGTTTTTAAGGAGGCATTAGGTTGCTTATTAGTCTCAAAACTTGAGCACCAGCTCAGGGGGAAGCCAGAACTTCCTCAGCAAGGATATTTAGGCTCTTTCAGACTAAGTGGAAAGGAATGATTTGTTAGGAGAATAAGAAGCCTCAGTGCTGACCTGAAACTATGCAGTATCTAAAAATAATAAAAATGAAAACCTACACATACACACACTTCAGGAGCACATTCCTTCCTTCTGTTTAACACAGAGGACAGAATCATCCTTTCAGAGACAAAATTCTCACAAAATTCTTCAGAAAAAGGCAAAACACCATGAAGACTCCCACAATATTTAGTTAAAATTACATTTCTCATTATTTCTGGTTATCAATCTCTGCGTGAAGACAGTGTGGTTGTTTATTCTTGACCCAGACCTTGATCTCCATCCCACCACTTAATAAAAATCTTACAGCTTTCTTAGACTAACAGAGTCAGACAATCTTTTTCTTCTAAAAGGAAAATCTCTTCAGAACTCAAATGGGAGAAAGGTCAAAAAAAGCATCATAAGCTTTCCTGCTTGCTCTATGACAAAAATCTTAATATTATGCCTTGTGTTTGTTCACTTTTTTTTTTCCCCCAGGAAATTGCTCAGACTGTAGTCATAACCTTTCCCAAACCCCAGAATAATATAACTCAATAATAAATGTAATTAAAATGTAACAGCTAAGATCCCTGGACCCAAGATCTTACACGCAGAGTATCTCTGCTCATCAAAGGTCTCCATCAGTTTTTCTAACTCCTCTCAGGCCTGTGATAGAGATCTTCAAGTAAAATACTTCAGCCTTCAAATGTAGCTGAAGGATAATAAATAAAGGTACAAAACAAATACAAGGACATAGGAATAAAAGGACATAGGAAACCTACCAGAGAACTCAAGAACAATTCTGGCATTTGATATATGAATAAAGTGGAAAGGAAACAGATGGCACAGTATGCATAAAATCCACTATTATGCTAATGAAATTAATCAAACTAAAGCTGACCACAAAGAAGCACAGAGGACACTTGCTGCATTTAGGGATAAAATGGGAGACAAACTTCAATGCTAAAATGAAAAGCTATGCACAGAGAGGAAAAAACAAGGATATACATAAAGCTGTGGCTGTTTCAAAGAGATGCTGGGAATGCCACTACTCACTGATGGTCAGGAAGGCAAAGGAATGAAATTCAGCAAAACAGACAAAAAAATCATACTGGCACCATGGAAAAGGTGTAAAAATACTTGGGCTGTCTCACTCCAAAACAGAAGCAGCTCCACCTCTCTGCCCTTCCCAGCAGTGGCACAGCAGAATCAGTTTTAAAGGCCTTGAAATGTCCCCAAGCTGCACCAGAGGAGGTTTAGGTGAGAGATCAGGAAAAGGTTCTTCACAGAAAGGGCTGTCCAGCATTAGAACAGGCTGTGCAGGGCAGTGGTGGAGTCACCATCCCTGGAAGTGTTCAGAAAACACGTGGATGTGGCACTTGGGGACACAATTTATTGCTGAAGGTGGTGGTGCTGGGTTGATGGTTGGACTCAATGATCTTCCAGGTCTTTTCCAACTTTAATGATTCTGTGATTCCATGAATATCATCCACTGCATGACTTCCTTGGGAAATCTGTTGTAATGCTTCCCTAGTCTTACTAGAGGAGAGCTTTTTCTGATATCATTCTGCAAAATCTTCCCCTTTGGAAATTAAGTCTATTATTTCTCTTCCTACCCATTCCTGCCACAGAGAACAAATTGTCCCATTCCCTCCTCCTGTATTTGAGAACTGCTACACTCCACTCACCTTTCCTTAGAATAACTGCTCCAGTTTGTCCCATCTTTCACAGAAAGTCATGTTTTCCAGATTTCTAATCTTTGTTATCACTCTTACCTAGACCCCATGCAACTGTTCAAATCTTTCCTCAATGCAGGGCTTAAACTGAGCATCAGATCAAATCTTGGGGGGCAGGACCTGGAAGGAATATTTTGCAGGAAGGTTTCTTTCTGATCTACAGCTGAATTTAGTGTTCAGTAAATCATGACACTCTTGCCATGCTCATCTCTGAGCCACTGCCATTCGTTGTCTCCTCTGCAGTGGCAGCTCACTGATGTGCATTTATGCAGTTCATTATACATGGCCAAATGCAGAGCTTTCTAATTGTCTGCACTGAATTACATTGTATATTCTCAGATTATCATCTGCAGTTTGCCAAGGTTATGTTGACTCCTCATTCTGTCTCCCAGCAGGATTCCAGCCCCAGGTGAAGCTTGATGTTCTCTGCAAAGGCAGAGGGTGTCTCTCCATTCTAGACCTTTAGTTCAAATAGTGACAAAACCAGAATACCATGTGGCTGACACAGCTTTATTGACAGTGAAAACAGGTAGTAAATCTCATTCCATAGCAGCTGCACCTAAACCAAGGCTTCCCCCTGAGAATGTCACTTCAGGCAATATGAAAAGTTTTAATGAAGTCAAGATACACAGCACCAAGTACCTGAGACAGGAGGCAACTGCAAAAATCCGCATTTCTTATACCCTGTACAAACACCACAAAAAGTGCTGGCAAGAACTAGCTGAGAATCAAACCACTGCCCCAAAAAACAGGCAGTGGAACTGGAACAAAAAACTGAGGGAGGAGGGTGACTGGAGAGAGCAAACCTTCCTCCCTGCACACATCCCTTTGTGAAATCTTCACCAATTTCCTGTTCTACCTCCTTTTTTACAAAGTCTGAGGAAGTCTTGGCTCTTGAAAATCAGTGGTCCAAGGACAGTGATCTCTGAAAATGCATCAAGCCAAGGCATCTCCCACATCCAGCTTCTCCTGGACACTGCAGAAGACAGGAGATATGGCAAACTCCAGCCTGACATACATCTTATCAGAGCATCCATCCTCGAGGGGTTTTTGCTGATTTTTAACAGGACTTTGCCTCTAAAAGGACCTGCCTGGACCCAACAGCTAATAATTCCCATGTCAGTGTGTTATCCTGTCAAAAGGTTGGAAGAAAATTTCAATAGAACCGATTTTTGCCACCAAAAAATTATTTCTTGGCTACCAGAGTGCAAAAAAACCATATTCAGCCCCACCTGAAAAATCTGTGCAAGAATGGCCTAGAAACTGGGTCGTTCAGCTGCACGGATATGTTCAGAAATGGCCATAAATCTGCCCAGATCTCCACTGCATTTCCCAGTGAATAAAGCAGAGGTGTGTTAGAGCAGCTGAATGAGTGATGTAAAACATTCCTCATGTGCTGTGCCAGGGTGTGACACAAACACCTCTGCTGCAGCATCATTTTAATTACCTTTTTGCTGTCTCTGCATAGGTAAGGCCATGCCGTGGAATTTTTATTATAACATGTAAAAAAAGGCCAGAATTTCAAAGCTTGATTATCTCTTTTAGCAAAATACAGTTGTTGTTTTTTTTTTAAAAAGGGTTTATCCATCATGCTTCTGCACAAGGAAAAGCACTTCCGTTCATTCCATCTTTGAATAATTTGATTTTACATTTGTGTGTCAGAATCTGTACCTAAAAGCGCATGTGATTTAAAATAAATCTAGGGATACTTGTGGAATCTACAAGGTAAAACTTTTATCAGCCCTAATGCTTTTTAAAAATGTATTTTATAGGCAATTTCCTGTCGCACATTAACAGCAAAGTTAACATAAATGTTTAAAATATTTTTACACAACTATAAAAAGAATTAAGATTATATCACTTAAGAAAAATGTCTCTTTAGTAGAGCTACAAAAATCAATCCAGGACAGTCCTATTGATTTCCACTATCACAGGCTAAAAGGAAGTAGATCTTATTTCCCCCCCCCTTTTTTTTTTTTTTTTTAATTCTTTTAACTGGCACTTTTCCATAGCAAGCAACAACTAAAAAGAAAGAGAGGACTGAAAATTCCAGTTCTTAACAGGCAAGAATTTCAAAGAAAACCTGTACCCAGGATGGCCCTTAAGTATGTCCTTAGCACTAAACAAGCATTTGCAGTAAAATTAGTAGGAGTTTCAATTGCTTTCATAGATCAAGTGAATAAAAATGAACCAGCAAGTCCCAGAGCCATGCAACAGAACTGTAAGATAGCATGTTATAAATGCCACAGTATTTCTCACAGTACAACCTTGTAAGGACCAGAAAGCAGAAAATTTAATTCCTCTCAGCTCATAAACAAATAAGTAGAGAATATTAGACTTGAAACAATCTGCTACCAATATTCTGCTTTCAAGTATTTATGGATTTGCATGAAATTGTATCTTCCTTCTTGCTCCAGTTTCACATTCTGGATATTGATATTACACTACATTTTTGTGAAGAGGATCATCAACAGTGGTTTTACCATTTCCGACCAGCATCACTCAAAACTGGGTTTTTTCCATTATTTTAAAGCCTGTTTGCTCAGCAGACCCAGTGTCCCCACCTCGTGCACCACAGACCTGTGATTTAGGAAGGCACAGAGGGACAACAGGCTGCCTAGTGTGGAATTGGCTGCTTTGGCTTTTAATTCCACCTTGAAAATATTCCAAAACGTGGCCAAGTGATTTCCACACCTCCCTACTGCAGAAACCTCACAATGAACAACAAACAGCAACAATTCAAATGCTCACAGGTCTGTTTCTCAATGTCTTCGTTTTTCAGGTTATAAAAAACCACTGCTTTCAGTAATGCAGATCTTAAATCAGCAGTGTTTGTATAACTTGATAATCAGAGAATCACAGAATCATGGAGTGGTTTGGGTTGGAAGGGACCTTGAAGATCATCTCATTCCAACCCCTTACCATGTTCAGGGACACCTTCCACTATCCCAGGTTGCTCCAATCCCTGTCCAGCCTGGCCTTGGACACTTCCAGGGATCCAGGGGCAGCCACAGCTTCTCTGGGCACCCTGTGCCAGGGCCTCACCAATAATAAAATAATCCCTGAAAATATTCCAATTTTGGATGAGCTGATAAAGTTTGGGTAAAAATAATGTATTCTCATTGTAAACTACTGCAGGGCAACCATGCCAGGAGAGAACAAACTCCAACAAAAACCTACGGAACAAACACAGAAATCTTCTTTAAAGCACACTGGTGTATCAACCCTGCTGCACCACAGCACCTCAAACGTGTCACACAACAGCAAGCTCTCATCTGAGCTCCAAAAATTTCCAATTGCCTGCGGCATCCTCCAAATACTTGAGGGTTTGTTGTTTTTCTTCTTTCACGAAGTAAGACGACTGCTCAGCTGTCTCATCCAGCAATGTTTTATTCCAATCAGCCCCTCAGAAAGCAAGGCAAAGGCAGGCCAGGTTCTCATTATGACTAGATTTTGCTGATCTTTTAGACGCACATGGTAAGAGACTCAGGGAGAATGTTGTTGTCATAAAAATTTACCTTGGGAGGAAAAATCTGCAAGCAGTTTCTTTGTTTTGGATGAAGTGCTCAGAGTAAGTCAGACAAGGCTGTTCATTGAGCACCTGTTCCACGAGCATTTCAGCCACTGAACTGTTGTGATTTCCCAGATCCCAATCCATTTCCCCCAGCTCACCCAGTTCCCATCCCTCCAGCTGCACAAGGACTGCCTGGCTCACTGGGCTCCCATGGGAATGGATCAGGTGCCTTATGCTCCCCTGGGTGGAACTTTATTTTGATTTTATTACAAAAATAAAGGGTGTGCTAAATGAATAAATAGGATACAGCAAACAGAAATGCCTGATAAACAGTGAACCATCGTTTGCATTTCATCTCCAAGTAGAAGCAATTTTAGAATGTTAACTAGGCTGGGGATAAATAAAATACAATAAAATGTATCCCCCTTACATGAGGGAAAAATATACAAAACATATTTTCTGAAGTCATTTAGAACAATTAGAACAGCATCAAACAATCTGATTCAGTAAATTTTTTTTTCTTTTTCTTCCTTCCCCACCCTCCTTTGTGAGTGTGGATGGATTACCCTCCTCTAAAAGGCTTCCTTTCCTATAAAAGGAAAAATGTTTGAGTAATGTGTGAATTCTGCCATAAAATAATTGAGCATTCAAGGCTAAGGTGGTTAATCAGACTTGATCAATACAGTCAACACAGCATGTTGACTTGATCAATATGGAAAATGTAATGCAAATTGCAATTATTTTGTTTTCCATACATGCACCTTGTGTCAAGACAGAATCTTAACTAAATCCAAAATCTATTAAACCTAAATCTGGACTAAGTCTCAGAAACATCTGAAACACAGAGATTTATTTACTTCAAAACAAAATGTGCCAAACCAGAATAAAACACAATAAAGAAGCCTCAGATCATGTTTTTAATGTGGAGTTCTCCAGTAACCTCTATAAGATTTACTAAAGTAAGACCACAATAAATAAATTTACAAGGACAAGCAACAGCATAAAAATCTCATGAAAACCAAAAATGAGTTGTGCAGTAGTATAAAACAAAATTACAAATGTTAATAAAGGCTTTATGAATATCAAGTTTCCCACATATTCTCAGTGGACAAAAGTGGGACTCAATGACTCCAGCAAAAGGCACATTTTGATGGCACAATTAAGGTTTTGATGGTTCCACCCTATGGAAATGGAAACGCTGGAAGCCAGCATAGGCTTCCCTGCTGGACTTCTGTGCTATGAGATGCTGATTACACATCTTCATTTTCTGGCTCAATAAGCTTCTTGCAGAGTGCTCAGGAAGTGTGGTGACAAATGCATCACCTCACAGAGTGCACAGTGACAGCTCCACATCCCCACCCAGACAAACCTCACACTGGTTTAGAGCAACCACCAACCAGGAAATCAATAAGATAATGCTCTGTACAGCTCTGGGGAGTGAGAGGGAGAAAAAGGACATAAAAAATGATATATTGCATTCAATTTTAGATCTTCCTCTGAAGCCTCAGCTTCCTGATATCCACATCAGTAAAAGACACATTAGAAAAGCTATTGACTCACTGCAACTGAGTTGACTCATCCAGAGTGTGCATTACCTGTGTATTTGCCAGCAACTCAACGTGAAATTTGCAACTAAATTTTCAGTTCAGACTGCCAGCTCTACAGAACAATTGTAACTTGACTGACTTTCCAATGAATGAAGGAGTTTCTTTGAAAAAGCCTCATGAAACTCAATATACGACCAGTGGATGAATCCAGACCCAACAGGCTGTTAACCTGGAACAATTCTCTCCAAACCAGGTAATTCTAAACTAATAAATGCAACCCTGCTGATTTCTGCCCTTTCCTGTAATAAAAACACAGGAATCCAAAAGCTGCGTCAGAGTCAAGGGTAAAGAAGAACCTGGAACCAGATGTTACCATGGGAGCCTTAAGGAACATTGACACAATGACTGCAAAAGCAAAGACCTCCTTAAAAATTTGGCAGAGAAAATCAAGGACCACCACAGAGTGTGGCCTGAAGAAAGAAATAACAAGCTCTGGGTTTAAATTAGCAGTGATTTTTTTTTTTCCTTTTTTTTAAAGCAATGATTCTGAAAAAGAATTTAGAGTACCTAGGTCTTATAACCAAGAAGAATAGGGAGGAAGAAAAAAAAAGAGAAGAAATTATCACAGGACCTAGATTGACGATCTAATAACTAGAATTTTTTTGGCCAAGGGAAGTATTTGAAAGAACAGACAAAAATGGTCAAATGGGAGCAGCAAGACAATCCTTTATAAAGCTCACTACAGGAAGCTAAAATCTGAAACTGAACTTCTCACACCTTCACCCCCCAATGCTCTAAAACTGCTTTCCTTTACAAAATTCCGTTCCAAAAGCAATGAGACCTTTAATATTTTCAGCAATTTTCCTTCCAGTTCAAAAATATTTAATTTCACTTTCTTGACTTGCAATTCATAAGTTTTATAGGTATTTTGGAACAGGATGGTGCCTGAGGACAAAACCAAGCGATTGGAAAGAGCAAAGGGCTGGAGAGGAGCCCAGGAGTGTCGCTGTTGAGCGGCTAGCTGAGGACTGACCCAAGTTCTCAGACAAGGAAAGAGAGGAGAAAAGGAAGTTTATTGTTTTGAATTCCATATATATAGAGTTTACAGAGGTGCCCCAGATTGGTCAGCCCGAGACCTCCCCCTAGGCCCAATTGGCCAAGCCCGAACTGACCCAATCCGGAGAAACTGTTTGCAAAACATCCAAACTTTATCTTGTTTATGAAATATAGCAAAATGTTCCCACGGGAAGAACCTGTGCTAGCCACACAGGAGGACGAGGAAGTTACAGAAATTTAAAGATATTTTGTCTTCCCTGTCCCAGCAGCCTTGTGGGAAAGGCTGCAGAAGACTTTTCAAGGATCTATCCCACTTCAAGGCAAATCAGCTTTAGCACCATCACTGTTAATGAAAAGAAAACCTCATTTAGGCATCTTAAAGTTTCTGACATAATTGGTTTCTAACTTCTCTGCTGACAAAAGTAGGTATAAACCCATTATTTGGTTATACACAAAACTCACACAAACTGATTCCCATCTCATTTCCATGAGAGATGTAAAATTAAAAGACCTGTGAATGTTTAAAGTCTTTACTGGCTCATCCAGCCTAAAGGGCTGTTGTTGGGTTGTGAAAATAAAACAGTCACAAAACAAAGAAAAGAATGAAAAAAATAATGAAATAACAGAAAAAAACCCCCCACGAAAGCCAAAAATCCCAAAAAAACCCCAAAGCACAAACCTCACAGCTAGCATCCCTCACAGACTTGGGTAAGTCTACTGAGAAAACTGTACAATCATTTGAAAAAAAGAAAACCACAGTTGTGTAATTTGATTGTATCAGTTTCACTGTTGGACACTTTCAGTTCAGTGAAAAAGGCTGAGAGGTGTGCAGAACAAATGCATTACTAATCTCTCATTAAAGATGTATCAAATATTATGCACTGATCTGCTACACTGAGCTCAAAATTTCAGGCTTCAGTTTCAAAGTGCTTAGTAACTTTTGTTCAGTAAAATTTAAACGCCTGAAAAAGCTCTAGGATGATGATTGTAATAATCATTTCCACTCTTGCAGCTTTGTCTACTGCAAGAAGAAAGTTAATTTTTAAAAGAGACCAAACCCCCTAAAGACCAGTGAAACTGCTGTAATTTTTTACCTGTGTCAAAAGCTATCCTCCCCACCTTTAACAAAAATCTAATGCTACTTTCTACACAATATTCAAAAGAAACTCAAATATAAGTCCAGAGAAGCACTCACAAGATGCCCTTTGAGAGGCTAAAACAAAACCTGACACATGGAGAACCAAGGTGGGAAGACAGCAAAGCCCCTAACATGCTGATGAGGTACCAACCAACATATAAAAATAGAAAATTATGTTCCTAATTTCTTCTGATTGGCCAAGCAAACCAGCAAGGAAGTAGAAATTTCTGTCTCCAGAGCTGTCTGCCACACGGGGAAGGGGACAGATGCTGCTCACAGCCTGGACTTCCTTCTCTGTGTCCAAACACAAGCAAAATTCAATTATTTCATGAATTCCTGAGAGTTGCAATGATGCCATTAAAAATATGCTGCGGATGAGAAGGGTTGTGTGTGAAGTAGCAGTGATTTCTGGCTGGAACTAAATGATGTGACCCTGATACATCCTGAACATTGGAGCTGGAACACTAGAATTCAGAAACTCCAAAATGCAGATATCTATTTGACAGTGAATTTCATCTTCATGAAGTTGCTCATGAGGAAATGCAGGGCAGGGACCATTATAAAATTAACTCACTGATCACAATCAGCACTAAACTGAGGACAAACCTGCACATTTCCAGCTATTTGAGCAAGTATTTCAGTTGTGTCAGACTGAAACTGCTCAAATAAAACCATTTACTTCTCCATAAAGGGTAAAAACACTACCACAGACTGCTAATCCACCACATTCCAACAGTCAACAATATCACATTGCACACACATGAAAGCACTGAGTCCCTCAGTTTAAAACGAAATAAAAACCATAAATATTACAGCTAAGGAAGCATTCAAAGAGATCTTACAGGGTGGAATATAGGAACAAAGCAGATTTAAAGAATATGGACTGAGAAAGCAGAAAAGAAAGAAGAAAAAGAAGATAGATATAGAGATATAGATATAGATATAGGTATATAGATGATATAGATAGATATAGATATAGATATAGATATAGATATAGATATAGATACAGATATAGATGATATAGATATAGATAGATATAGATAGATAGATATAGATTTATACAGGTGTTATGCCTCATGCATGCATTTCCCTCAAATTTTTGAGTCAACTTCCTCGTCAGAAAACTATAATGCTACCTGACAAATAAAGTATTTCAAGCAGAGTAGTTAAAGCTTAATCATTCCTCACTAAGAGTGCAGATTTGTGTAATTCCCGGGGAAAAAAATTAAATACCTTACTACACATCCCCTGGAAACAACTCCATGTTCAGTAGCCATTCAGCACACTAAATTCATTATGCTTCTACATCAACCCCTTCCAAGAGAAATATTTATTATTAGCATGAGCAGATACAATACATTTTCATTAGCAGGGAGCAAGATGAAATGAATCAGAAAAATTAATTCCTGTCGCAAATCTCATTTTTTCCAAAACTCTCTGAAAACTTACAGAGCAACTGTTTGCAGAGGGAGATGAGGATTTAGAGCAAGAAAGGGCACAGGTCTCAGCCTTGTCCAGTGGTGAATCCATCCTGGAGCTGCCTGGAATTGGCTCCATGGACATGGAAGCTTCCAGCAGCTTCTCACTGAGCCCTGTATTCTCCTCACTACCAAAACCTGGCCATGCAAACCCAATATTTTTGGTTTATCCTCTTCCACACTATCGGTTTCTAAAGTGAAAAGTAAGCCGTATTTTAAAATGTTATGTATAACTAATTTCATCTATTTTCATCTTTAAAAGAAATTTATAAAGAGCAATACTCACATAAAGTGTTAAGATTACTTTTTTATGACTACACTTTTTTTGCTAAACACCCTTTTATTCATGAGGGAAGAGAGAAAATTTGAGCAGATAGTCCCTTGTTCCACACTGACCCAAGAAACTAAATGAGAATGAAAATTCTAGTGCTGACTTCATTTGGGATATTAAAAAGAATTAATTTAAAAAATAGATATCTACAAAAAGGAAAATTTCTACTCAGCAGAGAAATATTCCTTGTATATTCATCAAAGGTCATCTGCACAATATTGAATTAATCTGTGTTGAATATGCTAAGCACGAGTTACATATCCTTAATACCCTTGTTATCAATTAGTAAAAGGTTTGAGAAATCTCATCAATGAGTACTAAAGTGCTACACAAGTACAGAGAAATAGACTAAATAAGAGAGAAACCCCACTATATTAAGGGGAAAATATAAATCATTTCATTGAAAGAGACAAGTAGGAGAGGATTATTTCTCCACCGTGTGCTTAAGGCAAAACTGCATCTGAATTTCTCTGGCTGAAAATCAAGCTCTTCTTTAAAACACACCAAAAGCTCAGATTTCTCTAGTTACAAACTACTGCATTTTAGAAAACAGTCACTAAAAAGTCTACTTGGATCCATTAAAAAGAGCACACCCAATGAAATCAATACTCCAAAGAATTTAACATAGGGCACAAACAGCAGTCAAACCAAAAATATCCATGTACCCATGCCCTGAAGCCTCTGAACTGCAAAAAAATCAGTCAGTCTTCAGAAATATGTATTGAAGGGCAATGGAACAAAAACTGCCATTGCTTCTCAGAACATGGATCGTTAGAATTAGGTTAATTACCACCTCAAAGCAAAATCTTGTAATTAGGGTATTATTTTTGTAATTAGGATTATTTTCTATCCTTTCTAACTTCTGCAGACTGATGACACACGCAGCTAATGAAGTTAATGAAAAATAAGAAAGTGAGTCAGATTTTCAGATCACTCCCAAGAACGAAGCTAAGATGGATTACAAACTTCAATATCCAAATTGCTCCCGAAGTCATTAGAAACATACATATTTAATCACACAGGTTGTGTATCTATTTTCTCTTTTCCCTGGCAAATCTGATCGATGACAGAAAACAAGCAGCCCTGCTCCCTGCTTGCTCCCTAATTCAGAAAGAGGGAATGAAGACCCTTTGCTGCAGGGTTTTGTTCTTCCAGTAATTATTTTCCCAGTTTTGCAACTCCTGGTGGATCTAAAGTATCTCAGAGAGTTATTAAGGTTGGAAAAGACCTTTAAGATCACCAAGTCCAACCATCAAGCGAGGAAAACCACCACATTCACCACTAAACCATGCCCTCAAGCTTGGATGTAATTTACACTTTATTTATAGTTTATATTCATTTATCATTTCAGTTTCAAGCCAGAGGATTTTGTCTGATCAAAAAAACTTTTCACTACAAGAAAGCTTTTTGCTGATACACAAACATACTGGTTAAGATGACAATACCTCTTAACTTATTACATTTACTACTGCTCCTGCAAATATCTACTCCAAAATCCCTGCTGAGGGTGTTCAGTGTTTGGATGTTTTAGTTTCAGGGTATGAATGCCATATTCAAGTTTAGTTTAGATTAGAATCCTGAAATATTATTTGCACCATAAGTGCTACCAGAAATAGTCTCAAAATCAATACTCACAGCAAATTTAAGACAATTTCTTTTTAATTGATAAGCCTTTGTATAGATGAAATGCATCCAAAGTCTTTAGGCTTCCATTAAAAGACAAAACCACAGTAATTCACATAATTCTTCTCTGATCTCCTTCCAATTTGTCAACAGCTTTTTTGAAAAGGGGGAATCCTTCCAACAATAATCTCATTAACACTGTGATACAACAACAATAATGCCTCAGTAAATTTACTTTACACCCACCAGCTGATGAACTTAAGGATATTATTATCATGTTATGATGAGCTCCCATTCAGTTGGGTATTTGAAGAGCTCTTTTGAAGTTGCTGCTTAACAAACCATACCAAGACCCTGATCATACAGAATGTGACTAACATTCTTTATTTTTATACATCTGATTCACATTTAGTAATATAAAAACATTTTTTCAAGTTGCCCCCCTGTTAAAGCACTACATGATATGACAAAAACATCCTAGACTTGGAAATATTCCAGTTATATAAATTATTATATTAGAACTCATATCTGCTGCAGTAATTTTGAAGTCTTTAATTTAACCACTGGGAAAAAAAAGATGTGTCAAACACTTTGAGTAAATGAAAGTTTATGATATCAACAAGAATTTCCTTATCAGTCAAAATGAAAATCCATTACTTATTTTGTATCAAGGCCACTGTGTTTTAACTATGCAATCATCTTTTAAAACATAAGGTGATATACCTTTCCTGCTTTAATTAGCATCTTGAACATAAAAGAAGATAATCGTAATTTGCTAGCATATTTGTTGACCTTGAGAAATTTTGGAAGTGACAGGTAGTTCACAAGACATTCTAAAAAAAACCCCAAAACACGTAACTGCTTTTCGAGCAAACTGGGAAGCATCATCTAAAAATGCAACCAAAGCCAATTTTCCCTCAAAACCTTCAGATGTTCCCCTTCTACAGGGATGACCCAAATTAAATCAACAGGACCGTTAAGAACCTGCTGAGTTGTGGATTTGGGGGCATGAAAAAGACTCATCTCTGTTTCGTTAGACCTCTCTATACATCTTCAAGGACACGAGCAGAAGAAAGACACTGCAATAATTAGTTTGATCTTCTTGATTAGAGTTTGGAAATCCCAGGCAAGAACAACATTTTCTGAAAAGTCTTCCATGAAAGCTGCCAGAAAACCATCTGCAAGAATAGAACTGGGCTAGAAAGCTGTCTAGACAAGCTCCAAAGGTGCTATTTCAGGATACAGGATGGAGACAGGATCAGGGACATTCCTGGGCTCCAGCAATGAAACTGCTTGCACTATTTTTCTCTGCACTTACAGGAAAACATTCCTGCCCATGGCAGTGGGTTGGATCAAGGTGGTCTTTCAGGTCCTTTCCAACCAAACCACCCTGTGAAGAAAATGATTTTGTCTGCATCACACAAAGTCAAAAACACTTTCTGGTAACCCCAAGCCACTAATAATTGCCTAATGATGGAGCAAACTGAAGAGTTATCCAATGGATGGAAAATCTAGTATTTAATACAAATAATTACAAATTAGAGCAGGTTCATTTTAGCCATGAGCTTTTTCAGTCACAGCTCACTGCACCTAAGATACTCCCAGCACAATCTGCATTTTCAGCTACAATACACCAGTGACAAATTTTCTAACCATCTTTCCACACTGGCTTGTGCAGCAGGAGAGAAGAAAAAGCAGCAATCATATTGCATTGCTCTGAGTTAAGCACCATTATTCCATAAAAGCAGAACATGAGTAATGGGTGAGACCTAAAGCCCTCTGAGTCCTCATTCTCCCCCTTGCAAATGCC
The DNA here is from genome assembly GCA_024500445.1 of Entomyzon cyanotis. Taxonomy (NCBI): domain Eukaryota; kingdom Metazoa; phylum Chordata; class Aves; order Passeriformes; family Meliphagidae; genus Entomyzon; species Entomyzon cyanotis. Next base: position 3,390,678 of record JAKEPQ010000146.1, on the reverse strand, counting down.
AACCTGCACATGCATAAACTCCAAAGTACAGCACATCCATAAACACCTCCAAACAGTGAATAAAATGGGAGACACAGACTGACAAGGTCCAGACCTTACAGGACACTGCATGCTATAAATACTCTGCAGCTTTCAAGAACAGGAGAGTAAAAATAGAAAAGCGAAGGTTCTCTTAGTACAAAAAGTCTCCATGCTGAGAAGATCCCAACTAGAGCTGTCAGAGAGGCATGGATGTTACTGAATCCAATGGCAAAGGAGAAACAGGGATGGCCAGTGCTTCTTGCAGAATGGTTGAAAAAACATCCTGAAGTAAAAAGGCACCTGGTAGTTCTCAGTTCAGAAATTATTTTAAGTGATCCATTGCACAAAAACAGGACAAGAGGGAAAGAATGGACTCAAGTTGTGCCAGGGGAGGTTTAGATTGCATATCAAGAAAAATTTCTTCACTGAAAGGGTGGTCAAGCAGCACAGCTGCCCAGGGCATTGATGAAGTCCCCATCCCTGGAGGGATTTAAAAGCCCTGCGGATGTGACACTTGGGGACATGGTCAGTGGTGGCCTTGGCAGTGCTGGGAAACAGCTGGACTCGATGATCTTAGAGGGTTTTTCCAACTTAAACAATTGTACAATTCCATAATGCTGGAGAAAGAAAGGAGGATTTTCTTCCTATTCAACATAATAACTTCATAAAAATGTTCAAAGGCCTGTTTCAGTTAGAGGAGAAAAGTTCCATCTTTGTTTTCTGATAGGATTTTCCACTCCCTGACATGAACAGCCATCACCTAATCCATGCCAGGGAAGGCTGGTGCACACTCCAACCTCCCACAAACACCACAGATTTGGGAGTGTTCTGACAGAAAGAGCTTAAACAGAAATTAGATTCACTGTTGGGAGAATAGTCCTGTTCAGTTAAAAAAAAATTAAGTAATATTGACCTAATATTAACCTTATTCTACAACTCAATTGAGCTCGAATGATGAGAAAATAAGCCTTTACAATTCATTTTCCCTTAGGTCTGTCCTGATGACAACTTCAGCTGAATCCAGCTATCATATAAAGAAATTGCTCAAGAACCCTGTGCAATTACTAAAACAAGTGCAACAAAAACAATTATCAGGCAGAAAATGCTCCATTACACAACTTCTCCCAAACTTGTTTCAAATATGCAGAGACAATTGACCAACCCTACAAAAATAAAGCTGTATCCATGCACAGCTGTGGTTCAGATGCAGCTCTCTGACAATATTAATCAATAAATTTCTGGTGGAAAACAGCACACCAGATTTAGGGTTAAAATACATTAAAACCAACTTTAACCAAATGTAAATAATATCCAATTAACTGGAAGGGTTGGGAGTACAGTCGTATTCTTTATGGCAATATAGAAATTTGTCCATTTTCCAAACACACTGTAAAAGGGATTGGATTAGTGACAAGTTCATGAATAGTAACATCAGCCACGATTAACATGATTTTCTACATAGTTTTATTTCGTGTAGTTTATCTGGAATTTTATCTAATGACTTATTTATTTTATAGGTATAAAGCACTTAATTTTACTGAGTGATGCTATTGTATAAAAAAATGCAAAATCATTGATCAATTATTTTTGTCTGCCTTATGATACACTGTTTCTTCCTTTTAGATGCTGTAACGGGCATCTTAAATTTATTGGGAAAAAACCACAAAAAACATGCACTGCAATTCAGAACTGTCTCTTCACAGCAAATGCAGAAGGACAAAAATGTGTCACACTGAAGGAAAACAGAATCAGCCATGAACAATCTGCAACAGGAACGCTCACCATTATTTGTGCTGTTGTTAAACCTCTGCAATAATAAATAACAGCCCAAAAATGTAAAGATCCTGAAAGGCACAACTGCTGCATGGCTCTGGAAATAAAGGCACAGCTGTAAAACAGCCACACTGCTATTTAGAATTCCTGCACAAAACTAATGAAAAGAACCACAGACTGACATTAGAAAATTTAAATCTCAGCAAAAGACCATATCTCATCTTCAAAAACTCAACACAGCTCCTCCATCTTTTCATCTGTGTGTACATATGTGATTATTTTTCGGTGTTTTTCCAAAAACAATTGCGGGGATGTTGCTGATTTACAGTGGGAAGTTATTTGGTTGTTGTCTTTTCTTAACATATATAGATTGTATTCATAACATATTTAATCAGCTCTCAAAACCATCAGAAACAAAAAATATCCCAACTCCTTATGGACAACCTCCAAAAGTCCTATTTTTCAGCTACACATAAAATATCATGTAATTGCAGCTAAAATCTTCCTTTAAAAGTAATTCTTTTTTCTTAGGACAACCATCCACAGTCTAACAAGTAAAATTGCAATCCACTTTGTTTACTATGCATGAAGATGAGAGTAAGAGGCAGCAACCCTTGAGAATATGTCTTCGTTATATATTTCCTTATAAAAATGTCATAGAGTTAAAAAATGTAAGATTTCTAGTTAAAAAAAAAAAAAAAGGTCAGAAAACAGAATTAGCAGTAAATACAATTACCTTACACTTTTAGTTAATTGTGACAGTAAAGCCAGAGAAAAGAAACTTATTTCAATTAGTAATTTTAATGCTGTGGAGAAAAGAATTTCTAATAATTTTTTCAAGCACGTATGTCATAGAAAATCTCCGTAATGGCAGCTTAATGAAAGATGTGACAGGCCAGACCTGCTACTCTTCAAACATGACAACAAGCACTGGGAACACAGGTAAGCCAGCAAGCTCCAATCCTCTCACATCTCTGACAGCCACACAAAGTTTTAATTAGTTTGCTACTTCAGGGCTTCCTAGAATAAATGCAGTTCTGTCATTTCTAATGCATTCTCATGATCAGTTAATGGATTTTAGGATTTTTTTTTTTTTTTTTGCCTCCAGCTCCGACAACCTTCTTGTCTTATAATTTCTTCTAAATCAATTCCTAGGTTATCCATATTTTCTCATCTGGAGCACTAATGAGCTTGTCTAAAATTCACTTTTAATGCACCATTCTCTTCCCCTGACTCACTGAGGTGTTCTTTTTCAAACCCACATCACATTTCTGTATTAATCTCCAAAGTATCAGTAGAAACCAGTGGATGTGCCATCATTTGGAAATCTGTCAGTCATGTGCCTATACATCCACTGACTTCTAAGTTATCAAACTCCCTGGATACAAAAGACTAAATTAGCATTTTTGGAGAGCCCTAAAACTTGTGTAGCCCTAAACCAGTTTTTCCAGCATTGCCCAAAACCATGCACAGCTTGGAGAACAAGAGGGAACTCTGAATATCCAAACAAGAATTATTCTATGGAAATAGGACTGCCTGCACAGGTTGCTCAGGAACTTTTTGCAGCCAAGTTCTGTTGCATTTTGTGGCCATTAAATCTCTCTCTTCTATCCAGTGACCTATTTCAATGACTTAGGGAAGAACTTCCCATTTCTATGATCTCCTCGTTAGGCAGCTATTTTGAATCCACAAGTGGACTTCGGATCTCAAAGCAAACAGGATTAAATACTAATATATTTATTTATTTATTTACTTGCCAAGATAAAGTTTCAAATTAGATGTTCTCTCTCTTGGGGAAGGAAATTGCTTTTAAGTTTTCTGAGGAGATCCAAATCTCTGCCCCTGGAATGTGCACATGGTACCTTGTGGAGGTTGTCACTGCACAGGCAGATTGTGATTGAAGCCCCAGCAGAGGTAAACGAGAGACTATTCCTGACTTGACCAGACTGCAAATGCAATTTCAGGCAGGAAAAAAATAAAAAGTCTTTAAAACTGGGGGTGATCGTTAACTTATCTGAGAAAAACAGAATGAGCAGCTGAATAACTTCAGCTAAAAATGCAACAGATAAACACAATCTGAAGGTAACACATTTTTCATCACTCGGCGCTTTCGTGATTATGTTTGTGTGGCTCATATTAAACATGCTTTAGTCAAACACACTCTATTGGAATCAAAGTAGAGAATGCAAGAAATTAAATACAAGAAATTAAATGATATGTTCAAAAAGGGGTGTTTATATATTCATGTTATCCAGAAACCTATCAAGAAAGGGAATCAGAATGGAAATATTCATAAAAGTTGAATAAAACAATAGCCCAGCATATCTCTACCCTCTCTTGACAGCACTTTATTTTCTCTAGTCTCCTTGACACGCTGCTAAAAGAGAAATGCATTATTCCTCATCAAAATACAATCTTGGGAACATGAGTTTTTATCATTGAAGAAATCTATGTCCTGTAGTTCAGTTTGTAATTTCTTGATTTGCATTTGCTCAAGAGTGCTGTCACAGAAAGATGTAGCTGAGCCCAAAGTCAACCCAGCACCTGGTGAAACTGTGAAGCTACAGTGGTACTTTCCCTTCTTGGCTGATGTTTTCTCTTCTCTGGGCAAAGCAATGGAGAATAAAGCAAAAGGAAAAGAGGAAATTCCCTCACAGAGGACTCAAAAGTAACTTGGGGTTCACAACAGAGTTTGGTGCACAGCAGCTTCACTTGCTGTGCCAACACCAGTGCCAGAATAACAGAGAGTTTGTAACCTCATTTTCAGTTGGTTCCACAGTGAATTCAGGATTTTAGTCTGTCTTTCGTATCAAAAAAATTATCAACATTTATAATGGAAGTTAATTACCATGTTATCACATGTTACCATGTTATTACCATGTTATCCAGCTATGTAGAATGAAAGAATTCTCTCTCCACCTCCAGTCTGTACAGTTGTGCACATGGTTAGAAACTTTCATGTCCAGAATAGTTTGTAGAAAAACAAATTAGTTTTCTTTTTCAAAAACAAAGCAAGACAGCCAGATGTCATTTCTTTAGGAAGTGACTCACTGAAAGAGCACAGGAACCATACAGAGACACACAATCATTTTGGGGGAATTAAAGAAGTAGCTTCCCATTATGAACAGCAGCTCAGGCACAGAAAGGCACCAGACCTCTACACACACTCCTAATGATGGCAGGACAAAATGAATCAGGTTTGAAGAGTTTCTGTAATTTGGATGGTTGGTTTGGTTTTGTTTTTATTTTGAACCTGTCTTTCATGGTGAAATAACAAACCAGGAGCATGTGCTCAGTCAGATCCCTGTCTTAGACTGACTGTTTCATGAGTTTCTAAATTGCTTTACAAGACAGACATAAGCAAATAGTTGTTGCTACTGTTTTCCTGCTCATACTTTGAGACTATAAATTATTTAGAGCAAGAGCTTCCAAACATGTTTGAACAGAGCTTTCCAACAGAGATCACGAACAGAAACTGCTCATGTTTTTATTATCAAATACTATTAAGATAATTCTGTTAAAGGAGTAAATACAGCATCAGGCTGAAGGAAGAAACAAAGCAAACCAAAGCTACTTGCCTGGGTTACAAGTGGCTCCAATAGTCTCTCTACTGTGAGAGTCCTGATTTCCAAACTTTTGGGGTCCCATTTCAAAATGATAGGTGACGTTGCAGAAGTCATACTCCCTGGAACAGACAAAGTTACACCAATTGAGAATTATTAGTGTCATATCCAAATACTGCACAACATTTGTTCAGAGTATAAATATATATATCCACATATAAAATATTCTCCATAATCTTGCTAGTGGTTCCTCTACTCCCAAGAACTCAAGGTGCATCACTGCCACACCCACTGGATGCTTATTTATCACAGTATTCAGCATTTCTTGATTTTGCCTCAAGAAGAGTAATACTTATTTAAAACCTAAATGGGTTCTCTGGACCACCTTAGGCTTAAAAGCTTAAACAAGGCTTAAACTGAAGACAAGAGCAAATTGCTGCCATTTTATTTGCCATTTGAGGTTTTCATGCAATTTTCTAGACAGTTGACTTCATTTTTGAAATTCCAGATAAAGAGAGGTCCAGCTGTCAGTCAGGTTGTAAGAGACATCCAGTGCACCTCATTGAGCTGGAAAGTGATTTAAGTATTTGGTGACAAGCAAAGCCACAAAATTAACTTGTCCATAAAAACCAGGAAGACAGAAAAATCTGATGAAAAAATGTTTATTTAAAATAATTCTGATTTCAATATTTCCCTTTACTTTAAAACTCAAATAAAAAAATAAAAGTCCCATATATCATGAGAAACCTTAAAAGGGAAAGACAAATCAGTAATATCATATTGGACATGGTGTAAGTGAGAGTCAAGTCAAGCCCTTTGTATATAATTTCTCAGAAGCTTTAAATTGTTTTCTCCAGAAAACAATTTTAGTATTTTTAACTTAGTAACTTTAGTCTTTTAATTTCGTATTTTTAACCAATAAGCTAATTTCAGCAATAAAATAGATAAATAAATACATTTCCACCAATAAATAATGAATAAATTTCCAATAAATAAGGGAACAAAAGCAGAAGAAATTCAGCCATTGCTCCTTGAATCCCAATGCACTTCATGAAGACTAATTCAGTAAGGTACATACTCAGGACTTAGCAGCATTATCCAGTACATACAAAATAAATTCTACTGCTCTGCTCAGGAGAACGTCTTGAGTAATTACTACCAATCAATATTAACAGGCTGGTGAGTCTCTGCAAAATTCATCCACAGGCTGCAAAAGCTTCTCACTGAGTTCAAACACTTGCTCAAAAAGAAAGGCATATCATATCAGATCTCCCTAATCAATGTGTTTGTAAATCACATAGAAAACCACCATTAGCAGAGTTGTCAGACAGTATCTAGTGTGTGCTCAAATCACTATTATTCAGTTTCTACTCTTCCACAAAATCCATCAGGTTTCATGTTTTATCAATGTTTTACAATGCTGAAAACACCCAGATGTGATTAAAGAAAACTGTGAGACAATTTCTAGTTGCTGTAAGCGTGGTTGATGTGCGAGTCATCATTTTTTCCAACAAGCAATGTTTTATTATTTTTCAGAGACTGTTTCTTTTTTATATAACGTCGGTTGCCACTCCAGTTGGCCTCTGGATTAAAAAAATAAGTAGCTAATTATTCTAATTGATTAATTATGAGTTATGATACTTTCAAATGTGTCACATAGTCTTTCTTTTTACTAAGAACACTTTTCCTCACCAACTATTAATATGAGTACTCAAACATACACTTGTCATAATTGAAAAGCAAATTCAAAGCCGTAACACAGTCCAGAGCCTATAAATGCAAATTTATTTCCATGGATGGCAATCAAGCAGGTGATACTAAAGATAACCTGGATGATCAGTTGTTACAGCCAGGATACGGCCTCAGGTTCAACCTTTACTTAAAAATAAAACAAACATTCTTCAGAACTCAATACAAAGCTGTTTTCAAATAGAAAAAGGGCACATACAAGAAAAAGCTTTATTCAAAATTTATGACAGTTCTTCATTCGCAGTCAAATCTACACCAAAACAGCAAATAAATAAAAAAAAAAAGTCAAATTAATGTGTTTTTCTCAACATTCCTTCAGCTGCTGTCACAACAGCAATTTTAAATGACAAAATGAAGAAAAAGTTACCTGCCCAAGTGTTTGCATACGAATAGATGGAATATTTCTTCCTTGCAATTTCTACACTGAACTTCCTACACCAAACAGGTGAACAGGGACTGCCCAGTTGGATAAAGGACAGGACACTAAGAACATTTTATGGCTATTTGACCAAATATTCCCCAAAACTAGCTTTAAGTACTCCACTGAAAAGAAAAGTAAGTTAAGAGTGCTATAATAATACTGCCATAGAAGTACATAGATATTGCAGTCCTAATCCTGAAACTAGCTCCAGACTTTTTTCAAGAATACATTTTAGGAATTCTATAGCCTAACTGCCTTTTCCTCCTTGAGCATGTGCCAAAACATCTCTTGTTCTAAGCTTTTAGCTTTTCCTACATACAGCAGCACAGAAATGTCTCTATCCAGCTCAGTTCAGGCAGCCTGTCTTCAAAGCCTATCTGCAAGAAAATAAGTATTTACTTTAGTAAATACTAACAAGTATTTACTTGAACAAGTGGATTCCTATACTAGAGCCAAAATCCACAACAGTAGAATTCTCCATTCCACAACAGCCCTCAAAAGTCTAACCCCACACCACCCTCACCAGCAGCAGCCTTTTCACACAGCATAATTTTACTTTTTGGAACATCCTACAAACCCAAAATATTCTGCATGTGGAATTTTTTGTCTGTCACACTACAACTCCCTGTTCTCCTCCCCAACAGATCCACACTCCTTGTGATTTACACAGAGGAGCTTTCTGAGGGTCAAAGCTGACAAGTGACACTGCAGCTCACTTCTGTGCTGCAACATCAGGGTAAGACTAAAAATATTTAAAATCTGCATAAGCAAAAGCAATGTTTGACAAAGGAAAGTGCTAATTTTTTAGAAATGTAAACATTGCCAGTCTTGAACAGGCCTCCAGCTGTTTGTCCAGCTCACATCTGCAATGCAGACATGAAAGACAGATGGTAAATATTTCACCCTGAATAAAATAAAAAAACCCTTTCTACCTGATTCATAGCAAAGCTGGAGGATTAATCAGCTGGCAAGAGTAGACTGGCAGTGCTGGCAGCACAAGTCTGTACTTCCAACACTCTATTTGCTACTGGAAGGCAAAAAATCATATTCATTAGTGAAAGAAAGATGTCCAGCAAGGTTGAAAATCAGTAAATTGAGAGGAGTCAAAAGGCAAAATAGTAGTAATTCAGCCAATGTTTCCAAATAGTAAAGTTAAAACACGAACTTTTTAATGCTCAATTTTTCATGCCTAATGCTTCAAGGCATTTAGATGGACTACTGAAGAAAACATGCTTTGCAAGTGATTCTCCCCCATCAGTCCCCACTCTGGCTTGCAGCCCCATGTCCAGATTAACACTTCCAGGCATGCTTTAAACCACTTGATCTCCCAGCTCCCTCTTCCTGCATGTTTCCATCTTTTTCCCTAGGTAACAGGGCTATGAACCCACCAGGAACAGAGCCTGGCTGAACACTAATGAAACCCTACAGGAGGAAAATAAGTGTTCAGCTCCCTGCCTGCCTTTGAAGCCACCCTGCTTGCGGCAGCTCAGGGGACAAGCAAAGCTCTGAGCAGACCAGCAGAGGTGGAGGACAGGGCAGCCTCTCCACACACAGCCTGGTTTAATCTGAGTTAAAAACTGAACAACAGACAGCCTGCACTTCCTTGGTTCACATCTGAAGATTGAGCACCACGTCAAAACAAACACCTCTCTGCACGGAGACAGACTTCTGCGAGGAATACGGAATTCCTTCCAGCAGGATACACAAGCTCTTGAGGCAGACACAGGGAAAAAAAAATCTGATTGATTTCACAGACATTTGTGTGCTTCACTGGGAGGTGGAAATCTAAACACATGAATGGTTATAGCCTTGAGTCTGCCTACAGAGCATAACAGCGTTCGGAGATGCACAAGCTGGCTCTGGATTAGTTCATACAGGTACAGGAGAGGTTTGAGCACAGCAAGAACAGCTCAGACATCAGAAATGCTAACACACACAGCCCTGGAGAGCCCAGCCCCAGCTAACCTGGCTGGCAGAGGGCTGCAGTGATATAGATATATAGATATATAGATATATAGATATATATACATATATAAAAACCTGCTGGTATTTATAGCCAAGATTCCATTCCCTTCCATTTATCTGCAGCATTGAGCAATGCAGTTGCACCTCTGCTCCGACCTGAGCAGCAGAAAGTATAGTTGCAAGAGCTCTGATACTCGAGGGAGCCTGGTTTTCCAGCACAATTCCCAACCCATTTGCCCATTCTCTGTCTCTACTCACACAAGAATACAAATAGACACAGAAGGACAAAAAGCAGGAGTGCATAACAATTGCAGGGAAAGGAAATAAAGGGGGAATGCTAAGAGGACAGAGACTAACAATGAGGAGTAACAGTGCAGCAGGAAAGGGAATAGAGAACATGCCTTTCTGCAGATAAAAGCTCTTATCATTAGTCAATGACAGCCCAGGACAGCCTCCAGCAGGTCTGGCTGGAACAACCAAAGTTCAAACGGGCAGTTCCCAGCACCTTGCTTAAAAAAATGGAGGAAAGAAGAAAGAAAGGGAAAAAAAAAATAAACAGAGCAGGATGGTTTGGAGGACTGTAAGGAATATCTGTCTCTACACTCAAACAACTTCTGGACATATTTATTTTGTTTCATGAATGTGACTCTTCTCTCTTCTCTCCTAAAACTTAGGCAGGAAAAAAACAAGGCAAATTAAACCTTTAGGCCCCACTCCCGAGCTTAACCACGCAGAGAATTTTTAATTTGAGCTTTTCTAAGCTCTCAACTTCCTTTTGGATTCACAGCCCTCTCCCCTGGCGCTAACCCTCCACCTCCACAGTGGGGTGAGATTCTGCTTTGGCCTCAACTAAACAAAGTTCCTAAATGGAAGCAGCCCATGATGCAAACTCAGATTTTTAACCACTAAACCACCAAGGAAGGAGGGAAAAGGGCTTTACAAGGGGAGGATTACCTTGGTAACAGAGCCAGGGGGACAGAGACCATGGAGTGCCCCAACACAGAAACCAGCAAGCTAAAAACAGGCAATGATGGAGTGATTCACATTTTCCAGTCACATTAACCAGCTCAGGCTTGAAGGCAACAGCCTACACCAAAACCTGCCTCAGAAGTGAGGCAGAAATTACCTTCAGAAATCAAAGAGGTCCTGAGAAACTCCCAGGAAAGGTGCAAACACCAGAGGAAGGGTTGGAGTAACAGAGAGGTTCCACCTCCACCCACCTGCCCGACCTGCTGCTGCCTCTGCTTCCACCAGAAAGTGAGAATGGATCTCCAAATTCTGTGCAAAGCTAACTGCATGCAGTGACCAAATGGTTTTTATCCACTATACAGCTTAGAAAAATAACTCTGCTTTAAGGGCTCACACACTACAGCTATGGTGTGAATCCCTGTTTGGACTCTCCCATCATTCAGCACTCAGGTGAAGTTTATTGTTCAGAAGATCTTCACTCCAGGGGGATGTTAGATCCAATATCCAATTCTTATAACACCTAAATTTCTAATGGTTGGTTCACCATGAGGAGCTTGGTGATTTAGGGAGTGCTGTCCCTAAGAAGGATGAAAAATGGGGTTGCTCACATTTGTTTGCTTTAATAAATATTAGAAGTAGAACCATGTGAAAAGTAATCTACTCTGAGTAAGCAATCAAAGTGCTTGGAAGTTGCTTTAAACAGCCACACATAAAGTTCCTATATTCAAATCAGTTATCTTGCATTATTTACACAAGCATGCTTTTTTCCACTGAGTAAATTTTACAGCCAAGGTAGGGGGGTTTCCCAAAATGCTCAGTGAAATAGAAAATTTTAAGGAATCTGTACCACAACCTCAGCAAAAGACCATCCTGTCACTTCTATACAACCACAGATTTTCCCACAAATCGCTCTGTATTCACACAGCTCCTCAACACCTCCTAATAAACGTCCTCTGCCAGCTCTGGATGTGATCAAAGCCTCCCAGCTCAGCTCTGCTGGGAGGTTGGTTCATGTAAGGTCATGCTGCAAGCTCAGGAAAACCAAATGATTTTAAATCAGGTCCTCGGTGCAGATCCTACACTCTGCCTTCTCGCTCCATCATATTTCCCCCAAAATGATGCAAATTTCTACATATAGCAAAGTAATATCTGAGTAAGACAGTTAAATTGGTGTAGATATGCTGAATTTACATAAATTACCTTCCTTCTGAGTAATAAAACTAACTTTTAGAACTTTGTTCCTGCTTCCACTTAAGGCAACATTAATCACACACCTTGCAGGGAAAAAACAAACAAACAAACATTTATTCACTTTTTCTATTTCACTTATTTTTCTTCACTGTATTAACTTGGCATCAGTAATACCAACTCACATTTTAAAAAGGCAGAGAAGGATTAAGCATCTTTGGTTTAAATTTGCACATTTGCTCCCCTTACAACACAGAATTAGTATCTCAAGTTCCAACAGCTCTTCAAAAAGAGTTCTTGGACTTAATCCTAACCATGACTTTGCAAGCTTCTGCTTCTGCATGTAGGGGTCATCCTTTCACTGAAAGAATCCTATTTACAGTTCCTCATCCTTGGAAACGACAATTAACCTTACCTCTGTACTGCCCTGCAGCTGCTCTTCATTTCTCTGAGAGAGAACTCTTTATTCCAGGCAGATCAACCACTGCTGCCTCCAAATGAAACAATTTACAGGTTTTTCCTGTGGAGAGTCAAAGCTTTAGGGGATTTTGAGGTTTTTTTTAGTTTGGTTGGCTTTTTCAGGAGATTGTTTCCCTGCTGATTTCACCAGAATGGCAATATTGCAGTAGCATCTCTACACACATTTCTCTTTCACTAAGCTTTAAATTATCTCATTATTCATCACTTTAATTAAGAGCTTTTTGCTCTTGTTCCTGTAAGTGCAACACATTTTTCCTGCACCTTAATCAGAATATTTTAGTTATCTGAACTACACAACCAGCCCAAAGCTTGTACAATTTCACTGGATGAGAAGAATCTCCCCTTCCCCTTGGAAAGTCCACAAGCCATGGAGAAGGAGCTGTGCAATTTTCCAACTCCATAATTAACACATTAAATAGGACTGGTTTCAAACAAAGCCCAGTGGAAGCACAGCTGATATTTTCCTCAGCAATTAATATCTGGGGTCATTAAGAACCTCTCTGAACATTCCCACTGACTTCCAGATGTTCACATTGTCCTGTATCTGCATTTGTCCAGCTGCTCATCAGCCACCTCCGAGAAATTCCTAAAAATATCAGAGAAATTTATCATCTAACCTTGTGTTCATTAAATCTGCTATTTCTTTAAACATTTTACAGAAAGTTGCTCTATTCCTTGTTCAAAATAGGCCTCATTCTGATAGGAGCCACAGGTACCATTCTGTAATTATTTAATGTAATTAATAAATGTAATTATTTACCAATAATCCAAAAAAAGAACAGTAAGAATCCGCAATGACAGAACTAAACTTTAAGAATAAGAACTAAACTGCTTAATTCTGCTTGGTCACTTGCTACTGAAAACTTTCCTGATGTTATTCTTAGGCTGATGGATGTTTTAAATAAAGCACAATGCACAGATTGCCATGCATGATGATATCCAAAAGGTTTTATCTTCCCCAGCTGTGTGTTCACAGGATTTGCTGTAGTTCTGTTAGTTGGGAAAAACTGAAATACAATGTGGCATAAGAATTGCATCACCATTATATTCTGCACAGAATTAATTGAATTAAAGATAATAAAACTCTGTGCTTCCTGTTCAGAACAGTCCTTTATTGAAAAGGACGGGATGCAGACAATCAGGGACAATGTACAATTTCTAATGTAAAAGATGCCATTCAAAACATTTAAAGGTGAGTTAAAAAACAACAAAAAAAAAAAGAAGCAGCTGTTTCTTCCAAAACTTACACACAACTTTGGGAAAATGTCATTTAAAGTGAGAGATAAGACTTCTAACACCTGACCTCTCTCTTTAGTCTACTCTACATTTGGACTAGATTTTTTCCTTATTTTTCCCAAGTATGCAAAGTACTGAAGACAATCCAGAAAAGAAGGCAAAAAACTTGTGCCTTTGCTTAAAATTTGAAGACAGAATTATCTCAGAGCAAGGCTGACAATTCAACATTAACCTTTCACACTACAATGGGAAAAGCAGACACTTGAATATATAACAAAGTATAATGGGGTAACAAAAATTACAGTTGGTACCATAGATTTACGGATTTTTAATTAAGAGAACTTTAGAAATGATAAAAAATAACCAATTATTGCAACAGACTCCCCAGTCCAGGACAAGTGTGTGAAAACTGAAATTAAAGAGGTTCTTCATAGAAATGAACAACTTTAAAAGACTTTTTAAATAGGGAAAAAATAAGTATGAGGAACAGGGACCTGAGATGGATTTTTTATTCCTGCTTGTTTTAAATTCAGAACTTTACTGTCTCTCAGGTAAGGATTACTTTAAACAGAACTGACTTCATTAAAAGATGCAGTGCATGATATAGAGGTGATTACAGTAATCACATCTCTTCCTTCCTGTGGGACACCATCAACAAAAAACAAAAAAAAAGCAAAGGATGGGATCTGCCGTCATTTAAAGAAGTTCTCTACAGCCATGCAAACACACTGAAGGTCATTTTACAGTCCCCAGAAAACAACCAGGTTTCCAGAGAAGCCAATTCATGTGCTCCAGCCAGAACTAAACTGCTTTTATCCCACTGAATTCCAGACCCCTTGAACTCCAGCAGTGAACACCACACAATCTACAGCACTGCCTTCCATTAAGATAAGGAGCATATAGATTTAAGAGTTCCCACGAATTATAAATGTGCTGGAATGGGTCAGACAGGCCACTGACATCGGGAGATTTACACTCCATGGCAACACAGTTCATAGAGCTGCAAAGGCACTGACTGGTACAATCCACTATTTGTTTAAAACTACCCAAAAAATACAGAGAACTGTTTGATCACAGAATGGACATGGAGGTAGTTTGTTGGAGGTAGTTTGTTTAAAACAATATTGTTTATTGTTTTAAGCAATATTTCTCCAAATAAAAGTGATTACTTACAGAGCTAGAGATCATATAATCACAGAATCACAGAATGGTTTGGGTTGGAAGGGACCTTAAAGAATTATTGGCAGTGACACTTCCACTATGCCAGGCTGCTCCAAGCCCCATCCAACCTGCCCTTGAACACCTTTCCAGGCAGAAAAATCACAATCTATTGGCAGCTGATATTTACATTACTCATACACAGCAGTAGCATAAAAACTCACCATCACAGTAGTTAATTTCCTAACCACACCAACATTTTAAAGTTTCCTCCTCTACGTCTTACTATGAACAAAACCAGTTTTCAAGCCAGTAAATTTCTTTGATTTGGCTCACATCCCTGTCTTTAATAACCTCAGTGTATGCTGCCAGCCATCACAACGATGCATGAGTGTTCCTGGCCTTTAGTGGGGTATCTGCAGCAGGATGAAAGAAAACGAAGCAGGTAATTCAATAGTGGCAAGTGTCATCCCAGTTTCTCCTCACTGCACAGGCATGGAAAGCATCCAGAATCACCATTTGTCCCTGATCAAGGGATGTTCAGCCTTTAATCCCAAATTCTCCTTTGTTTTGTTCCCTGTATCCCAACGCCAGCCCACAGGTGATTCTGCTGCCCTGGCTAATCCATGGCATCCCATCCCTTGTTCTGCTGCCATGAACAAAGCACTCTAAGGCTATCCCTTGTGGCTGTTTTGTTGTTGTTCACTTGGTTTTAACTACATGTTTACATCCTACTCCTTAAATTCCCCATTTGTCCTTGCTAATTCCACTGGGCCATACTTTTTCTTCAAAAATAATTCTTATCACTGCAGCTCCAGCTTTCTTCTCTTTGAGAGCAGACTGATGGGGCTGTTTCTCATCTACTCTATTCTATTATTGCTCCAACTTGCAACAGGGTATCTAATTTATTATCATCAGCCCATATTTTTTCCTTTCTGTGTAGTATTTATAACTAAACGTGTTTTTCCCCCCAGCTAGTCCATGAAGGAATCAATCATCCCAAGGACAAAGGAGAGGTTTTTTTATCTGAGATGTAATTGTGTTGTCCTCTTAGCATTAATTTGCAGTGCAAGCCAACATGACCTGCAACACCTTCAGAACATAAATACCCTTTCAATAATGTTGTGCTTTACAAAGGCCCAGCAGTGCATTTTATAAACCAATTCTTTCCTCAGATTTGTGTTGATCAACATCTGAAATATGGAGGAGAAAAACAAAAAAACAACAGAGGGAAAAAAAACCCCAAATCAACACAACCCAAATAAAACACAACCCAAGAAAAAGAACTAAGTAACAAACCAAATTTGCAGGTTTTTTTACTTTTCATCAGTCAATTGTCATACACAAAGATGTGTTAACTCTACTAGCTTGCAATTCTACAGTCGCTGTTCTAGAAGTTTCAGATTTTTTTTTTAAGTTAGATGCTGATACTTATGATAGAACCACAAATGAAGACAAGACAGTTCAATAAATCAGGGTCCAGTATATACTACATCTGCAATTGGTAACTAATTGAGAGAATTTCTCAGATTCACTACTGCAACTTTAATTGGACTCTGTGTCAACCCCTACTTTGAGCCACATCAACTCATAGCTTTTCTTTCAATTAAGAACCAAAAATGCTACAAGGGCTTCAAATTAGTAAAACCAGATTTTATTAGAAACACAGCTTGGCCGTTACAATAAAGAAAATTCAGGAAGAGAGAGTGAAAATGAAAGGGATTTATGAACAACTGCATCCTTCCAAGGTTGAGCTCTTCCTTGGCTTTGCTCTCAGCTCTAGAACTCTGTGGAGCTTTGTTGGGTTCCAACATATTTTGCCATGTTTTTGACAGCCTAAAAAAGTCCATTTCCAGCCCTGTTACAGCACACATCATGGGCAGGGACACCTGTCTGGGTGTCTATTTATTACTCCTCAGAAGGCATCAAGTTTCTGGGAATGCTCCAGGTTCCATTCTCACTTCTGCATCTCAAGCTGCCTCCCTGATCCACCATACACAAAGAATTCAAATTATAGATAGTCCAACTTTTATTCTTTTCCTTTACCCTCATGTCTTTTCCCTCTCCTCTTATGTTTCCAGGAAACCTAGTTACTGACAATAAATGAACTGATCTCAGGACTGAATACATTACTGAAATGCAAAATGCCAACCCACAGAATCTGATCATTTACCTGTTCCTCCCTCTTTCTTTCCTTCTAAACAAACAAGAACCCTAGAGCAGGACTGCTTTGAAGTTCTTACAATGGCAGTGAAAAAGATAGATTAACTTTGACAGATGCAAAGTGATAAAAACCAGGAAGGACCAGGATCCTGCCTGCACACATAACAATAAACTCTGAATTGGTTATTAAAACCCAGGAATGCAATCTGTGAATTATAATAGCTTTCTGTAAATGCCAGCTTAACATGGGCTAGCAACAAAAATGAAGTGAGGAATTATTCTAAAAGGGAATGAGAGCAAACCAGAAAACACCATTATGCCATTATAAATCCATATCATTAATATAATTTAGCCATCACTTTCCTACAAAGAATATTGCAGAACAGAGGAATACAGTGGCACCAAGGGCAGACAAGGACTTCAAGGAAAAACTGAAGAGATTAAAAAGTCTTCATAGTGCAGACCAAATGAAAATCTAAAATAATAGAAACAGAATATCCTGAAATGGAAGGGACCCACAAGGATCATCAAAGTCCAACTTTGACCATTCCCTGGGGAACCTGGTCAGTGCCCCAGCACCTTCTGGGGGAAGAACCTTTTCCTAATAAAAAACTTCTCCTTCTCCTGTTATTATCTCCTGATAATAATAACCTGTGGTGTCATGCATAAAATTAAACAACATTTTGCTTTTGTCTTTCCCAATCAAAAGAAAAAAAAAATAGAGAGTGTCAAAAAAAAAAAACCCCAAAACAATTTGAAATTATCAGAAAAGGTTTGGGAACTCCTTGTCACAGTGTACTACAGATGTGAGAAGTTTACAGCAGCTCATAAAATAACTCAATGCACTCATGAAAGGGAACAGAAAGGGAAAAACCCACAAAAGAGACAAAAACCATCCCTAACAGACTGACCTGGGGCTGCTGAGCTTGAGGCTGGCTGCCTGAGGCTGGGAGAGAAGCCCAGCAAACCTGTCAGGGAGTGCTTTCCCACTTTTACTCAGAGGCATCAAGCACTTCAATCCCTCATTAAATGGAGTGTAAAAGTGTTGACACCCCAGCCTAGTGCTACTCTGGTCTAAAGAGTGACACAAATCACTGGCAGACAATCTCCAGCAAGATAAGGAAACCTCCAGGGTACAGAAGATTGGGGCAGCTTTTAGGAGTGAGATAAATCTCCTCCTTTTCCTCTTCCTGTGTGAGAAAGCAGCCAGGGCACGAGGTGCTGCTGAGAGGAATAGCTTTGCCCTGACAGGGAAAATCAGGAATCAAGGAACCCAAAATATCGTGAGGGAAACACAGAGATGACAGCTCCAGTTTGCCTTTCAAGGATCAGCAGCTTCATTTGCTAAAAGAGGTGCACAGAGGAACAATTCAGCTCAGCTCAGAGGCACTCATGAAAATTACTTCATATCACAGCCCCACGGTGTTCCTGGAAGAGAGGAATCACTTCTGAGAAAGGCAGGCACAGAGAGCAGCTCAAGAATTGAACTGCTGGGGATATTTTATTTTCCAGTGTGGACACAGCGGTGGTTCTGCTGTCACAGCTCTCACAGCAGCACAAGGAGCATCTCTGGAGGTTCAGACAACTCTCCATGAGCTACTGGTGTCAGAAGGGATAGGAAACACATCAGAGAAAACAGATTATAAACATTATATATGATCTATTTATCAGGTAAAAAGAGGAGCTTTTTTTTTTGGTTTTTTTTTTTTTTGTCTTCTAACACAGAACCAATAAGGCTGGAAGAGACCTCCAAGATCATCAAGTCCAATATTAAGTGCCACATATATTCATTTTTTGAACACTTCCATGGATGGTGACCTCACCACTGCCCTGGGCAGCTGTGCCAATGCTTGACCACTCTTTCAGTGAAGGATTTTTTCCTAATATCCAGCCTGAACCTCCCCTGGTGTCACTTGAGGCCATTTCCCATTGTCCCCTTCTCCTCCCTTGTGCCTCCTGACAGCCAGGAAATACAAAAACCACCTGTTAGTCCATTTCAGGTTGATCAGCTCCTTACTATCATTTCACTTTCATAGAAAAAGTCATATTAAATCAAATATTCCCACTTTTTTCTGCCCTTCTTCCCTTCCCCAGCCCCTCAATAGTTCATGCATTCCCAAAAGCAGCAATACACATTTAAATCCTCTACACTGCTTCTAATCCATGATGATCTTGCACAATTCCTTAATTGTAAGATAGCAGCTAATGAGGAAATTCAAAAGAAAGTGACTTCATTTCAAGAAATAGGGTTCTATTTAACAGCACTTAATTACTTCCTCAGATCACAGAAAGGAAACCAAACATTCATACCAGCAATTAATTTTTTTTTAATATAATCAGAGCAAACTCAACTGAAACCAGATATTAATAAGAAAATACTTGCCTTTTGAAACTTTCATTTAATTCCAAACATATAAAATATACTATAATCAAAAATATATCAATACACTACTATTGTTCAATTTCTACCATCACAAAAAAAAAATTCCTGAACTCTCACAGTGGGGGAAAAATTAATTATGTATGAGGTCACAGTATGAAACCCCAGGTTCTGAACTTCCATTACTTTGAAATTCCTTATTAGATGTGAATTTGGGAATATCACCACAGGGCTGGCCTCTTAAGGAAACTTCTGAGCAAGGATTGGTAATAACTGATAAAATTTTGGGAGAAAAAAATAGCTCTACATAATTCCTCTAGTTTATTGCAAGTAAGCAAAGTAAATTAAAATAATAACTTAGGATAAATATTATCTATGCAAGTCTTGCAACAAAATGTTTCACAACAATGAGCACATCTAATCAAATCCAAAAATTAATCTCACCTATTAACACAGGCAAAATCCAAGCCATGTTACACAGTTTATTACAAAATCAGACTAAATGCTAATCCCAGAAATCCACCATTATATTCCCTATTATTATATTCCCTACCTCTACATGGCAAAATCTGTTTACAGAAACACAGGTCTGAAATCTACAACTACACAGTAGTAATTTAATGTAGTATTTGCTAAAAATTACAATATTGGAGATTAGATTTATGGGTCAAAGGCTTTTGCCAGGAATGTCACAGCAATACGTATGTGTGCATTATTTTAAACTCAGACAACTCAACTCACTTATTATTTTTCCTATGACAATAGTAATAAAAACTAAAATCTATAAAGAGCTTAACATTTTATTTCTATTGCCACTGAAATCTCACACTCCTATAAAGCCTGTGTTCAAGCAGACCACGTTAATGCCATCACTGTAAATATTTCACATTACCAGACATGTTGATAGCACTTTTTGGCATCATTGCTGACATTTCCTATCCTCCCTCTCATTTGATCTCATCTCAGGACACAGGCAGATTTGCCTCTGAGAATAGGATGACCTGAAGGGAGCAAACCTCCAGCACTGATCTGCACTCCTGCAGTTCCAATGTCACCTTTTGCATTTCCCAGACAATTCTCTTCAGACGGGGAGCCACAAGCTTATCTCTCCCCATTAATATTTTTGATGCTCTGTATTTCCTCTCCAAACAAGGCATTCATGCCTGAGAAGAAAGCATGAAATCAGAAGAGATTATTTTGTGGAATTAATTTTGATCCTGTCATCAGTGAGACAAGTGCACAAGAGGAGGGAAAAAATGATAATTCCTTAAATGTTCTTGATACAATCAGTGCTCTAATCACCAGTGCTGTGTCTTACTCTTTTTCAGAGTTATCTATCCATCAACCATTGTTCCATTCTCTTAGAATGCCTTAAGATAATGTTTTATTTTACCAGCCATGGACAGAGGAATGAAAAGTGGCTCAGTTATCCTGGGCAGATAAAAGCCATACCCTGTCTGGACCCAGTCACTTCCAGTTCCATTAAAACAAACTTAATTAATTGAAATGTAACATTTTCAGGAGAAGCTTTGTACACAGTTGACCTTGCTCCCTGAAACAATCTTCTGCACCATCCTGTCTGAATCACAGAAATTGTCTCCTTTGTCACTTCACTGCACTGTGGCTGCGATTTTTCCTTTTCATATTCTGTCCTTATCAGCTGCAAAACTACAAACACATCTCATAAATTATACTGTCTCAAAGGTATAATTTTGTACTGTTGTTGTAAATTGCAGCTTAAAATTACAGCTAAAAAAGTATGGAAATCCACAGTTATATACTAAATATTTAATTCACCTTCTTGGGAGATAATTTAAATATATTTACATGGCTGAAAAATTGTTGTTGATTTAGGAATTATTCAGTTTTTTGCTTTATTCTTACTCTCCCTAAATACAAAATAAATAAAAAAGTGAGTGTACTTTAAAGTGAAGTAGGAAATTCAAGTTATTCCTTCTAGATCAAAGAAATAGAAAAGCATTTACAGCTCTTCCTGAAATTACTAAGCTCCATTTGACAAGTTACTCTAAATTTCCACATCCATCACAGAAAAACATAATACAGGGATAAATTTTATTAGAAATACAAAACTGTACAAGCCAACTTTCTAACACAGGAGACAATTCAACATTTTTGTGCCTTTCGTTGTTAAACAAGCAGGAGCCCAAACTTATTTATCAGCAGTTTTAAGTGTTGATACAACACCCTCTAACTCCTTCTCAAAAAATGACAATTACTGAAATGTGTAAATAGAAAATTGCATAGAACTGGTTTGAAATCATGTCTTTATTTTCTATTTATTTTCATGCACAATTCTGGTTCTGCATTCAGAAATCAGAAATTCCCTCTGACTGCCAGACAAGGAAATTTCAATGTTATTTCAATTCTAACAAAGTTTTGGCATTACCTGCCTCTCCCACTCCCCACTTCCATCCTTCCAGTGTCCCCAGGATTTCCAGCCAGGACTGAGAGTCCTGAGCTCATTTCCAGTCTCACCTCCCAGGATTTTCACCCCACACAGCCCAGGCTGAAATGGGATTTTTCACAGGGTTTTTTCATGTACCTTACAGACAGCCCAACACTGCACACTGCTGATGCAACAGCAAGCTGCAGCATCCAGCCTGAATCCCCAAAATCTGATTCATGGCTCCTGCTTACAAGAACCTGATGAGTTTTTCATGCATTTGCCTGCAAGTTACCATTTCCTATTATGCAACATTAGGCATGAGTGGTTAATTAGTTTTTCCCATATGCCAGCACATACGTAAATGCCAATTATTAGCAGTGTTAGCTTACACAAATTACCTTTAAATCCAATATTTGCATATCTTCTGGTCTGCACAGCCTCCTCCAGAAAACAGCATTTATGTTTTGGAAGGTTTTATTACTTCTTTGAAGAGATCTGTGTTTCCTGGTATTTAACCAAGTATTTAAATTGTCATTTGTGTCACCAAGGTCTCCTTACTTCAGCTGCAACACTACACAATTTGCACTGGCACTACATAGTAACTAAAGGCACAGTAATGCTGTTCCACATGTAACATTCATTATTCCTGCTCAGAGCAACACTAAAACTCATGAACCTGAAAGAGCTGGATGGAACTTCCAGATAAGGCTGAATGGCACTTCCAATTCCACTAAAACAAAACAAAAGGCAGAGCATTCTCCCACTCAAATCACTGAAATCTCCATTTGCTGAACTCCTATTCTTCCCTTCTTTATCAGGAAAATGAGGAACTACATTTGATTAATGACTCCACCACCAGACAGTGAAATCCTCTGGGCACAGAACACACATTTGCCTTCATACTTGTCCCATACTTTGATTTTTTAAGCAGCTACTTTTCTTATAACCTGGGTAGAAACTCCACAGGTAATTAAGGCAGTTCATCCACAATAAAATGCTCAAAACTAGATCATAAGCAAAATACAGAGCCAGGTTCTCTAATGACTATTTACTTTGGAAGGTACAATGGGAAGGGAAAAGTAGTTAAAATACACCAGTAACTCTTGAAAAGCTAAATGAAAAGCAAAGCTCCCATTGACAGCCACATTACGATCTTCAAGATTTTTCATGAAAGGTGTTTGGGGAGAAAAAAAAGAACGTAAATTTCATAAAATAATAAGCAGAACAAACCAAGGTAAAATATATGTATTTCACTTAGGGCTCTGGTATTACAAAGCACTTCAGCTTTGCTTCATGCTGTGTAAATCCCACAGAAACTTCCGTGTCGTTTCCTTGTACTGCAGAAAAATGCATTAATTTTTCACATTATCTTTTATCTTTGCTGGGTTTTTTTTTTGGGGGTTTGTGGGGGGTTGCTATTGTTTTGGGGGTTTTGGGGTGTTTTTGCTTTGTTTTGCTGTTTGTTGTTGTTCTTGTTGTCCTTTATCATCCATGGAAACCCAAGACTTGGGTATCAAGGGGACATCAGAGCAAAGTTTTGGATGGAAAGAGTTTCAGTGTCTGCTGTGGACACACAGATGTTCAGTCATGCCAAAATGTGACAATGGCACTCCCTGTGCAACACAAAGGAAGCGACCATCTGAGAAAAGGACCACACAGAAGACAACCTGGTACCCAAAAGGATCTCATTTTTCACACCAGATTACACAAGCAGTTACAAATTCTAAAGAAAGTATGCTAAAAGGGCTACTTTCCACTTAAAGAGAAGGGCTATGATTTTACAAGCCCAATATTATGTTTTCATTCATAAAATCTGGGAACAAGGCCAGACCTGACTGCATACATTCCATCTGACCTTTCAGGAACATTTATTTCAGTGCAGAACCTCCACACTGATACATAACTCTGAATTACACCACTAATGCCAGTCACAGATCCCACCTCCCAGTGAAGTTGGAGTTATTTATAAAACCCTTCTGGGATTATAACCCAGAAATTATCCATCCCAGAGATCACAGCAGTGAGCCTGGCTGGCTACAGAAAGTGACAGTTTTGGATGCCAGTGATGCAATTCATTGAATTGTGTTGATTAACAGGGAATCTTGCAATAATGGCAGTGACCGCTCCAAGAGAATAGCTCCACTTTTTTATGACTCTTCAGGTCAGCAGTGCCCAAATTTTTCAGTCAAGAGGGGTATCAGCTTACCCTATTAATAATTCTCTTTCTTTGCAACAGGCTAATAGTGTTTCCAGAATAAATAAATTGGTTTTGTGAGACATTCAATGTTATGATTTCAGCTACACAGGTATTGTATTATGCAAAAAAAGAGAATATGCATTACACTTAGAATGAAACTTTGGTGTTCTCAGAGTTAGAGGATTGGGTGGTTGAAGTGACTGGCATGTCATTAATTCAAAAAATAAAGGAGGACTCTGCTGTGATTACTTTCCGTTATATATCAGACTTTTTAAATACCTAAAAGTTTTTAAACTCAACACTTGACATTGTTGTACCCCATGAGTTTCTCAATGCCAAAGTTACTTGCAATAACTCAAACAACTCACACAATTTATTATTCTTTTGAGTCACTCTGTCTCAGTAGATTCATTAAAAACCTTGGCAAACTAAAATTTAAAAACTACTTCCATATTACACTAATGTTAAAGACAAACCAGACTCTAATTGGATTTTTTTCTGACTTTTTATCATGAACCTAATGAAAAACCTTATACTCGAGTCTCAACGATACATTATCATTCTTTGTATTATTTGAATAACTTTAGTTTTCTTTTCAGGCTATGCTGGCTGGTCCTGGAGTCAATCCACCACACATAAATTACAATTATGACCCTGAGTGCTGCAGATGGAGATAGGATTCATCCACAGCTTGGCAATTCAGGAGTGTGTCAGACACGAGGAGCTCACAAGAGCAGAGATTTCTGTCTCCCCTCACAGCCCATGATATGAGCTCTAAACCTGCTTTATTGAAACCATCAGTAATTTTCTCTATTGCCTTCAATGGGTAAAAGATTTCAGTTCCTATTATGGAAGATTGATGATGACTACATGGTGCTCAAAAGCACCAAAGATTCTCAAATGTGATTTAACCCTTCGTCTTTTTGAAAGCCAGCTATTTTTTCCAGTTTCCCATTTCCTTTTTATTATACATACACGTTATTTCTTTATTAATAACCTTTGGAGAATAGTTCTAAATCTGGTGTATCAGATGACTTGTCCCAATTCTTTCTTCTCTTAGTAGTTTTCAAAAACTTTTCTGTAACTCCCTTTTCCCATCAACACAGCATTTCAAAGGCATTTCTTTCTGCTGACAGTTGTTGATGATCATAATTGCATTTTGCTTGTTTGTTTTTAAGTCAAACACACACTGAACTCAGTACATTTAAATGTTTGGAAATCAAATTAATTCTGTACATATCAAAAAGACAAATAAATGGGAAGGCAAATTTGGATTCATTTTAGTTCCCTTTACAATATCAAACTGATGAAGTGTGACAGACTTAGCAGAATTGAACTTTATTCTTCCCAGCTCTGGAGAGACAGAAATGAAACCACTGACCCCAAAGCCAACATCCAAGGGGTTTTGTTTATTCTCTTTAACCAGATTTTCCTATTTCCTATTATACCACTAATTCTGAAGTGCAGAGTCCATTTATGAGAAGAAATCCATAAAGCAGAAAGGGATGGGACAGTGCTAAGTGACCCAGAATTTGATGATTATTCTGAGTACTTCCACTAAAAGGTTGACTCCTGTTTTTCAGACTTTCTCTGTAATTTCGTCTGCCATTTCAATGCCTCATTGCATACACAACAAAACCCAGCAGAAAAAATAATTTCCATAGCAACTATTCCAAGGAACACAGTTCAGCCATTTGTACCATAAAATTTTATGGACTTTGAGCACAGCTTTTCTTTATCTATCCTTTTTTTTTTTTTTTTCAATGTGGCTTTATCCATGTTCAAGTGGAAGTATTAATATTGGGCATGAAGAATTTCATAGGAACTTATTATTAAAAACTAAACTTTACCAGAGGAATGTTCCATGATCCCTAGAGGAACTGTGATTCTAAAGACATTTCAAGCAAGAACTTGCTTTAATATTTGAAATGTCTACAGTGACATCACATAAAAATAGAAACAGAATTTATACAGATTTTTACATTGAAAAATAATTGTCCACAGCAAAAAGATACAGAACTAAAGAATAATTGAGTACAATGGGGTTTTTTAAAATTTTTTTTCATTTAGAATTTTTTTTTAAGGTTTGGAGTAGATTAATTTTGCAAAACCTTTAGGGATTTGCACACTTTGCTCTCTCATGACAAGATATTCTATGAGTGTACTGTGTAGAGTATAATAATTCTTTTGGATGAAAAAGTACAAACTATCAGCTCCAAACAGCTTCGAACAGATCTTGATTCTACTGTAAAATTCTTTAGTGTAATCTTAGCCTCAAATATGGGATATTTAGGCTTATAAACATCAGAGCTGACATGATACTTAATAGTCCAGAATAAGCTCATTTAAGTGAGATTATTTATTTAAGATACACCTGGCTATATTCTTGCCTATTACAAAATGTATTGGCAGTGGTTTTCTTGACAAGAAAAATGGGGATAGTTGTTATCAGCAGAAAATTCCTACCCAACAGTGCAAAACCTCATTGCCCCTTCCTGCAAGGGAACTCCCCTGATTTAGGAATGAAGGCACATTCCAAGAATAATTTGACTTACACAAGAAAATTCAAGCTAAATTGGTAAACCAGACTGGAGATCAGAACCAGAAGAATGCAGACACTGCACAAGCAAATTTTTGTTTGTTTGTTTTTTACACTTCTTCAAAATACTTTTGAAGCCACCAGATTCATGTCAAAAACTTAATTATTCCTCTGTAAAGTCTCATGTCATTCCATTGCAATACTGAACTTTGCTGAAGGAATCCACCAGTAGAGTTCATGATTTATCAGTATTTTTATCTGTTATCAACAGAGCCTCAAATTAGCCCCACTCATAGCAGAACACCATGTGAAACAGTGGCTGGAAATAGAAGAGAAACTATCTTAAGCTTACTTTATTATCATTCTTTAGGACTTACTCCAGATGAAAGACCTGAAAAAAATAGTAACAATTAAGGATATGTAAACAATGTGATTCAAGCTACCTCAAAGTTCGTAACTGCCAGGCTGAGAAATTTCTGGGTTTAAAGCACTGAAGAGTAGTGATGGATGAGGTTTTTTATTAAATTCATTAATAGATAATGGCACTCAAATGCAGAGACATCAAAGCATCCAATGTTCCAGCAGCATCTGAGAAACAATTAGTTAATGCTGAAAGGGAACTCTTCAATCAGAACCAAGACAAAGAGAGTTTTTATAACTGAATGGCCACAGAAACTGTTAACTGATTAAAAGCACACAGACAAATGTGTTTACAGTCTCACAGGTAATTAACTTAAGTACTGGTAGGGACAGGCAAGTGACTACAGAGATCTCAACCTTTGCTTTAGGCTGGTTTATGGGGAAGTTTTACATTTTAAGTGGTTGTGGCAAACATGACAAAAAATTCATGTCAGCTTCAAGAGAAAAGGTAGAGAAGCTATGCTGGAAAGGGGAAAAGGAGAGTGCAATATGTTTATCTAAGAAGGATTATAAAGTCACAGGAAAAGGAAAATTACTGATTGAAGGGAGTAGAGAAGCTTTACAACAAGCAGAGAGAAAATCAGGGCATTGAGAAGAGGATTCTACAAGGGGTCCCTCTGCTGCTTTAACCACTGAGTTAAAAAAATAAAATATCACGGACCAAGGAAAACCAAATACATCCCAATGTATTAAATTCCAAAGGCCTTCACCTGTAAATTATTCACACTAAAAGGTCTATAAATAATGGTGAGGTAAAGGAAAGAAAAAGGAAAATTAGAACGTGAAAAGCCTGAGTCTAAAAAGCACAGCTTAGGTTCTCTTTAATCACATCAACCTCTCCAAAAGTATCACTTACAGGATGGTATTAATGCCCATCAAAATTAAACAAAATCCCACTCACTGTAAGTTCCAAATCCACCAAACACCTGGACCCGCAGCAGCACCACTGAGGTCTCCACTAAAAGCAAAAATCAAGCAAGAAAGGCCAAAAAGCTCATTTGATTATGCAAAACATCCAATTTTAATCAAGCAGTCAGTTGATTACTCTAGAGAGAGAGGTCACTTAAAAATAACACAAAACAGAAATAAACATTGACTCCCAAAAGGAGTGGGGAGGAAAAGCAGGAACAAAGAAAACCTTTTCCAACTCTACCCAAAAAATGATTTAAAAACATGCTGTTCTCCAGCTTCCCAGCAAGTTTCCAATACAGGAACACATTCTTTATTTACATTCTCATCATCTACATTACAATTATTCATTCTTTACCCAGTGGGGACATTTACAGGCTTCAGAACCCATGAATACCAAAATTAAGATTGTCCTGAGTTATATTTGATAATGTGTTCCCATATCTTCCATTATTCCACGGTTTTGCTTCTTGGAAGTGCAGGTTTGGAAAAGCTTTTCCCCAAAACTTGCTACAGTGGATCCAATGGAAGTTTGAAACCCAAGGCCAGGCTGGATGGAGCTCTGAGCAGCCTGGTCCAGTGGAAGATGCATTGGGATCATTCATGAGAACTGATGCAATGTAAAAAAAAGGTGGAATGAGATGGACTTTGGGTCCCTTCCAACCCAAACCATCCTGGGATTCTGTGATTCCATGGTTTCTTCTCAACAGGCAGTTTTTAACAGGGGATTCCCAGTTAAAGACAGAAAAACATTTTACCACATACAACTCCCTCCCTCCAAAATACTGAATTGCTATTTGTGATCAAGCTTTCCGATGGATGGATTTTATTTTTGTCACATTTAGAGAGGAAATTGTGATGGGTTTTCTCTATTCTGCTTAGGAGATGAAGTTTATGGTCATGAGGGCAGCCACACTAAGGGGGAAAAAACCCAAAACTTCTCCAGAGGCAACTGAGATATGACTGATTATGTCATTTTTACTCAGACATCTGCACATAAAAATCAAAAATATGCCCACGGGCAAGTGGCAGCTGCAACAACTACCTTCCTCATTTCTGCACAACACAGCTCTGGAGTGAAACCTGACTTCATGTTCCTGAGAGATGATTTCAAAACAATATAAAAGGGAGTATCTGCTAGCAAGTTATCAATATTATATTAAATTGAGCTTCAAAAGTCACAATCAGTGAGAGAGGCTGTGTCACTCAATGTCCTTGACACCTGTCCTATAGCATGAATTATTAAAGCTGCCCACATTCCCTTCCATCGCAGCAAATTAACAAGATCCTGTTAATTTGAAGCAGAAATCACCTCCGAGATCGACACCAGTGTTTGTTCTCTTATAGCACTTAGGGGTTTTAATCACATCAGGTTTGGAACTTCTGATCAATACAATGAACTTCAGCTGGCTAACATGAAAATTAATGAGCAAAACTGATTTAAATTGCAAGTTCATCAATTTATAATGAAGCGGAAGATGAAACGTCCTTTTTGTTTCCTTTTCGCGTGCTTTTGGATGGCTCAGCCAGGAAGACTTTTCAAAATCATATTTTATGGTTTGGTTGGGTTTTTTTAATAAGTAATAGATGTAATTTTAAGCCAATCCTCAGTCTATTTATTACCCCCATGCAAAATAAAGACAGAGAGAGGCAGAGTGTAAAAATGCCCTTTATTCTCTGCAGGAGATATTGAGGTCAGAACTCCATCTGCATTTTTCAGTGCTGTGCATATATTCTAAATCACAGTTGGATTTATGCTCCTGCTTTGGAATTTATATCGTATTTATGTCATGTCTAATTCCACACCTTCATTCAAGGTTCAGGCACTAATTGGTATCTGAAAATGCTGGAAAGTTTTGTTTCTTCTATTCATTTGAGCATTTAAAGGGAAAAAAAGTATCAGTATAATAACCAATAATCTACCACTTCTAAAATTGAAAGGATATGATAATATGGACACATTAAAAAAACCCCAAAAATCATCATTTACAGCTACAGATACCATTTGTTACACATATTTAAATGGTAAGAAAAATAATGCATTCTTCCTGCATATTTATTGTGTTAAAATAAGAACCATTTAAACACCAACTTTCTGTATTAAAATTTCCATCCAGAAGTTAAAAAAAAAAATCAATTCCATCAAATAATATTATACAGCACTCTTTAAATGCAAATTATTTTAAAAAATTAAAACTCAGGCAAAGGAATTTAAACAGCTCATAAGCAGGCAGGCAAAGTGGAAGACCACAAAGGAAATGTAGAATATAAGTACACTGTGTCAGTTTGTCAAGTTTTGACTTCTAATTTCAATTTTAATGTCAGTATTTTCCATAGATATGATGCTTAGAATAAATTGTTTTTACAGTGATACACAAAAACTAATGTTTCAATGTGAATATTGTGGTACTTTTATTCCCCTTTTATAAGGATTGTAAATGACAGATTGCATTTAAATGTAAATCAACTATTTTTAGAGGTCACTGATCAAGAAGAATGATTTGCCTTCAGAAAAGTAACTGATGAGGAGAAAAATGGAACAAACTCCAATTTTTTTTTTTTTTTTTGCTAATCACAATTCTTTTATATGAATGAGAAGTACAGCAGGGAAACCACAAAACTGCAGATACAGGATGCCTTTCCTATGGTGATCTGTATTTAGAAACTGTGGAAAAGACTTTTGGAAAGCTCATTTGTGATTAGAACAGGAACACATTTGAAAACATTATTTAATAAGGGGTAAAAATCCTGCATTGTAAAAAAAATAAATAAATTTATTTTTAAAAAGTCATAAAACCTTATAGGTCTTTTCCCACTCTAACTGCTTCAATTTTGGGACTTGAGGATCATGCATTACCCCACAGCAAAACAGAGCAAGAAGTGTTTAAGACACAACTCCACTGCCTAAAACATCAGCAAACAAATACCAGAGAAGTGCTGATGGCCTTTCAAATTCAAATTGTGGCTGCCAGCAGTCTGTGCTTATGTTACTCAGATTTGCATGCAGCATTCTTGTGCTCTTTTGCCACTACCTAATAATTAAAAATAAAAGCACAGAGGTACCTGTTACACACACTTCCCTTTCCATGCAAATGAGCTATCGTGTTCCATATCAAATACAGAACAAGTAGTCCATGTTTGTAAGAATATTGCCAATCTAAACAACATGAAATTAAAAAGCTTTATTCACTGTGTTATCTAGCAATATATGGGGAGAAAGAAAGAGATACAGTGAAAGAATAATGATGCTATAACCAGTTTCTGATAGGGCAAGACTTTTTATTATTCTTTAACTACCTAAGTGTATCTCTATTAAATGAAACTTTCAGATTTTCAAGGAAACTAATTGTGTTTACAATTTATTTCTGTTTTGTCCAAACATTATTCAACAGTCTAGGCTAGTGTCTATAGTTATTTTCAACCTTTATCGTGTTAAAAAAAATGAAAAAGATACTTCACACATTAAAATGTAGCTCTAAAGCAGTCACTTGAAGCCATTGTGGATTTAAAGAAGTTTAAATGTAACAGAACTTCTTGGAAGATGGAGCAGCAACAAAGATGAGCAATATATCCCAACTAGGCAGTTTAGCATTTTCCTCATGTCTAATGCCTCCAAAGGAAAGGTGGGATAAAATATCTCCCTGCTGCACTTTATTTTCAGGTCCTTGTAAATCTGAGTTTGGCCCCTTGGAGTGACATTAGTGCTTTGCCTCCTGTGGATTGTGGTTGGTTTGTATTGGATTCAAAAATCACAGAATTACTTAGGTTGAGAAAAGACCTCCAAGACCATCGAGTCCAACCTGTGACCAATCCCCACCTTGTCACCAGCCCAGAGCACTGAGTGCCACATCCAGGCATTCCTTGGACAGGGATGGGGATGGGATGGGGATGGGGACTCCAAACCTCCCTGGGCAGGCCCTGCCAATGCTGAACAACTTTTCAATTAAGAAATTCTTCCTGGTGTCCAACCTAAACCTCCCCTGGCACAATCTGAGGCCATTCCCTCTCCTCCTGTCCCTGTTCCCTGGAGCACAGCCTGACCCCCTGGCTGTCCCCTCCTGTCAGCAGTTGTGCAGAGCCACAAGGTCCCCCTGAGCCTCCTTTGCTCCAGGCTCAGCTCCTTTCCCAGCTCCCTCAGCTGCTCCTGGAGCTCCAGACCTTTTCCCAGCTCCATTCCCTTCCCTGGACACTCTCCATGTCTGTCTGGTCATGAGGTGCCCAAAACTGGACACAGCACTCAATGTGTGGCTTCAGCAGTGCCAGCACAGGGGGAAAATCACTGCCCTGGTCAATGCTCTCTCAGAAAGCAAGGAGGAGACAGATTTTAGCAGGAATGATTCAGTGAATTCCTAAAGCAGAACCCGGGGGAAGGAGAAAAGGACTGATCAATCCGACTTCCAATAGTGAGAGATTCAACAACTCCAAAGGCTGAAACAGAAAAATCTGTATGACCAAACATGCTGGGGGTGATGGGGATCATGTCCTTCAGGCAGCTTTGTCAGGAGATTCAGTCAGGGGGAAAGTGATTTTTTGGGATCTGAAAACTGGGCTGGACTTGATGGACAAATGTGGTAGGAAATGTAACCTCTAACTGTGCCTCAAAGGAAGATTCTCCAAGCAGCTCTCAGCCTCAGCACCTTCACTTACTAGAACAGGTATGGTCTAATCCTCATCAAATCAGAACACATGATTTCCATTTTTTGTCTCCCAGGTTAATAAAACATCTCATAATAAAACATCTACATTCCTACCCAGCAGAAATGACAAATCCCCTGGATTTTCCAAATGCATGTTGGAGAAGAGCACAGATTTCTGGAGCAGATTCTCTCTGCCCTCCAGAACATCTGAACCCAGCACCCATCAACCATGTGCCACACTAACACAAACCATGCCCAGTATCCCATCTCTGAAATTCTGGAGTAATATGGGAATAATCAGAACTGAAAGAGTGGTAATTATTTTTTTCTTTAATATATGAAAATCACTTTGCATCTGTAAACTCCATATTCTACAGAACTGCCAATCTTTTCAATAAACACACCAAAGGAAGAAAGAGAAATCTGTCAGAGGAGAAATTGGTTAAAATGCCTGACAAAAAAAACAGGGCTTTTTATTTTAATACTGATAATTACAGAAATTAAATAATGCTGGCAATGGCATGATGATAATTATACACACAGAAAAAAAAGGAGCAGATTAAGCAAATTACTCAGAAAAGCTATCTCATGAAAATACATACTTTTAATTTTTATAATTTTTTAGACAGGAAATGGTGATATAATTTTTAAAAAGAGTATATATGACTATTGTCACATATAGAAAACAGAATTTGTGACATCACTTACAGATTTCTGATCTACATTCTCCAAGACCATCACCTTCATACCCATAGCCAAATAGCAAAATTTAACACAACGAAGTTTGGCTATAGCCCAAAATTGAATCCAAATAAATAAAAATCAAAAACCACATTGCAAGCCATTTCCTTTCCTTAAAGCAGAACCAGCTGGATGTGCTGCTCAGAAATCTAATTAGAGCTCTAACTGAAGTAATTTTTTTTATTCCAGTTGATAGTCCAAGTCTACCACACACTGGTATCTCAGCAAGAACCTGTCCAGCACAGCCTGGCAGAGCTGCCACAGCAAACCACGGTGCAAAAGCTCCCTTGTCCTGTTCTCTCTTCCCATGTTTCATCCCATCCCAGGTCTTTTGTCATATGAGAAGATGCTCGAGGGTTGGAGCCTCTCTGTGACAGGGACAGGGGAGAATTGGGCTTGTTCAGCCTGGAGAAGGTTTTGGGAAGACATTCCAGCACCTTCCAGGGCCTAAAGGAGCTCCAGGAGAGCTGGAGAGGGACTTTGGAGAAGGACCTGGAGGGACAGGACAAGGGGGAGTGGCTTCAAACTGGAAGAGGGCAGGTTTAGATTACATTTGAGGAATAAATTCCTAAGTGGATGCTGAGGCATCAGCCCAGACAGCCCAGAGAGGCTGTGGCTGTCCCTGCATCCCTGGAAGTGTCCAAGGCCAGGCTGGACAGGGCTTGGAGCAATCTGGGACAGTGGAAGGTGTCCCTGCCATGGCACAGGAATTCGAACCCTCTGTAAGGTCTCTTTCAACGCAAACCAATCTTTGATTCTATGACCCACCAGCATTTCCTTATGCACTTGAACATCTCAATTTCCTTATGCTTGAACATCTCAATTTCCTGCATCTAAGGGATGCTCAGAAAAAGTGCTTTTCCACTTTGTAGATGTAGGAAGCCTTCTGCTCCTGCCCTCACTTCCCAGGTGCAGCCTGAACATCACTTTCATCCCCAAGGTACCACAAAAGTTGCATGTCCCCAACTGCTCCCATTGCACACTCCTGTGGCAGCAAAATACTGGGACTGAACAGGTGAACTGCAAACTGTGGCCTCTGATTTCTTATTTTATTCTGGTGTGCACAAATTACCAAGCTGTTATTAGCCTCAGTCAGAGCTTGGACTGGTGGAGGAAGAGACGGGAGGAAATTTCAGGTGCCACTGAGCTGGAACTTATCTAATGAACTAGCTGGTTTGAATTCCTGGCTACATTACAGTGTTATTTCTCTAAAGGCTTAGAGGGATCTATTATAACCAGAAAGAGGGGGAGAGGAGGGGGAAACAGCTTTTTTTTAATTCCAAATTAAAAAATTAATACATCAGATACAATTATTTCTTGTAGCTAAAAACAGGCCCAGGTTTTTCCTTTGCCAGTCCCACAGTTCACATTCTCCATCAATTTTCCATCAAGTCCATGGTTGGGCTCAATGAGCTCAGAGGTCTTTACCAACCTTAACAGTCCTATAATTCTGTGAAGGAAACCAAGAAATCACTGTCTCTAAAACTGTCTTTTCATTCCAGCTTTGCTTTTGCAGGTCCCAGATGAGATTTCTCAATCATTGAAGATTTCATGCCACATAAAGTTAGCTGTACAAATGGGGAATTCAGCATTTAGGCAAATCAGCAGTTCTTTTCAACCCAATAGTTATCTCTTTTATAAAGAGAGAGAAGTTTACAACTATGTTATGCAAATTGTCTCTCTAGTTTTTTTGTCATTTGGTTATTTTCTATAGATCATGAGCACACTGGTGACTTTTAAAGTGTTTGAGAAGGGTTTTTAATAGCACAATTTCACCATGGAAGAGCTTGACTATACCTATATTACCTTTTAAATGGAAAATTAACTCTTAAATTTGCTAATTCGTGTAATTATTCTGAATTCCAATAATTTCTTAAAAGGCAAATTTTGACTACAGAGGCATTTTCAGTCCTGTTTCACATTTAAATTCCTTTAACTTTGTTAAATTTCTGCAATGAGTCTAAGTTCCCATCACACAAACACGTTCTGCTTGAAATCCTTCCTGAAATTATACCTAGGGCATCCCAGATTCAGGGAAGGGGAGGATTTAATATCAAATATTAATGTAATATGTTCCACCTGATGATTTTCTGTGCCAACTTCCATGTATAATTAAGAGTTTCTTCAAAAGCATGCATGAGGGCAGAAATTAATAGATATAATGATGATTGATATTTTTGCTCAGCTTTTGACTAACACTATGAATGCAGCAATAAACAACTGATGTGAAACACTGAAATTATCAATTGCTGTTTACATACATCTCCATTCAAACAGGGATTTTATTATGACTTCAGCCTTAATCCATGCAGAAAGAATGTTTAGCCTTGCAGGTAACTCCTAGAAAAATGTTAAGGAAATTTTCACTTGTTCCAAACTATCAATACAGAGTATATTCATCCAGTATTTTACACCCAGATCAATAAAAGTATGCTCACTGCTACAAAAATCAGAAGTGAGATTTAAGAATATCTGCTTCTCCAAGTTTAATGTGGAACAACTGGCAAAGACTGACATCAACATTCAGGTGACCAAAACAACCACTCCAAATAATGTTTTACTGCTTTGCCTTTCTTTCACCAGGACTAACAAGTATCGATCAAATCAAATGCTTTAACTACTTGCTAGGAGCACAAACATCTTCCTGACACAATCAATTCTCCACCTGCCTCCAGAAAATCAGTTTAGATGTTGCTAAGATTTCTCAGAAGAAAGATTGTCAGCCTGTTCAGGCTGGCTGCCCATTACTGGAAATAAAGTATTTTCCCATGCATCCTATATTTTCTACAGAAGAAAGAAATAAAGGAAAAAAAAAAAAGGAAAAAAGAAAAAAACAGGTAAAGTGATAAAAATTGCAATCACCACAGGGATAAAGAGAACACTAAAAATACTCCAGCCACAAAATCTGAGTTATCTGGTAAATTGGGATCATTCACGAGAACTGATGCAATATAAAAAAAAAATTCAGAAGAAAGGGAGAGAGGGAGGGAGGGAGGGAGAGAGAGAAAGAGAGAAAGAAAGAGTGACAAACAAACCAACAGTTTCTGAAGGGAGAGGGAATAGTGTGGAAAGGAATGACTGAAAGGTTTCAAAGGTCATATGGAAATCAAGAGAACTGCCATGGCACATTCAGCCTGGATTCTCAGCTTTTAGAGCAGTTACCAAGAAACAAGAGGTACAGAAGGAAGTCATGTGGCTTCTGTACCTTGTATCTAGAGAATTTCACTCCCAGTCAAAAATGAAATTATTATCTCTCTGTCCTGTTATACAGGTATTATTTTAGGATTTCTTCTTATGCTGTCCAATCCAACCTACACCTAATCTTCCAAGATATTACTCTCCTGACATTCTGACTCATCCATACACCTGCAGCTATGCTCCCCCTCCTCTTCTTGATGTTATCATCCTGCACCTCACCGTCTGTACTTTCTGTTAACAGCCATCTTATTCCATCACATGCACTCAGAAAACTACTACAAAGGTACTTCAGCATTTTTTTTTTGTGAAGTCAGAGCTTTCTCAAACTTCTTCCACTAACTAAATCACCTCTCTGCATCACTCTGCTCACCTTCACTTTTAAAGCTTTTCAAAACTTCACTCAGACACCCACTGGGCTTCAGTTTAATGAGCCTTCCCTCCTGCAGCACTGATGGTTTCAGCAGCATCCACCTGCTCCTCAGCACTTCTTTCTATCCACAGGCTCTGCTCCCACCTCTGCTCATACAAGGACTTGTTCAGGTGCAGAATGAACCCAGTGAAACCAAGAAGAAAAACCAGCTCTGAAATGAGTATTTCTAAAATGAAAGTTAATTTAGCACAGATCAGCTGTGCACAAATGACAGCGCACAGCTCAGGAGCTGGCACAGAAGGAAAATCATCAAGAGCAGCTGCTTGACTTAGCCCTGGAGCTAAGGAATTACTGAAAATAAGCTTTCTGCAACAGGACATTGAGTTCAGCCCCAAACATCCCATCAAGCAGCTGACTAAACTGTTAAACAGGTAATGCTGCACCCTCTCAAAACACTGGGCTTGACAATTGCAAGGAAACTCTTCCAAAGATCTGTTTCCTCACTGCTTTCTCTCAGCCTCCTCCAGTGCTTGACTTGGCTGCACCATGGAAGGAAACTGAGCAGTGGTTGGGATTGGGATGGGCTGTTGTCACTAAGTCTTACCTTGCTGATTGAATTTAACTCTGTGCTTGCACTTCCATCTGTCTAAATCCACCTTTCAACTGGAACAGAGGGCTGAGTCTGCTTTTGCCAGGTGTTTACACAGCACTTGGCACAAACAGAATGGGAATGTTGCCCAAGATTCACAATCAAAGGTTTTCTAATATGTGACACCCCAGCCTCCCCTTCCCCTACAGAGAGTCATAAAAACCATCACAGAAACCATCACAATCCACCTGAGTTTGACAACAGCAAGGTGAAGCTCTCTCGTTTCCCACCTCCTGCCTTTTTTTTTAAACAGAAATTCAACCTGGAAGTGCTGATATGATGTTCATCAAATCACCAAATAGCGTGGGTTGGAAGGGACCTTAAAGACCAATCACTGCCATGGCAGGAACACCTTCCACTATCCCAGGTTGCTCCAAGCCCTGTCCAGCCTGGCCTTGGACACTTCCAGGGATCCAGGGGCAGCCACAGCCTCTCTGTGCCAAGGCCTTCCCACCCTCACAGGGAAGAATTCCTTCCCAATATCCCATCTAACCCTGCCCTCTGGCAGTGAGAAGCCATTCCCTGTGCTCTGTCACTCCAGGTCCTTGTCCCCAGTCCCTCTCCAGCCCTCTTGGAGCCTCTTTAGCCACTGGAAAGTCTCCTTGTAGCCTTGTCCTCTCCAGGTGAACACCCCCAGCCCTCCCAGCCTGGCTCCAGCCCTTGGAGCATCTTCTCATATGGCAAAAATCCTGGGATGAGATGAAACATGGGGATAAAAGACAAGGGAGCTCTTGTACCACAGTACAGAGAACCCTAATCAGACATTCCCTCCTCTCTGAACCAAAGCATCTGGAAGTTTCAGTGCAATTTTTGCAAACCACCTGTCTTCCAGAGCAGGTGGAAAAGGCAGTTCGGAGAGCATTTTTCTGCAAATGGAATTTGATTAGTACATGAACCTTCCATGTAATGTTCTTATAATGAGTAAATTAGTAGGTGATATAAACCTCTGGAAAAGGAAAGACTGTAATGAAAACCTTATTATCCTTTTTACAGTAAGGCTGAATGGAAAGTGATGCTATGTTTAAATTGATCATGTTTTTATTCCCACCCCCAGGCAAACCTGCAAAAACTCAATGAGCAGTGTGATTTCATTAAATATATGTATAATGAACCATTTTCTTGTCCCTTGAAAACAACTGATTTGAAGGAAGACTGCGGCATAATGACTGACATCTGGGTTCTACAGCCTTTTCAATCTGCACAGAATTTCCTATTACCGACTGAAGGTGAAAGAACCACAAACACAGAGAAAGAAGAGGAAAAACAGCCTTAATAGGCTGGGAGAACATGAATTTTAAACAGCTGAGAAAAATGCAGCAACTTTGTGGAGTTGGTGGGAAGTCTGCTACGCTGAGAAAGCTGTTCAAACATCCCCTGTGCTGAGCCTGTAAGAGGATGCTCAGGACACCCATGGACTTCAAAGCAATCTGGAATGGTGGTGGATGAGAAACTGCCCAGACTGTATCCTTTTGAACCAGAAGCAGGACAGCACTTGTCTTGGGAAAGCACTCTAGGAAATGGTAGACAGAAAATATTTGGCTTTCCAGATATAAATCTCTGCTCTTGGGAAGGAGAGAGCAGCAGGGTGCGAGACAAATACACAGCAGTTACTCAGCTTACTTGCTTTTGTCCTAACTCCACAGAAGAAAGAAACCTGGCTGACCTCTAAAATTCAGAAAAATCCATACGCCAGTAAAAAAAAAAAAAAAATTAGCATTTAACTGTGGGATTTTTCTATATCTCTTACATAAAGAGGTCTGAAGAACAGTGCTTCATCCTAAAAATACCCATCACTCTACAACTGTACTTTTTGAACCAAGAGACATCTATAAACACACATGGATACAGGCTGTACAGTTCCAGTGAGAGAGAGAGACTGTGCTCAGTATTTCACCGAGAATCCTCAAAATTCATTCATCTGGAAAAGAAACAGCCAGATCCATATGATCAGATGACAGCAATCTGAGATGCCTGTGGTTCTGCACTGCCATGTTCTCTAAGTAGCCGTTTCAAAATGATTATGAAAATTTTAAAAATTACCTCTTCTCAAAAATATGGAATTTTAAACATAAAAAAAATCCAACTTGATTACATGAGGTTCAGCACAAGGGCATTTTAAAGAGTTTAAAGCATTTTTTCACTGATGCTATGGTGTTATTCTCAGAAGGAAAAAACTGATTTCACCACTAATGGAGTTGAGAACAATGTGGGGAAGCAATACAGAAGGGAATAATACCAACTCAGAAAAAAATATATAGATATACAGATATTTAACAGAAAACCCAAGACAAAACGGTACAGCAACTGCAGAGCTGGATTTTGAATTGTTTGCAACCTGTCCAAGCAATTACCATCACTATGTGCTCTGACCAGAGAGGAAACCAACACATCTAATCTGGTTTTCAGTCTTCAAAATACATCTCCAGTCTGACTCTTATTGGAATTGAAAATCCCCTAAGTCGAGGAGAAAGACTGAAAGACATAAAATGTATTTTCTTCTTTACCAACATTAAAACATGTAGTTATTTCTTGCATAAGTACATAAAAACCTGCAAACTCTGATGGGATTAATTAACAAATTATTAGTATTTACAGGCTAAAGGAAATGTGAGAAATAAACAGATGACAATGGAATGCCAGTCCTTCAAAAAAAGCAATTTTCCTAACATCAGATTAATTTTTCCACAGAGCAACTTTTCATATACAGTTTCCACCTTGATAGTGAATCTTTGATGGGTGTCTCTGAAAAAATCATCTCTGTGAAGATTAAGAAAATGAAGGAACCCAGATAAACTCAAAAAAAAAGGCAATGAAACTTTCAGGCTATCAGGTAAATAAATTATTACAGGCATCTCGGTGGAATACAAAGAGTTTTCATAGAGGATTATGATGGAAAATTAAAGGGTTTAGAAACAAACAAACCAAAAAAACCACCCGAAAAAAAACCAAAAAAAAAAAAAAACCCCATTTAAAAAAAACTAAACATAAATCCAAGGTGAAACTGGCACCTTTTCAAACAAAGTAATCCACTAAGTAGTCATAAAAATTGGCAAAAATCAGCCAATGTCAATCCAGGAACTAATCAATGCTCACTGTGCTATGAAACCTGACCCTGAGGCAGTTGTATCAGACACAGGGAGCGTCTGAGACCAAACATGAATAAAATGAATCCTAGAAAGTAAATCAATTGTAGTGACATGATATTGCTCATTGTATCCATTTCCTCTCCAACACCTTTAATTAACATTTCAGTCTCAGCCATTTTTTCTGGAAGTTTCCCTGAGAACACCCAGCAAAGGTTGTTTCACAGGCAACAAGGACATACAGAATTTCCCTCTTTTTCCTCCTCCTCATCCTCTTTGCCTCCACCTTTCCTACCTCACTAGCCTACTGGCTGCCAACTCCCTGCAACACTTCTTGCTTCCAAAGGATTTGAAAAAGATTCATAATTGGTTTTCATCTCCTGAACGCTTTTGCAGAATTATTTTTGGCCTCCTGCAAAACGTTTTGGGCATTAAATACTTGCACATGATGATACCTTTTCAAATATGTTCTCTTATCTAAAAGAAGCTTTCACTGCTGTCCTGAGACATCATTGCCTTTCCCTCATTTTCTGTCTTAATGAATATTATTTATTTTCCTTCCTGCCTTGAAATGGTTGGACTCTATGATTTCCCAGGTCTTTTCCAACCTAAACAATTCTCTGACTCTGTGAAGTTTCTCAAGAACAAAATCCCAAAGTATTCTTTTTAATTGCCTTTTAATCATGTCTCCCTGTACGTGTAGTTCTTTTTGGAGATTAAACACCACCATAGTGAATTTGCCTTTTTCCCCCACCTCCTACAAGGCTTTGAACCAGAATGTCTATGATCACTGTTTCAGATGTTTTCAGCAGTAGCAGTTTTAGTCCCAAACTCATTCCAACCCAAGTTTTGCTCTCCTGTGATCCCTGACTACACTTCAGTAAAGTTGTCTTCAGACAAATTCTGCCTCATCCTCACTGAGCTTCTCCTACTTCACTGCACAATTTCAGTCCATGCAGTATCATTATGTTGCCTGTTAAAACAATTAACTCCTTTATCTAAGTGGATTCGAAGCTTTCTGGAAGGTAAAGCACAACCTCACATCTTCCCTCTATAACTTGTAAAGTATCACTAGTCCCCAGAAAAAAATTCCTGCCTCCATTTTGGGGGGGGGGGGAGAGAAAAAAACCAGGTGAAGAATAAAGTGACTATTTCTAATATATAAATAAATAAATAAAGCAGAACACTCCATCATAAATCTCACTGCTCAGATTGCAGATCTTATCAAGCTCAGTGACCAGGGGCAAAAGCAGCTGATGGAACTGCATTTTTCACCACTGTGTAAAATGGAGAACGATATGGGAAAAACATGGGGAAAAGCAACTCTGTTCTAAAATGGTTGGCTTGAAGTTAGCAACCAACCCCAGAGGCCTCTGAAAATCTAAAGTTCTGCACAGCTTTGTTCAGGAAAAGAAGGTAGAGGAAAATACTTGTATGTCACTATAAATCCATTACAGATCTACATCCTTAATGCCACATGTCCTTCCACCTTCTCAAAGGTCTGGCAGAACTAGATGTATCTAAAAGAGTCTCCAGATCAGAGGCACTGAATGCTTTTCATATGAAGAGAATCTAAACACATCTCATTATTCTAGTTTTTAAATGAATCACAGAGATGAAATATCACTAAAATCATGTTCCAACCCTAGCAGTGTCCAAAGCCAGGCTGGACAGGGCTCAGAGCAACCTGGGATAGTGGAATGTGTCCTGACCATGGCAGGGGATGGGACTGGATGACTTTTAAAGTCCCTTCCAACCCAAACCATTCCATGATTCTGTGAGAAGATAGATAGCATGGAGGCAAAGAGAACTCAAAATACTTCCTACAACACACAAAACTTAAATGCACCTCAAATTCTCCACTCATCAGGTTTCAAAGTACCAGGCAACACTTCTCCCCTCAGATTCGTGGAACCAACTGCAGCAGGATGTTTCAGAGATGAAGGGCACATTCACGAGGGAAGCTATGAAACAATAACATGTCTGTCCTCAATTAAAAACTATGGTAGAGTTGCTGCCCTGAGACTCAGAGTGTCCACGAACAGCTGGTTCTCAGAGCTGGATGGAATATCCAGGGATCAATCAA
Source organism: Entomyzon cyanotis (assembly GCA_024500445.1). Classification (NCBI taxonomy): domain Eukaryota; kingdom Metazoa; phylum Chordata; class Aves; order Passeriformes; family Meliphagidae; genus Entomyzon; species Entomyzon cyanotis. The sequence continues at coordinate 3,348,376 of JAKEPQ010000146.1, read as the reverse complement.
CCCATCCATGTCCTCTTTGTTTCCAACTACCATCACAGAAAGGACAGATTTTATTATAAGCTTTCCCTGTAATCAGCATGTTTAGTATTTTCTGAGTTGCAGAAATCTTTGTACAACACACACTTGGACTTGGGCAGACTTTGGCATTCCAGAGATGTCATCAGACCAACTCAGAATTCTGCTAAAATCCTACATTTGTTCTAAATACATAGCAGTGTCAAATTTCATCAAGCTTCCAGTGTTCTGTTCACTTCCAAACTTTTTAGGCATCCACATGTTTGTGTTTAGATTTTTTAGGAATCAAAGCTCCTTAAATACTGTCAATGGAGGCACCTGCAAAAATTATTCACAACCCCCTCAGGCAGATATTCCCAGTCACAGTCAAGTTCTTACTAATTTCCATTCATCCCAATATTTGCAGATTTACAAGCACGTAAGACAGCACTTCCCGAGTCTAATTAAAACTTTCCTCGCACATCTGTTAAAAGCAAAAATAAACTTAAAAAAACCAAACAAACAAGCCCAAACAAACCCAAAAAGCGGCAATAATAAACTACACGCTCCACTTCCCAAAGCTGGATTTCATTCACAAATGTATCAGGTTTTATTCTCAACACAAGATGACTCACCGCATGTTCACTCCCTTCAATCTTCAAACATTTTGTTAATATATGCAGGAAACAAAGCTACAAGAGTTTGCTTATGAAAACGGAGGCTTTTCTATAAACCCTAAGCTTGCAAAGGTAGAAGAATTTGCCTTCTACAGGAAAGAATATTTAGTATACAGTGGAATATTTAGTAATAGAGATAGACTTTCAGTGGGATTTATCCATGACGCACAGAATAACAGAGAAATAATGATAATAATGAGGAATTATTCTACATGAAAGACAAGTTATCAAGGAAATTTGGCCCAAAGCTAGAGGGGAATATCAGCCAATTATTGATAGGGATTGACTGAGATTATAATTTCTTTTACCTAAGAAATGAACAGAAAGGCACAAAGCCCCAAAAGCTCGCTTTTCAGTCTGAATTTTATGATGATACACTACTCTTGATCAAAATGTAATGGAGAAGGCGAGAATGCTGCAAACAGTAAAAACCAGAATTTACTCTCGGTCTTTCATCAGCCTGTTTTTATGGTATTTGACAGGAAGCCACCCTAGCAGCCCCTAAAGAGTAAGAACATCACAAATCTTACTTTTATTGCCCTTTTCATAAAAAAATTCTTCAAAAGCTCATGTTTCATCTGTCTCCTAACTCCAGATTTTGTGACTTTGATGTTAAGTTTTAAACACACAGGTATTTTAGGCTCCTTTTCTTGTTGTGCTTCCCACTTGCACATCATAACATCCAACCTCTCCTTCAGAATTCTTTCTACTCATTTTTATTTCTCCACGCAAGCCAGGAAAATGCCTCCATTCCTTTTTCACTCCCCGTTCTGTACATAGCAGAAATCTCGATTTCCTTTGTTTGATTTGAAATCAAAGACAGTTGTAAGAAACTAGACAGCTTCTCACAACAGCAGAGGAAACATGCACAGAGAGCTCTGTTTTTCTCAAAAGCACACCAAGACCTATCATTTTACCTCATCTTGAGAAGAAATAAACTCTACAATTCACTTAAATCAGGCCACAGGCTGCAGCCTATATTATCAATCATAACCACTCAAATCCAAGCAGTTCCAACATCCACAGGCCCTCTCTGTTAATAAAAGCAGTAAGATCATTTTTCAAACTGAAATACTATTTAACAGTAGCAGAAAACAGAGAGCAAATTAAAAAGAAACAAGTAAAGTGAACAGAACATTTGTGTAGGTCCTACCATCCTCTGCTAACTGATGGGTTTATTCTTTCTCCTCCCAAATCTTTAACAAACTGGAAGTTTACTTCTGCTGGCTCCCAGGGTTGGTAAACACAACTCACAAATGGGAGCATGGAATTGGTAAGATAAAAATCCAGCCTTTTCTGTAAGCAACTTCCGTTTTCATGAAGGCTGCTTTTCTTGGAATATAATGGGAGATTCCAGCTGACTCTTCCACACCTCTTAGTAAATGAGTTTCTGATCATAGTCCACTCCAATGTTCTTTGGTGCAAAACCTGCTTCCTAAGAGATCTGTGTTTCCCCACCTGAAAGCAGCCTCAGCTCAGGCAGGATGTGGCAGATCACATACAGAACTTTATGCATTTATGACTTTTTAAGTTCCAATAGCCTGAACCATTTTCTTCAGCTCCGCAGCCCCCAGGTTAACATTCTCTCAAAAGATTCTGGAGGTATCAAGAGAACCACAGAATGGTTTGGGTTGGAAGAGACCTTTAAAATAATCTCCTTCCAACTCCCTGCCATGGGCAGGGAGACCTTCCAGAATCCCAGGTGGCTCCAAGCCCCATCCAACCTGGCCTTGGACACTTCCAGGGATGGGATTAGTAAAAATCCAATAGCAATGGGTTTTCATTTTTACTACCACTGAACTTCCCCTGTCTGAGACAGATGCCACACAGGTCTTGATCCTGGAAAATAGAGACATGTTGTCATGTGGGGAAAACTCACTTTTCCCCTTAAAACCAGTTCAAACCACATAATCATTTAGAAAAAAAAAAATATTTAGGTGTTTCTGGTTTGTCACCTCTTGGGTTTATATGGAGGTGGAAGTAAAGGCTCTCTGACCATTACAGAATGTTTATGAATTTGCACAGAAATAATTCAAGGTGCTGGCCTGTGACAGCAAAGCTGTTGGGAAAGCAGCACTAAAGGAGACAGTGATTTCATTCCCAACACCTCAGCGAGCTGTAGGTGGGACCTGTACTACAAAAGAGGAGAACTATCCTTGCTGAAGAGATTCCTCTAACCTCCCCTTAAACCAGGGCACAGATTTGGGGAGAAGGGCTATAAAACCCAGGAGTCATGGATAAAATGTGACATTGTTTCTAGGGGACAGGGAGCTGTTGCTTAGAAACTGTTTACAGACAGATCCTGCTGTTGTACCTAAAAAAAAAAATAAATTAGGTCATTCTTAGCTGTAGGTAGAAGAGATCTTTATTGATAAAATCCCCCCCACATCTCTGTTGACTGTCAATAATTAACAATGCTTTAGGAAGGCTGCTTGGATGCTTTTTTGCCTCCAACTGCACATTCTCGATGGCAGAATTACCCATTTTGAAAGAATTTGGTGGGTAAACACTGATGGACATCACACTTCACTTGGGAGGCTGAGCCCAGGCTCCAGGCATAGAGTGAACTATTTTAGGAAGGGACTGGCATCAAAAGTGCAATTAATCTTCTTAATTGTTGTAGAGGAAAAAAAGAAAAAAGCAAAAATTAGGGAAAAATCATGGCAATACCACTAGATCAAGGAAAAAAAATTTCAGTTCTATTTTTCAAATGCCTGATGAAACCAGGTCTGCTAAAAATGAAAGGGGAAAGGCCACAACACTTCTTTGAAGCCATGAGAGAACAAAGTTTGCCTTGAAGAACAAAAGGTGAGGTTGGAAGTGGATCATTTTATTAAGGGAAATAGTACAAGGAGCTCCTAAGTATCTAAAACAAAGTTGCAAGCAAGCACTCACTGCTCACCGAGAAAACAAATTCGTTCGGAGCAGATGGGAAAGAAAAATTATATCAATCCAGAGCCAGTTTTCTCCTCCACATAAATAATCCACGCTTGAACAATTTTTCCTCATATAAATAACTACGTTTATAAGAAGCCTCAAGTAAGAAGGCTCTTATATCATTATTCACTTAAAAACCACTCCAAAAAATTCAGACAAATCACTGCTTTCTAAGTAAAAGAAAACAAAACGCACAGCTTGTGGTAATAAACAGCTCATTGTCATCATTCCAGAGAAAGACATTTTTTTTGTCTTCACTTAAAAATAAATGTAGCACGGGCTTGTTTGCTTCTATTAAGCAAATCACATCAAATGAATACAAGAATTAGCACATGGGACCTAATGGAGAGAAGGGACAAATGTCACAGTGATAACCCCAAAAAACTAAGCTGGTGTTACAGAACAAGTGCCTCTGAGCTGAAACCTCAGGGGCAGATCTCGAATTGGTTCACAAAGCCCACATTCTCTGCAGTGTCACCATAAGGTCACCACACCATTCTTAAGGCTGGAAAACTAAGGCTCAGGAGAGAATGTGTGATTTAATCAAAGTTCCTTAACTCTAAGGACAAACACGACCCTGTGCTGTGACACTGAGGGACAAAGACACCCTCTTGGGATGACTTGGGGAAGTTATAGGTGCAGGTAACATATAAGACATTAAGTTTGGATTTCAGGGGTTATCACAACCTAACACAGGTTCAAAGGCTGGGAAAATTGTTTAATTGCTTCATTCAGCTCATAGCTTCCCACCCAGGGAAGGTGGCTAATGGGATAAGATCCTCCTCTCCCATGCCAGAAATGCAGACAAAAACAGCCAGAAAAAAAGGAGCCTTAACAACTACAACTGTTATTATTCACAAATTCATCTAGAAATACACTTTGGATTAAAGCAATGCTAATTATTAAAAAAATTAAAGATAACGTGGCCTGTTTCCCAAAGACTCCCAAAGCCACAGGGGAGACTTGTGAAGCGTGGAGGAGAGGCCAACCTGATTTTTATTCATATGTTGCTGTGCTTATCTACATGGGAAACAGAATTATGCTCTATTTAGCCCTCTATCAGGTTGCTCAGGTTCTAAAATAACTGTTAATGAAATCACAAGCCCTCAACACAAACAGCAGCAACAAAAATAGCACCAGGACAGCAAACATTGGACTGCAGCAACTCTGAGCAAGTGTGGAGCAAAAAAGCCTCTCCCTGCATTGAGCTGTCTTGAAATAAAATACAAGGAATACTAGATTGCATTTTACTGAGGCTTCACTACAGTGATTCAAATTTTGTAACAATCTTCACAGAAATGAAGCTCTTAAAAATTAATTTTTCCTTTGCCTTGAGAACCTAACTAAGCAAAAAAGAGTTCAGCATGGGAAGTGCTCATTACGTTAACACGGAAAGTATCTGGAAATCACCTCAAGCATAATAATTTATCATAATAAAAACCAAGGTTTCTGATTTTTCAGCTTTTTCACAATGCTGTGCAGAACTCAATTTTAACACATTCAAATGGTTTTAACTTTAAAAATACTACTGACATGTAATTATTTATTCCATTATTTAGAAATATATGGACATAATCTTTTTGGTCTGAAGTCTGGATTGAATTTTAGGAATGACTAATAACAAAATTCCTTCTTTAAAAGAATAAAATTGCAGGATCACAGAATCACAGAATGGTTTGGGTTGGAAAGGCCATTTAAAAGATCATTTAGTTCCAAATCTCCTGCCATGGGCAGGGACACCTTCCAGTAGAGGGTGGTGATGAGTTTTTGCTTTGCATTTTCAAGTGAGAGGACATTGATAAATATGGATTTTTAGCTATAAAAATCCAATAACTTTTTTAATGGTGATTAAATATGTGCAAGGACTGTCCATGGTAGTGTTGTGTCACTGCTGTGCACAGAAGAAATCCAACTAATTACACACCTTCATCAAATCCATCTGTTTTATTCAGTGAGATCCAAAAATGAAAACACAGCAGTTGTCCTTCAGACACCAAAATTTTCTTGGAGGAAAGAACAATGACAGCTTTCTAACATATTGACTATATTCACTGCCCTTGACAGATTTTGCATCTCACCTTGGGATGTTTTCTGCAGTACTTTGTGTTTAGAATGAATTTAGATTCATCACACAGAATATATGACACAAGACTGTAATACCCATAATTTAGGACAACATTTGGAATTCTATTCCCACTTTTCCAGTTTGCTCTGAAATGTCAGTTCTCTCGCCACATTCCACCATTATTTCATATACTTTTCAACACTAAAGACTAACCCTGAGTTGTGGTTCCTCCCAGGGCATCTTCCCACCCACATCAGCACCTTCTGGGAGAAATACAGTTAAACTTCTCAAGTAACTCAGTGCTTTGATATGGCGGCAGTTGTTTTTTGGCACTGAGTTATAACCCAGGGTGTTGTACAGAATGAGACCTGCACCAGACCCATGACCTAAGTGAGGAGCAAAGCTGAGCACTGTAAGGTGATTCCATCATTTTTAGGGAACTGAGTCCACCTGCAATGTTTTCTTGAATTGTCCCAACGTGACAAGAGAAGCTTCTCACTTCAGAGGAAAAGCAGTCTTTAGATTAAAGCAGCAACACAAAAAATAGCTCATTAAAATGAAAGATTGAGCAGCATGTATTGTGTATTTGCAGCAGCTCAGAAATCAGATGCAAAGAACTGATGTACCAGACACTTATTGCTAATTTTTTTTCTTAATGTTAAAATGGAAAAAAAACCCTGCTCACATAAATCACTTGCTTTCTAAAGCATGTAAGAGACACAATCAGTGCTCACAGCAGCTCTGTAAGGTAACACAGAGAAGCATTTGAATTTTCCAGAGATACAAGCAGTTTCTGTATCACTGTAATAGCACACAGTTCTGGCTCCAGCTACTCTTAAGAGACACAGACACAGTCCACAGCCAAAGGCAGAAGCAGCTCCAGAAGTGTTGGGTAAGAGCTTTGCAACATTGATGAAAATTCTGTAATTAATTTCAGACGATCAAGGATTTAATCTTGCATAATCTGAATACCCAAACTAGTCCCTTAGACAAGACAGCCAGAAACCATCTGCAGCGCTGGAAGAGGCTCCCAGAAAAATAAATCTTTCTACTCAGCCCTTGTTAAGAGTTCCTCATGTTTTGCACATTTCTTGAAATTGGAGAAACGTATTTCAGATTCAAGGCACTGAAATTACTGCAGGAGGAGGATTACGTGAAGACCAGAGCTCAGATTCAATATGGGTGCTTTAGTTTTATTTTAATGCATAAAGGAGGTTTATCTGCTCAGACACAGTACTTTTTTTTTTTTTTTTAAGATACTTTCTCCTAAATAAAAAGACCTCTAAGTACTTGAAACTGTTTAAAGTCTTGTTGTGATGTACCTTTCCCACAGCAGCTCTGCTTTGCCTGTCTTTCCTATATCCAAGCTGTAATGGCCCAGAGGTGACTTCCATGCCAATTTCTAATTAAAGCTTGGTGGAAATTATTAAAAACACATTTTTTTAAAAAGAGTGACTTCAACATTTTGTCCTCATTTATATCATCTTGCTTGCACCCCAATGAAAAACAACTTATTAATGAAAAACAGCAATGAAAGAGAAACATCCAAACCAGCACAGCCAAGAAGTGAGTGTACAAGGTCAGTCAAAATTTTGGAGATGCAATCAATCTGTCCAACTCACACCAGTAATTTCAAGCACACCTGAAGTGTTTAAACTCCAATGGCTTATTTTACAGAATCACAGAACATCCTGAGTTGGGTATCACTCCCCAGTCTGTCCAGACATCCAGGGTTGTCCCATCCCAGGGGCAGAATTCAGTACTTGCCCTTGGTAAACTTCCTGTGGTATTTCTCCAGGGATAAAAGCTGTTTCTTTTGTATAACCAAACACTGATTGCTCTGATCCACCCATGTCCTAATCATCACACAGTCCATCTCACTCTCACTCTGTTTCAAGAAATGTTTAATTACTGGGGATTATCTCCCAAGGGTTGATCAGGAAAGGCTTTAGGCATCACAAATCCTGCAGCACCCTTAGGGTGGCACAAACTTTTCTTCTGGATATTGTGGCAACAGAATGGACCTCACACCACCTCTGAAGTGTTTGTGGTGCAGAGAGAGCAAAATTAAGATCCCCATTTTTACACCACTATGAAAAACTGATTTTAAAAAAGGGACATTTAAAATATCCATCTCTAGTGTTTCCCCATCCTCCTGACTGATCTTTTTATGAAAAACCATCCAAGAAGCTGTTCTTGGGCTATGTAGTTTTTTTTGTCTTCTTTTGGCTGACTGTCAACCACCCAGCAAAAATAAACTCATTAAGCTGACAAGAGACCTGAACACACTCATGTTGTCAGTGCATCTCAGCATCATTCTCGTGAACTCAAAAGCCAAAAAACAATTAAAATAAAGTTAAGCTGGCTCCACCCTTAGGATGCAACCAAGTTCGCAAGGATCTGTCAGTCCAAAGTCAGTGTCTGGCAGCATCTGAGCTAAAGGGGATGTGCAACTTCAGCACATGTCAAGCCAAAACTGTTCTAAAACTAGTAGCAAAAAAAAGGAGAACACGGAGTGTGGAGCCTCCAAAAAGCATCTCTGTCACAATTACAGCTCTCAGCCTAATTATGTTTGCAAGCCTACTATTTTTGCATCCAATCCACACTGCTCTCCCTGTGTTGAATCTGTCCAGTTATCTGTGATTTTCCTTTTGCTGCCACCGCATTTGTAGTTTGCTGAGCAGATCCCCAGCTTAAGGCTCACATTGAGCCTTGCAATCAGCAAGGTTTCTACTTAAAAGCAAAAGGGAAAAAAGTTACCATGGCTACTACAGTCACTCAGCTTTCTCAACTACCTCAAGACATTAATTCTGAAGGCTTTTTGGCTATGTCTGCACAAAATGTATGCTTCCATACTACTCTGTCATGTAAATTAGGTTGTGCTGCAGCATTTGAGATCACCTGGGACCACTGAATACCTTTGGCTGGCATTCCAAAAAGACTCCACAAGAAGAAAGGTGATAGTTTCCCTGATCACATTAAGGAAATTAGAATTAAATATATTAAAAATAATTAAAAACAATAATAAAATGTTGTTTCTTACCCAGCCAAATGAAGGTAAATACTGAACACAGATGCCCCAGGCATTTTCTAGTTCTTAGGCTGAATTTGTAAACAAAAATACAGTTGGTAGTACATACAGAATTAGAACAAGGCAAGCCATAAAGGACTTGCAGAAAATGCTCTGGAAATGCATTTAAGTTATTTAGAAGATGAGGAAAGCATAGAGGGAATGATAAAATGTATGTAAGGTCTGATTCTGGCTTCCACCCAAGCACAGCAGGAGTAGAAGACAATCCTGCCCAGGATTTGTGTCCCCACTGTTCTTCAGCTCCTTGAAGGGACCTGAGCACTTCCTTTACATCACCTGCACTGACCCAACATCCCCTGGGCTCAGGCCTGAATGCAAGGCTTAGAATCTGAGTATAAAGAAAAAAAAAAAGAAAAACTTTATTCAAGGATGCAATTGGTGTGCAAGAGCAAATCAACACATCGAGGGATTCAGTTTGCTGCCTCAGCCATGCACAGAATTCTCCCTGAGCCATGCAAGGAAAATTAAACCACAAGGTAGAAATAGTTTTTCTCTTTCCTTTCTTTTCATGTTCCTCCTGTTGCAAGGTATCAGATGTGACCCAGAAACAACATCTAGCAAGGCCAAAAGTCCAAAACACACTGAATGAAATTCAGTTGGAATTTTAGGGGTAAGCCTGGGCCACCCATGTAAGTCAAACAACAGCTCTGCAAACTCTGCAGCCTCAGCAGTGCTCCCAGACAAGCAGGACATTTGTCAGAGTGGATTTGTTCTGATTCTCTCCCTGCACCACCTCATCCTCCTTCATTTGTGGCCTTCCTGACGATTTCTTGTTCTTAGAAGTATTTCTGCAGAGCATCCAAGCCCTGGGAATGTAGATTACGGAGATAATAGAGACGTTTAAAATTAGACTAAGCAGCTGTAATTCCGAATTTGCATTTCTGACTTGATTATAGTAAGCACTGAAGACTATCTGGGCAAGAACTAGAAAGGAGTTCATGTGCTGCAATGAAAATATATGAATCTCTCTCACTTTGACCCCCTTAAGGGTGGAAAAAGGTAACAAATGGCACTTTCATGGAAGTTGTTTCTTTACTATTCTGTAACTTCATTTTAAAGAGCCACCTGTGGATTTTAATTGCAAGAAAGAAAGTAACCAGCTTTCCTGTATTTTACAAATGGAAGAACTATTCTCCTACCTATCCTGCAGTTTTTTAACTTCATATTTTAGTTGTTATCTATTTTACAGCTTTCTTTAAAAGTTTGAAGAGTCTCTTGTGATCTGAACAGTCAATATTTGTAAGCATGGCATAACAATTTATGAAGCATTTTGATAAATTCTCTATCAAAACCAAGCACAGACGACAATTAATTTTACTGAAATATTCTGTTACAATAAAAAATTTTATAATCTTTTCTGTTTTGGAAGGAATGAAATAAATATTTTTGTCACATGATTTTGTCATGAGATAAAGAAAATTAAGAGTATTTGGGTTCTATTTTCAAAGTTTATCCATAAATATAATGAAGAATTAACCACGAGTAATAGATCATAGCTGGTCATTTTGTATCAGGAAGAGCAACCATGCAACAACATTCAAGAAAGTTAATATTTAATGACTGAGGATATCACACCTATTCTCTTGATTTATATTGATTCATTTACTTGAAACTGTTTATTGACAGAAATCTCCAAATTAACTCTAAAGATACAGAACAGTTGTAAAGAAGAAATTTCACTATACCAAGAAGAAAACAACAAAACATTTTTCTAGAGGTAGCAAAGGAGAAACAAATACCTAATCAGATAAAAACACCTGCCTCAGATTATTTGTTTGCAAACAATTCTTATGCCTCTTTTTGAAAGAGTTCACTCATTTTTCTTAGTGTGGATCCTCTGGAAAGGACACAACTATTGCTACTGACATGATGGCACTAATACAGAACTAAAGCCAGTGCTTACTAACATTTTACTCCATTTTTAAGTGCTTTACTCTATAACTTGAAAGTTAAATCTGTAGGAAGAAGTCTTTTGGAGTTTCTTTTGATGTTTGAAAAGATACAGAGTACTGATAAAAGTGGTTTTGTCAGCTCTGCACAGGATGGACACAGCTTCTGTATTTAAAACATAAGGAATATTTCCAATTGATCCTTTCTTTCCAAGCAGAGAACTGAGAGATTCAGCTGCTCCTGCTGTGCTGAATGGGCTTTAGTGGAGAATTGCCATAAAAAGAGATTCAATGGAATATAGAAGAGTGGGGGTTTGTTAGTAAATAGCAGCGTGTTAAAAATTAAGGTTGATTAGCTGTAGAAAAGGGCAAAGTGAATAATCCATTTAGAAGCTTTAAGTAACTTAAAAGCTTAAGCTCCATTTGCAGAAGTCACCTGGGCAACTGGGAGCCTCCCCTGATTGGAACTACTTCCACTTTTTGCATTCAGAATTTAAGTTCCACTCACATTCAAATTGTCTTCCATTTTAATAGTCTTGTCTGCATGAAGCATATTGTAACATATGCTTGGTTTTTTTTTTTTTAATGCAAAGCTTCAAAGAAAAGGACAAGTCCACAAGAGAAAGAAATGTCACATAATAATTACTGGAACACCAGCAGTAACAGCAGATTGGAATATCTACAAAAACATCTTTAAAATACCCTGAACACCGAAATTCTTTTGTATAACTGCAAAATCTACTATTTTTCTTACCTCTCCAATGCAACCCCTGTGAGATGTTCTTAATGTTACAGGATTCAGCTTCACCTAACTGAGTAATTCTCGTTACTTAAGAAGCCTGAAAACTTGGGCAGTCTCTGCTGCAACGTTGAAAATGTCTCTCCACTGTTCTCTGTACCAGAATACTAATGCAAAGGGTGGTGTGGCTGAAAAGCACAGCTAGACAAAAAATATTCCAAAGGAAAAAAAAAAAAAAAAGCCCTGCTATCAGAAAATGCTGATTCAGCAGAGTTAAAGTACTCCAAGGAAAGGTGTGCTTTCTCCACACAACCAATGAAAAACTGTGGCAAAGCCTCCCTCCTACCCCTACCAAGTCAAACTGCTTTCTCTGATCACAGCACAAGACATCTGAAACAGTAAGATGTGTATGGGGGGCTGGGGGAGCAGGGATAGTCCTACTAGGGGAAAGCATTTCCATTTTGCTGGCCATTTAAAAATCCACCTGCTTGTTCCATGCCAAACCAGAAAATGATTCAAAACACAAGGAACATGAAATCCTGCCTTTCAACCAACTGTGCTGGTGACTGATGGTCACAACAATTTATTTTCTGAGAGCAGCTGATCTTTTGTTATATAAATATGACTTCAACCTATCCTACTGTTTGGAAACATCCACGAAAGCCTTTTTGTATCCAGCCACTGCTTGGAACCAGATACCACTGCTCTCTCAGTGGCTCATGTGTGATACTGAGGAAACCATGAGAAAACTGAGATGTAGAGCTTTTATCCAGAAACCTGATACAAAATTCATTTACAGCTGTAGAGCGCTAAGCCTGCCCAACCAAAGACTTGATACAACAGTGTTATCACTCCGAGATATATTTAGATGTATGATGAATCCCTTTAAGACAGTGAGAAGCTAGAATAGAGTAACTTAGAATCACAGAATAGAATCATGGACTGGGCTGAGAGGGACCTTAAAGAACATCTGGTTCCATCCTCCTGCCACGGTCAGGACACCTTCCACTATTTCAGGTTGTTCCAAGCCCTGTCCAACCTGGCCTCGGACACTTCCAAGGGTCAAGGGGCAGCCACAGCTCCTCTGGGCAACCTGTGCCAGGGCCTCCCCACCCTCACAGCCAAGAATTTCTTCTCTTTTCTAACCAAAATTTCCCCATTTTCAGTTTGAACCCATCACTCCTCATGCTGTCATTCCAGTTCCCGATGAAGATTCCCACTCTGGATGCTCTGCAGACACTTCAGATACTGGAAGGTGCTGTGAGGTCTCCACACAACCACCTCCTCTCCAGGCTGAACAGCCCCAACTTTCTCAACCTGTCTCCATGGGAAAGATGCTCTGGTCCCCTTATCAGCTTCTTGGTCCTCCTCCGGACTTGCTCCAAACATCCATGTTCTTCTTACGTCAGGGGCACCGGAACTTACAGTGTTGATAATTTGGTTACCAACCACTTTTTTCAACAGGCCAAAATCTGGTTTGTGTTCTTTGCAGTCACTTCTTCAACCTTTTTGTCACAGTAGTCTTTAAAAAATCCTGTTTACTTTCCAACACTGCTGGGCTCAGCAGCAGTTTGCTCCCAGTCAGGTTCAGGTGCTGTTGACCCAGGGGAAGAACTCACCCATCAGTATTGGAGCTCCACAGGAACAAGAGCCTCAGCTGCTCCTGCTCCCTACAGCCCCTTGCTGGCTTGGAAAACTGTGCCTAGGGAAAGTTCACACTGGTCAGTTGCAGCACTTGATCCTCACAAATGTGGTGTTCACACAAAATCAACAAGTTTTTCTTAGTCAGGAAGTTGCTGTCACCCAGCCTCTGAAATTCAACCTTCTTTTTGTCACTTTCACCTTCCCTTCCCATTCTGGTCTTTTTCATTACATCTCCTTCTTGCATCTTACCTCAAATTCAGCTCCAAGGGAATAACTCCTACAGACCTGAGCCACAAAAGCTGCCATCAAGTTACATCCTAAGCATGCCACTCTAATCACTAACAGGTTAGTGCTGCTACTCTTTATTCCTGTATGTTGCTCTTCTTATTTCCAACTGCATATTGTATTATTTATTTACTTATTCTTCCCTGTGAGGGTGGGGAGGCACAGGGTGCCCAGAGAAGCTGTGGCTGCCCCTGGATCCCTGGAAGTGTCCAAGGCCAGGCTGGACAGGGATTGGAGCAACCTGGGGTAGTGGAAGGTGTCCCTGCCATGGCAGGGTGGAACAGGATGATTTTAAAGATCTCTTTCATCCCAAACCATTCTGTGATTCTATGATTATTTCTGTGTAATTGCCCTTCATCTTTCCATGACCATTTGATATTCTATCTAAACTCAAAGTACTCCCATGTTTTGTACACCTGTGAACAAACTAGGGAGCAAGTGAATAGTTAGGTTTCTTTGGCCAAGCTTTGAAATATGCTGTGTTAAAAGCAAAACCTACTCACCTAAAATGTAACAAAATGTGGTTCTGTCACTGTAGACAGAAAAAAAAAATAAAAATCTCATGCTGGTGTGTTCAGACAGCATGTAATACCTGGAAGGCATTGTCATAACTACTACAATTTGACCACAAAACAGATTTCAATAAATACTGTGGTTATAATTCACATGTAACAAGAAGAAAAGTGTTAAGGGATAAAAAATTCATACTTTTTGAAACAGTAGGTGTAAAAAAACTAATAGGTGAGGATGAAGACATTTCTTGGCAAGAGGAAAAAAAGCAGGGGGGAGGAAGTGTAGGAAGAAAAGCAATCTCAGCAGTCACACAGGTGTGGTGCTAAACAGGGACTCTGAGCTACACCAATAGTGCAAAAGGGCAGACACATTCCAAAAGTAATCCTGCATGTGCAAAGAAGCCGATGATTTGCTGGTACCTCATGAGAATAGGCACATTCTCATGAAGAATGATTACTTCTTCATCCCATTGCAAGTACAATGTTAAAACAGAATTACTTCACAATAAACATTTTCAGTCAGCAGGACCAAAGGTCACCATGGAGAAGCACTCTCAGAAGGGTCCAAAGAGTTCTCTGTCCCACCAACATGGATATTTAGGAATTCTGAAAATCCTGGGGAAGATCCAAAACTCTGAATGAACACTTACATTACAACCATGCTCTAAAAAAACCAGTGAGACAGTGGTTCTAACCATAGGAAGGTTAGAACAATGGCAGTCTTAAACAAAACAATAATTTAAGGAAAATTATATGGGATTCAACTGATACATCAGAGCTCTGTAACAAGTACTAGGAAGTAAAATAATGAAAGCTGACTTTCTGAAAAGATTGTGGTTTAATTCTTTGATATGACTGAAACTTCCAATTGGCAGAAATATCTGTCTGCACATATAAACTTCTCTGGCACTTGGTGCAGTATTCTGTGAGAGCCTGACAACAAAACAGAACCAACAGGACTGGTGAAGAACTGGTTAAGTGACATCTCAAAAAGAAAAAAGAACAGCTTTTAAGAAGAGCTCATCACAACATAACTCAGATGAACATGGAGCTCCCCAAAGGCGGAGCCACTACCACAAAACTCCTTTTCAATTATTTCTAAGTCTACACCATAAATCATGACATAATATGCACAAGTATAAATTGATAGAGTGCTACATAACTGAGATAAATCAGTTCCAAAAAGCCATCAGGAGTGCTGGGTATAATCAATCAATGCTAGAAACAAAACGTTATTTAAAAAAGCCACGTACAAAGTTATAAAGCTGCAATCAGGAAAACACATGCCAGTCTATGGAATGATGAACTCTTGTGGAAAGACACAGTCCTGCAAAGGGTTTGACCCAGTGAGAGTACCCAGAGAAAAGGAGATCAAAATGCAGGGCTGCAAATGAAGGTTTAATATGTAAATGGGATGCAGAAGCAGGAGAGGTAATATTTAAACACACAAAACACTCCTGAGACAAGGCTCTGGTGTGCTGTATCCAGCTCACGTTTTCATAAAAATGCTGAAAAAGTGGATATGGAGAAAACAATCCCCAGAAACTGAGTTGTGAGGAAAATGCATGCAGTGACAAATTAAAAGAATTTCAGTTCGCTTGTTTTTTCAAGTAGGAAAGAGAGGGAATACTGGGTTACAGCAGATAAATACTTCCATGGTAAGAAAATACTTAGAGTTCTTCACCATAGTGGAGAAAGGCACATCACTAACCAGTGACTGGAAGCTGAAGCCAAATAACTTAATAAACAGCAGATTCTCTACCTCTTACTGTCTTCCGATCAAAATTCCAATTTTTCTGGAAAACATGCTTCAGCCAAATGCAAGTTATTGCATTTAAGAGTAACTGGATAAAATCCAACTGACTACAACAGTCAAGGGGTCAGAGCAGAAGATCTAATTGCTTTCTTTGGCTTTAAAGCCTCAGCCTACAAATACTCTTGGTTTTCAGGGCTTCAAAGGCATCTCAGTAGTACCATGCACGCTCAACATTAATATTAAAAGAGCTTGCAGAAAATCTGCATGAATTACAGTTGTATTTCCATGTAAGGGCTCGAGTGACACTGGAGCTTTCCTGTTGAGGCTTCTGTCATCAGCAGAGCCCATTAATGGAATTACAGCTCTCTGGTACCCAGCTGAGGTGGTATTTCTGTAAACAAGCATTTACACAATTGAGTGCAGAACTTCACCCTTCGCATCAGTACTTTCTCTCCTCTAGAAAGAATCCTGTTTGGCCCGGAGCACAAAAAGCCTGATACAATGAATGGTATCAATCACAGGCACTACAGGTAAAAAGGAAAACCAGCAGCATTGTAATAGCCACAAAGCCAAGAAAATCTGGTGTTTGCATCAGCAGCATTGTTTGAGCCTGGCACTGTTTATGCTCCTCATCTACCTGGTACTCCAAAACACACACAGCACTCACTGCAACCTTGACAAGTCCAACATTTTTCAGGAATATATGCCAAGGTAATGTGTAACACATACATTAAATGTTCAGGCTGATAGTTGTGCTGTAGTACCGGCTGCTGTGCTATCTGTGGATTTCTAAAATAACAGAGGGGTTGAAATGCTAGTGAAGTATGAACTAACTTCCAGTTCAGCAAACGGAAGCTTGGAAAGGCTGGAATTGTCTGAAGCACGCTCGCAATCAAATAAATGCTCTGCCACTGTACAGGAGAGAAACACAACCACCAAGTGACAGAGCATCACCTTAAAAAGAACCCAAGCACCATACGCAACCAGCAAGACACGAGGGAGGGCATTCACCCCTCCAACCTCCAGAGAAGGAAGCGTCTACCACCTCACGCTACAGCCCACCGTAAATATGGATAAAAGTTTCTCTGCCGAGCCCCTGGCGCACGGATGTTCCCCTAAGCATCCCCAGCGCCAACTCCCAGATGGGCACGGCAGCCAGGCAAGTCTGGCAGCTCCCCACCACCACCACCATGGCTGAGCAAAACTTCTTCCACTCCAAGAAGCCACACAACGAGCCGCTCCGGCTGCCGTCGCCTCCCAGCCAGCATCCACCCGGCTGCTCGCCATCCCCGGCGCTCCACGCAGAGACAAAGCCACGCTTTAAACTTTCGCTCCTCGCAGATCCTCCGCCGGGAGCTGGCACCTTTCGGGCTGGGCGCTGGGTGGGATATGAAGGCGGCGGAAGGGCTGGGAAGGTCTCCGAGCCCGGAGAGGCCTGCGGAAGGGATGGAGGAGGTGCCCGCAGCCCCCTGCCCACCGCCCAGCCCCGCGACCCTTCCCCGCCGCTCCGCTCGCAGCAGGCGCTGCGAACCACAGCGATGCACAGCGGGATGGAGAACAGGGAGGAAGGAACCTCTGACGCCTGAAGAAAGGAGAATAATTTCAAACAATACCCCCCAAAAAAAAATTACTTAAAACGGAGCCAGGTATCACCTCGAAGTGATGGTGGGTAAATAGATGAATAAGTGAAACAACACACCTTTGACCCTCTGTTTTCTTCCCTAAATATAATCCCCCGCTTTCCATAATACACACAAAATGACCATTAATTCAAATCCATTCTTTATAGGAGGGGGGATTATCTCTGTGACCGACTCTGTCTTTTTCCCTCTCCCGGTCTTTCACTGCGCGAGAATTGAAATTGCATCTTTTTTTTTTTTTTAAAAGGGTAAGAAAAAAAAAAAAGCAAGATTATTATATGCGAAGGGTGCGAAATGTGGGCACGGGGAGAGGGAGCCTGGGGGATGGGGAGGAGTGCAGAAAGGTGGCTAAGGAGAGAAGAAAGGAAAGGAGGACCAGGAAGCGCAGGGAAGGATGAGGAGAAGGCGAGATAAGGGGGAAGGAGGATAAGGAAAGAAGGATGAAAGGAAGGAGGTCGGGAGGAAGGATGAAAGGGAGGAAGGGATGAGGGGAAGAAAGGAGGATGCTCTGCCCTGGCCTCACCTCAGCTCGGTGGGTGGGGGTGGGAGAATCTCTCGCCGCCGCCGCCGCCTCCTCCTCCGCCACCTCCTCCTCCTCCCCAGCAGCGCCGGTCACTGACGGGCCGGCTGTGCGGCGCGGCTCCCTCGCCCGGTCCCCGCCTCCCCCGCTCGCCTCGCTCCCTCCTCCCGCCGCGCCGCTGGCCCGAGCCGCGCTCGCAGGGCTCTGAGGGGAGCCGGGCGCTGCCGCCGCGGCCGCCCCGCCACAGCCACGGGGGGAGGAGGCGGCAGCGCGCCTGCGCCGCCGGGCGCTGCCGGCGAGGGAGGGCGAGAGGGATGGACCCGCTGCCGCCGCTGCCCGCTCCGCGGCCGGCCGTGAGTATGGAGCGGGCTCGGCTGCGGCAGGTGGGGCTGAGAGCGGGGCTCGGGGCTGCGGGAGCGGGGGACGCGGCCTGGGCACGGGCGGTGCTCGGGGCGGCGGGGAGGCACGGCGGCGATGGGGAGAGGCTGTTTACGAGAGCGGGTTGTGACAGCGCAAGGGCGAATGGGCTCACGCTGAAAGACAGGGCGTTTGGATTAGATAATAGGAAGAAATTCTTCCCCGCGAGAATGGTGAGGCCCTGGCACAGGCTGCCCGGAGAAGCCGTGGCTGCCCCATCCCTGGAAGTGCCCAAGGCCAGGCTGGATGGGCTTGCAGCAATAGTGGGATGGTGGAAGGTGGGTGTGACTGGATTGGCTTCGGGGTGTCCTTCCAGCCCGGGGCACTCGGTGGCTGTGTGAAGGCAGTGCCGGCAGCCAGGGCTCCAGGCTCAGCCGGGCGGCCCAGGGCAGCGCTGGGAGCTGTGGCAGCCGCAGGGACAGCCAGCTGCAGGAGCTGCAGGGCTCTCTGGGGTGCTCCTCTCATGGTCCCATACTGCCTCAGGTGCTTTGTGAGAGAAGGTCGGTGTGGTAAGCATGAACCGTCAGGAGCAATTGCATGAGCTTCGGTTCTGTTCTCTTGAACTGTGAAAACTTTGTGTGTGTCTTACTTGGGTGCTCGGCAGCCCTGGCTGACAGGAGTGTGTACCAGGAGCGGGTCGGGCTGTGTTCCCAGGGAACAGCGACAGCATGAGGGGGAACAGCCTTGAGCTGCACCAGAGGAAGTGCAGATCGGGCATTAGGAAGGATTTCTTCCCAGGAAGGGTGGTTAGACATTGGGATGGAGTGCCCGAGGAGGTGGTGGAGTCACTGTCCCTGGGGGTGTTGGAGGAAAGACTGGAGATGGTGGTGTTGGGTCATAGTTGGACTCGATCATCTCAGAGGTCTTTTCCAACCTAATTGATTCTGTGATTTGCTGGTTCTGTGCACCAAATACCAGGGTTTGGTCCTCTGTCGCTTTTATCTTCCCCCTATTTCAACTGTATTGCTCATCTTGCCAACCTTCCTTTTTTTCACTGCACTGGCAGCACCTTCTGCTGTCACTTTTGGACAGAACAAGCTGCCACCATCCTGCTCCCCACCCGCTGAGCCCCAAGTCCTGCAGACCCCAGCGGTGAGGATCCCTGTGCTGTGTGGGTGTCACCAAGGGACTTTGCCGTGCCGAGGCAGTGCCAATCCCACTGACGAGCTGCTGTTCCAGGCATCCTTTGCACCTCTTGTGGCATCCATCTGCTTCCCTGGCTTCTACAGAAACTCACAGGCAGCAAGGAGGGGAGAGGGAGAAGTCCTCCCACGCTTTTACCTTTTCTTGACAGTTTTAGGCTTGCAGGGATCTTTCCAAAACAATTTCCCTGCTTCAGCCTGTAAGGGAATGATGTCAGTGCTACAGGTGCCTGTTAGGCCCCAAGTAGAGGCAGCAGTTCCCAGTCTTTTCCTTCTCTTTTCCCATATATAAATATATTCAGGATTTATATTCATGCTTGCAATGAATAAGTGAGGAACAGAGCTGCATAGGAACCTTCTCTCAGGGACTGAAGAGGGGATAAAAAAAAAATTGTTAGGCAGGAATGCATTTAAATATGGATTTAAATGTGACCAGATGCTTCATGGCACACACTTGGTGCAGCCATGTAGCTGGAAGTAGTCAAAGTCAGTAGTGTACAGAAATACGTTGAATTATTTTAACCTCACAATATCAATTGTAAACAGAGACAATGGTTGATCTCCCCCTTTATGATGAGATGTAAATTATTGGTGCGAGGCAAACTGGGCATTTAGTTTGTGTTTTTAATAGGCTTCTAGGTGGCACCAAATTGGTTTTCTAGGTACTGTTATTGTCTTTCCCACCCTGTTAAATGGAGCCATGTGATATTAGGAAACTGTTGCCTACAGAGCTTCTGTTTCTTGCCTACATTTCTGTAATCCGAATGTTTTGGATTGCTGGTTCTTCTAGGAAGGGGCAGTGCCTTCCTTTGGAAATGGCTAGTCTATTGGGATTAATAATGGAAACAAGGAATATTCCCAAGCAGAACATGGTAAATTACCTATTGCTTTATCACCATGCATTACTTTGCTAATTGAATGTTAACTAAATGTTCCTCCAGGCATCTGACTGAAATGATCTTATAGGGTATGTGTAAGACTGCAAATAAGCATGATTATGAAAAATGGTATTTCTCCCCTTCACCAGTATCAAAGCTTCAAATACATCTCTTGTAAATTTGAACCTAAGGACTCATTCAACTGTTTTTGTATGTTTTTGTTTAAAGTCTGTCAATTGAAGGAATAAACGAGATTACTTACCTAATCCAGATGACTTTTATCTGAGACAGAAGACATGGATTGCTGGACTGTTGCTAAGAGATCTTCCAGAATGCCACACAGAAATCTGAAAATCTGGAAGAGCCGTATGAACTTACTTTTTCATGGTGCTGAAAGAGGCTCTGTCCGCTCTTTAGACATTTCTTTCTTTCCTTTAGGTTATTAACTGATTTTTGAAATCACCTTTTTTTATCCCTGTCTCGAAGAAGAGGAGGAAAACCAAATTTGTTACCACTGTTTACTAAAAACTGAGATAAGCTGCTGAGCTGCTCAGTGAGTGAATGTAGCTCATACCAGCCAAGGGAGGCCAACTGACAACTCCAAAGAAATGCTTCTGACTCCATGAAATCTCTCACTGCCAACATCCGGCTATGGGGAGAGAAGAAACATCATCAAACCATTGGAAATACTGGACACCTGCATGAGCAAGATGGACAAAAGGACTATTCTGCTTAAGGGAAATATGCATGGATGCTTTTTGTGGATTTTTGTCAACTGTGGAACTGTCTGTCATGATATAGAACCCAATTATTAAGTGGATTATTGTGCAAGATGAGCCCTCTGACTGTGCCAAGTCACCCCACATAGGCTAGGAGTCCTTAGCTATGGAAAAGCCATCAGGGAAGGTGTGGGATCGTTGTTGAGAGACATCCATGCAGGACCTGGATCTGTAGTGACAGTGTGGCCAACCAGAAGGTGGAATCACAGGAGAATCCATGGTGCCTTGTGAGCTTTGGAGGCATTTTGCAGGATTTCTGTGGCACAGGAGCATTCAGGTTCTCTGAGTGCATTTCTCTTTGAAGAACTCAAAGCTGTGTGATCCCTGGGATAACAAGGGAAGGAAATCAAGGGGAGTTAAGTTTCTCTGCTCAAGGAACTCTGCTTTGGGAGTTGTGGCTTTGTAGGCAGATTGTTGGCTCCGAGGGTATCACATAGCAAATTTCAGCACACAGCAGTCTGGGTGTTCAAATATTAACCTGTAGTTCGTTGATGCCCAGAGAGATTTGAAATTGACTTTCTAAATCACCAGTGAATATTTTTCTTTTTTTTTTTTAAATTTTTAATGACAACATTATATAGCAAGTACCTTGGCATCATATAATGTACTGGAAATCATTTTCTTCTGTGTGCCATTAAAATCCAGCAGATACAGGTTTTCTCCATAAAATTACACATTACATGTGTTCTCTGACAAAGTTACTTTGATAATGGGGATAACAATCTAAAACTTTTATCTTTTCCAGCATACCAGAAGAATTTACATTGAGGCTCGATCTGAAATTAATCTGATACTTTTTATAAATATAATCACAGTATTATTTGTTAATGCTAATTCTTGCTTTTTGTCTTTTTTCTTTTTAATGTAGCATCAATTTATCTCCTATTTTCCTCACATTTGGCTTAACTGGATGTTTAGCTTTTGCTATAACACCTGTCACATAATTTATCTCTTTTTTTTTCCTCTGTTTTCTTGTATTTTCCTTGCATCTAAGTTCTCTACAATACCAGCTTCTTCAGTTAGACCTAATATTTGACATGTTTTCAGTCTTACAATAGCTTAGTCTGCTCCTTGAAGTGTTACAAACTGTGTTTTTATCTCTACATCTGGCTCCTGTGAGAATACCACAGCAGGAATTACCTCCCTTTCCCCAGCATAAAGTCTAGCATTGTGTCTGTGTACACACAAAAAAGCCCTCCACACTTTTTCCTCATCTTTTCTGTTGTAGAACTTTTCTTGTACACCGAGAGAGATTATTGCTGAAAACTGTTTTGATTGTTTGCTTCAAGAACATGAACTGTTTTGAGTTCTTACATCTTATGTTATTATCTCAGTACCTCTGAGTCTAAATGGACTTTCTTCACCACCTAATCCTGAATGCCTGCTCCTATTTGTACAACACTTGTGCTTTATTGAAAAACAGAATTTTGGAGAACAGAGAAACTAAGACTAGTGGGGGTTTTTTAATGAAAAGAATCAGTTAACTAATATCTGAGAGAGAGAAATTGAGGAGGATCTGTCTCTAAGCAATTAAATCAGACTTTGAAAGCTGCAGGTGGAACTCGGAATACTTTAAGCTTCTTTGAGGCTCAGAGATCTTTAAAGACAAAGCAACTAACAGGTTGTTGCTTTAATCTAGATAGTTGGCTACCTATGCTGAAGGGAGATTGTCCACAAAAAAGGTTTTTAAGTGCCTTGTATAAGACATTACCTTTTGGATTTGACTGAGTGCACATAAATACCCAGGCATTGACTAAAATCATCCCCCGCCCCTGAGCACATTTGGGTATCTGTATTTTGGGTTGGCTGTGTCATTTTTGAGACGTTTACTGAGCTCTGGGTTGCAAATATTTCCTGCTTCTCCTGTGCAGTGAGACCCTTCCGTGCTGGCTGTCAGCATGAGCAGCACAGAGAAGCCTTCCCAGCCTGCAGCTCCTTGAAATTGGATATTGTATGAAGAGTCACTTGCAAGGTGGGGTGTGACACAGAGGTCCCTGCCTGCCATGCCCTCTGCCACCCCTTCATCTGCCTCAAAAGGACCTGCCAGGTGAGCTGCCAGGACCTTTCCCTGCCTCAGACCCCTGAAGTGATTTGCAGGCAAGTAGCAGATGCAGTTTGTTTGGAAGGAAAACACAGGGGGTCTGTCTATCCACCTTTTTAAGCCAGAGAGGATGGGGCAGATACCTTCACTGCTTTCAGAAAGTTGACTTGAAAAATTCAAAAGAAACACAAGAAATACATCTGCTCTTTGCTGGTGTTGGACTAGATCAATGCCCACCATAGCAGGCTGTTCCAAGGCCTTTTCCTTAAATGGTTCTTTCTCAAAACCACTGGATCAGGTTTTAGATTTTGTTAAAATTTTCCTTTGAATTTCAGTGGATGCCACAGATCAGCAGGACCAGAGGTTGTGTGTTTGTGGAGTTCATCTCTCACCCTTTAATTGCAAGAAGGGCACTGTGCAGCAGATTCCTTGGGTCTCTGTATTTTGAAGGGGAGGTAGGGAAAGAAGGGTTTAGAAGGTTTGCATATATTCAGAGAATGTTGAATCAACGTTGGAATATTCAATTCAAATGCTCTAACTTCTCTTTCTCACATTTATAAAATTAATAGGTTCTATCTCAAAGATTGAGACTCAGGAAAATGTATCTTCTCAGCACTTCCTTCATTGAATAACCAATTTGACTTCTTTAAAGCTGCCTCAGTTTCTCTACCTCAAAGCTTTCTCAACTGTACACATATCAGAAAAAAATCTTTTTATATCTCTCCTTAAAGCTCTTCTTTCCTACAAAGCCCTTGCTCAGACAAGCAGCACTTAGGCAGAGAGTGCTGCTCCCCATGCTGACCGCCACCTTCGAGCTGTTTGTCTCCCATCTGTTGTTTGTAAACACTTCATGTCTTGTGTGCTGCTGATGTTGTTAGCTCCTTGGAAAACAAGTTCTATTTTGTTATGTTTGCACACTGCATCAAAAACAACAGGAAATCTGTCCATGTCTGGGAAGCCCACGCAATGCCAGGATAGTTTTTTTTTCCTTGCTGGGGAGCTCAGTTAAGGAAACTTGTCAGAGGTAAACAATGATGATGCAAGCTGTAATTCAGTGTGGTTCATCTGTGCACAGAATTTGTGTCCAGGGTGGAGAGCAAGGCGAGAGAAACCAGAGGAGAAGGAGGGAGCTGGGCTGAGTGTGTGAGAGAAGGGACAGGAGGTGGCAGAGGAAGGAGGCAGAAGGTGCACAGATTAAGAGCTGCAGGATATATTTTTGGCTCATGTCTTTGCAGAACTAGTTAAAGTTGTCTTCTGGAACTTCTCTGTCCCTAGAATCCCTTTCTTTTCCCAGCTAAGGAAAAGCATAGGGAGAAGGATTAATATCCAGATCTTAATAACTGTCACAAAATAAGATTGACTTCAGAATAGTCAGTGTGAGGAGCAGAAGGCTTTCTGTGCTGCCATGGCTGCACATCCAGTTCATGAAGTACTCTGGTCTTGAAAGGAACAGCCAATGGATTTGCTTCACTTCAGGGAAATTACTGCCCTCAAACCTTCTGCTTTTTCCATTATTCCATCCTGCTGTGCTTTCTGCAGGTGAGGTGGGATGGAAAGCTCTCCAGTACTTGCTCATCCACATGAAAATTGCTGGATTCCTCCTCTGAATGCCAGTGCTTTTCTTCAATGTCATTGAAATTTGATCTAGATTTTGATCCTTTCTCAGGCCTTAGTATACAAACTCCTGTTGCCTTTATGAGACTTCTGATGGACAAAACATGACAGGGATTATTTATATCTGATATAGAAATACTGCATCTTGGTAACTAGGTTTAGAGCAAGAAACCTGGGTTTAGAAATTTGGTTTTGTAAATTGTTCTTTTTGTTTATAATTTCTAGTTTACACTACATTAATGATTCTCTGTCCTTAACTAAGGGTTAAAGCAGATGGCTGTGATATATTGCTGGCTAAACACTTTTTAATGAGAAGAAACGCAATCAAATGCATTTTCTATCTTGTGAGCACAAGGCAGTGATCAAGATTTGTTTGACTTACAGTAATGTTTACAGGAATTATTTCCCACATCTTGAAGAATGTAAACTCTCTAATTCCTTTTTTTTTTTTTCTCTTGACAGAAGCCCAAGACGATGCATCTTTCCAGTAACTCCTGTGAAAATGCACAAGAGACTTTGAACTGGAACATGGCCTGAAGAAAGTTAATGAAGTTGTTAATGGTCTGCGTCACAAATGAAAAGACTGTGGATGATTCTGGTCTTTTGCTTCAGGCCTTGATGAGTCATGAAAATGATAGAAAGCTAATTTTTCTAAAGGAGCAGCTTCTGTAAGTTAAAAAAAGCAGAAAAAATCAAGAAAAAAACTAAATTACAGGCATCTGATGACAAGAGCTACTACTGGTGAAGACCAGTGTGTTGTAAGCTGAAATTTTCTTGAATTTTAATGGACCTTTTGACCTAATTTACAAAGCCTTTCTTGTTAATTAACTTTTTTAGAAAGGTCAAACCCTTTTTTCTACTAAAGGTCATGTACTTCAACTAAGAAATCTTTCCTCACCTACAGAACAATACAGCAACATAAAATTCAGGTATTCTTTATTCTGAACGTGTTAATGGATCATGAGCCCTTTGAATCACACTCCTTTGCCCTGTCCTCATTAAAGAATTTGTTTTTGTGTTTGTCTGACAGGATCTGCTTCATGATTTCTTCATGCAAACTACATCAAATATTTTATAAAACCTGAGTGATTTCCATAACAGAATTTTGGCAATGCAAATCCAAACAGGTTGCTATGACAGTTCCCAGAAATCTTTTAGCTTTGTTTTGTATTATCAAGGTCAAAATGAAGCCATTTCTGTCCAAACAAAAAATTTCCAAGCTCTTTTAAAGTACTTCTTTGCCAAAGTCAAGATGATGGCTAATTTCAAATTCTCTGACTTACATCTGCATAACCATAAACCCACAAGGACATAGTTTTAATCTTATAAATAAGTAATGTCATTAGATACAGTATTCTTAGTTTAATTGACTTTCTTTGCCGCTCTGTATAACAGTGATTGAAAAATAAAAGCCATTTAACATTGGTTAAACCTTTTCTAGTGGTTTCTGAACTAGAAGTCAAAAGGTACAAGCCATTGCCAGAAAATGTTATCAGTTCTGGATTTTGTTTCAGTGGTAAAATGATAAGTGAAATCTAAGTGGGCACAGGGAATTGCATCTAATGCTTTGTAAATGAGAATCAGGTGAGCTCTCAAAGGCAAAGACAAAAATAGCACAGATTTATCATGCAGACATCACTGATGAAATCCCACATAAGGAATTCATTTCATTTTCTGCAGGTGGACCACTGTAAGTAAAAAAAAGTGTCTTTTTATGGGGGATATTTACCAAATTGGCAGCTGAGTCTTTTCCTTCAGAGGTATTGAAAGGACTGGGTGTTTTCAGATTTTGGGGTTTTTTACATCAGAAGACAAGAAGTGTAAGTTGCCAAAGGTAGAATTCACTCGTGTGTGGCAGTAAAGTTGCTGAATTACAGTTAAAGCAATTTCTTGAATTCAAATTAATATATATTCCTCCCTTAAATTAACTCAGATGTGTCCTATACATGAGTTAATCATGGATTTAATCATAGATAATCGATTGTATCTCCTCAGACTGGCTGACATCTGTGTTGGTTTGTGCTGTGGTCTCTCAAAATGTGAAGCAAGAACTACAACATGGCAGCAAAAACATTAATTTTGTCAAGAAACTAAAAATAATTTGATCAGTGGAAGTTAATTTCTGGTGATCTCAAGTTGATAAGAAAGAAGGAAAAGGGAATTTCCCAAAGCAAGGAACAAGATAAGCAGAGACCACACTGAAATAAAAGCGACAGGGAGTGGAATATTCTGAAAAAGCATCTGGAAGAGAGCTGATTTATGATCAGGGAGATGAAGAACTGCAGGAGGCAGTGCTACCTGTATTTTTTCAGCACATAGTGAAAGGCTTTATGCTGAAAGAAATAAAGCACAGACTTTTCTCTCATTCTTTTCCACGCCAAGCCATGGAGCTGTCTCAGAGAGGTAAAGCAGGTGGGAATGGAAGAGAAAGATGGTCAATATAACTGTTGTGGGATGTTAGAGTCATATAAAAAGTGTTCCTAATAATGAAATTTTAGAAAAACTCCTGGGTTTTTTTCTATATTCAAGATCTAGCTAACTTCACTCTTTCCTCCCCCCATACACTGACATTAAAACTCCTGCAGTTGACTTGAAGGACCAAGATACATTTATTTCATACTTTTATTTTAATGCTTCAGTGTTTTTTTCCTGTTAGCAGGTTATAAATGCATATGGGTTTGGGAGAGTTTGGAGTAATAGGGAGTAAAATGGAAAGTGCTCTTGGGAAATTGCTTATTTATATAAAGCTGATGAGAAAACAAGTGTTTTATGGGAAGTCCCTGACTCTCTTAAAGGATATTTGGCTCGAGGACAGAGCACTTGCTGGAACACACACTTAGGTGTGTTTGTTATTGCACTGCTTTGTGCTGGGAGTGGAAAAACAAGGTGTTTTAGATGCTTTTTATTACATGTTTTTTCTCTTAAGTGTCAGCATGTGTTGGGAGTATACAGACTGATTCTTGCATGTCCAGAGATTTCTGCTGTCACTCAGAGCCATCATACAATCAGCTGGATCGTAGACATGGAAAATATGTATAAAACTGGGAGTCAGCATGTGGAACACAACTTGGATCAACACTCAACAGATATAAATGCACCAGGAGAAAATACACAAATACTAAGAATATCTATAATTGCCACACTAGAGATGATCACATTTGAGGGAGCAGAGTCATAGAAATCATAACAGCAAAACAAAGATGTTCTAGAAGATGTGGAAAGAAACGACAAAAAAAGCAAAATTTACTATCCAGTGTCTGATTTTCTGAAGGTGGGTGGCCAGTGCAGGGTGTTCAACTGTGTGTTACTGATAATTTCTCAACTTACCAACTGACAGTAAAAAGCTGTCAGAGTAGCTCAAATCTGTGATTTATTTGACGCTGTAAATGCTTTAAAAATCTTACTAATGATTTAAGAAGACGACATGTAAACAAGCAGAAAAAAAAAGTAAATGTGGGTGTGGTGCCTTGAGCCATTTAGAATATTAAGAAGTACGCTGCATTAAAGTATTGAATATATATTTTCATTATGTATTGAGTGGCCAAAAATATCTTAAGAGCCTTTTAAGGTACTGTATAAGAACATCTCTTCCCCAAAAGTGGGTCAAGGCTTACGTAGCCTGCCTTTACAACGTGGGTCCCTCTTAAAGGAAAATCCCAAGGGTACAGAAGGAGCTAACACAGCAAAAGGGCCCAAATCCTGCATTTTGTGATATCCTTTGACCTTGGAAACCCAGAGCAATAACCACAGGATGTGTTCTAACATAAATGAGAAATTGTCTTGAACTCTTTTTGTCTTCAGTGCTGCAAAAGCGTGATGATGATGATGATGATGGTGGTGGTGGTGGTGGTGATGCTGTGTATTGGCTCCTTGGTTTGCCTCCTGATAAAAACTGATAAAAACTTACAACAGCAACAGGAGCCTCTGGTGATAGGAGGGAGGCTCCAGGTTACTGCCCACAACTCAGGGTTGTGTAACAAAAAGAATAAGAGAAAAAACATGCTCTGAATGTGATGTAACAAAGCACCTAAGGGGATTAGCAGCGATGGTGGAAATGGAGTGAGCAAAAGCTGCCACAACATCCTCCCTTTGTTCAGTTAAGACCTTGATTGTTGTGCCTGTTATTAGTTGTAGTGAATTATGAAGTTATAAATTACAAGGTAATTTGATGAGTTACAGGTGCATTGGTCATCAGATACAGGTTGAAACTGTAAAAGTTAGATTTTAAGCAAATAACCTTAAATAATACCCTGTGATGCCATCTCACTTGTCCCTCTCAGGGTTTTTTTGGAAACACTAAAAAGCCAAACTAAAAAGTTTCAGGAGTGTTTTCTTAGTAGGCAAACATCCAGGTATTCCAAGATGTTCTAATACACTGAGGACATTTACTTTAAATCTTTTTTTTTCCTCTATAAGGTGACAGTGGTTATCTCTTGAAAAATTGCCTAATCTCTTCTGTGTTTTATCTCCAGATTCCCTCTGAAAACAGAATCATTATAAATTGTAATGAAACTCAAAAAGTGACCAGAATAGTAATTGAAAGAAGATTTGGCATCTTCAGAATGAGATTTGGATGTTTAGATAAATGTGGTGGAACAGAACTGAGCTGCCCTTCATGAAAGTTCAGAGCAGTCCTGATAGGTGTTAGCTTGTGTAATACACCCATTAAACGTGCTTCATCTGGGAAGACGAAGGGGAAGCATTTTAATGAGTCAATTTAAACCGGCGAAGTAAATGACCATAATGATGGAGACTTGGCAAATTACATGTGCGATGTGGGACTGCAGCACAGCAGAGGAGGTGCTGGCTCTGCCTGTCACACAGACCTCCTGCACACTGGCTCAGATGTGCCTTCCAAGCCTTCTGTGCCTTTACATTTCATCCTAGAACCACTTTAGTGTCAGTGAAATGGAAATTAGAGATGCCATCGCCCAGTGCTGAGGGGAAAAGTGGACTGCAGACCAGCAGACCACAGTTTCAGGCAATAAATGGTTTCCACGCTCTTCACTTCTCGTGCCAAACAGCAGCTCTGGGCACTGCTTCCCCTCACCTCCTGCTCAGTGAAGAAGAAGGTTCCAGCAAATGCAGTAAAATTAGGTTCCTAATTCCCACTCCTGTAAGTCTATAACAATATCCCTCTGTTAGGAGCTCTGTCTTACAATCAGGTATCAACTTAAAGCACCCAAATTCTTTATTACCCCTTCTCTTGCCAAATTCAGCATCATCCTGTAAGGTCAAACACTCCTTCCCAAACAAAACCCTATACTAGTGAGAATTAGAGGCATCATTTTTTGCACCACAGATTTAAACAGAGGGAAGAAAAACCTTTCAGCCGTAAACTCTCCTGTGCTTACAAGAATCGACTCAAAATTATTTAAGTATGAGAGACTAAAATGGCCAAGGTATTGCAGCTTTTCTGGGAAAGCTCATTTTAATGGACCTCCATATTCAGTTATGCATAGAATAAGCTCCTCCATGAATAGTATTAAAAGACTTATCTTTCTGTGGATTTCTGTCCTATTTCTTCTATACATTCTCCACAAAATCTTAAAGTATCTCCAGCTTTTCTTGTGCCAGGTTTTTGACCCCCTCACTGCAAGAAATGAGCACATGCTGCACAAAGCTTTGCTTTGCCAGTTGTCCTGCTAATACACATATGCTGTCAGGCCAGCTGGCTCTTGGCAAACAGCAGAGGTAAATGTCAGGTTCTTTTCCTGTCCCTTGCTATGAGGAGAGCACAAAACTGTCCCTGAACAGCGCAGCAGAACCAGAGTGCACTGACTCAGTTTTGCTTTGATAATCTCTAGCACAGTAAAAAATTAACAACAAGAAGAGGGTCAGGCATAGACAGGGAAAGAAAGAAGCATGTTGCTTGTAATTTCTGTTGAAAAACTGAAATTTTAAAATTTTTTATCAAATTTTCCTGTCTTAATCCAAGCGGTGTTACACAAGAACTGATGAACCATCTTCAGAGCTAATGTTGATTGTTCCTCTGTCAATAAAAATATATTTATTTCTTACCAATGAGAAATGAAGGGCCAAACCATCATATGGGAGAGAGCTGTGTTATTCCATTCAAATGAGATTTATATCTGGCACTTGCTGGTTCTGGTCTGCTTATCTGCTTGTGTGAAAGGAAAAGAAATCCTCCCACCTGATTTTATCAGAGCTAACTCGTTAGGGATCAAATTGACCTCGTCCTCCTCCACCATTCACATTTGGGAGTTTTTAGCCAAATCGGGTCCATCAGCAAAGTGAGAGGATTGTGGGATAGTGGGGGAGTTGTGCTCTGACATTCTGGGGGGTGGTGCACAGCTGTGGGATGAACAAAGACAGATGTCACTCCCAGACTGATCTTGGTTCATAAACCTGGGAGAGAAAATGTGTTGAAAATGTTTGCTTTAGGAAAAAAAAAAGAGGAATGTTCTTGCTCCCTTGGACTGGCCGAGCTGTACGAAACATCCAGAATAAATGTGGCTGTTGAGCAGGCAGTGACACCACATGAAAAGAGCTTTAGCAAGGGAACAAAAGCGACACTGTTTTATCTTTACTGCTGATTAAAGTCCCTAAGTACTGTAGCTACCAAATTATGCACATTTTAAACAAAAGCCTGCACCGTGTCACAAGCAAGAAAAACAAGTCACAGGGTGCAAGGCAAAGCTTTCCTCCCAGGCACTGGTGGTTGATCAGTCGCTCTCCCACAGTGGCTCAGTGTCATCTGAGCTGGGGATTCACTGCCCTGTGCCAAGCAGTTGCCAAAATACAGCTGTTTAACACTTGCCTGGGCTCAGCTGAGCCACCAGCAGTACTGAGCCTGGGGCAGATGGAAGGGTTTGTAACTGATACAACCTTCAGTGAAAGATGGGTTCATCCCAAAATACCTCATCAGACCCAACATCCCTTCTAAACAGGTAAAGAAACAACCCCAAAGCCACAAGACCCAACATAAAAAATAAACCAGAAAAATAATCAGTGACATGCTGTTAAAGCAAGTCACCCAGCAGGAAGGATTTAATATAGCAAAAAAAATCAGTCATAGTTTTAAACAGGTACTACATAACAGATAAGGAGGTCTGCAGAAACTCTGGACAGGTTTGCTCAGTGTTAAATGATGATGAAACATCTGTACATTCCATCCATCACTGATTATGTGAGAGAACATTTGATTCGGCAAATTATAGAGAGGCTTAACCCTTCAGCTTTTACAGAGGGAAAGAAAGAGAACAGCTTATACAGCCTTGAAAATATGCAATTTTTCTTTTGTGTACACGGAAGCAAAATTATGTACAGCTTTTATTTGTGTGCAAGGCTGTTTCTGAACAGCTAATCATTGAAAATATCTGTTGTTCTCCTACAATGAGGAGCTTTCAAACATGCCGAGGAAATGTGTTTTATTTAAAAAAAAAAATCAATAAAGATAAAAATTCAGATTCAGTTCTTACCTATAAAAGGCTTGGGGAGCCTCAGAAGAGCATCACCTCAAAGCAAATGCCAGCTACATTTTCCATTTCTACCATGTTCAAAGTTCAAGACAAAAGTTACTTTGAGAACTTGAGTCCGGTTGTAACATTTCCAAAATGCACGGCTAAGCAAGAAATGTCATTCACTCAAGCCATCACCAAAATGTTCCTAATTACATCCCTGACTAATTACATTACCGTATCCCTTTCAAGTAGTGGTTTTAAAAGTACAACTCTTGGCTCAAAATTGATTCCTTATTTTTAGGCAATTCTTCCTATCAGCTTGAACCAACAGTGTTTAATAGGGTGATAAGTTTTCACACAGAATTGCTGATTATAGTCCCAAACCTGCAAAGTGCTGCAGGATCAGAGGGGGAGGGGATAATAAAAGTATTTTTTTAAAAATGGTCTGGATCATTTCATAATTCAGCTAGGAATAATTAGTGCACTTATTTTATGTGATATCCTAAGGATATACAGAAACTCTCTGTCCTTTGTGCGATACCAGAAAAGGACACTGCAGATCCCAGTTAATAATAGGCCAGAAATTCAAGACCTGTGCTCCCCACCAGCATTTCTGTCACTGGATGGGACATTTCCATACATCTGGAAGTCCTGAGGCTCCAGAAGTTGTCATATAGTTCAGTTGAGGAGCCTTGGAAACGCAGCCAATGTTGTGCCATTTTGTTTCTTAAATAATTTGGCTATGATGGCATGAAGAATCCAGCCATCCCTGGGAGTGTCCAAGACCAGGTTGGACAGGGCTTGGAGCAACCTGGGACAGTGGAAGGTGTCCCTGAACATGGCAGGGCTTGGGACTGGGTGATTTTTAAGGTACTTCCAACCCAAACCATTCTTTGATTCCATCATAGCTTAAAATTTGGGATTATTGTTATTTTGTGGATAAGACTGAAAACTCACAAAATGAGGTGGTGTTTTGTTATTGCCTGTTCCAACTACAACCAGTTCTGTTTGGTTTTCTCTCCCACACTCATCTCCCAACAGCAGCCACGTGCAATCAACTCAGTATTCCTCAAGTAATTGCACACTGCTGGCCCAGAGGGTTTGGGAGCTATTTTAAAATATACTGAACATACCAAAAGGTGAATTTTTCTGTCCAAACCTTCTCCAGCATTTTTCAGGCCCTTAAACAGACACTTTAACTAAATTTTCTGATGTTTAGTGTCTTGCTAAAGTCCCAAACTAATGGGTATAGATAAATCCTTGAAGGAATACATCATCTCTTGCCAACATTCTTGGCAAAATTGATGTTCTTGTTAATAGTTTTGTACTTAGACATTAAACAACCCTTAAGTACTCCCATTTGGCTGTATGAATAAGGTTTTTATTCATGTCAATATTTCTCTTCAGCCATATGTGAGAGATACCTGACCCAAATTTAAATCGGGAAAGGACAGGAAAAGTAGACAATTTCCATCCTTTCCTGGCATTTGGTTTGCATTATGAATAAAAAATCCACACTAAGGTCCAAGCATTTTTGTGGCAGGTGTTGCACAAACACTAAAGGGAGGCATCATGGCCCAGAAAATTTCATAGATTAAGACAAAAACACATGAAACTGGAAATGAAATCTGAATTTGCACATAAATGAACATAGCAAAGTATTAAAACATTTTGTGGTCCATTTATGTCTCTGGGAATGGGGAATTTTTCCTATCAAATCTTTTTGATGAAAACAAAAAGAAACTCAATCATATCAAGCAAAATATGTGCATAATGTTGGGGGAAAAAAGGGACAAAGCTAAAAAGGATCATTTCAAACTAAAAGTAGTCTTTAAAAAGTCCATTTCATTATAATGAAAAATAGATTTTAAGAAAGAATTTCAATTACTTTGTTTAAGGTCAAACAAATACTCTTTCAAGTCACAATAATTTAATCTTTCTTTTCATTTTTTGCCAGGCTGAATAGAAATGAAAGTAAAATGAATTATCAAAAGAAAATATTTCAGTCCACGGAAAATAACAAAAATGAAATGAGGTAATTAGGCATTTCTAGTATTTTTGTTGCTGTTAATGCAGGGTAGAGGTTGGAAGTAAACAAGTAGCAAATGGAAAACGTGAGTAGGTTACAGGAGAGATAGGAGCTGTAAACCAGGATTTAAAGAAAGATAAGGTAACAGATGTTTGGATTTTAATATGGAACTTCTATATTTGAAGAGCAGTCCAAGGGACAGTGTGGATATCCAGGGTAAATTGACAGTTGGACAGAAAAGTTTGAGAATGTTGGGAAAGGTCAGAGTCCTAAGGGGTTAATGGATCAAGAAATCTGGATGTGGGAACCCCTGGGGTTTGACTGCAAAGCCAAGAAGCCACTCTGGGCTGGAGAGGTGCAAATGGAGGCTGCAGCTGAACCAGCCTGGTTTGGGCAACTTCCCCCACATTTGGGGTTGGGGCTCTTCTCAAAACTGATGAGCAACAGGACAAGAGGAAACAGCCTCAGGTTGTGCCAGGGAAGTTTGGATTGGATACTGGGGAAAATTTCTTCATGGAAAGGTTTGTCCAGCCCTGGCACAGCTGCCCAGGGCAGTGGTGGAGTCCCCATCCCTGGAGGGGTTTAAAAGCCATATGGATGTGGCACTTGGGGACATGGGGCAGTGGTGGCTTTGGCAGTGCTGGGGGAATGGCTGGACTTGATGATCTTAGAGGGTTTTCCAACCTCAATGATTCTATATAAGAAGTAAAAATACAAAATGCCACAGATATAAACCTGCCTCATTTGTTTTCCTCATTTCCTCCAGTTTTCCTGTCAAAAGCCCCAGTGGCATTAGGCCACCCTGGTGGGATGTGAGATGTAAGCTTTCAGCTCACTTTTTGATGTAGTTCTTATTTGCCAGAGGGAAGACAATTTTTAAAAACCTGATTTCCAGAGCTATTTCTGTGCTACTTGAAATCTACAATGTAATCTGTTATTCCCTGTTGCCACCAAGGTCACACCTATGTGGAAAAAACCCTCGATTAAGAGGCTGTTTCACTTCACATATTTCAGATTTTCAGAGGTAAACATTGTTTTGCTGTTGTGTGGACAAAGATTACAGTGTTTAATAGCCACATTCACCCCTAGATGATTTCTTTGTCTTTATTGCAGTAAATGTATATATTGGTCTTTATTACAGTATCAACTAACAGGATGTTTAGCATCCACACTCTGTCATGCAGGGCTCTGCACAGCTATGAGAGAAGAATGCAGAGTAGGTATTATAGCATATAGAAACAATATATTTATATTTTTATGCATATCATTTAGGTTTATATATAATAAAGAATTATATATGGCTGAAGAAGGAATTTTTCTGATATCCCATTGACTGTAACACTTAGAAAATATTTCCCTTGGTTGGTGGAGTGGTTTTTTTCCTTTATTCCCCTTTCACGATTTTTTTTTCCTGTCTTATATTAATTTTTTGGCAAATTTCTCAGAAATTTTCTGCCTATTATACACCTCTACTTTTTTTTTTTTTAAATTTTTAATTATCCCACACTTCTTAGCACTTGGAAGGATATCACAATAGCAGAGCAGCCATGCTGTTTTCATTGGCCATTTCAATGAAAAAAATACACCATGACATAACAAATAGACATAGAAGAAAAATTAAATCCTGTTTCTAAGAAGAACATATAAAAGTGAGCCTATATATATAGGCTTAAGTCATATAAATGACTTGATGCATATTTTTTTTTTTAGTATCTGCAGGAAGATGGATCCCAGCCCATTAAAACTAAAATTTCCAGAAAGACAGGCACTCTGATGTATCATCTGTCAAGGTAAAGGGACTAAGAACCTCTAGCTGACTGATATGATGGATTTTCACTTTCCTACTTGCTTTAAGAAGGAAGAAAGTGTGGAGCTGAACAGCTGGTAACATTTGCTAAAAGATTATGGTGCTGAGATTCTGATTTAAATTTGACTTTTTGCTCGTAAACACATGAACAACACATGAAATGTTCCTATTCCTTACCATATTTTCACTTGAAAAGAATGATTCAACAGCTTCCTATATAAAACCCA
The DNA here is from genome assembly GCA_024500445.1 of Entomyzon cyanotis. NCBI lineage: Eukaryota > Metazoa > Chordata > Aves > Passeriformes > Meliphagidae > Entomyzon > Entomyzon cyanotis. Next base: position 3,312,269 of record JAKEPQ010000146.1, on the reverse strand, counting down.
TATAGGATTAAAGAGCAAAGAGGTCTCCAACTGAAAAAAAGACATGTATTTCCTGTAAAAGGAAGTCATGCAAGAGGCTCTAAGCTTTCTTTAGGGTAGCTGCTACCACCTTCTGTAAGACTGTTGAAACACATGTAAATGAGAAGAAAGTTTAAAAGTATATATATAGAAATATTTGGCGATATAATGACACTCTTCCCTACATTGTCCCCTTTAGGCTTAGAGCTACAAAAGCCTTTCCTGGTGTACATGGCAGGAAAAACATGTGAAAATCTCTCTGGCTACTCCATCATACGATGTAAATTTGGAAGTATTTTAGAAGGGATGTGAAACGAGCCCACATGCTGTCACAGGTTCTGTTAGCACCTCTTGCACATGCAGATAAAGAGAGTAGCCTGTGGTATTTTCAGCCTTTGACCGATCAGGATGTAAACTCTGTGAGCTATTTTGGCAAATTTTAGAGGAAAATCTAAAATTTAGGGCTCCCTAAAGCCAAACCAAGACCACCAAACCTGTTCACTTAAAAGCAAATAAATAATCAAATCATAGTGTTCTCCAAGCTTTGTCATCATTTGTCTATCAAAAAGCCATCCAGAAGTGAAAACCCAAAGCAGTGTGTGAAACTGTGATAAAAATAAATTATAGAGTCATTTAGGTGGAGAAGACATCTAAGATCATCAAAGAAGGCTATTTTTGTGGTTTTCTGAGAGGACTTTGTAAACATAATGTGAACATCAGAACTCTGTAAAATCTAAATAAAATCTGGATTATAACTGGGGTAAGTGGTCAGGCAGCATCCCTACACCAGTAATCAACAAGAGCTTTCAGTGGTAAAAAAATAATAGCAATAAAAGACTGATTTCACAGTGTTCTGAATCATTTGGTGAGGTGGTCTGATTTAAGCTACAGAAACTTCAACAAAAAAAAGGGAAAATCATTCGAATAGGAGAGGAAAAGATGTCAGATATTTCAGATATGAAACCACACCTTGCAAAGCAGCGAGTCCAAAAGAGTGTTTGGATTTACAGAGGTCTGGAAAGCCTTCTGTACAGCCAAAGACTAAACAATATTGATTTGTTTCGTTTATCTGAGAAAAGATTATGATTAAGTCACCTTCTAATCTATAAGCAGGAACATGGAGAGAAGACCTCTGATAATGGAAAACTCTTTAATCTGGCTGACAGAAGCAGGGCAAAAGCCAATGGACAAAATCACTTAAATCATTTTGGAAATGAAAAACACATTTTAAAACCATGGGGGTTCTGTGTAACAAATTACTGAAGCAGCTTATTGATTCTGCATCATTTTGAGTCTCTAGGGATGTTTTTCCAGAAGAGTCCTAATGCTGTCAAAAGTTACAGCCTTAATGCAAGAAGTGCTCTTTGAAAGTGCATGAGCTGCACCAAATTCAAATTAAGTGAACAAATTGGTGTCTTCTGAGTTTACAATCTATAAATCTTAAATATTAGGCCATGGTTATGCACATCTGTAGCTCCTGTGATAAATTGTATTGTCCTTTGGGGAAAATCAATGTTGACAATTCTTTTCTTTTGTTTTCTTTTCCCTTTCTTTTCATGGCATGTCCCAATCTAGCTGCCTGCTGAACAGGACAGTTGGTGTTATTTGGTGTTATTTAATGCTTCCCAAACATATGTTTCTGGGCTTCATTTTGTACACTGCAGCTCACAGATTCTAAGAATTAATGTCTTGTGTCCATCATTCTCCCCCACACATCACTTGTTCTTATTTTTTTGAGTTGTCCCTGATACTTTTAAGAAAAACAGAAAACTTCCTACAGAGCAGCAAGACCTAAATACTTTTATAATCTTCATTTCTGTGATACGTTGGGCTGTCTCTGCATCTATTGCTGCAGCTGGAGTTTTGGATGTGGTTTGAAAAGTTTCAAGTGGGACCAATCTCTGTGGGAATATTGCTAAGAAGAAATATATTGACAGATCAGTTGATTGAGCAACAGGCAAGAATTTGACAGCACTTGACCTGTAGTTTATAGTAGGTTTGTTTAGTAAAAAAAAAAAAGAAGAAGAAAAAAAAAAAAAGATAGGCTGATTTCACACAGCAAAGCAAATGTAGATTTCAAGCTATAATTGGGGTGTATGGAGAGTGTCTTAAGTTGTGCTCATCAAGCTTTGGAAGACTTGAGGTTTTGTAGCAGAAATGTTCAGGGAGGGCACATCAGTCCTGGTAAACAGAACTGGTGAGAAGTGGATTTTAACAAACAATGCAGGAACTGGTAGTAATTTTAACGAACAGTTCTGCTGGCAGGGAGTGACTTACTCCAGCACAGTAAAGACTTTGTTGTTAAAAGTACTTACACTCACATTAGGAGCCTGAAATCATCCCAGACATAATGGCCCACTTTGAAAGAGCAGGAAACATTAAACAGATTGGCCAATCCAGAGAAAATAATCATAGGAAAATTTATTGAAAGGCAGTTCACCAAATAGCATATCCTGCAGTTAAATCCAATGGGTTTTGCTCTCCTCATACCAAGAACTCCAGCCTGTGATTTCAACTCAACAGCATGACTCTGTAAAATAGGTATTTCTAAGACCGTAAAACTAGGAGAGGTTTTGGGGCAAGGACTGCATAAAGATAGAAGCAACAATAAAATCCTTGTTCTGTAAAGAGGAGGGAAACCAGAACAGCATGATTCATCCTCCTTAACTTTAGCCATCCAAAAGGTAGGTGTTGAATCAAAGTTAGTCATTCCTTTTTTGTCACTTGTGGAGGAAGATGTATCCTGCCTGCTTTGGATAACTACTCTGGAGCTGCTATTTAGAAAGACTTCCCTCTCTCCATTGCCATGGAAGATACCCAGGGGAGCAGCCAGCAGAAAACAACATCTTCCAACCTAAATCTAGACAGGATTGCTTTATCTCTAGGCTGCCCAGACTGTGTCCCCTGGATCCCTGGAAGTGTCAAAGGCCAGGTTGGGCAGGGCTTGGAGCAACCTGGGATAGAGGAAGGTGTCCCTGCCCATGGCAGGGGTGGCACTGGGTTATCTCAAAGGTCCTTCCAACCCAAACCATGCTGTGATTCTAATAAGTCTCTTTCTAAGACCCACTCTGTATTGAAACCAAGGCTCTGTAGTTCAGCCTCTTCAAGGTACATGCACAAAGCTGTGTTAGTTTCAGTGCATACACAAGGTTCAGTAAAATAACTAAATTGAAGAGAAATCAAGGGATAGTGAGAGGCAAAGTAAAATTAACCACAAGTTCTCAAGAATCACACTAAGCATCTTCAGGCTGTAGCAGAAAAAAAACCCCAAACCCCCCACATTCCTAATCTCAGTGAATTGAGACAAGGTAAAAAAATTGTGTTCAAAGGAGGTGATTTAACCTGATATAGTCTCCCAGTTGCTCAGGGTTCAGGAAAAAAAAAAAGTAAAAATCAGCAAAGAAAGTACAAAAAAAGGAATGAAAGAGTAGTTCAGATTGGCATTGGATTAGATTGTTATGGGAAGGAAACAGGAAAACTATGGCACCACTGAGACATCCCTGGAGGTGTATGAAAGCTACATATGTGGCACTTGGGGACATGGTTTGTTGGTGGCCTGGGCAGTGCTGGGGAAATTGTTGGACTTGATGCTCTTAGAGAGCTTTTCCAACCTAAATGATTCTGTGATTTCCCTTTCTAACAGCTCTCTGCTTCAGAATGATTTACTGCAGGGTTTGTATTGATTTACAATTATTAGACAGTTATTGTAATTTATGTTGATAAAGCAATAAGGGAGTACTGAAAATATTTATTAAATATGAGAAACTTTGTAGCACTTGGACATTAATCAAAGTTGATAATCTACAATATATGTGCTAATAAACCATTAGTGAATATTTAACCTGCAAACACAATGAAGAAAAGCTGATAGATTACCTCTTTCAGGAACAGAGAGACTTTGTGGGAATTTTGAATTATTTAAATTGTGACACAGCACTGGATTTAGGAGTGGGAAGCAATTTTACTGGGCGATTTTCTTTTTTAGTTGCTGAGTTCCTGATAAAAAGAGTGATGGAACTAATTTTGTTTCTTGTTGATTTAAACATTAGCAATCCCGGGGTTTGCAAAAACGTGAAAGATAGTTGTAAGGGTGAGTCAGATACTCTATTGTGTAATGTAATCATTGGCCTCCCTTGATTTTAGTGCAGAAAGCATAATAAAAAAAAAGCCCCAAGGAACTACAGCTTCTCAGCACTTTGTTGCAGATGTCAGAGAAAGAAGTATTAGGGGTCAGTTTAGCATTTGTGTAAGTGACCTGATTAATTGGAGATTAAATGATCATTTGTTCAGCAAGTGGTGCAGAAGGCTGGGCACACTTCCCTGACCAGCTGAGCCAGGCTTTGCTAGGCACCTCTCCAGGCTTGGGGACACTTCTGCTTGCCCTGTCCTTGGAAAGGTGGAGAGGTGCTGGAAGGGACACTGCCTGGAAAGGAGTTAATCCATTAACGCCTCCTGGTTGATTAATTTTCTGCTTCAACTCATTTTCATTCTCATTCTGCTGATTGTTTCCTTTCAGAGAGGGCATTTGTGCAAAGGTTATCAGCTTCTTGGAAGGACATTGCAAAGCCTCCAAGCACAAAGCTAGCCCAAATTATTTTCCAAATAAACAGCTGCAGACAAATCCTGGCTGCATTGATGGGAATGGAAGTTTTCAGAGAATTGCAGCATGGTTGGGGTTGGAAGGAACCTCTGAATATCATCGAGTCCAACCACTCCACTCAAGCAGGCTTTGGATGTCTCCAAAGAAAGAGACTCAGACAATAGTCTGGTCCAGGGCTGTCACCCTCACAGGAAAAATGTTTTTCTTCATATTTAGGTGCATCATCCTGTGCTTCAGTCTGTGCCCACTGCCCATTGTCCTGTCACTGAGCACCACAGAAGAGAGTCTGGCCCCTTCCTCTGGACACCCCACCATTGAGATTTTTGTACATATTGATAAGATCCCCTCTCAATTGTCTCTTCTAAAAGTACCAGATATTTGTAGGGCATTATGTTATTCCTTTAAATATCACAGCTTTTCTAGAATGGTTTGGCTTGGAAGGGACCTTAAACATCATCTCATTCCACGCCCTGCCATGGGCAGGGACACCTTCCACTATCCCAGGTTGCTCCAAGCTTGTGTATTGCGAGCAGTAAAAAAGGGTTTTAAATTAGGACTGGGGAAAGGAGGAAATGGGCCATAACAGATATGTTATAATATAAACCATATTCGGTATGGGTGGGACATGCAATGAAAATCCAATGGCAATAGAAAACTGCTTTTACCAGGAGAGCATAATATGAGGTGTGAAACATTAGGCTTTATAGATATGGAGTCTCACTCCACAGAAGTTATTTATAATTACCAGAGGAAATTATAACATTATGGCAGATACTGAGGACATGTATGATGCATTAGGAGAAAGATTAGTCTGGATTGCAAAGGGTTTTTATAAACTATCTTAACTAAAGGTCATTCAAAACTTCCACCAACACCTTATTTAGATTGGCTGCAAAAATACACCAAGTGCTAAAAAATCCTTCTGCAGAGTTTTGAACTCTGAACCATTAATATTTCCCTTAATTTAGCTTGTGTGCTATTTACAAATCAGAATTGCCTGCCTGTGGAAAATAAAATTGTTGGGTGTAGTTATTCCATTACATGGAGGGATTATTTTGCTGTTCCCCACCACTCCACCAGTTAGCACCACCAGACTATTCTGCTTACTCACAGGAATGATTCTTCACAAGGATTTTTATTTCCCAATCACAATATTGATACAAAATACATTCAATTCTTCCTAGGTATTCGTGGCACACACTGTAACAATCCATCTGTTCCCAACACCCTGCTCTGCAGAATGTTTTAACTGTGTGAATTAGGGGTAAGAATGGGTAGGATTTCTTTCTTTAACTATACCTGTGATTTGCTTAGCGCAGTGGGGCTGGGAGGAAGGAGAAATTAGCTTGGCTGATGTGTAGGGTTTTAATTTTTAATAGTTTTGGTATTATTTTTAATATTATTGGCTGTGCTGCCCTAGCAATACATGTAATAATAATATAGCCAAGCATAGCTTTATAGAGGGACTGTTAGCAGAGATCTGATCTTAAAATATTTAAAAAGCAGAGATGTTCTGCTGTAATTTCTCTGAGAACCCTTCTCATAAGTGTAGTTAATGATAGAGGTATAACCTGTCTTTATTACATTTTGTGTCTACTGTCAGCAGCACTGATATTTCCCAGGACTTTTCCTCCACCATGTTTGTGTCCATAATTCATCCCTGCTGTGTCACTTGGACATTCACAGATTTACTTCTATGTTCAATGGAAAGATGATGTCAATACCCAGTAAGTGATGAAATCATCTTTTACTTTATACTGTTTAATAAATCAATTTACACACCAGAACGAAGCTGCACAACATTATTTTTTCACCCACAAGAACCACACATCCAGAGCTTCCATTTGTGTCCTGGATACCCTGGAGGGTGGTAATGAGAAAAGACCTTGCAGGTACATCCAGTGATTTTCTCCTTGGCAGCATTTAAAAAGGAAACGAAAGAAGTTAATTCAAGGCGTGCTTCAATGTGGTGAATTTTAGACAGAAATGCTGCTTGGCCCCAACATTTTTACGAGTTCCAGGTGGAAGTTCTATGGCCTCAATGATTCAGCAGTATCTGGAGATAGCACAAGCCATCAAAACTGCAGGAATTATCCCAATCCTTCCTGTCTGCTGCCAGTAGAATACACAGCTAGCAATTCCCAAAGTCTCCCTCCGGCATTTCTCTGTTGGATTCACATAACATGTCAAAGAAATGATTTTTCTCTTTGATTACTGCAGTAAAATAAAAGGCACTGAAAAAGCAACATCTCAGGAACTTACCTTGCAGTTACATGAAAAATCCAGCTCCCTGTAAAGAAATGTAATAAGGAGGGAGTCACGGTCGTTACTCCTTGTTACAGCACTTCAGTCTAACAATGCCATTTGGAGACCCTTACAGCATGAAAGGCACAAAAAGCAAGTCAGCAATCAACTCCACAGGCCAATAGACTAAGATATATCAACTCCAAGTTTAGTGCATTTGGACTCTGTGGAAGTTCCCTGTGTTGGCTGGAATGCAAAGGCTGGAGCACAGCAATATTTTGCTGTCCTGTTGGCTTTTTCCTACCTCTTTCCAGCTGGCAGGGACAGTTAATAGTTAAAGCAGGAAATGGAATTCTGGCTCTAAAAGTCTAAAATGCGGTTATTGTCTTAAGTAATCACAGAGAGAAATATGTATTTATATCTATATGCAGCTTGAAGGTGCAAGTGCTTAAGTTTTACTAAACTAATTTAGAATAAGGCAACTAAGCGCCTTTCAAAAGCTTACAGATCCCTTTCAAGTTCTGGTGGTGCCTTTTCCCTCTCCTTCTTTTAGATTTCTAAGACAACAAGAAACATCTGTGGGTTTTTTAGTGTTTTATTTTCAGCACCGCCAATTACGTGCTGTTCTAATTAGAGTCAATGAGAGTTGTGGGCTTTTACTTCCCCCGTTAAAACATTATCAAATGAAACAGAAGGTTTTATTCCAGCTTTCTTGCTTGATTCAGCAGGTCACAGGTGTGGGTAGTGAAGTTGTGAACGTATTTTTGAAGTCCTGAGAAGGAGAGAAGATGGGGCAGCTGATGTTGTGAATTAGGAGCTACAACCATTTGATTATTCTGGTTTTACAACTGGATTAAGTAAAGGTGGAACAAGCACAAGCTGACCCAGAGAGCACAGTGAGCTCCCAAATAGTGCAGGCTTGACTCTGCAAGACTGTAACCCTCCCCAAAAAAAAGTTCTTTAAGAACTCAAGATAACCTCAGCTCAAGAACTTTGTATTTATCGTATTTTCATTACACAGCAGGACATTTGAGGTCAAGATCTCAGGATCCCTGGTTCAACACTTACTATTTCCCTTTCCACCCCCTCTACCATTCCTGCTACTAGACTTGGCTGGCTTCTCACCAGGCTGAATTGGCAATTTTTGCTCTTTGCACTAAAGAGCAAATTCAAAAAACAGCCGAGTGTGTCACGGATAAAAAGGCAGGGAGGGGATTTAAATCAGCTGGGAAATTCCAAGGTTGGAAACACTTGTTTGTAGCAAAGGTAAACTAATGGATCTTACTGAGTAGCACAATGTTCAACTCTGCTTTCTCACACTATTCCCCATCAAACAAGGCTGCAGTTACATATTTGTCTGGGGAAGGATAATGAAGAAACTGTGAGTAGAAAACAAAGGGCTTATTACCAGTCAAAGATTAGCCCATGTTGTAGCCCAGACATTTCCCTGCAAGCAATATACTCAGCAGAGCATAAAAACTACATTTTACTGCTCAAGGTGCATTCAAATACTGTAGTGATAGCAGAAAAATACACAAGTTTTAACAAGACAGCAAAATTACTTGGATTTCCTATTTGGCCAGGAGATTAATTTACTCACAACTTGCCAGATGCTCAGCAGGAAAGCAGATTTTTACTTGGGTCAAAAAAATTGGGAAGGCAATCCCAATTTAGATACCAGGTGCCTGCTTTGGAGATCGATGATTAACTTGAGAAAATCCAACTTTCTGGCTTTCAAACAGTAGGGAAATTACATATGGAGGAAGATCAGACTGGTGTTGTACCCTGCAAAGGGCCATAAATGTCAGTCACTTGTCACACATGATGTTGACATTTATCACAGTGTATCAGTAGAAGAGAGTAAGTGATAAAATATCATTCAGGATACAAGAGAATTGATTCTGTATGGCTTTGGGATGGTTTATAATTAATTATTCAGAGGAAAAATAAAACCCCACAACAACTGCTGCTTCCCACTGGAAATAGAGAACAAAGTTATTTAATGAGCTGCCATAAAACACAAACAAGTTCAGTTGGCATTATGCAGATAAACTCAAAGAACTTTTTCAAGATTATAGTTTAAAAAGGGGACATACTTCAGAAGTTCTAATAACATTACCTCACCGTCCAGCTGTTTACATTGTACTTGCAGCTTCTTTGAAAAGACGCCAAAATAAAGTAAATTTGAATATTATCTGCAGAGAACTTCTCTGTGGAATAATCACCAGACTGCTTTTCATTATACCGCAATTATATCATCAGCGTCTAATGATCAGAATGCAGAGCAGCTGATTATTTTCATAATGCAATTACTTCATTACATCTTAGAAAACTCAGCTGCATGCAAACAGCTCTCTCCAAATAACTAATTTGTCTGATTAATCATGTGATGGGAACTCCTCTCTCCCTTGCCCCCTTTTAAACACTCACCTGTTTTCCCTGTGCTTCCTGTCTAACTTGGTCATTACAGCATTAATCACTCAGGAGGAAGGAGGAAGATGGGTTCCTTCTCAAAATATACACACTGATGCTAACAGGCAGATTTTCCAAATGCAGTTGTTCACTGGGATCTGCCCTTGCCATTTTTATGTGTCCAAACCCCAAGTTATGCATATAAATCAGGTATTTGTGCACAGGGTTTATTAGCTGACAAATGCAGCTGGTGACACGATGCTCCCTTGTACACACACCCTGCACTTGATGTGCCTGGTGGGTGTTTTTTCAGACAGACATTTCCAAATAGCTGACTTTAACCCTCTGCTCCTCACTGCCAATAGGAATCTCCAAGGCTTTTGCTAATAACTGCTGTCTTTCATGTGTATTTTAAAATAACTGTAATCCTAGTGGAGCAAACCAGATTAAAAAAAAATATAAAAGTCTGCAGTATTTGATTGTTCAGCAGGATCATTTATATGGAGGTGCTGGAATAAAAATAATTAGCACTTCTAGGGACTTTCAGCTGATGACCTGAAACCTTGTTTGTAAAAAAAAATTGAAAAAAAAAAATAGTTAGGCTTACATTTAGTCCATTCCTTTTGCAAAACTCTGTGACTTGAAGAAACATGAGGGCCAATGTTCTGTTTCACTATTGAGGCTTCTTTTTCCTGTTTTTTTGTGCTTTGCTTGAACATTTTTTGCAAGTTCACAAATCTCAAACAAGGCTAAGGAGGACCACACCTCCAGACTCCTAATCCCTCTTACAGACAGATAACCAAGGTACCTTAAAGGATCAATAACATACTCAGAAAGTGAGAACTTATAAAAGAAAATATTTTAGGCAAATCTACTGAGGCCTAGACATAAGAAGAATGATATTTAATTGAAAGAGAATCTGAATTAAATGTCCATATGAGAAACAGACTTAGGAGATTGTAAAAGAAAAATTATTGTAACAATTATAATGGTAATAACAATGCTATTAGAGATAAGATTCCTATTGTAAAGGTTTGTGTCATTCTGAGTGAGCAATTTATTCATTTTCATTTCCTTAGACTGAAAGTATGCAGATGATCAGCTTTACTCCAAAGGGTTTTTCTACAATTTGGAAAGGGAAGAAATTTGTACAATTGCAGCTCTTTATGCTTAAAATCTAATTACATAGAATCCCCTCTGTCTAACATTTTACTTCATAGTGGTCCAAGTCATATATTCCACAGCTGGGTTTCTCTACAACTGTTGCACCTCTGCAATTTAATTTTGTTAGGTAGGTGATGAACAGCAAGTTTAGGCTTGATTTTCAAATAGAACTTTCCACTAACTGCATTTGTACAGTTCCTATTCAAAAAACTCAGAAAATCTGCCCACTGAAAAATACAGAACCATAGAATTCTGGAATGGCTTGGGTGGGAAGAGACCTCAAAGACCACCTTGTTCCAACTCCCTGCCACAGGCAGGGACACCCTCCACTGTCCCAGGTTGCTCCAAGCCCTGTCCAACCTGGCCTTAGACACTGCCAGGGATCCAGGAGCAGCCACAGCTTCTCTGGGCAACCTGTGCCAGGGCCTTGCCACCCTCACAGGGAGAATTCCTTCCCAATATCCCATCTCTCCTTGCCCTCTGGCACTGGGAAGCCATTCCCTGTCTCCTGTCCCTCCATGCCTTGTCCCCAGTCCCTCTGCAGCTCTCCTGGAGCCCCTTCAGGCACTGCCAGGGGCTCTGAGCTCTCCCTGGGTCCTTTCCTTCTCCAGGGGAATATTCCTGAACAAAAGGCTTGTCAATATCTAGCACAGATTTCCCCTGCAGCCCCCAAAAAAGGTCAGATGTGGTTCTGCCTGTGGGGGGACATCACCTCAGGAGCAGAAAACCAAAGAAACAGCAGGTCTGATCTGCAGTGGGGATTCCAAGCCAATGCTTTAAACTGGCTGAACTGGCTCTTTATGCAGTGCAGTTATAGACTTGAAGAACTTCTGTAAAAGGCTTTACCTAAAGCCAATATAATTGGGGGAAAGGTCAAAAGAGAAGAAAAAAGCTGAAAGCCAAATAGAATTCAGCTGCAGCTTCTGCCTGTGCTGTGGGAGGGTCTGCAAACCCTTGCTGGATGAATTTTTAGGATGCAGGAAAGCATTTGGAGGAGTTTGAGCTAAAGCTGGGGATGCTCATGACTTGAGCTGTGGAAGGTTCTCTCCTTCTGCCATCACTGCTGGGCTCCAGGCACATCTCAGGATCTTCCTGTGTGCAAATCACATCCTGCTGCATCAGTAGGACACGAGCATCTCCCTAAATCTGGAGCCAGCCTGCCTCTGAGGCAACAGCAGGCAAGATGCTGCTTTTCCCCTCCGTGTACCAGCAAGCAGATTTGGTAAATACAGAAATAAATCCTTCAGGATTCTCCTTCTCGGGATTCTCCATCTCAACTGCTCTTATTCCTAGCAGCTCTGGGAGGCTGTTAGTTGAACGCCTTCCCAATTTCTTCAGCACTTTAAACCAAGCCATTTTCAGTTAGTCATTTTTTACACTGGTTTTTAAACACATGGCCACCAAAAAAATCTGGCTGAAGTTGTAACAAAACCCCCTAAATTTGTGGCAAATAAAGCATTTAGAAAGTCACCTTGAAAAGATCTAAATAAAAAAATGCCTAGTTGAGAACATTTCGAAGGATGCAAACTTTAAAGGAACAAAAAAAAAAAAAAAAAATCCTTTGGATCTTCCCAGAACAGCGTGGGAAACAATTTGCTGTAATGTGATATCTCCACATTGTACATGGCATCAAAATAGAGTAATAAAAAAGCCATTTGTGCCCTTCATTAGGTCCTGTGTGTTCATGTTTATTGGGCATTGTCACTCTGGTAGTGTACGAGAGAAATATTACCCTGTGCACATCTTTCTTTTCACTCAACTGGACTTTTGCCACTGGTTTCAAAGAGAAGATGTTTTCTCATAATTAGAGAAAGCCCAGGAAAAACAGAAAAATAGGTCATCGTGTTCAAGACAACTGTGATTCAATGCTTCTGGCCAGTTATTTTCGTGCACTGTGATTAATTTAAGTTAATTTAATTTAGCTTGTTTTAATAATTGCATAACTTTTATCTGGATGCCCATGCCAGATGGCTCAACCAGCCTGAAAACAGGAAGATGCTGTAATTGTGGCAGCCTAATAACATTTATTTACTACAAGTCTGACTGCCTGTGACGCTCATCAGAGCTCTGCAGAATTGTGCTTTGCACTGTATTGCTTCAGTGCACTTCGTTTTAGCCACACAAGCTTTTGCCTCTCCAAAATTATCTGAGAAAATTTGTTTTTCAGTGCCCTTTTTTTCCTTTTGTGCTTCCTGTTAGAACTCCAAGTGTCCCAGTTCTGGGTTCTTTGCCTCTGCAAATCATCAGGTTAAACCATGTCAGGCTGCTGCACTGATCATGGCCTGGTTGATTTCTGTGCTTCAGTAATTATCTCATAACATTTGGACAATTAATACATCTTCAGGTTGTTAATTCTTTGACCCAAAATTGTGGAAATATTCTACCTCCAGTTTGCTACAAAAAATTCTTCCATTTTTGAAGCTGGAAAATTAGTAACTTACTGCTTTCAAACAAGCAGCATTTCCTGTGGTTTGTTTCTGCTGATTTAATTTCCATTTGCTCACTGTTAGGAATGGAATCCAAAGCAATTTTTAATCTCAGAGTATAAATATGATTTCCAGTATTCCTCCTCTTAGACATGAGAGTGTGAGTCTCATTTGCCCATGTGCACCCCAAAATTCCTGCCAAAACTCTTGTATGACTTCTTCAGAGACTGAGCAATGAGGCAAATAAGGTGGAAATACCACAGAATTAGATAGTTTGAAGGGAAACACCTGAATTTTGGGGCCATTTTGGTACATTCAGGTTAGTTTCTTTTCTTTACTCCTTCTCTACAAATGCCACACTTGAAGATCACCTGCCCTGGCAGTTTGCTGATCCACCTATCAGGCCATGTCCAAAAAATCCGAATTTTCTTGAAAAATCCACTGCTGCTGCTTGTTCGCTGCACTGATGGACAAAGAGATTGTTATAAACACACACCTTTGAGTATATGGATGCAAAACTTCTATTTAAACGAAATAAACCCATCAATATACATTAATTTGGGGCATTTTCTGCTGTCATTCTCATCTGTGTTGTGCTACCAGAAATGCAAATACTTTTGCCAAACAGCAACAGGTCCTGTATAGAAGCATCTTTTTGTCTCACTTCTGTATGTGACAATTTTTACTGAAATAATGTGTCATTTTTATGAAGATTTTTAGGTAATGGGGACAGTTTTTATTGCTTAAGTGAGCCAAATATTTTCTTTAGGAGAACTAAAAATCAATTGACTCGAGGAGAGATTTCATTAACGTGGACCAAAACCTATTTTCAATGAAATCAGATCAGTGGGAAATTTGCTATGCATGACCAGGGACCCACATTCTAATTACAATTAATCAGTTACCCTGTGTATTTATCTGCTCTTTTCCTGTCCTCAAATAATTTGCAAATCACACTGAATTTCTTGCATACTTATTTCTTGTCTGGAATTGTTCAATACTAATTTCAGCGAACACTTTTTGGCTCATGATGTGTTCATGCACTGTTTATTTAGATTTCAGGGTTTTTTTCCTTCTTTTTCTGAATGAGACTTGCTATTCTTCTTGCTTTGAGTAGATGTCTGAAATATCAAAGTGGGGAGGATTCAAAAAGAGTGATCATAATTTATTTGGAACACTCGTTTGGTTTATTGACCAAATAAAATATGTTCAGGTTTTTATTTCCCTTCCCTATTATTTATTGAAAATCATGGAGAAAAGAAAGATAGGGGAAAATAAAGAAGACAATAGCCAAAAATACTGACATGCCTTTTTTTCTGTTTGAAAAACCAATAACTGCAAAGTGCTGGGCAAAGAGAAAAATAAGATTCTTTGAGAAATGGTGGTTTTCTTAAAAAAAAAAAAAAAAAAAAGAAATAAAAAATCAGTAATGTCTCATAGGAGGATGATGAATAAGAGATGAAAAATAGCAAAAGTATAATATTGTGCCCATAAGAATATAGGTGCAGAACAGCTGCTCATTGGCATATACCTGATTCTACAGAGTTTAGTAAAACACAAAGTAAAGTGAAGTGAAATTCTGAGTCTAAATGAATCTTTCTGAATGTTGATTTTACAGCAGTTAAGTAGATCTAGACTCACTTTCTTGGGAATGGATAAATTAGGATATGACCCAGTGCTTGTTGATGGGCAAGTTCCCCTTGATATGAGATTTTGGGTCGAGAAAGGAAATAACGAGTTGGAAAATGAAAAGGAACTGTCAGGGCAAGTATGATGGCAAGAGTTGGACCATTCTTTCTTTATGCATAAATCCCAAATTTCTCACACACCCAGAACAGCTTCCAGTGCCGGGGAATGTCACCCTGTGGACACTTCCAAGGGGAGGAAACACAGAATTTTAGGTTTTACATTTTAAAAGGGATAAATTCTCTCCCCGCCTCCCATTTCCTGGGTGTAGCATCTCATTTTGATACATCACCTCCGTTCTTGGCTGTTCACACTTTTTAAGTAATTCAGGAAAATTTACAGATGAACTTTCCCAACATACCATATCAGATCCTCCATTTAATTTGTCTTTATGGTGTCCCAGGATGATTAATTATCTTCTGGAAGTGCTCTGCGTATCTCAGACTTCTGTTTTACTAAATTTTTTAGTGTTACCTCTTTGTTGCCTAAAAATGCACCTGCTTCTAATTATATGCAGATGATATACAATTATGTCTTTAGAGGGATTCAAATGACAATGTTTCCCTGGCTTTTAGTGCTGCCTTCCTGACATAAAGCTCTGGTTTAGCACAGGTGTTAACAAAGCTAAAATCAATTAATCATATACCTTGAATTACATTGGCTTAGGCATTGTAAATGAAAAAAAAAAAATTGAGAGCTGGGGCCTCTTCATTCTAAATTGGGCCAGTATCAGGGAAAGACTGCATGAATATTTTAATTTTAAGTGCTTTTAAATCACTATGGTATTTTCTTTTCAATAATTCCCACTCTCACAGACAACTCGAGCAGCATAATTTTGAAAATCAACTTAGAAATTGGTAACAACCTCATTAGAAGCTTAATTTTACGATTTACAGTCACCTGAAAAGTGATTTTAGGTTGATAACTTGATGTCTTTGAGCCCCACCAAGTCTTTGAATACAGAATCATTACAATCACATGTTGGCTAATGAGCATGGAAAATATTAAGCTACAGATACAGAGTATTTTCTAAAGAGGTAACAGATAATTTAAGAAACAGGATCAGATAGAATTCAGAAAATACAATTTTTTTTTTTTTACTTATTTATTTTTATTATCATTTTAGTAGATACCCAAGTATTTTCTGCATGGGCATGGCATAGAAGCATTAACTCACAGAATACAGCATTGCCACTGCTTCTTCCACTGCAGAAATGCACCAATCCTCAAAATACTCCCCACTTCTCCCCTCCTGCCCGGTGTGTCCATGCACACCTTTCCACATCCACAGGCAGGTTTCCAGAGCTCTCTGCCATGCCAGGAAATTCTGCATTTCCACTGCCCATCTCCATCTCGGGAAGGAGAGATAAACCAAACCATAAGCCAATCTTTGATTTGCATAAACCATTTTGGGGTGATGTCATTAAAGATGGCAGTCCAGACAAAACTGAGGCAAAGTTTTTGTTATTTAATAGCTCAGCAGTATCCTTAGTGATAATTTGAAAAATTGTGTTGTTAAGAGTATGTGTAGATTGGGAAAAGGCATCCATTCCTGGTACAGAACAGCAAATTTACTGATGAGCCTGCTGAGCTGTTGTTTGCATCCTTTATTTATTTATTTCCTATTGGATAACAGAGAAAAATAAATGTTTTTCCTGGCTATCCTGGACAGGAGACAGAGATTCTTCTACTATATTTGAATCAAACACAGATATTCATTAGAATATTGGGTTTAGATTGGAAAGGACCTTAAAAATCAAGTTCCATCCCCTGCAGGAACACCTTCCACTATCCCAGGTTGCTCCAAGCCCTGTCCAGCCTGGCCTTGGACACTTCCAGGGATCCAGGGGCAGCCACAGCTTCTCTGGGAAACCTGTGCCAGGGCCTGCCCACCCTCAGCCAAGAATTCCTTCCTCTAACAGGTCTCAGAGCTTACAGACTCCACAGCATTGATCCAAGGGTCCTAGTTCAGGCTCTTGTCCTCAAGCAGAAGGTGGATGAGGAAACCAGGAGCACTGAACACTGATTCTGTACTCTGTGTTACATCAATACTTATGATTTATTCTATTTAGCCTGGAAGGACATACACAGACCCAGGCTTTAGGAAGATCTGGCTCAGATGAAGAGGGAAATGGTAATTTCATTATCCGGTGGCCTCATCATTTCATGCCTGTTGGTAAAAATGCAGCAAACCTCTGGGCTGAGTGATTACTAAATTATACTTTCCACATCTGCCCTTCCATTACACCATGCACCCATCTCGTCCACTTATCACAGAGTGTAACTGAGGCTTTGCAGCTATTTATTATAATTTTCAGTGGAGCACAGTTGACCTTGTGTTTGCAGACAACTTCTTTTGACCCATCCACTTTAAAGCAAAAAACACCTCCAATCAGTTTTTAACGGTGGAACAGAGGGAGGAATATAATGATATTGATGAAATGGATATAAGACTACTGGGGCTGCATTTTAATTCAGTCCTGCTGCTGTTTGCATCTAATAAAATTCCTCTCAGGGAATTTTTTTTTTTTTTTTTAGGCTGACCTCTTCAAAGTAAATCACAGCATGATTCACTGTACGCCACGCAGCCAGTTTTCATAATCACAGTGTGTGAGATAAAGCAGAGCTTCAGTCAGGCATGCAGCTACAGGACAATTGCAAACCATCATCCCGCTAGGAACGAGCAGAGAAATTCAATTAATGCTCTGCTTTTGATGAAGGATCGGTGAGGATGCTTTGTATTTGCTCGGAATAGGAAATGGAGCTCAGGGTTTCAGCACTCAGGTCCTGGCACTGCCACCAGCCCTCTGAAGGTGGTTTTGCTAATGGAAAAACCATTTTTCCGTGGTTCCTCTCCAGCTGGGGCTTTCTGGGATGCTCTGTGTGCACTGCTTCATTGCCAAGGAATGTCAGACTGCAAGAAGAGATCTGTGGGGTGAAATATTTGGCCCACAATGTTTTAAGTATTTAATACTACTCCTCCAAAAATACAGTACAGCAGCTTCTCCAGAGCCAATCCATGATGGGAACCAACATGAGCTAAGTGGACACAGTGCATTCCAAATGGAGGGATTATTCAAACCCCTCATGCAGCCTGGCCTGAGAGGATAAACTGATACCATCCATGGATTATGGAGCTTCCCATCACATGGCAATACTTCAGTGATGTACAAAGCCTGTTTCTTGGTTGTATAAAGTATGGGTGAATTCCACACTGGTGATCTGAGAAGAAGACATGAGTTTTAATGATGAGTTTTACACTGTGAGACGATTTGCAATAAAATGACTTCAAAGAAGAAACAGCTTTAAAATCCTTCTTAACTTAAGCTCTTCTTCCCTCTCCCCACATTTAATGCAGTTTTATTTACTTTTTAGATAGGGATTCACTTACTGGATGTTGCCTCAGCCAGGCCCTGTTGAAACTATATTTGCTTACTGCTTACTGTTATGAGGCTTAAGACGTCTTTCAAAGGGAGAAAAATCAACTGCAGTTGCAGATATTTTCAGCTGTATGGTCCTAATTTCCTCAGGTTCAGGGATCAAAATGCAGAGGGAGAAAATGCTGAAATATCAGAGTCATTCATAAATTTTATAGCAGCAGATATGACACAGAAAACAGACCCTTACCCATGTGTGCTTTGCGTAGGCAAGGCAAATAGATGGAATTTGAATGCAATGTTTTTCTAGTGAAAATTAATAGATAAAAAGAGAGAAGACACAGATCCTCCTCTTGCTCATCCTCTTCAGACCCTACCGAGGTACCATTCCTCTCCTGGATGGGAGTGGCTGAATTCTGTTCCTTGCATCACTGGCTCCTCACTGCATAGCTTGAATTGATTGCAGCTGGGGCTGCTGGGATGTACTAGTTTGCTCCCCATTAAAATCAGATTTTTTCCACTGAGACACTGTGGGAAATACACATCCAGGCCTGGGGGAGTAGAGCCAAACTCCAGAAAAAGAAATTAAAACAACCATATAGTTATTTATAGGGAAGATCATGGTGAGTCTGGAGTCATGAACTGGACTGAATCACTTTTCTGTATTTTTTTCTTTTCTTTTCACATCTTTGCTTAAGTTCCTGCTGTCTCGTGTCCAGTTATCTGCATCTGTGACAGATGGTAAAGATGTTTGATTTGTCCTTTTTGCTGTTCAATGTGTGCAGAAAATGCTGGCAAACCAGGTGTCCCTGAAACACTCCTGCAGAGGCCCAATTTAACCATCCTCATATTCTATCAATTTCCCTCTCACATTGATCCCCTCTTGCCATGGAAGACATTCACAGCACTGTAAAATTATTACAGTGCCCAGAACCAACAGGTGGAAAAAATAAGTTTGTTCCTCTAAGGTGAGTTTTTATCTTAAAATAATTCAAGCAGAAAAGAAAAATCACGAGAAATATCAGGAGCCAGCGTAACTTCCAAAACACTGATATCACAATCTGTAGTACTACATGCTCATAGGGATCCTTAAATATTTCAGATTATCTGCCATATGCTTCTTGTCGAAGTGGTTGTGCACCACTAAGCTTTCATTAGAAACTGAATTTCTATTATCGTGAGTTTTTTAACGCTTTGAATTTAGAAATCTTTCAATGCAATCAGCACAGAAACCTTTTTTTACTGAGTTTTTCTTATCATTAGTCCTTTTTTGTATTCCTCTTTATTGTAGTGGTTATGTGTCTCAAAAGAACAGCATGGTTGGCTGCCACTAGCTGTGATTGTGTTCAGGGCAGGAATGGTTCTCAGGAAGAACTTCATTCAGAGTGGAAAATAAATAAATTCCCACATGCATCTCAGTGCCTGCCAGAAATCATTTTCTATTTACAACTGAATGACCCAAATTACCTTTCTACATATACAGATGAACCAGGACTCTGCAGGTAATCAAAAGACCATTGCACCATTTTAGATGCTGATCTCTGAAGCAGAATAGTAAGAAGTCCAGAATTGTGTTTAGTGGAAAATTCAGGTTTCAGAATATATTTTCCAGGCTGATGTAGAACAGAACTGAAGTTTTGTAAATGTGTTTTTGGTTCTAAATACGAAACAACCCCTTGCCTTCCTCAGAATAGACAGTTTGGAGTCTGGAGCTCTGCAGTGAGGTGTGGGGAGGCTGGATTCAAACTCCTCCTCCTCATCTGCTGGAATGACACAGAAAGAAGTAATCCTGGGCATTCACCTTCTCAGAGTCTCCTGGATTTTTCTGTTATTTTTCCATATTGGGCGTTTTCTTGGGGAAAACTAAGAAAAATTGCAGTTGATGGGAGTGCAAATAAATGCACTCCTTGGGTAAAATTTTAATAGGGACAAATGATCCCAGCTGTTGTGCACAGCTGTGAGTGAAGGTGTCCCTTCTCCCAACCACTCTGGGCACACACTGTGCTCCCTGCTGACCCAAGGTGACACTTTGGGCTCCTGCTGGCACAGTGTCACCTCCCTCAGCCTGAGGAGCCCTCTCACACCTCCTGTGCCTCCAGGAGATACATCTCTGAACCCGAGAAACCCTCATTAAAATTTCAGATCCTCACCACGGAGCTGTTATCATCTGCAAATTCCCCAGCCAGTTCCGTTCTGATGAGATTCGATACCGCGTAATGCAAAATGCATATTTATCCTCGTTTTTATAACATTTTGTTGTGGCATATTGGCTCCCATCATCAGGCCATACCCTGGAACTGATGAGATTGCAGCTGTTTGGGGTGTGCATCACCTAAATTTTATAGAGTGCCTTCCACTCTTGATTTTCAATTGTCACAACCCACCAAAGATGTGCTGTTTCACAGCTTGGGGCTCTAAGTCACAGGAGATAAAGTGCATATTGGCAGAGTAAATTGAGTTTTTTACTTTAAATGGAAGGAAAGTCATAGTTGGGGTAGAGAAGAAATAATAAATCTACTTTCTGGAACAAATTGCAGCTCTCATGGTTTCCAGCAATAAAAGCAGGAAGAAAGGCCTAAAGATATGAACATTTAAACAAACAAGTTGAAGATCTTAAAGAAATGACAGTGGGAGCTCTGAAAACTGCCGCCAACTTTTGGGAAAAAAAAAATCCCTCTTTTGTTTGTTTGGGTTGTTTTTGTGCAGGAAGGAGGTAGGGAAAGAGAAAACAATTTAAATAAGGGCTTCCTAAACACGTGGGTTGAGGTAGGAGATTCTGTTTTCATACAGGTTGCATGCAGAGAAATTGTTATTTTAAAAAATTTTAAAGGAGAAGCTGTTAAAAAAATAACAGGGGATGGAGAGGAATAATAAAATAACAGCAGATCCTCTGAACTGTGAGGCTTTGGGGAAGAGCAAACAACCCAAACCATGTCACTGGTGAATGCTGGCTTTGGACATTTCCAGGGATGGGGTAGGTTTGCCTTCCTCACTTAAATACTTGAGAAAGGGAAATCTAACCATATTGCAGCTTCTAATTTTGCCTCTCTTTTCTTTGTTTGTTTGATTTATTGCCCTTTGGCAAGTTTATGCCAAATCTTCATCCAGCAGAGGTTCAACAGGGAGATCTCTGCAGAGACAAGAGCCTGCAGCAAAACTGAGAGCACAGCAGAAATATGTAACTTATTTTTCACGTCTAATGCATTCTCTTAAAATCTCTGCACTTTGTTTGGAAGCTGAGCAAAATGGAGCAGATTCCAGTGCAATGTTTCATTCACTCTGTTGGAGTGACACCACTCTGTTGGTGTGCTGTGTTATTTAATACTCAGCCACAGACTCCACTGAGATGAGGAGTCAGATGCCAGCATTCTTGCTAGAAAAAAACACCATTCATGTTAAGAATTCACATCACCATTTAATTATTAATTGTGCCTTAATTGGCTGTCATAAATTCATTTGCCCTTTGATCTACAACAATGATTCTTTGAGGTTGTTATGGCTGCCTGCAAGTATGAGTAATGACTTTGACTTCAGTGCAAAGATGTTAAAACAGTGTTGCTGCTACAGCTGAGGTGGCTGAAAGAAATTGAGCTGTGGAGGTAGTGGAAAGGTGGAGAAGTCACAGATTTCCAGCATTTCAAAGCATGAATCTTTCACACCAGAGAAGAATTAGACCAGCCTGCCAGAGTAGTGACTACACAAACATCTATTCTTGTAAATGAAAATTAAACAGAAACTAATTAATTTGGCCTTCCAGTATCTAAACAGAGTACAACAGACTCAGAGAGGGATTTTGGACAAGGCATGGAGGGACAGGAAAAGGGGAATGGCTTCCAACTGCCAGAGGGCAGGGAGAGATGGGATATTGGGAAGGAATTGTTCCCTGTGAGGGTGGGGAGGTTCTGGCACAGGCTGCCCAGAGAAGCTGTGGCTGCCCCTGGATCCCTGGAAGTGTCCAAGGCCAGGCTGGACAGGGCTTGGAGCAACCTGGGATAGTGGGAGGTGTCCATGAACATGGCAGCGACTGGAATGAGGTGAGCTTTGTGGCTCCTTCCAGCTCAAACCATTTTATCATTCCACAGAATGATATGATTCCGTGATAAAGAAAAAAAAAAACAAATCAAAGCTAAAGAGCTCAGAGGTGCTGGCTGTAAAACAGATGGGTCCTGTTCCCTGACAGCTCAGATAAACTGGGAGGTTTCTCCCAGGCGGAGCCATAAATCAGAGCTGGCTTCGTGCAAAGCGATACCAACGCACCACGCAAATCTGTCAGGGAATGCTTTACAAAAACTGCCTGTTTGCTGAGTGCCACAGCAGCCTGGAGTCAGGGAAGGAACTCCTCAGAGGAGAGTCCTGGCTGAGGTTTCTGTGCTCAGAGCCCAGCGCGGGCGTCTGGCAGCACATCCACCCGCCCAGCAAAGTCTCACATCCCTCCCTGTCGCTCCTGCACGTCAGAAGACACAAACTCCTCCACAAAACACCCTCTAACGAGCACAGACACTTGCACAAAATGCCAAAAGTCACGAAACTACAGGGAGGTGCATAAAAATGAGTACTTTTAGCTCTAGTGTGTACAGCTCTACATATATAATCTGTAAAAGGATGTTTTCTCTCTGAGTTCTCTAGTGAGTTTTGCACTGGAAAATGCATGTTATGAACAGAAGGTGTCCCAGGCCAATACAGGAACCAGCTGCTGACTTCTGTACGAGCAAGTTGGCTGCAGATTTGATCCAGGTCAGTAGTTAGAGCAAGAACATCCAACTGCATTACGTAACTTGGCAAACTCCTTCCTTTTCCAGTCTCCTGCATATTCAATGTACCTCACTCCCAGCAACTTCAGAGTTTGGGCTTTGAGGGGAGATTGAGCTTTAGCTTTGGATTTCCTACATCCTGCTCTGAAATAACCTCTCCCGCTATCACCATGTCCTACAAATTCACTTGGAAAAAGATCTTTTTGTGCATCACAGGCTTTTTGGTCTCATGGATCTGACCAGGCTGAGGGCAGGACGATACCTGGCTCCCTTTACAAGGAGCAAACTTCCCTCACACTCACTGCTGCAAACATTGCTCTCCATCTCCAAGGAAACAGGCAGGGAGAGTTGCTTTCATTGCCCAGCTGCTGCCAGAGATTCCCAGGAAGGATGGGAGTCTCTCTCTCTAAGGAAACTCACAGGGATTTTTACATTCTTTTACCACGGTTGCTCCCAAGCTGTTGTTTGACCTTGGGGTGAGGCATTTCCCCACTCACTTTTGGGTGTTTCTAATTTGTAACTCATTCAGGAGACCTGCTTTCTGCCTTTTTTTGTTGTTTTGTTTTAGGTTTTTTTGTTTTAGTTTTTTGGGTTTTTAAAAAATTATTTTTTTTTCTCATATTACTTTTAAAAACCCCCAAAACAGCAAAACACTGAGATTTTGTGACATTCTGGAGGTCTTCTCTGTTGCTCCTTGCAATGTGAAGAATTAGAGAAAATAATAAACTCTCTAAAGTCTGTCATGGCGTCTTCAAAAAGCATCCCTGGTGTCCTAAGGGAATGACTAAATCTAACTATCAGAGGAATTAAAGAAAGAATAAAATTCCATCCTGCTTCAGGATTCCTCTTCCTTGCAACAAACAGTAGTGGAAAAGTTCTCAATTCTGTTCTGCATCTGTGTGTGTTGGGGGTGAGAGAAGATGGTTTAAAATTTCATCTTTAATCAGAGAATCACAGAATGGCTTGGGTGGAATGGACCTTAAATAGCATCTCATTCCAAGCTCCAGCCATGATCAGGAGCACCTTCCACCCTAAACCAGGAGGGTCAGCCTGACACAGGAAGAATTCGGAGTTTTTTTCCTCCCAAGACATCTCACCCTGTGTGTTTGGCAGCTTCTGGCTCCAGCCAAGCCACCCACCTGCCTGGCCTCCTGCCATGCACTCAAATAAACTGCACTCATCACTTTCACACCCCCAAGTGTCAGGAGGCTCCTCTCTTGGCAATGGCAGAGCAAGGAATTTATGCCTGAGCACTGCTGAATGACAGGGAGGCAGAAAAAAACCCTGCAGAAGTGCAAAGAAAGCAGCAGCAAGGAATCCCTCCCTGATGCTAATCTGTTATTCCAGTCCCAGGAGGCAGGCAGATGTCAGACAGCCCAAATCTATTTCTGGCTCATGGTCTCACCTTTTAAAACCTTGATTCTCCACGCAGAAGGTGGAGATGATCCTCAGATCCAGGGGATGCAAAGAGAATTAATCAGTGTTCAAAAGGCACTTGCCAGAGAGCCAAATATTTGCAGTAACGAAAAGATATCTACAATATCGATGACATTTTGGCTGGATACTGAATTAATGAAGTGTTAGGATAACTCTTCTGATTTGGCCCTTTCCCCTTTGTAGAATCACAAAGTCATTTATGTTGGAAAAACCCTCTAGGATCACCCAGTCCAGCCATTCCCCCAGCACTGCCAAGGCCACCACTGTCCATGTCCCCAAGTGCCACATCCACATGGCTTTTCAGTCCCTCCAGGGATGGGAACTCCAGCACTCCCTTGGGCAGCTGTGCCAGAGCTTAAAATGTCTTTCTGTGAAGAAATGTTTCCTAACATCCAATCTAAACCTCTCCTGGTTCACTTCTACTCAAGGGTGCATTGGATGTGTGGGAATCCATTTTCTCATATCCCTATTATCTGAGAAAGCCTTGGGTTTTGCACACATTGTCTTTACTGGATTGGGAATATCTTCATGCTTCACTGATTCCAACCAACTTTGTTGGCACTGAGCACCTTTGGAAACTGGCAGACTTATCAGTGTTTCATGGCATCCAGAGCCAGGAGTTGTTTTCTAGGTTTTTACAGGTTTGTTGATTCAGTCAAGGAAACATAGAAGTGTATTTATTATGAGGCAGGAAAAAGAATCCAGAGCCCAAGTTCCCTGATTTAAACTTGGAATTGTGGAATCGGAGAGTGGCCAGGCTTGACAGGGAAAAGTGGGGGTTTGCTACGTCTTTCCAGGAAATTGCACATTTTTTATATTATTTAATGGAGAGACAGCATATTTACATTACTAGTAGTAATACTTTTCAAATGAAAATGAAGCTATGAATGCACATCCTTCTCTCCCCAAAATTCCCTTCATTCAACGCAAGCTTTACATAACCTAACATTTCTATACCACTGATATCAGACTTTATTCTTTAGTAATTACTGGAAGTGCACACAGCCACTCAGCATTAGTGCTTTTTCATCTCTCTGAAGGATTGAAATCTCCATGTCTGGGATAAGCTGTATTCTTTGCCTTTGATTCATTGAAACTCTGAGCGTTTTGCACTCAGAGCAAGTGCAATAATTTAAACAAAGTGCTTTTTTCTGCCCAAAGCCTCAGAGCCACTGGTATCACAGCCTCAGGAATGGGCAGTCCAGAGCACTCACCATGGCAGCAACTCCCATTAACGCCCTGTGGTCACTTTTGCTTCATTATCCTCTCCTTGGTCCCTTTTGCTTCATTATCCTCCCCCTGGTTTATCCTCACATCACCTCCTCACAGGGGCTGCAGCTGAAAGCCACCAAAAAGCCACCAAAAAACCCCTCCATCCCACTTTCACCTTGCACTGGGGGATAGCAAGGGATGACCCACATCACGAAAAAAGGGGTTTTGCATGGTTGTACAAACCAATTTGAGTTGACATCGATTTATTTGCTGTTTGTCTTTACATTGCATCACCCTCCGGGTGCAATGTGTGATTTTTGTCACTTTTCTTCAGGCCCCCAGATATGCTGGGGCTGATTTTAAGGGGCTGATTTGCAGGCTGAAGCAGTGTGGCTGTGAGGGACAGGGGCTGAGTGACACCTGGATGTCCTGCCTTGGTGCCAGCCTGGCTCCATCAGAGGATGCTGAGCCTCAGGGCAGCCCTGGGAGCCTCAGCACTGCCTCTGCCAGCTGCAGATTTTCCAGCCTGACACAGATTTGTAGCAATCAGCAGTTCCCAGTTTCCAGAGGGACACAGCTACATGTTTCTGGATCGCTGCTGGTTTTTCTCATCTGAAAGCTCTTCCCCACAGAAAAAAAAAAAAAAAAAAAAAAAAAAAGGCCAAAATAAAAAGGAAAAGAAAAAAACAGGGCAAAACCTCACACACTTCAAGAACTTCCTTTTTTCTCAGTTTCCCCTGAGCCTGCCCAACGTCCATCAGCTTGTTATCACTTCTGCCCAGCATGATGAGCCCTCTCGGAAAAATAAGACCAAAACCAGCAGGAACAAAGCACAGGGAAAAAAAGAAAACCGGCAAAAAACCCCAGACTGACTCTCCCTCTCAAAAAAAATGATGTTCCAAAATGTTAAGAGAAGCTCAGATATCCCAGAAGCTTTAAACCAGACTGGGTTTGTATCCTTTTATATTTCCTTGTGGATGTAACATCTTTGTTGAAAAATGGTTGGTTTGAAACAAACCCACAAACTCTTCTGAGGGGGAAAAAAATATACTTTGAAATTATTGATTTTTGCAATGTGGCCTATATTTATAATGCAAATATTTTTATTGCAAACACAAGACTATTTTATTATAGCAGAAGACATGGCACTGCAAACACATGAGGAGGTGAGAAGTCAAAAGAAAGGGATGTATTTCTTCCACACAGTGAAATGGAAACCATTTCAATTTTCAGGAGAATAGTTTTCCTGTGGGTTTACCTGTTACACTTACATATATCAAATGATTGTAACATATATGTTCTGACACATTTGTGGAATTACAAAGCCTAATCAGAAGTCTGAGCTGCCAGGTCATGTAATGCAGGAAGGGCAGGAATTGAGGCCAGCCAAAATCTGATGCTTGCACAATATTAAGATTATCCAAATAAAAACAACACTTCTGATTTGCTAATTTTTCACAGTCCTGGGGTATACAAGGTAAAAGAACAAGTGTATTCAAGAAGAAATAATAAACCCCCTATGGCAGCTGTCAGAATGCAAAAGGCAACATAAAATGCTCTTTTACAGGTATTTAAAGCCAGAAGCATCAGTTGGAGCTTGATGTGACTTGCAGATGAAAAGAAGATCTGTGAGTCTTAAATATGCACAGGAGGAGGAAAATCACAGCCACACCACAGGGATGGCATTGAAGTCCTTTCCACTCCAGGCATTGCAGCTAATTGCCTTGTGGCAAACCCCACATCCAATATTCAGTGACTGCCACGGGAGCTGTGAGATGCTGCTGCTGCTGATTCCTGATGCAGATGATGGAGGACAGGTCTTAAAAAAGGATGGAAATTCAGAATTTGTGTAAAATTTCAGAACACAGCTCACAAATCATGGTTCACACAATGCACGTGGTTATTAACTGCCCAAAAGCATCTCAAACATGCTCAACCTGGTACAGATCCACCTGTCCTGTGACAAGAATTTGAACATCTGTCTTTGATTTAAGCTGGAATAAAGGGATGTTGAGGACTCCCAGCTAGCAAACACCTCACAGGACACCCAAGAGTAGACATGACTGATCTTTGCCTTAAAACACAGTGATTTAGGGAAAAATAGATTCATCCAAGAGGCTGAGTGCTGAGCTGAAATCCATCCTCAGCCTGAGAGCCTTCACCTCTTCCCAGAGAACAGGACAATATCCAACCCCTGACACACAGGGATCATTTGTGGGGTTTGAGGAATAGTACAGGTGAAGTTTGCCATTGTGCTGTTCTGAAGCTGCTACTCTTTCCAGCCAATGAACACATCAGGAGAGCAAGAAACCCCATCATATTAAAAAAAAAAAAAAAAAAGAGGTTACTGCCAAATTTTGCTGACAGATAGGAGAAAAAGGTAATTCTGTGTTCTCTCCATCTTACCTGGACAGCTTAAGCACATTATATGACTGTTAAATTACAGGGACTGTCACAGGAAGTGAAAACCAGAGACCTTCCCATGCTGAAGCACCAAGCTAGAAAGAGATGTATTTATGCCATTTTTCTCTCCTGTACACATGCATCAAATAGCAGCATTAGGAAGCAAACTACAAAGTGCCCAGAACAGCCCAAAGTTGAAAGAGATTAAATTTCTCTCTGTCAGGGTGAAATAACTGGGCTGAAACCCTCTCAGAATGAAAGAGGCAGGGAGCTGAACCTCCTGCTTTCATGCTGAGCTCTTCAGCCACCACCAAACGACGTGAAAGGTGCTAAGTGTCCCTTTTAAAAGACAGCAATGAACTCCAATCACAGTTTCCAAAGAGAAGGAAGCAATTTCAGAGACTCCTTTTATGCGAGGGCAGGTCAAATATTTGTACACTCTTCATGCAAGGACTTGGTGTGCTGGATGGATTGTTCTGGTTTTTTATGAACATCCCTGATGCCCTAAAGCTGAACTGGGCAGGTGAGCCAGAAGATGAAGAAGACAGTGAAAGAACCAATGGAATGGGGTTTAGAGAGAACCAAACCCTCCTTTAAGATGGAGAAGAAATTCTAAGGAACCCATGGATTAGTTCATCACTCATGAAGCAGCTCAGAAGCAAAACACACAATGAATGAATTTAGTGCAAGAGAGCTGGGCTGGTGGGTTCAGTTTCTCCTTCTGATCCTTCCTTCCCTGAGCTTCAGGACTGAGGTGCCTTGCAAGACCAAAAAGCAGCCAAATGCCATTAACCAGGATCCAGAACAACCCCCAGATTGTGGAATAACCCCCAAATGTTTTTCAAAGGGCATATCTATTCTTTTATTTTGTGTTATCCCTCCTCTTCTGTGCAGTGTGTGGAGCACAATCTTGGTAAATTTTGCTGTCCATTTTTTTAACATTCCTTCTGCTGAGGCAAACTCACATTGCGTTAGACACTGTTCTGTGTCAGGTTCACCAGGGCAGTGGTGGCATATTGTTATATCAGATTGCAATGTAACACTAAACTGCTTTTGCATAATCATGTTCTATCTTTCAAGGGCCAAAGGTTCCTGTTTTCTCTGTTTTTTCCCAACTACAGCAGGCTCAAAAAATAACATTTTAACACTGCTCTGAAAATCAACATAATGCCTCGTTTCAGAACTACAAGGTAAGAAATCAGACTTTTTGGCCCAGAAAAATGGCTCCAAGAAGTACCTGGAAAAACAGTGACCACATGCACTTATTTCTAAAGTGTTTTTTTATTGGACCTCTTTGATATGAGCATAATTAATTGCAGCACCATGCAGCAGAGTTGGACAAACTGAGGAGAAATATTTTGGACACACATGCAAATGGAAGGCTGACCAGCTTGTTGCTGAAATATCTGTGTTTTGTTCAAGAACGTTCAGGTGGATGCACTGACATTCATCCCAATGTGGGCACAAAACAAAAGCTGCCCAGAGATGCTGTAAGCCTGCCAGAACGGTCTCAATGGGACTGACTGCTCTCACAAACATTTTGGAAAGCTCTCTTTTCAAAAAAAATCCCTTTGCTGGTGGATTATGTCGTGTTGTGGCCGTGCCTCACCCTTGCATGTGATTTGATTTAGTGGGTCAGTGGCAATGATTTTGGGACACACAGGAGTTGTGCCCTGGCTGCATCACAGGGTGGTCAGAGGGGGAATTGGGAAAATATCATGGTACTTTGAGAGTGATGACACAGGATTGCTCATTTGTGCCCCTCGTGCTGGAGGCTGGGTGCATTGAAAGCCTGCAGGGTGGTGCAGTTTGCAAATAATGGCTGAGTCATGCCTGACATGGAAATAGATGGGGAAAGGGATTGTTTTATTTTA
This sequence comes from Entomyzon cyanotis, assembly GCA_024500445.1. NCBI lineage: Eukaryota > Metazoa > Chordata > Aves > Passeriformes > Meliphagidae > Entomyzon > Entomyzon cyanotis. The sequence goes on along the minus strand of JAKEPQ010000146.1, from coordinate 3,282,665 downwards.
GAAATAAGTCATACAAGGATGGGGACCCATCCTACACAGATAGACCATGGATAGAATCACAGAATCATAGATTGGCTTGGGTTGGAAGTGACCTTAAAGGTCATCTAGTTCCAACTCCCTGCGGTGGGCAGGGACAGCTAATAATCATATGCTCTGTTCTCCTCAAAAAAATGGGTCTACAAGCAGAAAAATCTGCCTACCAAAGATAGTTTGGCATCAGAGCAGGGGAGAAGATGCCTCCTTCATCACTGTATATTTTAAGGATGTGGTTAAACCAGTCATTTTCAGAGACAGGTAAAACACATCCAATTTGTCCTCAAAGCTTTGGCTTTACCTCTGGATTCTACAGCAAGATCCACAAAGCATTTGCCCAGATAGGATTTCAATAGATGGGAGATGGAAGTGGACTCAGCTTTGAAGGTAAACCCAGACAGGCAGTGAAGGATAATTCCCTTTAGATTATGCAGCTCTGGTTCCAGCTCTGGATGCCTCATGGAGCAGGGAATGCTTCCCTAACCCCTTTGTGGCTCTGTGGAACTCAATGGATGTCACATCTCAAGAGCAAAAACTGAGGCATTTATGAATAGATGACACAGTTTGTCATCTTGAAATCAAAGCCAAAGGTGTGAGGGTTGTTTTCACAAGCAATGAGATTTACCTTGATCACTTGGTCAGGAAGGGAGATAAAAAGGGTGATATTGAAGTTTAAGGAACATGCTTACCCTTATTATAACCAATTTTTTGGCAAGTCAAGAAGGTAACAGGACCAAGTGATAGTGATTAATGAATAAAAGTAAATCATGATCTCCACCCACAAACATTACAGCTGGATAGAACAATACACAAGGATGGCATCCAAAATTATTGTTTCCTTTATGTAAGTACTTATAGAAGCAATCAGGATTTACAACAGTTTAGAAAAAAAAAAGTAGTTGCAATCAAGAAAGCTCCAGCCATAAACTGATTTACAGCCTCCTTCCTTCCTTCCTTCCTTCCTTCCTTCCTTCCTTCCTTCCTCCCTCCCTCTCCCTTCTGTATGGCAAAAGGCAGTGGGAAATGAGTCCCACTAAGCCAGCATTAAGGGATGTTATGTTGATAATTAATTGTAGTTGTCTGGTTTGTCACATTAACAAACCAGAGGGCAGAGAAGCATCTCCAGGATATCAGAGACCAGGAGGAGAAAGAGTCCAAAGGTTAAAATATAGTCTGTATGGTTTTTGGGCTCATATGTTATCAAAACAGAAGGAGAGGAGCAGTTTTCCAGCCATACAATTTTGAAACTGTCCTTAAAGAGCAAACCCCTCACTTGCTGTGTCCTACACAGGATGGATACATGGGAGTTGGACAACAGAAATATGCAAAATTTCAGAGGAAAAAAAGTCAGAAAAACTCCTTTTCAAATTATTTTTAAATACCACCAGGTGCCAAGGGCTGTTTTTTACACCCTATACTGACAAGTGAGCACCAAACTCAGGCCAATAGGGAAAGCTGTGCCTTACTAAGCCTCTTGGAAAGTAATGTTTGGCTGTCATGCAGTTAAGTTTATTTGAATTAATCAGCTTCTTGAACTGTCTGGGCAAATGTTCACTCTTGAGACAGTCAGTTTGTAGCAGTTTTCAGTCATGCATAACAAAATTACCCTGAAAAATCGAACTGGAGCTCTGGGTAAACAACCACCTGTAAATGGTTTGCCATGGGATATAGAAATTTCCCTCAACTGCAGTAACCACCTGTAAAATCCCCTTGGCTGAGGAGATCCCAAAGCAAACCTCCTGCTCAGAGCAAGGTCAGCTGAGAGCAACCCAGAGTGCTCAAGGCTTTGCCTCTTCAGCTCTTTGAGGAAGATGTTTACCCATATTTGCCCATATTTATTTACCCATATTTACCCAGGCTCCGCATCTGTTGCATGCACACACCAAAAAAAAAAAAAAAAAATCACATAAATGAAGATCTTTTCAGTTTACTTGTTTTCACCTTGTATTTGCAGCAAGACAAGAGCATGCAAAAGGCCAGGGAGTGCAGTTTAGCTCATAAATGGCACTGATTTAACCACAGCAGTGTCAGTGCCTGCAATATTTCCACAGGGACCTACCTGTACAAACAATATTTAAATGAAGAGGCTGTTGACCCAGATTGCAGCCTCTAGATGCTACTGGAAAAATAGGAAATGAGCACTGCAATAATGGAAGTAAATAATCGAGAATCCTGCAGGCTGGAATGAGGTTCTTGCAGTGTTCTTATCCTTGGCAAATTAATTTTGTCCTACTTTAAGTACGATTGCAGAGTAGCTCGAGTTTTTATCACTACATTAAATAGTGTAAAAGAGGTTATATTGGTGCCACAGACCCTTTTTGCAGGGAGGTGGCCTTGTAAAACACTGAATGCACCAAAAGATAACTCCACTGCTTAGTTACGTGGACAGGACTAGCTTCCATGTGGACATGAAGGGATTATTTGTCTGAAATCACAGCTGCCAGCGTGTATTTCTATAGTGTTCACATTTTCAAGGCAAGTTAGGTCTCTCTAAAGAAAGAAAACAAAGTATTACCCAGGGGTGTTTGGGACATTTCTAAGAAATTGCCTCTTCTTTGATGAAATGCAGTTTCATCAAAACATTTTTTTTAAAATTTTTCTTGAAGCAAATAGATCTCAATTTTCTCAGAAAAGGCATTTGGGTGCAGGCAGAATCTCGTGTCCAGTTGAAAAGAGATGGGGATAAGGGACACAGAGACAGCATCCCCTAGTTCAAAGATCCATTAGGTCACGAGGCTTTGAATCTTGTATTCCTAACACAAATAGCTAAATTGGAGTGGTTGAGGTGCTAGCCTTGCTTTCCTTGCTCCACATTTTTTGTTGGCACCACTTTGTAAAATGAGCTCAAGAGGCACCTGAGCTCCAACCATCTCCCCTTGAGAAAGTGTCTGAGCCTCTCAGGGGCTGAGATCATGGTAGATTTTGGAAATTTCTTGGATTTTTTTGTCAGAGCATGTTAGAACTTCTCCTCCCTCCCTCCCTCCCTCCCTCTCACTTTTTTCCACAGTTAATGTTATTTTGGAGTTTTGCTCCATACACAGAGGTATTATTTTTCAAATCTCACGTATTTTTGCCAAGACAGAAGAGCAGCTTCCTGCCCTGCTGTGATATTAACTGGCTGGTTCCTCAGGTTTGATCCCATTGTTGCTCCCTGCACATAAATCTTGTTCAGTCAATAGGATTTGCCTGCCTGAAGGAATGCATGATCAACTGCATAGAGAAGCATAAAATAGATTTTTGTGCTTCAGATCCTTAAAATGTTTTTTTTCATTGTTGGGAAATAATTCCCAAAGCTGTTTTTGGCTAATATTTCTTTTCCTTCACTGCACTATTTTCTTATACTTTTGGTTTGCTGAAGGATATGAACAGGAGTCTCATTCATCAAGTCTTTTGGTCTAAAAGGCTAAAAGACTTTAACTTTTCCTTCTATTTTCTGAGTTTGCTGCACTTTAACGTTTATTTCAAAGTCTTATTTTAACACTTTGCCTCGATGCTTTCTCTCCCAAGAACTTTGAATCCTTGATTCAGACAGGTTAAGCAGTCAAGCATACATTGAAGCAACCTGGCAATATTCCAGAAATCCTCAGAGTATTGAAATAAGACTGATGTATAACAGCCAGAAGTCCAAAACTTTCTTAACCTGCTTCGCCATGCTGCATCTGCTTCCAACAGTGTGTTGGAAATGCCATGAGATTGGGATATTATTGCAGGGAACTGGAGAAGCCACAGTGAAAAACCTGAGAGGTCTTCAATGAGTGTGAAATATATGCAATAACCTGGCTAGAGGGGATGTTTCCTCCAAATGTCCTTTTCTGTCATTTGCTTGGTTATGTCCCTTTTTAGGGTACCTCTCTCTGAATGCTGTTGGCAGTCATTTTAAAAGTGGTTAAGCCCTTGAACTGAGATTTTGTAGGAAGGTGTTGCACATGTGAATTATTTAAAAAAATGTTCTCAAAAGTTGATTTCTATCAGTTCATCTTTTGGACAGTAGCCAACCCCTTAACTTGTGTTGCAGGAGAGGGGGAAAATCAGCTTTTCTAGTCATCTGTATTCTGTTGCTTATTTTAATGTTACCCTCACAATCTTTTTTCCTGAATCCTTTCTCTTTACAATAAATTAATTCTGAATCTCATTCAATCACAATGTTCAAGGTCTCTGCACACCTCTGACTCAGGCCATGGCTTTATAATATTTCCATCTTTAAACCTTCAGCCTCTCTGAATGCATATTGGCGTTTTGTTTGCTTCTTGCTCACTGCTGTGCACTGAGCAGATGTTTCCATGGAATTGTCTTCAGTGACAGCAAGATCTTTTTCTTGAATAATTACAGTTAATTTATAACTCAGCTATGCACATGAGCAGCTGAATTGTCCTTTCCAGCATGTGTCTCCTCAAATTTATCTGCAGTGAATTTCATCTGTCATGAATGTTGTGCAAAGAACTCTCTGTCTGGCCATCTAGAATTCTCCAAAGTCTTATTTAGTCTTGTCCAATCTGAATTATGTCACATAAACCACATTTTTCCTTAAACAACAGCAAAAAAAAAAAAAAAAAAAAAAAAAAAGCTGCAAAAGGCCTCGTTCCAGATTATTAACAATATTTGTTGATATTTGTCTCAGCTGCTGCCTGGACCATGCAAGATATTTTTCATGTCAAAATGAAAGCAGGAGCCATCCTCCAAGGAGTTTAGTTTTGAAGCAAGGGATCCACAATATAACTGGAATATCCAGGTTGATCATTAACTACACCTTGTCAAAATAAAGTAATTTTTAAAAACATCAATATATAATTTTTAATGACTTTTGGTTAAAAAAACCCCCAGCTGTTCACAGTTAACTTCAGGTTACTCAGTGTCCCTGTAGGAACATTACAGGGTTTCATTCTTCTTGTGGATTCCTTTGACAATCATCCATGAAATGTGACTATCAAGTCTGACCCTTTTTTATCTTTTTACCACTTTTTAACCCCAGGCAGAACTTTACCCCATGCTAGATGAGTTTCTTAAGCAGCTTTTTGTAAGGACTGCTGTTAAAAGCTTTTTAATAAATAATGTTAACTGCTTCTCCTCTCACCACTATTTTAACAACATCCTCAGGCTCAGACCCAGCAGTCAATCTGTATTTAGCAGAACACTTCGTCACAAGCTAAAAACTAAACACATGTCACAGAGTTTTGTGGAGGAGAGCTGGATTTAACCATTTTTTAGCTTTGCTGAACAGGTGACTCACAGAGCAGGTTAAGCTGAGCAGAGATCTGGACATTCAAAATATTCTTTCTAATGTTATCTTAATCTCTCAGCCTTCTGCCTTCATCTTTTTTATTTTTTTTTCCTCAGCCCAGCCACCTGCTGTGTGTGTAATCCACGGATTGGAATTCTCCTGGGACACTGTGAACTCTGCTTTGCTACCTACCTGCCTGACCCCTGGCACAAGGAAATATTCACTCCCACTTGGTTTCCTGATGAAGTGTTGGTAGATGTGTGTAGTACTCCTGGTAATAAGGTAGTAGTAGCCTTTCCAGTGATTTGGAATGCCAGAGAACTTTCCAGTGTGCTTGATGGCTGTTTGTGAGTGTAATAGTGTCAGGTTGAGAGAATTGGGACTGTTCAGCCTGGAGAAGAGAATATTCCATGGAGAACTTTCAGCACCTTCCAGTGCCTAAAAATGTTCCAAGAGAGCTGGAGAGAGACTTTGGATAAGGGTCTGGAGTGACAGGACACAGGGAATGGCTTCCCACTGCCAGAGGGCAGGGAGAGATGGGATATTGGGAAGGAATTTCTCCCTTGAGGGTGGCAAGGCCCTGGCACAGGTTGCCCAGAGAAGCTGTGGCTGTCCCTGGATCCCTGGCAGTGTCCAAGGCCAGGCTGGACAGGGCTTGGAGCAACCTGGGATAGTGGAATTTGTCCCTGCACAGGGCAAATAAATTCTCTCTGATGTCACTTCCAACCTGAACCATTTTGGGATTCTGTGAATATCCCCATGGAACCAAGATTACCACATTGCACTCTCCATTCCATTCCAGCCCTGCTGGAGCAGTGAACATCCGTTTTGCCTGAAAGCAAGATGGAAAGTGTTCATTCTGCCATAGCTAATACCCAGCGAGGGAAGGTTTCAATGTGTCACTTGTGCCTGCAAGTCTAACATTCATGGCAGCCCACAGATCACCCAAACAGCTTTTAGCTGCAGCTCTGTTTCTTCCTTCTTTGCTCAATTTATGCCAGACCAATATTCTGCAAAGTATTTCAGTATCTGGCAGCACAGAAGATTGATGTAGATCAGGCTTCTCAGTTTCCCCCATCACCAACTTGGCAGTGACAGCCAAAGAGAAGAGCCTTTTGCAGCACTGAATGAAGAATAAATCTATACAAATTTAATTAACCTCTGCAGAGCTTATTGAATCCCAACCAAGTTCAGTCACAGTTCTGTAAGTTTGGAAGTGCTTGGCATGTTTTTGACTCTTGTACAATAGTTTGAATTGGCTACATATATACAGACCAAATTTGCAAAATGAAATTAATAGATGCTTTTATTGGGGTTTCCTGGTGTTGGAATTGCCACCTACATCTACAAGCAAAAAACCACTCCTACTATAAATACAGCTTTTATTGACTTTTATCAAATGCAAATAACGCAAAAAAGAAGAAAACCAAAATCAAGGAAGGTGACATGAATCAATGGATGGAAACAAAACAGCAACATGCTTTATTTTCTTCTGACTGGGCTTAATATGGCTGGTGCCTTTTGGGTCCCAAAGATGTCAATGTGAGTTATGTCAGCTCATGCTGAAAGAATGGACTGAAAATGAGTTGTCTGGATTAATCCACCCCCCTCCTCTGTTTCAAGAGGATTAAGTTAAAAACTTTATTCCACAACTGAAGACCCCTCAGTGCTACCTTTGTTATTAATAGTTGTTTAAGGCTGTCACTCCTCCACCTCGGGGTCACTGACAGACTCTGCTGCACACAGCAATGTGCACAAAGCAGGGTGGGCAGGAGGTGTTTTGGCTTTGCAAGATTGGCTCTGAGGTTTGAAGGAGGGAATTGTGTCAGAGGGAAGCGTGGGGAGGGAATGAAGCAGTGCTGGAATCAGCAGCATGACTTCACTGAGCTGCTGGAGAGAAGTCAGGAGGCAAATCCTTGCAGTGAGGACACACAGACAGCCAAAATCTTACTTTCTAAGTACATTCTGCCTCACCCACCCAAGCTCTAAGAAATACAGCCACTTCTGCTGCATTGGTGACTCTTTTTAACAAAGTGGAAAGAAGTTCTCGGACCTGCTTTTCTCCCTTTTGCAGTAAAATTTTTATCCAGGTGTTTTTCTCCTTTCCTAGAAGCTCACAGGAAGACTCTTAGCCTGTCCTGCTAATAATTTCTTAGAGTCAGACAGTGCTTTAATGCTTTAAAGAAGTCTCACGAGGAAGTCAGGTGTGACAAAGAGCCACAGGTTTAGAAAAGATCCCAGGTGAATGCTTAGTCTGGTGTCCTCCCTTGGTACCAGCCCAGATCCTGGATTTATGCAAAAAAAAAAGGATTTCCATGGAATAACAGCGCAGGAACCACAGACAGAATCCATCAGTCATTGCCCATCCAGTGCTGTTATCCTGAGGGAAAAAACAAGGAATTTTTCCATTTAAAAACATTGGGCACCAGAGCTGTGCCTTCCCCCCTCAGCAGCTGGAGGGAGCAAAGTATTTAACCTTTTGGAGGTGGTCTGAGAGGACAAAGCCCTGAATGAATATTTGTCCCAGAGGGTCTCATACCCAATTTCTGGTTCTGATATCCAACTTCCTCCTCTGCCTCTCCTCTCTTATTGTGGCTTTCTCTCTAAAACAGTGTATTTATCTCTTTAGCATTTTGCTTTTCTGCAGACATTTTAGCTTCTCTTCCTGATTTCTTTGAGTGAGATTTAAAGAGTAAAATAAGAATATATAAAATCTGTAGTTTTTTTTTTTTTTTTTACCAGGAAAAATACTATATGTTCTAACTTTTAAAATGAATTCTGCTTTTTTTACCTTCCAGTACCTGAAAGGAGCTTACAAGAAAGATGGAGGAAGACTTTTTACAAGGTCATGGGGTGACAGGATGACAGGGAATGACTTCAAACTGAAAGGGAGTAGATTTAGATGGGATATTGGGCAGAAATTCTTCCCTGTGAGGGTGGGGAGGCCCTGGCACAGGGTGCCCAGAGAAGCTGTGGCTGCCCCTGGATCCCTGGAAGTGTTCAAGGCCAGGCTGGACAGAGCTTGGAGCAACCTGGGATAGTGGAAGATGTCCCTGAACATGGCAGGGGGTGGAACTTGATGATTTCTAAGGTCCCTTCCAACCCAAACCATTCCATGTTTCTGTGTTTCTATGCTTTTGACAAAGATTCATCATAACTTTACTGGTTTTTAAAATCAAAAATAAAGCATATTATTTTGCCATTCATGAACTCGCTTCTTTCCTCCAAGACGTGGGATGTAAGCTCAGAATATCTGAAAGTCCTTGTAAATCCCCAGAGTAAATATCATGGTCAAAAAGTTCATTTCTTTGCCACACTGTGACTTTCTTCCATATTGTGAAAGGTCAAATGTGCAGTAGATTTACTGAGGCCAAGACAATATCATAAATTTCTCCTCTCTCCTGCAAAGGGCCAGATAATTGCCTTATTTTTCTATTTTTCACCCCTCCATCAAAATATATAAATTTACTATGAGACAGCCAGCCTCCATGTCCCCTAATTAATAATATTCTTAAAAATAAAAACAAATCTGACCCCACAACCCTTTGAAAGAGAAGCACTTCACTGCATGTGTTTGTCTTGCTGCAGAGACAGGAGAAAAAGAACTGTGATAAATAATGATGATATGTTGCTCTGTGTGGAAAGTGTTCAGATGTCGTGGAGATGATCTCGACATTGATAGAAAAGACTCCAAAGCACAAGAAAACTGATGGATTAGCCCCAAAATTTCAAGTCTGCTTGTGAAACACAGCATTTCCCCCTTCTTCTAATTTTAAAGTACTGATTTCTGGAGCTGCTGCTCTGAGCACACAGAGTTTCTCTTCTCTGTCTAATCAGAAATGGAAGACTTTCAGTGCTGAAATATCTTCTTTCAGATCATCAGCTGGCAAAAGTCATCCACTGTCCATTACACACCTCTCTGCACCAGCTGAGCTTCTGACCACAGATGGTTTCCTGCCAGGGAGTAGGAAATGAGCATTCAAGTGAGGCAAGAAGAGATCTCTATTAACTATTCATGAGTAGAAAAAAAAAAAAAAGCTGCATTTTCCAATTCACAGAATATCTTAAATTTTGGCTACCTCTATAACACAGGGAGGCAGGACTGTCCACAGTTGAGATGGGGAAACAGATTCAATATGGCTCAGAGCCTTTGGTGACTCATTTTTCATTCCATATGTGCATCATGTGCTTTGCTCACCCTTAGTCCAGCTGGAAAGGATGTGGAGAGGGGAGAAATCTAAGCTAATGTTTGAAAACCCTTTAATGTAAAATAAGCTAAACCAGTGCTTTCTGTAATTAGAGGACAACACACATTATATGTCACTGTTTGGGATCTAGAGGCAAATGCTGGACATGGAATGGAGCTGGAGATCTTTGTTTTGTGATGAAAAAAGCCCTCTGCTTGCTTATAAACTCAGAGTTTTATTAGATACTTGATTTTCAGCTCGCATGGAAACACTACTGTTCGTGCTGCGTCCAAGTGAAACGAGATCTCAGGCAAGAAAAATGCCTTGTTTTGGCCAAATGGAGAAAAAGCCTCAAAAACTTTACATGATTTTGTGTAAAACAATGCAGTGGCTGCTTGAAGCCAGTCTGAGATTTTGAGAGTCAGAAAGAACTGGGAGGGAAAAAGACTAAAGAGTGAAGTGCGGATGAGGAGGGCATGAAAATGCAATTTATCACCTGCTCATGAAGTTTATGACATGAATATCAACATCAGGTGGGGTTTTTTGCATATATTCCTCAGCTTTTCCAGCAAAACATCATCAGCCTTCACAGCAGCTCAGTGCAGGATGGAAACACATCAGGATACAGGATCCTGGCACTTCCCAGTATATCAAATATACACACTCACTTTGTGCAGTAATGGGCATTACTCTGGGCCATTGTGCAAATAGGTCTGAATGGATCTTTTAAAATTCCATTTAAAACACTGCCAGGAAATGAGGGATGTGTGATCTGGTTGCAGGAAGAGCTTTGCAAAGGAAAACATATTATCCAAATGTGCATTTTGCTCAGAAGGGGCACTGAATGCTCCCAACATTTGTGAGCAATACCATGAGATTACCTCAGTGCAGGCTGGCAGGGGCTTGTCAATGTATAATGTTTAATTATATATTTCTCGTGTTCTAATCACACCTCGTTAGTAGCTTGGCTTGTTCCATTGTCAAGGCGTTCTAATAACTGCCATTTCTAGATAAACCATAACCAATACAAAATACCTATTAGGATGATTATCTTTGTGAGTATTATTTAAGGCAAATTTTTTTTTTTTTTAAGGGCAGCTAATTATTTAATTATTTCTGCTTACTTTACCAGGGTTTTGCTGAGGATAAGCGTATTTTCTGTCCTGGCTCTTAGCCAAGGAAAAGGAGAAGATGGGGAGTAAAAAAGGGGGAGAAAATCTCAGTCACTGATTTGTAGCCTTCATGTGCATAAAGGCATAATAGTTATCTATGCCTTGGTTCTGCATTGCCCAGGTAGAAAAAATTCCCAAAAAAGCAGGATTTTCATAGCTGGTGACACAGATCAAGTATCACCATTGCTCTTAGTTGGCTCTCACTAATAAGTACAAGATTCCTGTCCAAGCCTAATTTAATTTAATTTTCTGTATGTTGGAATTTTTCCCAATTTCCTTTTGTTACTCAAAGCACCAGAACTCAGGCTCCATAGGTTGTTTTCTAGTGCTTCTTAGTCCCTTTTTATGAAGAAGGGCACTTTTACTGTTAGATCCTTTATTTAGAAATGCATTTTTTAGTCCCCATTCCACCTGGATGGAGGCTGAAGTGATGGAGAGAGGCAGATCCTGAGCCCAGGTGCTTTGCTCTCCTGCTCTGTGACCTCTGGAAACGGTTTCAGTAGAAAATGAAAATAAAATTTCCATTTAAAAAGTAGGGAATTATTACTTAGTACTCTTTTTTTTATAGTATGGGATCCCTTCAGGTGTATTAGGTCCAATCTAAAGGCACAGAGACTCATCAGGTCCTCAGTGGAAGTTATTATGACTTTCAATTTTTCTTGGTATTTTTCTTCATAGGAATTGCACAGTTTGGCACCAGACATATAGCTTTTCCACCTTTTTCTAGCTGGAATTCTCATCAGAAAGTCTCTCATTTCTGTTCAAATGCTACTGAGGGCCTGAAATAGAAGCACTGAGGTCACATCTGTTCTGCCCACAGAAAGGGATGGGTGGGAACTTCAAGGCAATGGGAATGAAAAGGAATTTGTCACTATTGTGGTGGCTATCAGTGGGAACTCTGCCTGCCAGCAGGGCATCACAATCAAAAAATCCCTCAAAACCCCCTCAGTATGTGAGACATCACTGTGGGTTTGTCTAAGCCATGTCCTTACAGAAGAGCCATGGATGAAGAAAAGGAAATGAAGAACGGTGGCATTTTGGCTTCATCACTTGAGTTTTTGGGAGGCTTTGCTGCATAATTTTTTAAAGGTAGCAACGTGAAGCTCCTCTCCTTGTCTGGAGCTTTTCCACTGGTGAATGGTGCCTGGAAACCAGCAATGCTGAGGGACTAGGAGCCAGAAGTTTCAACTTCTGTGGTGGGGAGAAGGGAGAGCTTGAAGTGAAGCCTCAGCTGGAGTCATTGCATGGCTCTTGTGTGGGGTTTAAATATATGGAATACAAATGGGAACTAGGCCATAGCAAGCATAAGGTGGGACAGAAAAAGAAGGAATAATGCCTGAGGTTTATTTTAATTGTATCCTCCCTGTTTGCTTATGTAGCAGAATTTTGGACATGAAGAAATAAGCTCAGTCTCAGTCTCTCTGCTGGGAGAGCCAATTGAGTGGGGATGGCAGAAGAGTGAGGGATTTCAGACTTGGTCCAACTGATCCCTATTGTATTACTTCCCTCCTTTGCACACTGTAAAAGCACACCCAGACCTCCCTCAGGATAAATTCCTTACATTTAGGCCCCAAATTAAAGATTTGACTGTGACTTGCAGGGTGTCCTGTCCTTTAACAATCAGATTTGATGATCCTAAAGGTCTTTTCCACCCTATATGTTCCCATGAATCCACAATTCTGCAGCCACATTTCAAACCAGCTCTTTTTTCCTCAGATCATACAGTGCCTTTGCTCTCCTCCCCTGAGCTCCTGCAACACCAAAACCTTGTTTACCAGGAGGCAAAACATCAGGAAGTGATAGAGCAGGACAAACCCTCAGGAGGCTGGAGAGCAGCAGGATAAATTTGGGGGCAGCATGGTCCTGCTTTGCCAACAAACAGCCTCTCTTTATGAGACACTCCTATTAAATAATGATGACTCACTCTCCAGACAGTAATTTATTTATATGCCTTCTTTAATGTTTTGCAAATCACTGCTTTAAAAAATGTCCAGCTGGAAGACAGGGAGGCTTGGGAGACAGGGGAATCAGCTTGACAGAGAACCAGATTAAATAAAAATGACATGGAATTTGACAGCGAGGACACGTGGTTGGAAGGAAAAAACATCCCCCGAGCAGAAATGCAGCCTCATTGCTGGGACTGGTTGCTGGAGCTTGAGAGACCAAGATTTTACTGGATCTGGTGAGACAAAAACATTGGAGATAGGGAGAGGAAAGGATACATTGGCTGATATTTAGTGACAGCATTTCTTCCAGTCTGAGACACTGATGAGCTTACATTTTTCCAAGCCAGAAGGGACTACTTTGATATCATAGTCTGAATTTAAAAAAAAAAAAAAAATGTTGCTATGCCTTGTAAGGACAGAGCATTAGAATCAGTAATAGAAAGAAGATACTGTTAAATTATAATTAATATTGGAGAAATTGGTATAGCTTACACACAGAAAATTAGCATGTGGACCACAGGGGAGGCTTCAGTGCAGGCTGTAGAAGGTGTGACAGCCTGGGCTTGGTGTCTGGATTGGCAAAAAAGGTAAGGACAAGTGGAAGAGACAAGGCTAAAATTCCTGTTTGATTTCTAATTCTGACAGCAAGGATCTCCCATGCCTGTGTGCCTTTAATTCCCCAGAGTGTGTGGAGGGTAATGCCTTCCTTTGTAAAGTCCATTCAGCCTCATAGCTACAAACTGCTTTATAAAGAGCCAAAGCAGAGCTTTCCAAGGGTCTGACTCAGTTTTAAAGATCATGGAACTGAGTATTAAACATATTAATGGTGCACTTAAAAATCCCCCTAACTGCAATTAATATCTAAGCATTTTAGGTGATGCTCTGTGCCACTTTCCCCATTCCCCTCATGTCCATGACTTCCTGGAAGTCACTCCAGGAGCTGTGCAGCCTGGAACAGCTCAGCTCCTCTTGCCATTTTGCTTTGGGGTGATTATTAACTTTAGTAGAACCTGCTTTTTTTGGACACTACTTGCATTTCTGACCAGCTGCCTTTATCCATGCCTTGGTGCACAACCTGCATTCTGGGCTATTCTCCCCATTCAGAGCTTGTACTTAAAGCCCACGCACAAATTTTATTATTTGCTGGACAGCAGGAACTTGGCCAACACCCTAAGAATGATAGAATCATAGAATCATTTTGATTGGAAAATACTCCTAAGATCATCGAGTCCAACCATTCCCCCAGCACTGCCAAGGCCACCACTGCCCCATGTCCCCAGCTTTGGGGATGGGAACTCCAGCACTACCCTGGGCAGCTGTTCCAGGACTGTATAACCCTTTCTTTGAAGAAATTTTCCCTGATAGCCAATCTAAACCCTCCCTGGTGCAATTTTAGGCTGTATCCTTTTGTCTTGTTGCATTTTATTTGGGAGACCAACCCAACTTTGTCACCATCTCCTGCCAGGAGAGAGCAATGAGGAGCTCCCTGAGCCTCCTTTTCTCCAGGCTGAGCTCCCCCAGCTGCTCCTGACTCTCTTTAGTGACTAAATCCCAGTTTTTCTGACAACCTGGCCAAGAACAGCCCTGTCCATTGCCCCTCTTTGAAGGGAGCAGATGCTTCACAGCAGATTTACACAGAGCCAAGGCCCTGCCTGGGGGTGTGATACAGACATTCCCATCCTCCTGTTCCCCAGCTCCCAGCTGGCTGGATGGGAGCCAAATCCTGTCAGGAAACCAGAATCTCTCCATGGCTGCTCTCCTGCAGGAGCACTAATGCACTAATGTGGTTATGCAACTTCTGCTGGAGCAGCGCTGAGGAATTTGGGTCTTGGTGCTTGCTGGCATCACAGTTTCTCCTCCAGTCTTCACATGTTGATGTTTCCCTTAGTTTGAGGTTTCCAGAGGAAGTCTGAACCCCTGTGTTTTATCCCCATCCCAGCCACTGACACTGGAATCACTATTGTCTTGGTTCATGTTCTCTCCACATTAAGTTTTGTAGGGATATCCTGAGCTACTCTGAAGATTCAGAGGTTCTATCATGGGAGGCCAAATGCAAGTGGAAAGAATGACTCATCATCAACAGAATTCTCCTAATTCCAGGATAGTAAAGGAACACATACTGGTGTAATCTCCACAAATTAATATTTTCTATTATTTCAGTTGTCAGGACGACACAGTAACACTTCAGTCAAAATTTTTATTTTTTTTTTTTTAATAAATCCAGAGGCACAAAATCAATTGATGCTCTGGATCTGTGCCACAACCTGCTTTCAGGTGAGCACCTTGTCCATGGCTGAGTGGTTTTCCTCAATGGAAATCATTGCCTACCTTTGCAAAATTTGCCACCTTATCACCTCTGGAATTAGCTAATGCTCTCCATTGGCTACAGAAGAGGCACAGCTACCTGGATTTCACTGAACACTTGCCCTAAATATCTCTGAAGTGGCTTTGAGCTCTAGATTTTGGCAGGCATTGGTAACATTTGCTGCTGGACACAGACGTTGCATAGGGCTCTGATGTTCCACTGAATTCAGGCTTTTTTTATTACCATTACCATTACCATTTAATTAAGCAGTGTTGTTTTCCAAAGTAATTAACCACAAAATTAGGAGGAAATCAGCAGCCAATGATCTTCTCATGTCAGTTCTTTGCTCCTGTGACTCTAAACCTGTGGTTATTTGTGCTGAGCTTTTGCTGTGAACTTTGGTGATGGAGAAGAATCCGCTGTGGAAAATTCTGTTTAAAACCAGTTTTACACCTTGGGCTAAGTCAGATCTCTACCAGGTCTGTGTTTCTTTCATGCAGTGATCTATCCCAGCCCTCAGCATAACTCAATTAATTCTACATTTCTTTTTAATGTTTCCATCAACCATTCACATCCGTTGGCTGCAAAATGTTCATCAACAAATCCTCACCTAGTGTGGGGTTTTCTAAGTAGAAAACCATGCAGATTTAGGACTCAGAGTGGGTTTAAACCCCCAGGTCTGGAAGGCAGGGCAGGATGTGGAGGCACAGCAGTGCAAGGAAGGGCTGCATGCCCTGCAGCTGCTGGTGGGATTCCCATGGGAGGTCTGGGATGACCGAGGTGACAGTGCCCTTGGGAAGTGCATGGATGGGGATCAGGCTGGAGGGAGGGACTGCTCCTGCTGTGTGCTTTTTGTGCAAATTCACACACCCAGGACCACGCAGGACCCCAAAACCTGTGACCTTGCAAGGTGCAACCCAATTGCTCTCATTATGATTACTGCATCGAGGGCTGTTATCCTCAATTTGTCTGCTTTTCCTCCTCCTCCCATCTCTTCATTTCCTCCCTGCTGTTCCTCTCTATGGCTAGATGTCTGCTAAGAGCATTCAGTTCCACTTAGCTGTGATTTCAGTGAAATCCTTCCTGACGTGCAGAAGCGGCGAGGTTGGGGATTTTGCTGCCTGTCCTTTTTCTGAATTGTGTGCATTTCCTCTCACGCTGCTCTGCTGGCTGTACACAGCCTTGGCTCCTCAAGAGACACGAAGGAAATATTGTTTTGGTCTCCAGACAATTTGCAACGTCACAAGCTCTTTGTGCAACACATCTAAAATTTAACAGTGAGAAAAATTAGGATATGTGTAGGATGGGCTATGCAACACAGCAATGAGTTCTGGTGATTTTCCATCTTGAATATGACCTTCAATATGACTGAATTATTATTTTTCTATTCTCTTCCTTTGGCTCCAGGTTTCATACCAACATTCCAGCACCATTCAATTCCTGCTTGCTGAGACAGCTTTCATTTGGGCTCAGAGTCAGGAATTCAGTGGATTTACTCCTTTGTAAAGCCACAGTGAAGAGGGAATTGCAGTTCTTCAGCCTTGGCTCTTTTTCCTAGGTTCTCTTCTAGATTTTTTCCCAAGAACCTATAGTCGAGGAGTATGATGGATATCTGCTAATATGTTCATGGTATGTGTCTTAAAATTTTATACAAAGTATGATATAGAATAAAAAAAAAGGCTTATTGATAAATTAAGTGGTCTCTTCCATTGGAAGGAGCTGTTTTTAAAAAAGAGAAAATTAGACTGTGGAACCTTTTGCGGTGGAAAATGGTCAAGGAAATACCTGAGCTATAAAAGTCACAGTGTATCAGCACAGGCTGCTCCTGCTGGGAAGGTGTTCTAGACCTGATATTGAAAATTCATGTTCTTTTATTCCTTCTACAAGCAAATTAGAAGTCTTATTTTCATCTATACCTATGTTGGAACTGGTTGTTTGGTTGGGGCTTTTTTCTTGTTTTGGTTTGGGGTTTTCTTGGGTTTGTTTGGTTTTGTTTCTTTGTTTGTTTTCTTTGGGTTTTGTTTTGGTTTTTTGAGTGGTTTTTGGTTGGTTGGGTTTTTTCTTTGGGGTTTTTTTGGTTTTTTGTTTTTTTTTTTGGTTGGTTGGCTGGTTTGATTTTTTGGTTTGGTTGGTTTTTGGTTTTTTTTACATTTTGATAGATTTTTTTTTTCACTGCCCTTGGCCCTGTTTAAACAAAGCCTATTAAAATCCATAATGGCTGTAGGGTCTTCTTTAACTGATCATGTTGCTTATTCATTTTCAATCTCTGCCTTCATCTTCAGCTCCCTCATTATCTACCTGGAGTTTTCTGTGTGCGAAACTTGATTAAAAAAATCTTTAATTTCATCCAGAAGGATTATGACACTTTTATCACTCACTCTACCAGTCCAACCCTCATCTTGAGCACAGTCACACCTCCAGCATTTAGGAAGGGTCACCTCCTGAACTTTTTTGTATTCTCAGTTATCATTTAACAAGAAAGGACAGAAAACACTATGGAAAAACAGAAGAGAAGCTAATTTCCAAGATTTCACTGACAATCTCATCTGGTTAGGCAAAAAGCAGAAATTGGTTTGACTGGGACATAAGACTCAAGTCTCAGCAGGTTTATGTTGTTCTGATAATCTGAAGCTATTCAGTATTATGGGATGTGTCTCCCTTAGCCAACCACTATGTGTTTGACAAAATACAAAATCCTTAATGTTGGAAATGACAAAGATTATCAAATCCAACCTTTAACCAAGTACCACTTCTCCCACTAAACCATGCTGTGAAGTGCCACATCTACTTCATTTCTAAATCCCTCCAGGGATGGTGACTCCACCACTGCCCTGGGCAGCTGTGCCACTGCTTGAACTCTCTTTTAGCGAAGAAATTTTTCCTAATATCCAATCTGAGCCTCCCCTGGCACAACTTGAGACCATTTGCCCTTGCCCTATCAAATGGCTCATTAGATGACTCCCTATCAGGGGAAATTACTTTCTGTTCCATGTTTGACCCACACTGGCTCTTTCTTACATCACAAGTCAAAGCAGAATCTCTCTTTCCTCTTTCACATCTCATTTTAATTTCCTTCTTCTACCAAACAAGGGTGTAATATTATCTGGTTAATCTCTTTATTGAACAGGGCTGGCTGGAAGTGTGTGCACAGCTCCAGATGAGAAAACAGCTGCCTTGGAAGGCACAATTAACATTTTCTGATGATTCCTTGAAGCATTCAACCTGTTGCCTCCAGAACCACGTTTGTCTTTTCGATGGCCATGCCACCTTGGTGGCTCACAGCCATCCCCTGACTGATCAACACACCCTGTCATGTTTTCCTGTCAGCAGTTTGCACTGGAAAACTCAAAGCTGTACTAGATTAATAGTTCCTAATCTCCAAATGTGTGACCTTTTCACTTCAAAGTGTTAAATCTCATCCCATTTCTGTTATTCCAGCTCCCATTCAATTATTTCAGTGGACTGAATGCCTCTGTGTCAGTGATGCCTCTTGTCATCAGTTTAATTAGTATCCTCTCAGTTTTGGCAAGTTTATTAATGAAAGCATTATCAAGATGATTGTCAGCACCCAATACTTGTAATTGCCCTTAGAAAATCTCTTTTCTGCTTCAGCCCAATCCACTGACATCTTATTGCCTCTCATTCTCTTCCTTACCTTGCAGCTACTGTTCCTCCCTTGTTCTTCCACTGAACTAAACACTTTCTCTGGAACACCTTATTAAAAATTTCACTTGTATTTAAATGAGCTAATCTAACATCTAAACCAGCAGTTTCCCGGAGATGAGTGTCTGTGACAACAAAGAACTCGTTTCCATATCAGTGGCAAAGAAGGAAATGCTTTTCCCTTTATGATCTCAAGATCCATAACTGCTGACATGTGCCATGCAGAGTTCTAGCCCCCTGGAAAGATCTCTTGGAGTATGAGGTTGGATGACACATATCTCATCTCTGAGGTCTTCTTCAAAAGGAGCTTTTTCAGTGATAAAAAGAATCAGCCTTGAGAGACAAGGGAAGGAGGAGAGCTCCAGTTCTTGGCTATGAGGTTTCCAGATGGGCTGCACAGTCTCCAGCCTTTCTCGAGGATGGGCAAAGCCTTGTGTGACTTGGTCTGGCCTCAGAGTTGATCTTACTTTGAGCAGAGACTCCTGATAGTCCTTCCAACCCGAATTTTCCTAGGATCCTATGATCCCACGTTTTATTTTACACCATCTTTCTAAAAATGATATCCAATCTCCGGGGTTTCACATCATCCACAGAGAGAAAGAGTTTTCCAAAGGCAAAGCTTCCTCTACAGAGATTCTCAGTTAAAATTAATTGACCTCCACTGAGGTTTTTTGGATGGATATGCTTTCTTATTTGCAGAACTGAGAATGTGATAAAAAGGAAAGGCATCTGAATACCTGCTGTTGTTTTTACAGGAGGTTTGTTTGTTGTTTTGGGGTTTTTTTTCCTATTTTCTGCACGATAATTTGACATGAAAAACTCCTTTCACCACTCTGCCTGGAATTGTTATGAAAAAGCTTTTTGCATGTACATGTTCAGAGAGCATAAAATAAAGTGGCCTGAATTGCTGAGAACAAACCTCAAGCTCTTCACAGACACTCAGAACAAACCACGGTGGGCACATTACACACCACCCTGTCTGCACTCTTTCCCAGCCTATAAACTCTGCCTGTGGAGGGAAAACATGGAAAAATATCACCATGGGATAGAGGGTTACTGAGGCTGGGATTGCCTGGAGTTAAGGGCTGAAATTTCTTCACGTAACACTGAAACTACTTTTTTTTTCTTCTGTCCTGAGGGCAATATTTCACTCTGCAGTTCCTCAAAATAAAAGGCCAAAGAAATATTGTAAGTCCCCCAGTGATTTTTGCCACACAAACCTGTATAGCCCCCATGGTTTTATTCCATTTCCTTTTAAACACCAGCTCCTAATGAATAATGGGCAGGTTGGATGTGTTTCATATACGGAATAGAAAATAACGAGAAGAACAAAATGCTTAGGCTGTAAAGCCAAATGAGTAAAAGTCAGGAAATGCCACAGTTCAAGCTGTTCATGCAACTTGACCTTGACTTTGCTGTGGCTGGGCTCTGGGTTGCAGTTATTGCATTTCATTTTCCAAAGGCACATGTTGCAATTAGGCCTCTCATTCTGCTTCTCTCTGCCCCTACTAAGAAGTATCACATTTCCAAAAAGTTCTGCTTATTTTCACTTGGAGTCCTCAGGCCTTCTTGTCCCTCTTGTCCTCAACTTCTGTACTTCCCAAAACATAAAACCAAACCAAATAAATCAGTAAACCAGCCAACGAAAGGAGGGATAAAATACCCCTGGTGCTTTTTTTGCTATGAAATTAGGAGAGCCAGGGGTATTACTTATTTCAGTGTTTGGAATTCAGTGGAAGGTGGCAGTAGAAATCTTTACATCCATCCAGAGGTCCTCTGGAAAAAAAAAGCAGTGCTTTCCATTGGATTGCTGGGTCTGGTGCTGCTGTGAGGGATTCAGAGCTCCTGTAAGGAGTGCTGCTCTGCAGGATGTGGTAAAATAACTCTAAAGGGTTTCTGACACTGAGGAGAGAGGAGTGGAACAAGGCACTGAGTCACAGCTCAGCACCTGAATTGCAGCACCATTCTGCAATTTTAGCACGTTCTTTCCCTTCTTAATTCCTACCTAGAATGATAGAAACATGAAATCATACAATGGTTGGGTTGGATGGGATCTTAAAGACAATCCAGTTCCAGCTCCAGCCACTGGCAGGAACACCTTTCAGCAGATCAGGTTGCTCAGAGCTCTGTCCAGCCTGGCCTTGGACACTTCCAGGGATCCAGGGGAATCCACAAACATCAAAATCCCTGGATTACCTCAGGGATGAGCATGATGCAAATGCACTGACAAATCATCCTACCCTTCTCATAAGAGGTTTATGAGCATCTCATGAAACTACCTCTCAGAGATTTTTGAAAACATCATTTCTCTCTCCATTAGTTTTCTTTCTTGGCCTTGTAAACACATATGGAGTGAATTAATTTTTACACAGTTATTGTCTGTCAGTTACTACTTTATGCAGCAAGAGGTTTATTTGGAAAATTAGGGTTCTGCTCCTTCAAGCATTAAGCAGATGTTCACAGCTCCCAGTGAAGGCAGCCCCCCTGAAATCCATTAATTTGTATGTGGGAGGCTAAACAAACCTGCAGGAGTTTGCAGGAGTGGAGACCTCTTAGCTAAAAATAATGTGTTTTGGGTAAAAGTCCAAGATTTCTAGTTAAAACAGCTGGTCCAGAACTTGTCATAGAGATACTGTTTGCTCCTTTTTTCTCCCCCCTATTAATGATCTCCTATTAACCCTATAATGGAAGAAAGGCAGCAGATAGACCCAGAGACAGAAATAGCAATGGTATTTTCTCTGTTTATGTTCAGGTATCCCCAGCAGATGGTGGCTCTTCCTCCACAGCCTTTTCCTCCCTCAGTCTGATTAAAATTGACTGAGAAGGGAGCTATGAATTTTTTTTTTTTTTGTCATTGCTGGCATCACCTATTAAAAGGTGACAGCTCTATCCTATCATAGCAGGAAACCTTTGCCTGCTGCCTGAGTCACACTGCATTTCTCCAGGCAGAGACACCTGTTATTATTCTTACATTTTTGGACATGTGAACACATTATAGAGCACACTGATGATCTACTATGCTTAGGAATTCATACTACCTGTACTTTGTTTATGTCATTTTAGAGCTACTTCCATGCTGAGTTCCTTGGAATGGAGTGTAGATCCATTAAAACTGTTCCTATTAATGCCTGCCAGTCACATTCAGACACTTAAACATATTAACATTTGCTTTTAATTTTTTAATTAATTCTTTAAATAAGAAAAGAAAGAAAGTTCGTGCTTTTTTCCCAAATATGATCACAATCCCAAGATAGTTTGGGTTGGGAGGGACTTTAAATACCATCCAGTCCCAACTCCCCTGCCATGGGCAGGGACAACTTCCTCTGGAGATTTAATATTTGGTTCTCCATGCTTTTAAACAACATTTAATATAGCCTTTATTTTCTGTCTGGTGTAAATGGAGAAGATCCCAAATGATGCTCCGTGATGAGAATCAGGCCGTGTCAGTTAAATGCTTTCTGCCTCAGTTTCCTCATTTGCAGACTAGAAATACTAATGATGGGGGTTTGGAGACATGGTCCATGTTAGCCCAATGGCCAAATTCGTATTAATGCAGAGAGGAGACTCATTTAACCCCAGCTGTGACTCAATTTCCCAAGGAGATGTGTGACGAGAGCACAGAGCCTTCCCTCCCAGCTCAGGAAGGACACAGCACCCTGAGCCAAATGCACTCCTCCTGCACTCTGATTTTACCAGAGCATTTCTGATTTCCTTGGTTAGTGCAGCTGAAATCCAGCTGGGAGTCCCTTCTCCTGCCCTGTGCCATGATTTGACTGAAGCCTCTGCTGCTCAGGTTTTTACAGCCTAATGGTTCCTGTTGGAATCACCTCTGGACTGATGGCAGTGACAAGGACTTTGTGAATCCTTTGCACAGGAGATCCAAACAGAACCTGAACCTTTCTATTTATAACAAGGACAGGAAAACCTGTGAGTGAACAAACATGCAAATGTCAGAAGCCCAGATTTTCACTTCTCTGCAAAATCCAGCTCCTTCCACAACGGGCTGAATATTCTAATTTTTCATGAGCAGCAAGTTTCTGACCCTGGACTGCAATTGCAGATGTAGAAACAATTGCAACAACAAAAACACCCACCCCAAAAAAAAACCAGAAAAAAGGGAAAAAGAAAGACTATTGTTTTTTCCATGAAGGCTTATTAGACCTCTACCCAAGCTAAAAGATTGTAGCATAAGTGAGTCCTCTTAAATAAAGCACAATTTTTCTCAGGTATTTATTGTATTAGACTACGGTAAGAAACTGATGGCATAATTTGAATATTTAGGCTGAATGTTGTTCAATGCCTTTGAAATGAAGGAGGTAGGGAAAGAAGGATTTTGGAAGGGAAAAGCCCAAGAAAACAATGGGAAAAACTGATTGTCATGATAAAATAGCTTCCTTCAGGGGACAACAAACTGGGTTGATGCACTGTGCATGCCAGAAGCTGAAAAGATTTGTGGAGCTTGGGAATTCAATTGCTGCTTTTTCTGGAATAATTTTTATATCCTTCTTGTCCCCCACCCCTAGTCAGCAAACCAAGTTACTCCAGGGGTTTGGAGACTGAGGTTCTGCCTGCTGAAGTAACTCATGCAGTAATATTTGTAAACTCCAGGTTGGATAGGGCTTGGAAAAACCTGGGAAGGTGGAAGGTGTCCCTGCCCATGGCAAAGGGGTGGAACTGGATGGTCTTTAATGTCCCTTCCAACCCAAACCATTCTATCATTCTATGATTAAACTTTTGATGTGAAGAAGAAAATCTTGCCCGAACTGCCACACACATCTCTGCACATCTCCATTGATCTTAATCTGTTTATCCCCAATCTACCAAAAATCAGAGGCCTAATTCTGCACCACAAAGGAACACCCAATTATGCCAAGCACTGCAAATTAGGTGGCAAGGGACAAAGGTGAGGCTCAGGCAGTAGATGGTGCTGCTCTGGAGACATCTCAACTGCTTTGAGTTCTCCTGGAGATCTCCTTCAGAGGCTTCTGAACTCAGAGCTCCCAGTCTGTAGCCTGGCACAGCATCAGGCACAGAAAACTGATTTAAAATGTTAAGGATGGAAGAGCACTTTGAGGTTCTTCAACTCCTTGGGTTTTTATCTCTCTTCTCCCTTGACATATTGCTGTTGGCTTTTGCTGAGGGGTTCAGGCAATATCACACCAGACTTCTTCCTCTGCAATGACAAAACTCACAGAGGTGAAAAACGAAATATTTTCCTGCTTGTGCTTTATTTTTACTTCTCTTTTTGCTTTTTCCCTCTGAAAGATCAAGAGTAAAGCTTTGAAATGAAACAAACTCCCTCCAAGCCAGGACACTGGAGAAGCTGATAAACATCCTTAAGCACATTAATGAACCCTTTGGTCAAATTTTAAACCTTTAAACCAAATTTTAAACCTTTAGGTGGTGATCCTTTCCAGAGCCTCCGCCTTGCAGCCTCATCCTTCCAAAACAAACTCTTCCCCTTTGCACCTAAATTTTTTTATTCAAACCTTTACCCATTAAAGATAAAAATGAAAAGGGAAAATCAAAGTGAGTTATTCTTGTGAAATGACTGACGTGATTAGTGTTATTGTAAAGAAGAGGTGGTGGAGCTGCAGTTTTGATCTCTCCCTACCTTGGGAGCCACAGACATTGAACAGCAGCCTTTAAGATCTCAGTGCTCTTGGGCAAGAGGTTTGGCCTTTTGAAGTGCTGCTTTTTTCCCCTCTTCCTTCCTCTCTCTCTCTCCTTTTTTTTTTGTTTTTCCTTGGGTGGGCAGGAAAACCAGACAATACATTTAAACAGCCTAGATTTTTTCAGTCTCTAACTGATCTCTGAGTAGGGATTGCCCTCACAGTTTGCTTTGTGACCACCAGGGTCAGGACTGTAATTTTTGAGCTGTTGGCTTTGTTTTGAGCATGGTGATAACTCTTCCATAAATCCCAATGGATGTGAAAGGGCAAGTGGATACCTGTTTCACAACTGGGATATCTGAGGTACGAGGAGGTTAAGATAAAAAAACAATTTAGTGCACTAAGTAAGTAAAGGAATGAGGACTATTCACCACAGCTCCAGGCTCCCATCCACTTATTTTAGAAATGAAGTACAAAAGTATAAAACGCACAAGAAAACAATAGACTCATAAAATAACCAGCCACCACCACCTCCATCCTCCAGCCCTGCTCAGTGCAGAATAAAACCACTTTTTTCTTATTTCTCCCTGGAGTGCTGCTTGTCACCAGCCTTGCTGAACTTTTCTGCCTGTTTTTCTCAGTGTTAATCGCCACGGTGGTGACTCTAAACTGGATTTGATGGCCCCAAATCTGTGCTTGGCCAGGAGGTTTGTGCTCACAGCATTTGCTTGAAGTCCGTGAAATTCTCACAAAGAAAGTTGATCAATGCAGCTGGGTATTAACCAATTAGTGAAGACTCCAGTTATCAGTCTAGAAATCTGCCTTAATGGAGGTCAGAGCAGGATGGAGTCACAGCATCATGTCCTGTTCTGGTGGGGAAAGGGAATGAGAGCAGAGACAGCTCCTCTGACTTGTGGTGTTTACAGGGCAGGCAGTTCACCTCTCTGTTAGTCCCTGAGCATCCCTTGAGAGCCAACAGAGAGAATGAAATGCTCCTACAACAAATCATTTGTCTCACCTAAAATCCACATGTGATGTGTTTTAAACTCCTGTTAGAGCCATTTAAATGACCAACTCAGATGTGGACACTGGACCTGCCTAAAGTGAAAATTTAGAAGTGAATCCCAAATGGAATTATTTTATCTACACAACTGGATATGGTAATTAGTGCTGTGGTTTTGTTGATGTGGTGGTGTTTTGTCAATGGTTGGCTTGATGATCTTGGAGGACTTTTCCAACCTTAGTGATTCTGCAATTCCATGATTTATTTCTTGCCTTGTTATAAATATTTTCTGTCTCCCGAGTTTCTGTAATTTTTGTAGAAATCTATACATTTGGATGGAGAAATAATTACAAGAAATAAAGGCTGAGGAGAGAAAAATCATATAAACATAGAATATCCTGCATTGGAAGGAATCCAGAAGGATCATTGAGTCCAAGTTCTGCCCCTGCACCATCCTAAAAATCCCACCATGTGTCTGAGAGCATTTTCCAAACACTCCTTGGGCTCTGGCAGTGATCATAATCACTGCTCTGGACTCTGAGATAAAGGACTTTGGTTTATATTTGGCTTATCTCAAATTTCATTTTGGGGCTGAGGGTCCCAAGCATATGAAATGTCGACAAGGAAATCAATAAGGCAGCACTGCACAGGAGACCTGATGATTGCAAAATCCTGTTATTACTAACTCTCAAGGAAAAAAATGACTGATGAACTTAGTCATGACTAATTATCTGCATGACATGAAGATCCCACACTGTGCTCACAGGGCAGGACCTGTCCATATTGACAGAAAAAAGGTCTGCACCTTGAAGACCTTAATCAGCATTATACCAGAATGAGAAATGAGTGCAGAAAACACTTGTTCAGCACAGGACTGAGGGGATTGTGGCCTTTTTGCTGTTTATTGCTGTGAATGAGATCCCTTTGCTGAAGGTAAGAGCTTGGTGGGACACATTCTGGATGTTTTATTTTGCTAGAATCCCCCTTGATTCTAACAAAGTGGAACAGATCAAACTCACAGTTTTATAAGCACAAAGTTTCAGGCAGAATTTCAGCACTGGGATACAAGTTAAATACACATTACTGTGCTTCTCTTCAGATTAAAAGTTAAAAATAAGGCTGCAGAATTATTAGTGTCCACAGCTCACTGTTTCTACCATCAACCTCCCTGTTTTATAGGATTTATAAATCAGCTTTGAAAATTTTCTCCAGGCTAAATTTTGGCATAGAAGGTCACAGGCAAGACTTGGTTTACTAAAACTCATTAAAAATGGTTTGATGTTTTAAATTGCACTGAAGCAAGAGAGGAAAAATTCTATTTCTGTGGCTTTTAGCATTTCCTCCCCCACCATCCCATCCAACTTGAATTAAAATGTGTCTGAATAAATCTGCTATGGCACCACTTTCTTTTCTTGTGGTGTTGCCATCAAGTCTTTCTGTGGGAAAAGCAGTCCCTTTCTAATCCCCAGAATGTGCAGCTCTGCTGCTGAACACAGTTGGAAAACATTTCTGTTTCAGAAGTGGGGGTTTTTTTTGCTTTGAAAACGTTGTAAAATCTTTGGCAACTTAATACATCTGAGTCCAGCTAAACACCCATCTATTTCTCTGCTGACTGCAGTGGGCACTGGGAGAAGCAGTGTAAGAACAAAATGTGACTCCTTTGGATAATTTTTCATTGGAATTGTGATATGGGTGGCTGGAAAAGGGAAGGGCAGATGGAACTAAGCACTGCTAAACACAAAGGGAACCAAGTGGAAAAAATCCACCATAAATATCCATTCCCAGGGAAAGGCTCTGTAGGAGCCTTTAATAGGAATTATTGCCTATATTCCTATATATTCCTAATAATAGGAATTATTGCCACCCAGGACAGTGATTATTGGAGACTCTGCAGGCTGGGGCAGCAATTAGGAGGTGCTTAGAGGCAGAAGGGATCTCAGGGATCATTAGGATGGGAATGGATATCCCAAACCACCACCAAAACCCTGTTTGAATTCACATCTCTAATGTCTTCTCAAAATTATCTTATCTCAGAATGGATAATTCCCCTCAAAAGGAGGGGAAAAACCCACACAAATATGGCAAAAAAGGCCAGAGGTGTGTAACAACTTCTGCAATAAGGAAAAATCCCACTAAATAGTCCCTTTAGTTTTGCAACAACCAGGATGGACATGATCAGACACATAGAAAGCAAAGAATGACATTGAAAAAGTGAGCAGGGAATCATTACTCTTCCTTTCTTGAAATACAGAGAATAGGGGACATCCAATTCAATTATCAGGCAAGCAGCTCAAAACAAACAAAGTGAACCAGTGCTTCATATGGAGGGTAATTAAATTACCCCAGAAAGCTGTGGAAGTTTGAATGATTGTGCTTAAAAACTGACAAGACTTTTTCAAGGAGTACATAGAAGTTTGGAACTATTAACTGCAGCGGCAAGTCCTTTTGCCTGAATGATTTTCTAGGGAAAAGATTTCACTATAAATGTCTTTTTAGGTACACCCTTTCCCTAAAGATCTGCCACTGGACAGTATCAGAGGCAAGGAATTAGCCTAGATGAATTTTGTATCTTTCTCTGCACAGTTGCTTATAAGTCCTTTTGTTACTATATTTTTGGATTTATAAATTCCAGCGCTGGAAAAAATGTGTTTGATTAATTAAGTTTTACAGCCTGTGGGAGGGGAAGTCTGTTCTGAAAAGCTTAAGAAAGCACATAAATCTACAAAAGAATGTTCAGCTGCAAGAGTCTATAGAGATGGGGAGGGTCAGTTTTGAGCAGTAATTGTAGTTGAATGCATCCGGTTATTGATCCATCCAGTTTGGGTTTCCCTACAGTCAATGAAATAATGAGTTCACTGAGTCCTTACAGATTCTACCTTGTGAGGCTGCTGGAGGTGTTTTCTCTCTAGTGACTAAGCCAGAACTCAGCCAGATCCCTAAATTTCAGAAAGTTGGAGATAGCAAAGATAAAACCTACGTTAAAATTTCTTTATTTCCAATAAAGGGCTGCTAAAAATTAGCCAGAAAGGCAAAAATACAATTTAAATCACCAGGTAAAGTAGCAAGACATAGAACTCATCATAAATCTTTTGGGACTTTTTTATTTTTTTAATTTTGAAGCCATTTAGCTTTGTCCAACATACCTGACTACCTTTGGGAAGACATACCAGGAAGAAGAAATTCCCTATAAAGAGAGAAGCTCAGAAGTGCTGGGAATTAATTGTGGCAGTTTGCCTGTTTTTCACACTGTGTTAACAAGAGATTCTTGTTCCTTTGCACAGGTTCCTCAGGACTTCCTTTATTGGTTCAAAAGGTTTACTGAGACCAAGTTATGAGTTGTTTTTTGAGTCCCATCACAAGTTATTGTTTTTTCTTAGAGCACCAAACTGTGTGATGTAATGAAGTTTTTGAAATAATGTCTGCTTCCACCTAGGAAGGAACTGCTGTTCTCATAGTAACTGAAGAAAAGCCTGAAGAAATAACCTGGCAATTACATCAATTCTCAGAAATACATGAAAGGAATATCAAATTTATCAGTTCTAGAAGCTTCATGCCGTAGGGGCCAAGCTTTGGGCTGCTAACACCTTCAGAAAGTGTTTATCTTTCTAAACATTCCTCATACATTCTTCTAAAATATTTTTCCATAGATAAGATCCATAACAACAATTTCTGAAGGTTTGGATTAGGCTTGGAGGTAAATAAGAGAACATCCAAATCCCTGTTGTGATTCAGGAGATTTGACTCGATTAAAATGCCTTTTTACAATCTTGTGGAGGACCAAGGTAGATGCACTTTCTCAATACAGGACTTTATCTGTGAAGTGTTATCACCTGCTTAACTTAATGCACCAATAGGAGTCAGGTTCATGAATTTAATCTTCAGAGAGAGTGAGCTTTCCTTCTGCAGATCCTGCTTTTCCACGAAATGAAGAGTAGTCTTCAAGAATATCAATTCCCTGTTAAGGATTGAAGCTTGTTTTTTCTGTTGGGTTTTGTAAAAAATTATTTCATCTTGAGGAGAAACAGCCTCTCCACATTTAAGATCCTCACTGAAATGCATAATATTGTGAAACTGGTTACCAGTTACAATATGAAAGACAAAAGGAGCTATTTAACCCACCTGAAATCCTTTGTTCTTCTGAGGAATTGCATTTTACTTCAGCGGCTTCTTTTTCTTTTTTTTTTTCTTCTTTTCTTTTCAAGAAACAGCTAG
Source organism: Entomyzon cyanotis (assembly GCA_024500445.1). Taxonomy (NCBI): domain Eukaryota; kingdom Metazoa; phylum Chordata; class Aves; order Passeriformes; family Meliphagidae; genus Entomyzon; species Entomyzon cyanotis. The sequence goes on along the minus strand of JAKEPQ010000146.1, from coordinate 3,253,314 downwards.
ATAGTATACATAAAACTCAAGAAACTTTTTTTTCTTTCAAAAGAAATTCTCATTCTAAAAATTGGTTTGGACCAGTTCTGCAAAACAGTGTCCTGAAAATGAGCATTTGAACATGTTTCCTGATGTGGACTTGGCTTCTTATTTAAGAGAACAAACTTAAATTGGTTTGAAAAAAAAAGAGCCCTTCAACACATCCGTATTTCAAACCCTTTTGTGAGAATTTTGGGTGGACTCTGTCAGGCACTTTGCTGGTTGCATTTATTCAGAGCAGAGTGAAGAGCTTTAACGTGGTGGTGACAACACTGGCTTAATCCTGTTTGCTTTTGTTCTAAACACTACTGGGCTTTTTTGCCCTAAACTGTAGCAAAGTCAAAGTCATGAGTGGGTAGACATGAGCATTTTATGGCCTTTTGTTATTGCAGAGAGAGAGAAAAAAAATGATCTTTCCTTATTGTGTTTAATAGCTGCTGTGCATCCAAGCAATAATTATTAAAAGATGCAGCCAAATATCAATATGACCTGAAATGCTTCACTGCTCTCTGCTCGTGCTTTACAAACCACATTCATGAGGATTGAAGTGCTGAACCCAAGCGGTGTTTGTGTGAGTGTTCCCCAGGGAAAGCTCATTCCTGGCTGGAAGTGATGCTGGCAGCTCTGGGGATCACCCAGCCGGGGGGAAACTCCTCACCATGTCACCTCAGACTTCTTTGTCACCTCGGAATTATCCTTTGAGTTGGGAGGGGGTGGCTCTGGGAAGAGTGGGGCGTGGAACAGGGAACAAAAACAGAACCCAAACACCTTCACAGCCCCAAAATGATTGCACAGCACTCCCCTGGCTCATGGTTAAGCAGTGGGATGTGCAAAGAGCTCTTTGAGGTGTGACACAGTAAATTCCTGACACAGAAATTAACAATTTTCGTTCTTTATACTGCAGATACACAACTAAATGTCTCCCAGTGGAACTGTGGATGCTGGAAAGTTAATGCACATCTGTTAAGTCTGTGGTGGCCAAAAAGCCTCTAGAAACTCCCTGTGGGCCACCTGTAGATCATGGGCTGACAATCACAGGCAGCTCTCCAAACCTGAACAAACTCAGGATGGAAATCAAAGTGAAGCTCCTAAATTCAAGAAGTCCATGGCTGTGTGTCAGAGCCTTCCAATGGCAGCGTGAATCCTATTTCATTTCCAAGCTTCACTGATTTATGAATGAGGTGATAAAAGCCCTAAGATTTTAATTTCAGGATTGCTTTATAACTATATTGTCTCCTATGTGTCCTTGAACTTTTCCTAGGAAAAAAAATTGGTGGAAAGTCTTTTAAAATTTAGCTGGAATTTCTAACATTTGACAGTCCTAGAAATCACTTTTCAGGCTGCTGATCATTTCCATGGGGGAAATATTAGATAGAAGTAGCGAGTATGTGCATGGTCACACATTTGGAGCTGCTCAATAGTTAAGATTTGTGGATATATGGCAGCAAGGTGGAGTTCCTTCACCTCCATACCAAACACATGGGCACATGGAATGATTCTGATCATTTTAGAAAGTATTGGTCTCTGCATGGATTCTGTGCACGACTTGCCCAGTTTTCTCCATAGAAATTTCAACCACGATTTCCATTTCTAGGATGCATTTGCCAGTTTTGTACCCTGAGATATATGGATAGAGATCACAGTAGGTCTGGCTTGAATTATGAACTGCTGACTTGAACAAAATCCAGATATTTTTGGAAGATTAAAAGCAACAGAACTAATGTTCATAGAGAAATCCCCACCTATTTCAATGAGATAGGGTGGCTGAACACGGTTTGATATTATTATCACTCATATTTTGAGGTAAAACCAGGTTATCTGAATTAATTCTGAGTGTGACTTACCAAACCCATTTTACTGCACATGTGAAGCAACTTGAGAATGACATGGTCAGTGCCACCCTCCTTGGACATGTCACAGCTAAAACTTCCTTTACGTCCACTAAGAAAAAGTGTAAATTTGTCCGTAAAATCATAGAATCAAGCAAATATAGAATATCCTGAGCTGGAAAGGATCCACAAGGATCATCGAGTCCAATTCCTGTAGCTTTGCAATTTCTTTTCAACATATTGTTGAAACAATTGTTGAAAGCCAATTGAGTTAAGCCCATTTTTAGCATATGTAATACATTATTTTCAGGCCACCCTTCTGCTGGCCTGAGCCCTGCTGCATTTTTGAATTCAAACAGCCTGGAATGAGGCTTTGTGCCTGAATCCTTTTCCTGTTGAAGGCAATGGCAGAAGTCCACTCACTTCAAGGGGAATAAGATTGGCACTAGTGAAGATGTTTGGCTGAAGTGCCTTTGCCTGGAAATCACTTTGCTGGGATGTGATCTCTGTTTTGCAGACAGTTTGGATCTCCTCTCAAGGAAATGTCCCTTCTTAGGTACAGTGTGCAAACTTAGACTTAAATTATGTGCCTAAATTGTTGATGATGGCAGCTAAGCCCAACTCCTGCTTCACAGAACTAACTAATCTGAATTTTTTACTGACTAAACTGGAGTTGAGGGACACAGAGATGCCACACAAGGCCTGAGCTCCTGGAAAACCTATGTGAGCTTTGAGGCAGATTGATATTGATATTTGATATTGAGCCAGAAAGGGCAACTCATGTTTTTTTAAAAATATCATATATTCCTATTTAGTCTCTAGGACATAGTTCTGCTTCTCCAGAGGCAGGTAATTCCCACAAGTGCTTTTGCTTCCCTTCTTCCACCTGTGCTAAGCAGTAGGGGAAAAAAAGTCTTTCTTCAGAGATTCTCCCTTTATCCTCTTGGCATGAACACGAGCAGGAAGCAGGAAATTGCTTCCTTGCAAAATACCTGATAAACTGGCACTTAGAGCCTGACAGTGGAAAGACACAGCTTTTTATTTCCTTGGGCTGAGGTGGAAATTAAAGTTATGTTAGCTGTCTCCTGGGGTATTGATCACAGCCCTGCTGCCTTTGGAAGGCTGCTGATGTGCACTTTTTGCGTAGATGACCTCAGTGAGAAGTGTCCTCAACCCCTTGCAGCCAGCAAGGATTGCTGGATTCCCAGGGAAGGAGCTGTGCCTTGCAGCCTGCTGGCTGGGATGTTTAGGAATGGGTAAGGAAAGCAAGTTTGCTTCATTTGATTTTCCCTCTGCTTTACCTCTCTGTTTCTTTAACCTAGTCATTGCCATAGTTAATGTTCCTGGAGAAAATAGTGAATCAAGTGACTGAAGTGGTTTGCTGCTCTCTAAGTTTGCAATAATGCACAGCTCTGCAGCTGCAGCCCATGGGGATTTGTCCCCAGCCATGCAAGGGACAGGTTGAAATACAGACAAAATGCAGACAAAAATGCTTGCCTGACTGTAGGATGTCACAGGAATATCTGAAAAGAGTGGGATTGATGGAAAGGAGTCTCCACAGGAGGGTTTGTCCCTCTTTCCCCAGACTAGGATGATTATTTCTGTACCATTTCAGACAGGTTTGATCTCCTTCATTCCACAACAGGATCCTGCAGTGGTTTTTCCCTCTCTCCCTCAGTCTGGTGTCCTACAGACACTCTTGGTCTCAGCCTCCACTTCCTTCAGCTTCACAGCTCACTCAGCAACTTGTTCATTCTCTCTTCTCCTTGCTGGATTCCCTCCAGCTGGACCATATTTTCATTCAGCTGTGGTGTCCATAGCAGGACACAGTGGTCAGTGGAGCTGGAAGTCTAATTTATGCCTCCCTGAGGGTTTTTATCTCTGCAAGAGCCTTTCTCATTTCTAAGTCCCTCACTAGGGGTTCCAGCCAAGAGGCAAAGTGTTTCCTCAGGGAACAGCAAGATGCAGATGTGTGCAAAGCTTTGCTCTGCATGAAAGGAAGTGTGTATTTTGATTTTTTGAAGTTTTGGGTCACCAGGACAACTTCATAGGTGCAGAAAACCAAACCTGTCCCCATCTCCTTCTGGGAGGCACAGCAATGTGTTCCCTGCCTTGGTGTGAGGAGCTTTAACAGGCTGAGGTGTGAAATTTGGGGCTGCACTCAGAGATGGGATCACCATTTCAGATATTATAAGGTTAGATGTGTGCTGATAATTTTGGGAGCTGTCAGAGGATTTGGTTTGGAACAATTCCTTGCAGCTGGTCAGCAGGCAGAGGTTTATGACTGTTTCTCTATCCACTTTCAGCTCTTTTTTTCATTAGTTTTTGTTTTATTTGTCGTTGAAAGTAGTGAAGTTTTGTTGAAGTTATAAACTCTGATCAGATTTGTCTTCCTTGATAAAAACCTTATAACATCTAGTAATAATTTTAAAGGCTAATATATAAATGGAGAAAAAACAAATAGATTAAAAGGGGGAAAAAAAACCCCAAACAACAAAAAAAAGGAGAGTTTACAGAGGAAATATCAGCATTTTGTGGGGTTTTCCTTGCATTTTCCTGCAATATTTGAAATATAGTCTCCCTTTGAAAGACACTTACCTTGCTCTAAGCTGAATCCTATCTAAAACTTCCAATTCCTTTATAGGATCTGTGAGCTCAGGGCTGGTGGAATCAAAGACTTCATAGGAGGCAATCTCTTGTTCACAGATAAAACTTCTCAGCTTCCCATGACTGAGATTTTCTAACCTGAGGGTTTTAATTGAAGACATTACATACAAATATCGAATGAGATGATTTCAAGAGCAATGACTACATGGGAGCTCTTTTTCTAAAAATGCTCTACAAACCCCTCACTCACAAGTTGCCCATTCGTGGGAAGTTGATATCAGATGCACAAATATGAATAAATTGTCTACAATTTGATCCCTTCTTTGAAAACCCGAGCTGATTTTACTCACACCTTAAATTTAAACCTGGGTTTGACAACAATAATATCCATACCAATTATACATGTGTCCAGATCAGCTGCCCATGCCATGAAAAAGGACAATTTCTTGTCAAGGGAGGAATTTAAAGGCTTTAGAGCAGTGTATGAATTTGTATAACACTTTGGGAAGGGTGCCAAAGCTGTAATGCAAGCCTGGCCTTTTTAGAGCCCACTGAATTGTCTTCTTAACCTTGGAGTAAAAGAAGAGAGGACCATTTTCAGATTTTATTTTGATAATTAACACGCACAAGCAATGGAAAGCAAACAGCAACCTTCCCCTGGACACCTACTCCTCATTTGCACATCCTAATGACTTACATTTGCATACACATATGAAAACACAGTGCTTTCCCCATTAGTGCTGATCACATTCCTCATTAAGTTAAGTAAATACCCCCAAAATACCACGGGGTAGCTGAATTAGATTGTAGCAGAATTTGACATTGTTTTACACAAACTCACAGCCAATGCATTCTTCAGGTTTTTGGTTAACCTGGAGAGAAACTTTAAAAAAACAAATACAAAAACAAAAACAAAAATAAAAATAAAATAAAAATAAAAACAAAAATAGAAACAAAAATAAAAATAAAACCAAAAACCACTGCTTGGTTTGATACTGGAGACAAATGAGCTGGTGGCAGGGTGACCTCCTGACTCTGTTCTGGTTTGGTCTGCAGCTGTTAGATGCTGGAGAGCTGAGCAGCTGCTGGCTGCTCATCTTGCTGCTCATCTTGCTGCTCATCTGCATGCAGCTAAAACAGCATTTCCCCCCTGTGAGTGCTGAGTTCAGCTCTGGTCAGCCTTTGCATCACTGCTGCATCACCCCAGGCTCAGCAGGGCCCTCTGCTCTAAACACAGCCAGGGTTTGGAGGGGAGGGTGGGGATAAATACACTACATTTCTGCCTGGAAGTTAGGCTGGATGTTGGATAATTATAGGTGTTATTTTGTGGGTGGGATTTTGGTGGAGGTGGCTAGGGAGCTTGGAGACTGGTTTTTAAAAAGTGCCACCACTGGAGCCTCTTGCTGGTATGAAAATTCAGCTCAGAAGATGATGGAGGAATTGCTCATCACACCAGGATGAATATTTAGCTTAAACACAGAGTTTACATCACAGCAGTAATGCCTGAGTCATAGAATTGCAGTTTAGCCTCTGTTGGAAGGGATATTAAAGACCGTCTAGTGTTAACCCCCAAATATGCTGCACACCCTGAAACAGCTCAGTGCTGGGCTATTTGGGATTCTCAAAAACATGAGCTCTACAGCCACCCCAGTGTTCTCCTGCCCTGCCTTGAGCTGAGCTGGGCTCACATCTGCTCTGCACCAGCAGAGCAATGCAGGGCAGGCACAGAACACTGATTCCTGCTCTGGGAACACATTGCTGCTTCCAGGTGAGCTGCTGCAAGGAGAGCAGTGCTGGCATAAAGATGTCAATTTGCTGAAACCCTTCAGTATTTCATTAAAGGGAGGGACAAGCTCATTTTTCCTCGAGGGAAAGCTGAAAGGTGCCCTCCAAACACTGTGGTGTTGAAAGGATGCTTTAATAATCTACAAGAGGCAGTGAGCAGGGAAAGAGGGGAATTTGCAGGTAACTACTGTGGTATTCTAAGGTGGGAGAAATCTAGACAGAAAAAGCCTTCCAAGCTGTATAAACAGCAGAGGGAATTCAACGTTGAGATGCAAAAATTATGTATGGTATCTTGAAATACTCAAATCTTTATTTTATACAGCTGGCTTTGGAAATTCTACATTGTTTCAGCTCTAGTAGATCTGTGAATCATTATAAATAACTTCATGAAAGTGTTTACTGTGGAGGCAAGGTCAGTGGAACAGAATTGTTAGTGTGCAATGAAAGCCACAATGGAGAATAATAAAGAAATTATACAAACCTGTGCAAATCAAAATGCCTTTTCACCTTGAATGCCATGTGCAATTCCAGACAGCTAAACTCAAAAGTGGACACAGGAGAAATGGAAATGATTCTGTGATTTGTAGCAACAGCTATTCAAAAATGAGATCATTCATGTTAGAGGGGAAAAAATTATCCACACCATTATAAATATGTATAAACAAATAAGCTATAGAAATGATGTAGCTGCAGAGCTCTGTTTAGCACTTTCTTAATTTGTTAGAACAAGTAATACTGCCTGAAATAGAAAGGCAACAAATTTTTTTAGCTGGAAAGAAATATCTTTTTTGCAGTAAAATCATAGCTAGCCTTTGGATTGTATTGCTATGTGGTATCATGGTGATCATAAAGTTAGTAAGCTGAAAGATGCTGTTTAATGGAAGGTAAAAACCTGGGATTCCTGCAGATTGTATCCTAAATCAGTCCTCTTTCTGGCCTCATTTTCACCTCTCCTACCTGCTGGATTAAGGAAGTGTCCTGGGCAGGACACACACACTGATGAGCTAATAGGTATTTCTTTGAGGGATGAGATTAACATGTTAAAACCTTCCCTCTTTCTGCTTTCCTTCCAAAGACTGCTGGAGCTTGACAGCTCAGAGACTTCTCTGGTTGAAACTGAGAAAAATGTTCAAAAGAGAAAGAGATAGAAAGGTTATCAGATCAAAAGAAATGAGGATAAAAGAGTCCTGCTTGTCCCTGGAGAAATGCAATTTGCTCCAGGCTGCAGTTCAATTTTCATCCTGGAGCAGTTTCTAAGGACACTGATCCCAGAACGCCACCAGGTCTGGGGAATTGCATAAGATTTTGTGAGTGTTTCCAGGGTTGGCTGAGCGTTGAAGTTGGACAATTCCTCCTTTGGACAGGGAGCCAGGAATCTGCCACTGGTGAGGATTGCTCCTCTCTCCCCTGCCCAGCTAAAAGCCAGCTGGAGGGCAGGATGGAGCTGGAGAGAGGCAGGCTGGCTGCAGGGACAGAGGAGCAGGAGCTGTGCTGGGGCAAAGCCAGGGCTGAAGCCCAAATTTGACACAGCAGAACTTTTTCACGTTGCAGAGCAGCTCGATCAGGAAATTTCGCCATTCTATTTCTGTTTGTTGGAAAGATCATGCATTAGGCAAGGCTTGTTTCCTCCCTAGCTGCAAGAGATCTATTCTCTAGTAATTGTGGATATTTACTTTATACTCAGATAAGCCTTTTATTTTCTCTGACATTTTCCCTGAGAAATAAGAATGTCTTGTTTCTGATACTCCTTTTTCAGCTCCCAGTATTAAAACAGCAGATGCTGCTTCAAGAGAGTGAAGAGCGAGTTACTTCCAACCCAACATCACCTACCTGGGATCAAACAAAACTCTGTGCAGGAATAAAATGTCTCCAAGAGACTTTTTGTTGTCCCTACACATCTCTTCTGTACAAACACAGTCTGGAAAATAAAATACCTTCTGCCATCACTTGCAGCTCAAGATTCTTCAAAGTCAGAAAGTGCAATGAAAAGCAGAGTTTTCTGAGCTGTGCAGAGCCTTGTGCAAATAGCCCAGATTTGATCTGTACCCTGCTGCTGCTGCCAGAGAGCAGCGCTGGAAGATTCAGTGGAAGATTTTGATCTCTGGATCATCTGGTTTGCCTCAAAACTTTTCCATTAGAGCTGCTGAAGCCTCCAGTGAAACAAACTCAGGAGCTGAGTCTGCAATGCCGGGTTGGATCTTGATTTGCCTTCATTGCTGGGAGCCAGAAGAGGATCAGGTGCTCAAGTAAGTTTTGAGGAGGAGATATTGTGGTGCTTCAGTGAGAATAGATCCCATGAAAAAAATCCCTCTTGTTACCACTGGGATTAATTTAAATCTGCTCTTCCTGAGTGCACAGTATCTATGAATTCACTGAGACACTCCTTTTGTGGGATGTACATGGAAAAACCCATAGAAATGAATGAGTTTTACTAAGAGGTCAGGCCTGTTTGCAACTTATTCAAGGGAGATTAAATAGCAAAACTTTGAAGTGGGAGGTGTAGAAATGCATCCTTGAAATTCTAATTTTTTTCCTGTCGTTTTAGGAAATGTAAGTGTGTGCCAAAGTAGCTCGTTGTTCTGATGTTTTTATCAGATCCATGCAAAATGCAGTTGGTTCCAGCCTTGAAATGCAAATTTGTCTTACACTGCTCTTGCTGCCAGTAGGAAGACTAAAAATACATATGTAATGATGTTCCTGGAACGTTTTCAAATGCCTTTAGATGATGATTCCAGTTTTGGTTTTTTTCCTGCTATCCAGAATAGTGTTAATTTCTCAGGCTCATTTTGGCCAAAATCTATGGACTTGTATTTAAATTAAAAATTCCTCTGAGGATAAAATAACTCAGCTATTAGAAGAACTTTGCCAAGTAGGTAGGTCACCAAAATGGAGCCTGAAAAAAAAAAATAAAAAGAGGTTCTGCCAATTTATTTTGCATACATCTGGTTTCATGATTTTCATGTTACTTTCAACATTCTTTGCAGTATTAGAATCCCAAAACAGCCCACAAGCCTGGTAATTCAGGAAAGCTTCTAATTGAGGCAGGTCTATTTAATTTCGTTAACAGAGAAAATTGAGAGCAGTAACAAAAAAGAAGCATAATCATCATAACCAAAGGCAGTTGTTACAAAGGCTTCTGTTACAAAGGCTTCTGACTAATGCCAACAGAGATTTTTGAAAAGGGGGACATTTTAAGGCTGGTGCCTAAAAATATGGGTTTAGGAAAGCATACATAAGTGACTATTTAAAGCGTCAGGGAAATTTTCCTGCTAAAACCATATTTTTGAACTGTCCTGAGTGGAGGCAGAATTAGATTGATTTCAAGAGCCAACATAAAGTTTGTTAAAGAGACTCCATATTCCTGTGGTTTTTTTAACAGGAACCAGGAGCACTCAGACCTTGTGGAAAACAGGCATTTAAAAGCTTTTGATCACATAAAAAGGGCAAGATGGGACATGTTTGAGCTGGCTGCAATGTCAGGTCTTTAAATACAGAAGTACCTGTGGGATTCATCTTGCTGAGCTTCAAGCATCCAACGTGGATCTCGCTGTTGAACCGCTAGCGGAGTGACAAACCAGACAGAGTCCCAGGTGGCACAAATCTGAATTTATTAATTAATTTTAGAACTTATATAGACTTTCACAGGTCGTCTGGATTGGGTCAATTCAAAACCTCCCCCTAGGCCGACTGGCCAGGCTTGAACTGCCTATCTTTCCAGACACCGTTTCAATAACATCAAAACTTTATCTTTATTTATAAAACACAAGAAGAAGAAGAGAAAATTCTCATGGGAAAGAGTCTGTGCTGCCACACGTGGAGGTTTCTGTTGGACTTGGTTGTCCACTTCACCTCCAGGCGATGGAGAGAAAAGGGAATGAATCATCTCCTCCTGGAGCAGTTATCTTAACCTGGTCACATGAATTTCCCCTCCGAGGCCACATTCCCCTCCTAGACTCTCCAAGGAGAGTGGGTTGGGTGTCAACACCACAGATGTCTGAAATTCAAAGAGCTACATCTTGCCCTGGATACTAAAATCCAGGCTCCATCCTGTGAACATTTCCCTTCAATCTTTCTCCTTCCTTTTCACCGCTTTTAACGTATGATGCTGCAATGCCCCTTTAATGATTTCTTTTCCATGGGGCTCAGAGGTGTGAGAGATTTATGCTGCTTGATAAATTTTACTTCATACTCGGTGCAATAAAGAAAGTGAAAGTGCACTTAAGAGTTATAAAAAAATCTTGGCTCTCAAACCATAAAATTTCCGCAATGTGGGTATTTCAGGTGTCTTATTGCTGAATGTGCTCAAAGTAGCCTGAATGGGCACTGATGGTAGGAAATCAGTATCAGGAGTGTGGTAAATCAATGTATTGTCTGGATAGCAGGGTGAGGTTAAATATCACAAGCAATGATATCAGAAAGGGTTTCAAGAGATAACCACGTCCAAAATTCTGGAGAAAGAGGCTTTAAGGGAAAGCTATTAAAAGATAACATGGCTAAGCTGGAGCGATTCAAGGTGAAACTCAATTCCCAGAAAATTCTTGGTGCTTTGACAAGAGCACACTTTGCTATCATATCTACAGCTCCTAAAGAGGCATGGCAGTATCAATCAGACTTAGAATGAAATCTAGTTTGATAATTAGCTGCAGAAAAGGATTTAAAATGGTGCAGAGCATCAACAGAGAAAATAAATAACTGAAATGCTTGGCAAAATTACGTGTTTTTAATGAGAATCAACTTACCTTCATTTAAAATTGCTGTAGAGACTTAAGGTCATTTCAGTCATCAGACAGTGATGATTTATTCCCTAGAAACTAATAGGCACACTCCAAACCTAAATAGAAATGAAGGATTTTCAGCATATTACAATATTCTATATTGGCACTGAGCAAGAAGGCTTCCTGAATGAAAGCAAATGACTTTTTGTAGCTGTAGCATGGTAATTGCTTGAAGAACAACAACAAAAATCCCAACAAAAAAACCCCCAGCAAGCTATTTCTGAAATACAATGCGCCGACAAAATAAGAAATGGAATTGAATGAGAAAAATATATGTGCTGAGGACGGAAATCAGACAGCAGGGAGAATTTATAGCCCTGTGCTAATTTCCTACTATCAGACACTGAGCTGGATGGAAGAATGACAGAGAAGGACCTTATCTAATAGATGTGGCAGAAGTGATGGGTTTGAAAGATGACAATCTTCATCTGAGCTGATAACAGAGATTCATATTCATAGAGCTAACTGTTAAACTTTCTCATAAAAGTGAAGTGTTTGCACTTAATATATTTAGAAATTAGAATCAGCAAGAGCTTCTCCTCCCATCTCATCCCCCATAGCTTTTTGGAATAAACTAAATGGCTTTGCTGTGCTGGGGAAATCAGGTAAGTGCCTGCTGAGCCTGTTTGCTCATTTACTCCCATCACCAGCTAAAAGACCTGTAAATGTGTTTGTAAACAGTGAGTTATGGGGTTCTGAGTTTGCTGAGCTGCAGGATTATGCAAGTCACGTAGTCCTGTCCATTCACTCCTGCAGGTTTTCAAACCAAACACGGCCAGGCAGGGTTTGTGAGGGGATGGGAAGCTGCTCAGAGATGGGGTCAGTGTTTCACTGGCTGACAGGCTGCCCTTTAAAATATAGAGCAGCAGGGAATGAATCAGCTTTGCCAGGATTTAAACCTCAGCCTTTTACTGAACTGCATAAATCTAATTTGGTCTGTTTTGCTTAAGCTTCTGAAAAGCTCAGGGATGCTGATGGGATGCCTGAGCTGCACCATGGCTTTGGGGTCTCTCTGACCCTCTCTCTCTCCTGCTGTAAGGTCAGCATAGTCAGCATCTTCAATATTTCCTACCCTAATCTGTGGCAGTGTCCACCTGAAAGCTCCTAGCAGACCTAAAATCAGTATAGTCAAAACCAAATTTTTATTCCTTTCCCTACCAAACATCTACTTACTCGAGCTTTTCAGACATAGGGAAGTTATGTGTTCTCTGTCACTCTGCTGGGTGGGTTTGGCTTGACTCTGACTCATCCCTGAGCACTCCTGGAACAGCCAGATCTAAGCTATATATAATGCTGGGTGATGCAATGACTTTAAGATTGAGGAGATCTCTTGTTCAGGTCATTCTCATCTCACATCCTCATTTACTCTTTCCCCTGACAACCTCTTCTTCATCCTTTTCAAACAGAGGTGAAATGACTCTTCCTGTAGTTCATCATTTAAGGGAATAAGGCACTTCCCCCCCTTTTTTTTGCATTCCTTCATTGGAAATCTGCACAGAATTCAGCACAAAACACTTGTGCACTTCCACGGACCTTCCCAGCCTTTCCCAACCCTGCTGATGTCTCCTAGCTTCCTTGAGCATCCCAATCAAAGGATCTGTGTGTATTACATAAATGTTGTGGTTTAATCATCAAATACTGATGGTCAAAACGGCAGGAAAAAAGTGTCTACTGCTTCTCTTCGGGATGTCTGAAGTGCTTGGTAAGACCATTTAACACTGAAATGTTTACTGTCTAAAATGAAAGCTCTGCTAGCAATGTTGTGATCTGAGATGTCAACACATTACTTTACATAGTAAAGAACTATAAAAACAGCCACAAACAACAAAATCAGACACTGGCCTGCAGTCTGGGCCTGATACAACCCTATTTGGGTTATTAGTAGGGTTAAATCCCATCACCATTTCTATTAGGGCACAAAGAACTTCAGCTCAAGCCTGAGCACGAGAGTGGGAGCAGAATTCACCTTCCTGCTGTCCTTCACATAAATATAAATGATGAGATCAATTATACAAGATCCAGACTCTTTGCTGGCTCATTTCTCTCCAAGCAAGGAATCACACTTTCCAGAAGTTCAGTTCTTCCCAAACTCCTCCGAAGCTGGGACAGCAGATTATCTAATGGAGATTGCGGATCTCCAGCATGTCTGAAACCATGAATAAAATTAATTCACTCACCCAAGATGTGTGATTACTTCTGCACAGACATATTGCCAGAAATGTCCTGCTGTCTTAATTGCAGACCAATCCTCACACTCATGAGGGTATCACACATTTATTTTGCAATGTGAATATCACTGTATATTTTTTGGGGGGGAGGGGAGGAAAAAATACCAAGTGTCTGCTCACTTCTGGTCAGCTGATGTCGTAATGGTGAGCAAAGGTATGAAAGGGAAAAAAAAAAGTTGGCTCCAGCTAAATAAAGGCTGAGATTGGTGTGATCTGTTTGGCCATTGACTGGTTAAAAAAGAAGAGTGCAAAGCCTCCTGTCAAGGCAGTGAAACAGATGGACAACTTTGCCCAAGCTAGAACTCCTCTCAAACAGAGAAGTGCTGGAGAATCTGTGATGAAAGAGATATAAATGAATATTCCAGGAAACCGAGGTTTGGGCTGCATCTTTAGCTGGTGCAAACTGGAAGCTCACAGAGCAGTGAATTGGGAATTTTACCTATTGCACTTCCCTTATCTCTCCACTGAGTGAAGTGGTGGAGCAAAAACAGCAGTGTTGCCCCTGCCCAGGTGAGTGAACAGCAAAGGATCTGAAGAGATAAGTCAGGGGGAGAGCAAAGAGCAGATATTCCATGATATTCAGAGGATATGCAGCAAGACAAATCAGGACACCACAGAATACTTTGCAAATGTATTCCCAGCCTCAAATTAAACATCTTCTGCTAAAAGAAACATTTCAAGAGGATAACCCAAAGCCAATCTGGCTGCAAATCAGTGAGATAACCACAGTGCAGCCCTTTAGAAATGTTGGAGCCACATTCACCCCCACCTTGGGCAAGGTAAAGCAGCTTTTTTTCACCCCTAGACTGGATGTACAGCTGGCAGCAGTTTTTGTGCTTCCACTGCATCCAGAGCATGCAGAAACATTCCCTCCATGCCATACAGTCTTTTATTGCTCCTGGGCTGCTAAAGGATTATCAGTAATTCAGGTGATTTGCAGAGAATTCCAGTAACAGTCTCTCACTGAGCCCCGTGCAAGAGATAACGATGAAAATGTATTTCAGGCTGGAAAAATGCCTCCTATCTCTTACCTAGTCAAAAGTAATTCCACAGCAGTGAGGTACTGTACTCTGAGATGGATTTTAATCTCCCTTACACCAGTTGAAATTAGAGAAACTTCAGGTGCAATCGGTAGAGTTGCAGCAACATAAATCAAATCCCATTTCAGCTCCGCATGTAGGGAGAGTTATTTTTTTTCCAAATAAAGGAGGATTGAAAGGCAGAATTCTCTTTCCCTACATATCTCTCCCCTGTAGATAGTGATGAATTTCAGGTGGAATGAATTAAGACGGGGCTATGCACAAAGGGGATCAAGTAATGTTGACAAGAAGTAGCTGGTGACAACAGCAGTTAATACCAAGGAGGCTGAGAGAGGATTTAGTGGTTATGGCACTATTACACAGACTGCTGGAGATAAGGCAGCAGGCAAGGAGGCAGCAGGAACAGAGTCAGCAAAAGACAAAAGGAATGAAAGGAGCAGCTTAGCCATTAGGAGAGGAAAAAGCACTTAGAGGTATTTGTGCTTTTCACCTTCACTCTGTGCCTGGCTGAGTTGTGATGGGAGAAGAGAGCCCTTTAGGTGGGAAGGGGATTTATTTACCATGTTCTGTACTTCCAGGCAGTTACATGGCTCCATCACCATCATTTTGCCCAGTTTTCCTGGAGCTCTCACCACACCAGTGAGGGTTTTGTCTCCCCACCCTGTGGTGTGCTGCTCTGGGGCTGGGGAGCAGTGGGACCAGCCTTGTGACTCTGCCACTCACTTTCTGCTCCTAATATCCCACATGAACTTTAGTTCTTTAGTGCTGTAATTTGCTTCTTTAGCCAGTGTCAGGAGATTGCTTTTTCATAAGGTCAGTGGCATTTTCAAAGAGCAAAGCAACAGATTTTGCAGGATGCTGCTGCCTGAATATGCATCCAGATGCCATCAGCAGCAACGAGGTGCTCAGAGCATTGATGTGCTGACATGGAGCAGGAAGAAAGGAATTTCTCTGTGCTTTTGAACTGCTTGGAACACTCCTTCAGCCAACGGATTCAAAGAATTGGAGACAACATACAGAAAACTGTGCTGAATGGGGATAAAAGAAGCAGGGATTCAATGCTTTTGGCCAGCTGAGTGCACCTGCTGCAGCTTTCTGACAATGCCCTGGTCCTGCATCTTAGGAAGGACAGAAAAATGGTCTCTGGAGCCCTGGCCCTGCTGACCACCTCCCACTCACAGAGAGAACAGGCTGCCAGCCCCAAGCATGTGTTCTGCCCAGAGGATTGATCATTATCATCTCTCTTTTTAACCACCCAGAGGCCAAGACCCCCCTGGAGGTAGGTATTGATCCACACTAAAGAGTAAAATTTTACTTTTTAATATGGAAGAGCAGGTGAAGGCTGCAAAGCTGTGGCTTTCATCAGCAGAACATCTTTTTTATTACTTACTTGTTTAAATGTGAGCATTTAGAGAGTACCAGGAAAGAGGTTCTCCTCCATGTGTACCCAGCTGTCTATTGGACAGGGAACAATTTGGAAGATTTCACTTTGCAAGAATAAATAATCACAACTTCTAACTGAATAAGAGTATTCTTTACCTTCATTATGAATGACTGTTTTTCAGCATGGAGATTTCAAATGTTCAATATCAAAGAAAGAGTTCAGATCTTTCATTATCAAATGAAAGAGTTTAGAAAGGGTGGACAATACCTCAGTTCAGCAGAGAGAGAGAGAAAAAACCAGCCTTCATCTCCTTTTTGTCTCCCAGCTTTTAACATATGCCAACTGCCCCAAAATCTGTTCTGGCAGCAGGGACAAGCAAGCCAAATGTGGATTTCCACCAACAACCTTTGATCCTCAGCCACATCCCTTGTCCTGGTCAGGGTGTAAGCATCACTGTGGACATGCAGATTTTCAGGATTGTGACCACAGTGACCACAGTGACCCTGGGGCAGTTTTGCACTGGCAAGAAGCTGCAGAGCAGCCCCAGCAGAGCTGAGGATGAGGCTCTGGATGTGGCCACTGTAAAAGTTTACATTTGGCACCAGCATCCCCTCAGCTCTGAGCAAAGCTGTGCCAGAAGAGTGGTGGGAGCTACACTGCATTTCAATGAGAGCTTGAAAAGCACTTGGAGCTGCTCAGATGGCAAAGACATCTGCATCAACATCCTCAGCCCAGGACTATAAAAGTGCCAGTGCACAGCTCGAAGTTCACCAATGGCATGCAAAAATCAAGACAATACAATCTTGGCTGCTGATCTGTTGAATCTGCTACCAAAAGGAGCCCAAAAAAAAACCCAACCAACCACCCCAAGGAACCATTCAGCACAGATGACTTCAATGAGACTCAACCCATCTCCTGCAGCAAGTTCATTTCCCACAGAAAATAATTGACAGAGAAAGACAGTTGCAGCCCTTGTGTGTGTGAGGGAGAGAGAGACTGTCTGTGTATCTCAAAGCATATTTTTGTGAGATTCTGGAAAGAAGCTGGTCTGGGATAATTGTTGCTGGAGACACTGAGAGGCACTGAAAGCACCAGCAGGCATTTTTTTTGACTAAACCCAAGAAATTCTTAAAATGTAAAACGCAGTGTGAAAGAGGAAAAAAAAATAAAAGAGAAGAAAAGAAAAGAGAAGAAAAGAAAAGAAAAAAGAAACCCCACTAACCTCCCCCAAACCCAAACTCTGCAGTTGTGAAGCCAAAGGAGCTCTCTGAAGACAGACAGGAAAGTCGACTCCCTGCGATGGAGAGTTCTTGCAATCAGAGAACACACAAGTGAGATTTTTTTTTTTTCTTTCCTCATGACCTGGAAAAAAAGTCTTTGATATTCTGGAGAGAATTAGGAAAGAAAAAATTTGAAAGTGAGTGAACTTCACTAACAGCCTTCTCCCCTTCCCTGCCCCTTGGCAAAAGGATATTTTCTGACAGAATGCTCTCCTGTTTGAAGATGCTTTTTGCCTGGTATTAACTGTTTTTTTGGAAGTTTCTTACCTCCTTTCTGAAGGGTTGTCTGTCTGATTTATTCACTATTCTTAATGTCTAGTGTTTTACCATATAAACACCAACAAAATGAATTGTGTGGCTGTGAAAGGGGCCTGGAAATGTGTGATGCTTAGGAGGTACAGGAGATCTGTAGCAGTATTTTAAATCACTTTAAATTACTGAAATCAGTAATGCATTTTTATCAATTGCTTTTGGTATTCTAGTACTTAGCTAAAAAATCCAGGAGTAAGTAACTAACAGGAGTTCACTTGCCCAGGACAAATATTTTTCTCTGCCTCCAAATCTGCCAAAAGGAGATATATCATATCAATGAAACTCTTTGCCTTATCCTATGAAATACAGGTAGATTTAAAGCCTTTCCTCTGCAGCACTTGGCATGTATGGAATATGGAGAGCAGAGCAGTCCTTTTCCTATATGGGGAGTAGTATGGAATGGCAGACAGGAAATTTTCTTCTCTTTTTAATTATTCCTCCCATATAGCTACTTTTGAGGTTCCCTTTCATCCTCTGACTGGGTAACAGACCCACTCTCAGGGTGGGAATGCCTCACTCCACAACATGTGAGTTGCTCCTCAGCACTGCCCTCCTCGTGGCAGATTTTTGGATAACACACAGAAACAAATCCAACTTGCATCAGCTGCAAAAATGCCTACGGCTTCTCATTAAAAAGTAATTATTTTTGATCATCATTAAAAAAAAAAAAGGATTTTCATTTGGTTTTTTCATCTTTGCTCTGTACAGTTGAAACTCTTTCATGCACCTGTCAGTATCATCATGTTGCCTCAAGAATGAGATTTCCTCCAAGCATCTGTTTCAGCTGATTGAATATTCTCTTACAGTATAAGACCATTGTCTGATGAATGCTTGTGATTTAATTTTTGAACAACATGTCAGGGACTCCTACAGCTTGTGTATGCAAATTCTTTACATCTGTGAAAGAGCCATCATCCTTGCATCCTGATGGATCATTTTTAAGGGATAAGGCAGATAATTAATTTATTTTATATATATATATTTGGTTGAAAATATAAAAGGGCCATTTAACACAGAGAACAATTAAGAAGATGTGAAAAGTTTGCAGAATTAGGAGCACTGGCAGTGCAGATTGGGTTTCCTCACAAAGAGCCTTTGTCAGGGACACATTGATATTCTAGGTAAGTCCAGACACTTCTAGGTTTTTTGTTGTGCCTTTTTATTCACGGTTTACTTTAAGTTGGGTTTTTTCCTTTTTCTTTTTTTTTTTTCTTTCTTTCTTTTTTTTTTTTTTTGGTTGTCTGGGATTTTACAGTAGCTGCTCTGAGATGTACAAATTACAGAGCTAAACACAAAATGAAGTGGAAATGGGAAATTAGTTTACTGTGCAGCACAGCCTGGCTGATGGATCTCTGCAGTTCACTTTCAGCTTGCTTTGGAAACAATGCTGCTTTAAGAGTAATCTTTGCGAGCTGACTTTCCTTTTCGCTCTTTCAGAAAAGAAAAAAAGAAATAAAAAGGCTTGTTCTTAACTTGAATTGACTTGACATCATTACTTTGAGATAAAACCGGGCTGAGACAAGGCAGTTTGGCACTTTTGCCCAGGTTACTGCTGTAAATGAGAGCCTCCCTGAGGAGGCTCAGGCTATTATTTTATTTGAAGGTTTTTTTATAATTAAAAAATTATTATTTTACCATTTTATAAAAATATGATTTTTTATTATTACTATTCAGTATTAATGCAAACCTGCTGCACCCCTGCTCTCAGTGAGCTCTTTCACAACTGGATAAGCAATTCTGTCTCACAAGGCTGTTTGAAAATGCTTTAGACCCATCTTTCATGTCCATTTTCAGAGCTATTAAAGAACACCCTGGCTGAAGTAAAAGCAGCTAATAACAGTTTCTTGGGGCCCTTCACAAACAGATTTATTTTCTTTTTTAAACCATCACTAATATCAGCATTCCAAATCAACCTCGCGCAATATGGAATAATGCAAAGATTTCCTTTCGAGATTTAAGTACTGCAGACAGGTTATGGATTTGTCTTTTATTAAAACAATAGGGATTTTTCTTCATGTGCTGATTCACTCAGTTTTCTTTCTGGTTTCACAGAAGAGGAAATGCCAGAAACAATTACAGAGCAGCTGCTGGGAGGAGTGAAGGCAGGTTGTGGCTGTTCTGGGGAGTGCAAAGGGGTCTTTAGACAAATGGTGAGTAATCTGGTGTGCAATTGGAATAATAGAAACAGAATGCTTTGAGATGGAAAGGACTTTAAAGAGCATCTCATTCCAAACCCCTGCCATGGGCAGACACACCTCCCCCCAGACCAGTTTATTTTCTGAAGGTCTATTTCCTCTTTTTGATGCTTAAATCAACATTATTCAGGTGATTGCTTGACAAGCTTCTCACTGATAACAACAGTGACAGCAGCACAAACTTCCACACCAATAACTTCATACCTGGTCACAGATATTAATCCAAATCCATTGCCACAACCACACCATCCAACCTTCACCTCAAACCCCCACTGGATGAAAAGGATGCTCTGGTGATTATTGCCAAATTGCTTCTCCTAGAAATACGTGGTGCCTCTCACCAGTGCTGCTCTGAGGGCTCACAACCCAGCTCCTGGTGGATATCACCAGGAAAATCAGGGAATGGCAGCAGATTGCTCCCACCAGGGGCAGTTTGTCACTGGGTTTGACAAGGACACTGCTGGCAGTGAGTGTGAATCCACAGGGGAGGTGAGGTAATGCAAGCAGGAGCATTAAGCTTCCATGGGTCACGTTTTCATAGCTGATGGCACAAAATGCAATTAGAGAGGGAGAAAAATTAGATTTAGTGGCTTCCCAGCTATAAACATGCCAGCTCGAGCTGCATTTTAAAGTAGTGCACAGCAAGATGCAAAGGGCTGAGGAGATGCTGAATTTGAGAGAGAAACTCCTCGAGGCTTAGGCCAAGATAAGGAATCAAGGGCAGTTATCTCCGTGTGGAGGAGATTGGAGATTAGAGATCTCTTTTAAAATATTCATAGAATGCTTGAAGCATTCCATGGGTATCAATGGATATCAGCAGTCCTTGAAGATTTCGTTCTGAACCAAAGACTCACTGAAGGTTTTATATTCTTAGTGAGGGCAGGAAGGGAAGACAGTTCTTCCTTTGTAGGTGAGACAATTTCTATCTGAAATGGATGTTTTTCCTGCAAATTTATTACATCATCCACTTCATTAAACACATGAGGACCCACCCAACCTTTTTAATGTCCTATGTGGCATCTGACGTTATTCTTTAGTTTTAAAAGGAAATAAATTGTTTAGATTTTACCTTGCTCCATGATTTTGAGGATCTCCAAGTTGGTAATCTGCAAAACTCTGCTCTAACTTCTGTTTGAGCTTCTAGGAGCCACAGTAAGGACTCTTTCTGATAATGATGAAGAAAAGGTTTATTTAGTCTAAAATCATGTTCAAGGAAAGAGTAATTTGGTTATAGTGATAAAATACCTGTTTTTAGATAGCTCTGTTTTCAAGCAGTTGCCCACATCACGTTTAAATAAATGCAAAAATTAAACATAAATGTACAACCACATTAATTTTTGTTTGTTTGTTTCTTTGTTCTTTAATGATACAGAGGAAGAATCTGCCAATCCTTTGTTGCTCCTCTAGTTGGTTTCCACTGAGAGCTGAAATAAGGTATTTCTGACATGGTTTAAGTTATATCTAAAATAATAGTTGTGAGGTTGTGTTATGTGAAAGAAGAGGGAAGATAATTGCTTTAACCCAGAGTAGAAAGCATTACACTGAGGGTTTGTAATAGAACTTTAACCACATAAGAGTTAAATGTTTTATTTTAGTGAGTTGTCTGTAGGAACAGTAAAATGAAGAACAGTTCTACAAGACTATTCATCTTACCTCGAGATAGATAACCAAACCAGGAGCCTCAATCCTATCAGGACAGGCTACCTGTTTCCAGTGAAAGAGTTACTTAATGAAGTATGACTTAATTAGTTGCTATTTGACGTCTGGCTGTGGGATAAATCCTACCAACATGAACATTTTGAAAAGCCAGACTGAAACCACATCACAAAGAATATTCACATTGACAGGAAGGCATATATAAATCAGACCACTTTTCCTCCTTCACAGACATCATCGCTCACAAATCATCTTTAATGCATGTTGTAAAAATAATTAATGGCTCAATTAGAACTTATTTTTTCCCACAGTACTTCAGACACCTAATGTGTGTAGGCATGCTCAGAAAATCCCAGAAAATGCCTGTTTGCATCTGGAGGAGCCTGGAGATCTTTGAAAATCTGGTCCTGAAGGGATTTAAAAATGCTGCCCCGTTTTTAGCCTTTATTATATGAACTTTCCTGCTGTTATGCTCATCCCTTGCAATAATGAAATGCAGCGTGGTAGAACGAGTGAGAGCCTTTCTCCAAATATGCTTGGAAGCTACACAGCAGCATTTACAAATTGCTTTTTGACTGGGATGATTCAACAGCAGTGATTTGTTAACGCCAGTAATAGATGTACAAATCTGGTTTGTTAAAGACTGGCTCTGCCAAACAAATTAAAAAAAAAAAAAAGTCTTGTAGTGTTGCAAGGACTCTAAAACTTGGACTACTTATGCAACAAGAGGCTGCTGGTAAATCCCATAGCATTGCTTTTGTCTTTAAATAAACTGTGGTGTGAATTCAACATAAAAGCAGACATCGAGCATGTTGTCTGATAATTTGGCTTGGGTTCTAATCAACAGTGTTTACTCAAGTGAAACATGGTGATAAATACTCTGAATCAGAAGCACATTGGGATGCGCTGCAAAATCCTCAGTGTTAAATTGGCTTTTTCCCCCTCTTGACTGAAACTCTTTCATTGTTTGAACGGAGAACACAGAAAACAATCTCTTCAAGGAACACTGTAAACTGTGGATGTATCAAAGCCTATTCAATGAGCCTGAAGTGTCTATAATGTAACTTCTAGAAGGAGAATTATTTAAAGATGATCTGCACTGAAAGCCCTGGGTTTGGTTTTGGTTTTCTTTTTTTTTTAACTTAAAAGTGTCTCCAATAAACTCTCATCCTTACAATTTTCATTATAATTTTCCTTGATTTCATTATAATTTCATTATAATTTCATTATAATTTCATTTATGTGAGTGAGAATTGGGAATGCCAGCATGGAGTCATGGAGAAGTGTGAAGGAAAGAAGTCTTTGCATCAGACTTGCTTAGATTTATTTTATAGTTGCAGTGAAGATCTAGAAGACTCAGCTCAGCACTGCCACATTTTGTTATTTGGGCCTCTGGGCAAACCAGCTTTTCTTCCTCCTCCCTGTCCTTTCCTCCTTCCCCCCTCAGCCCCTTTAAATCCTCTAAACACGTAAAAAACAAACATTTCTCCCAGCAAAGCAGCAGAGACACAAATCCTGCTGGACATTTCCCCAAGCAGGCACAGCCTCCCTGGTCCAAGGAGGATCCCAAGGAAAGATCTCTCCCTGCTGGAAGCACCCAGGGAGTCCCTGGGGCTGCTGCTCTGTTCTTCTCTGCAACCAGCAAACCACAAATTCACGAGTGCTCTGTTCTTCCTGTGACATTTATGACCAGATTTTGCAGCTTTGCTCACTGCCTCATGCCCAATGAGGACAATCCAAGCCGTTGAAATAGTTTTTCTTGATGATTTTCACTCCAGTCCATACGTTAGACATCCTTGGAGCCCAAAGGATGCATCAGGATGAAGACAAAACCTTGACCAGGGAAATCTGGGCTTATTTTGTTTCCTAAATAGTAGCCAAAGTCTTTGGAAAACATTGTCTCGAATCTCAGTTCTTCATCATACAGATGGAGAATTATCCTTTCCTCTACTTTTTGCACACCCTGTTTGCTTAGAGTACAAACTCCTTAAGGAAGGTCTTTGGTGAAGCTCAGTGGGACCTTGATCCTGGTAAAAGTCCATGGATCCTTCAATAATTCAGAAAGTGCAGAATCACCTCAGTTCCCACCAATGAGTAACGTGCAGATAATGTATTGATTTTTTCCCCACTTAGTGAGTTTCCCCTTTCTTTTCTCCTTTTGCCTCTGATATTTTTGATAGATAAAGGAGATACAGATTTATGAGGTCAGAGGCCCAACAGAGAAAGAGCAATTTAACTTTGCAACAGTAAAAAAGAAATCTGAGCCAAAAAATATCAATCTGCAAGATAAAAAAAATCAAAAGATAAATAAGAAGCTGAAGAAAGCCCATGTTTGAAAGAAAATTCCCCTTTAAAGGAGAAGAAAGATGAAAGGCAAATGATCTTTAACATCAAAAAGCACTACCCAAACAGAAGTCTAACATGATTTTGTTCTAAAGTAGTAAAGGGGAGAAACAATTAGACTTAATATGAAAGATGGAGAGAGAGTTGAAGGGAATTCTAACTCAACAGAAAGCAGTGACAGGAAACAGAAATGTAAAGCAAGTAGGAATTAACAGGAAAGGAAGAGCGTTTGTAGGCTCAGAAGCACACAATATTATTTTAAAGAGGCAGATTTCTAGTCCATTGAAGCTTGATGGAAATACCTGGTATGGAGGTTTCAGCTGGTTTTTTCCACATCTGCTCTGTGATTTTAACTGGCAGCAATCCTTCCCATCAAGGTTTTATCCCTGCTTTCCCCCATTCATTACCAAAAGGATGAAACTTCGTGGTCCCTTCCAGACCAAGGAAATCCAGGCAGCACCATCTGTGCAGGGACTGCATTTTCACAGCAGAGTTCCTTTTAGTGGTGACCCCACATGGGCAGCTGCTTGGCAATAGACTAAAACCCATTTCCAAATGCCAACTTGAAAGAGCAGCTGAAGGAAAGCTGGGTCCACACTCCTGAAACGTAGGCCAGAGGTAGCTGGGAACATTTACTTTGAATTTGAAATGAGGAATTCTATTCAGTGACCTTCCCAGCTAAGCTTGTGTATGGCAGAATGCATAGAAACTCAGATGTAAAATAAATGCATTGCAGCCAACCTCCCCACACAGAAAAACATAGGAATTTGCTGTACATATAATTCAAAGCAATTTTCAAGGCAATTTTCTATCTCTGCTATCATTCACAGTACGAGTAAATGTCCCAGCAGTGGGTAAATCATAATCCTTACCTTTCTGTGGCAAAAAATAAAAAAAAAAAAGAAAAAGAAAAAAGAAAAATTCCCATTTTCTTTCGTAAAACATTTGCTAAAGACCTTGATTTATTATCGTGTAGACATTGGAAAGTGAAGACTTGCTTGTAACCTGTGAAGCACAGAAAATGAATGTTAAAGAATGCTTGATGGGTGCCAGTTAGGATAAAATATTAATCATGTGAGTAGGTCTGTGTGGATATGGCAAGCCTGCTGCCATCTAATTAGAGCACATTGTCTCCTGGCAGGGTTATAATACAAATATTTCTCCTGCATGTTCCCCAAATCTCTGCTTCCCACCCCCAAAGTGCCTGTGAAAATGTAGCATATTTTGCTGGTTTGACTTAAAAATAAATAAATAAAAGGTCCTTTTCTCTTTAGTTCCATGGTGGAGGTGAGCCCTCATGGGAATTCAGAATACACCTTTCAGAGTTCCTTTTTTTTTTTCCTCTGCTACATGAGGTGATTGAAAATAAATGTTGAAATGTGGAAGAAAATAGGGTATTTTTTAGAATTGGCATATTTCTAAGCACCCTACTTACCAAAAGCAAAACCACTGGACATGTTAGCACATCTGTCCCAGGACTGTGCTCCTCCAGGATGCTCTAAACCTTTGGAATTTGGACTGATGTCTTGTCAGGTTCAAAACCATCTCAAGTTCCACACAAGTCCTCCTCTCGTGGTTATTTATTAGCATATTAAAACAATTTTAGAACTTGCAGGTCTTTTAGGAAGAAGTTTTTCCCTGTGAGGGTGGGGAGGCCCTGGCACAGGGTGCCCAGAGAAGCTGTGGCTGCCCCTGGATCCCTGGCAGTGTCCAAGGCCAGGCTGGACAGGGCTTGGAGCAACCTGGGATAGTGGAAGGAGGTGGAACAAGATGAGCTGTCACCTGGAGTTATCCATTTCTCTGAATAGGAGTTTGCAGGGGGGAAGGCTTTTTTCTAAATTTCTCAATTAGATAAAAATGTTGTGAGGGATCCATGGCTGTTCTTCACAGGGTAAATAACTGAAAGCTGTGAACTAACCCCAGGGTATGGAATTGTGTCTAAAAAGGATTTGTGAAATGAGAAGGAATGAGCACTCGAAGTCAAAGCTCACACTTTTAATATTGACAACAATTGGTGTTTAAAAGCCAGAAACCAGACTCAAAGATTCAGCCAATAATACAGCAATAATCTCTTAAAACTGGACATTTAATTTCTTGCCCTGCCGTTCCATTTGGGTTACATTTGCAAGTTCTCCTTCTCATCAGGGTATTTTCTCATTTCCTCAATGCCACACTCACCACTGCCTTGATTTCACTGCTGGTTTCAAGTGTCAGCACCTCAGCAGGGTGATCCTGCACAGGGCACTGTGGGACCCGGGAAGAGACCTGCTTTATCACTGTAAAATCAGAATTACTGCAGGCAAAGGTTCCTGCACATCTGCCAGCACTGAATTTGCATCAGATTTCTTTTCAGGTGGTCATTTCTCTGTCCTCACCTCACCTGAGCATTTCACGCCAGAGTGACTTCCCAAGGTGTGGCAGGAGATGTTTCAGGCTTTGCCAGATGGCCACTGCTTCAGGGCTGGGAATACCTAGGTGAGAGTTTCTCAGTTAATTCCATGTTTCTGTCAGGTCTTTCCAACCACCCCTGTCAGAGAATCCCTTTCTCCCTCTCTGACAGTCATATTCAATTTATTTAAAACAAGAAACTAGACTCCAGCTTCACTACAAAGTCGGAGTGTATGTAATAATAAATCAGAAGCATATTTTGGTTTGCATTTTCCATCTACGGATGCAAAGAATTTCACAAGAAATCTTGTGTTTGAAGTGATGCTCATGAAAGTGTTAACTTGAAAAAGGCAGCCTTAAAAAAAGAAACTGCTGGGGATTTGCCTGTGATGAATGTAGGGCAAGATCAGCCATTGAGATTTCTCAGTATTTCCCGCATGATCTATTAAATGTGGTTGTCATGTCCCATCTGACATGATCTCATTTCTGACTTTGTTGGGGATAGTCAGGGCTTCTCCTGTTTTTGAAGACAGACTCAGCCCCTGGCACTGCCTGTACCTTCTAGGAAAGCACTGCCTTTGATTGAAGACCCAACATGAATCACAGTCTGCTCTCACCAGTGCAGAATTTTGTCATATGGATGAGCAAGAATTTCCTGTTAACCAGCTCAGATTATTAGGTTAAATTTTTTTGGTAAGAAATAAAACAAAATAGTCACAGAGGATCAGCTGAGATGTGTGGCATGAGGCATTCTGACCCCAGATTCTGCCCAGAGCATCCCAAATGTTTTGCACTTACAGATGAGGAAAACACCCAAATATCTAGAGTTCAGAGCTTTGGTTTCTCATGGTCAGGGTATTCTCTGATTCCTATGGTGACAAGTAACAGCTCAGCTCACTTGTTATCCCTGCTATCCATGGGAACACTTTGCAGCAAAATGTGTGGCTTAGCTCATTAACATTCCAGTCATGAGAGTCATCTTGCTCATTATCATCCTGACAAGGGTATTTGAACAGCTGTCTTCTCCAGAAGGACATGACCAATCTCCACACCTTACAGATACAATATTCATTAGACATTTCTCTTTCATTCAGTGTTGCATTTACCTTTTGTCATGGACCAGCAGTTTTTAATTCTTGGTTTCCTACAGCTCTTTATCTTCTTGCAGACTGGAGTGGTGAACATGCCTGTCTGATCCAGCAGAAGCTGGTGTCTAGTGAACTGGAAGAAATATGGCTAAATCAGAATTCAGCTTAAAAATAGGACTTCCTATAGCTATTGCAACACTGCACTGATTTTTTGTATGGTTGGGAAGACCTAAGATGTTATTTTGTTTTGGTGCTACATTGCTTTGTTTAAGAAGAACCTGACAACTCTTTCTTTGCTACCTCTGCTCAGATGTGTCTTACATCTTCCTAGAAGGTGTCAAATTAACTATCTGTATTCCGCTGGGATTGTGAATTTTCTAGGACATGAGCTGTTCTGGGTGATGACCCATTTTTTGGCAAAAATCCTTTTTTCTCTTAACTCAAGGTGAAGAATTTCCTAATGTTGGCACTTAAGCAAATGCCCAGAGTCAAATTGTCGACCAGGGGTTGTTGGAGGATCCTTTTTGCCTACTTGGGGGTATTTTAGCCATTTATCTGAAGTGTGGTCCAGGGGGTCAAAACTCAGAGCCCAAGTTCCCATATGTACAGACCATGGTGGGGATTGGGCAGTCCTTCAATCTGAGTTACTAATGATGAAACCCATCCAAGGCAGCTGGAAGGACACAGCAGTGGGTGTAGAAATTAATCTGAAGTACCTCATCTCACTGCCCAGCTCCACTTCTTTCCAAGTTATTGTTCCACCCCAAAGAACAGATTTCTAACAGAGTTTCAGAGTGAAGTTGAGTGCAAGAAGAAGGGAAAGTTGTAGGGAAAGTATTTTAAGATTGGGCTTTACTTTTCATTACCCCACACTGATTTGGTTGGCAATAAATAAAACCACTTTCCCCAGTTAGATTTCCTCTCCCCTGTCCAGCTGAGGAGCAGAGTGACAGACTGGCTTTGGTGGACACCTGGTGTCCAGTTAGGGTCAACCTGTCAGAAACAAACAAAATATTGGCATGAGAAATTTCAGCTACTAGATTCACTTGTGTCTCTCTTCCCTTCCCCACAGTCTCAGAAGAGTCTGCACTCCTTGATTGTCTTGTGTGTGTTCATCCACCTAACTGCAGGATTTTGGTTCTTAATTTCTTTTTTTAAACTTTGCTTAGGAACATGACAAACCACTGCCCCTGTGGAATTAGCTGCTTTCCAGTGTTACCAAGGTGCAAGAAGATACAGCTCAAGAACACAGTTTATGATGGGAAAATTAAAAAAAAAAAAAAGCTGAACTTGCAAAGCCACGTGGGAGAAATGGGCTTTAATGAGGGCATGGACTCAAGTCTGCCAATTCCCTGCTTGAATTTCTCTCAATGTCAGCAAAGCACATTTGTGTTGAACTTTTTCAATTGCCTCGAGTTCAGTCCAGGATTAGCTTTGCACTAATCTTCAAAATTGGGAATGACCTAAACATTTCCTGCTAGGTGAGCTCAGACACAAATACGGGAATTGTCTGACTGTCATAAATTACCTCCACTCTCCTCTGTGTGTGCATGCAAATAAATAAACAAATCCTTATGTTTTGTCCTTCTGAAGAGCCTGAGGAAGCTTTTTGCAGTGCTAGGCTGACAAATTGAGGGTTTAATTTCCTACAGAGGCAATCAAGTTTTGCCTGCTTTTAAATCCCCCTCCTCCTTTTCAGCTGCATCTGCCTCACTTCACATTGTCTCCAAGTGAACAACGCATTTCTGTCCTCTGCATTCGATTCTGTATATGATGAATATCAGAGCAGGAGAGTATAAAATATATAAAGACTGAAAAAAGACTCCAGTATGGCTTTCCATGGCCTAAAATAAACCAACCAGTTGGTTACTGCATATCACATCCAAGCTTTTACCTTGCATTAGCCAACAAACCGGTTCCCAAAAGTGGAAATCTCTTAATGCCCAAAAACCTCAATAAAAAGTTAAGACCCTTATCCTGACCCATTCAGATCTAGCACTACCAGGCCTTCTACTTCAGGGTTCTGCAAAAATTTTATTTTTAAATTATAAACCCAACACCTTCCTTTTATTAGCTATTCCTAGTTCTGGAGTAGTTCCAAAAGGGGAAGGGATATATCTGATAAGTCAAATAATCTGAGAATCAGCCTAAAATTCCCTTCTGTATATAAAAATATGCTTCATTTCTGCTTTCACCAAAAAGCATTTAATTATGTGCTTAACTCCGAGTCCCATCAAAGGCAATTACTGTGATGAGACCATTTGATATTTCTGCATGCAGCCCATCTACAAACTCGTTATCAAGGTAAGTGCTTGAATCACATTTTCAAGAACACTCAAATGTGAGCAAATTCTGGATGCAGATATATTTGATGGACATAGAAATTTGGTTTTCTCAATCACAAGCTGGTTAGACAAAACAGTCCATGCAAACTTGGATTAAAATATGTTCAATATATTTTAAGGTCTTCATAGATAACTGCAATAATTTATAAAATGTCAGCTTAGTCAAAGCAACCACTAAGTCAGCTGTGGGCAGCAACCTATAAGGCAAATGATGGAACAAGTGACTGGTGAAGCTAAATCCATGTGGGATTATATTAAATAAAATAATGTTGCTTGTAATCTGTTATAGCAAAATAACCTTCATTGTTAAACTTATTTAGATGAACAGAAAATATTGCAACAGTTGTTTCTAACAGTGAAAAAAAACTAGAGAAAAAGTGGCTGAAGGGGGACAGGGAACAAGGGACAGGATGGGGAAATGGCCTCAAATTGTGCCAGAAAAGGTTTAGATTGGATATTGGGGAAAGTTCCTTCACCAAAAGGGTTGTCCAGCCCTGGAAGAGGTTGGCCAAGGCAGTGGTGGAATCCCCATCCCTGGAGGGATTTAAAAGTCATGTGGATGTGGCACTTGGGGACATGGTTAGTGGTGGCCTTGGCAGTTCTAGGACAATGGCTGGGCTTGACCGTAAAGGTATTTTTTAGTACAAATTATTCTATTGCTCTAATTCCTGACTATTTGTCTTAGCACCAAGAACCTACAGCACCACAAGAGGGTTCTCCTGTGTAGAGTACTGTGGAAACACACCCTGAAAAGGAAGATTTTATCTAAAGAATTAAAAAACCCAAAAGAATACAATTACCCTGGGAAACAGAGGAAAATAAAGGGATAGAACTGTTTGGTATGACAGGACACAGCCTCAAGAGGACTTGAGAATTTTCAGAGAACAGAA
Organism: Entomyzon cyanotis; assembly: GCA_024500445.1. Classification (NCBI taxonomy): domain Eukaryota; kingdom Metazoa; phylum Chordata; class Aves; order Passeriformes; family Meliphagidae; genus Entomyzon; species Entomyzon cyanotis. The sequence continues at coordinate 3,223,139 of JAKEPQ010000146.1, read as the reverse complement.
ACACCTCTAGGAACACATTTACCTGTCACAGTCACATTTGCCCTGACAGCATCCTGCCTTCCTGCCTGTCTAAAGGGTAGGAAAACATAACCTGTGGAGCATCCCTATATCTCTTTTCCAGCTGCTCATGGAGCTTAAGTTCTTAGCTTAAAACAGATGCTGGGCATGTCTAAACACACCTAGGACATCTAAAGCTAGGGAAGATGAACCCCAAGTGATGGGAATTTGAATGAGAGTTTTGCCTCAAAGTGAAGTAGAAAAGGCTGGTATTTTGTTAGTTTTTATTTTAAGGCATGTTAAGAAAACTTTTCCCTGCCCTCAACCACAATCCCTTGCCTGAAGGACAACACAAGCTGTCTGAATTCATGGATGAGCACAAGAATGGCTAAAGAGAATGAAGATAGCCCAGAGGGATCACAGGGAAGGATTATAAGCTCAGTTCTGACCTTGCTGAGCTTGAATTGGTACATAATCACACAGAAGATGATGTTAGTTTGCCTGGAGGGAGACTGGAGTAGAGAGATCAATCTCTGAGCTTCCTGCTTAGAAAGGATGAACATTTTTCCTGAGATTTACCTAGAGGTGATTGGCAGATCAAGATCAAGAAGGACCAAGGAAAATAGCCTTATAAAATACAGGAAATATTTACCAGTCAGGAGGAGGAGGCAGGGTGGAAACAAGAGTCTGAACTCATTTGCTGATTCCTGGCTTGCTTGATGACCCCATGGCTACAGCTAAACTTTCTCTGGTGTAATCTCTTGTCATTGGAGAGGGGTTCAGAGGTGCTCTAATGCAACTTCCAGCAGGTAAATATTGGGAGGTCTTCCTTGAAATTCAGGTGTTTTCATAATGTTATTATGCTTGCTCGTTGAAAGTAGAAGATTCTCAGATTAGGAGCAGATTCATCTGTGGAGTGAAGTGTTTGCTTTCATGCTTGGAGGCTGCCTCTCTACTGCTAAATTAAAAGGGGAGAAAAAAAATTCTGCAGACCTGAGCTGCCTTTGTGAGGTCAGCTACGAGGTCATCTAAATGTATTTTAAAATACAGAGCCTGCTGAGGCAGCTTTGGAGAGCTGGACAAGGTGGAAAGAAAGTTTGGAAATCCTCCACACAAGTGTCCCAAGAGCAGCCCCATTCCCAGACCACTCCTAGGAAGCCACCAGCTGACAAAAAGACACCAAAGAACATGTTAGTGATTAAATCAGCTCAAGAACCTGGAGCAGAACTCCCTGGCTTGCCCTGCTCTGCTGGCTTTGTGCTCCTGTGCCCCTCAGCAGCACATTGGGGTCTGGCTGGCTGGAGGAGAAATCCAGATGTGCTTCTTGGGGCTCCTCCTGCTTTATGCAGTTCCACAGTCCTTAATTCATTGGTCTGCTTATATAATTTTTTCCCCTGAGGAACAACAAGGGCAAAATCCTCTCACACAGAAAATGTAAAAGGAAAAATAAAGAACTCAGAACTTGTGTAAATCAAGTTCTTCAGAGTGGGTCACATCTTTCTTCTGATCCACCCCATCCATTTAAAGGCATTTAACTGAGAGGCTTATACTAAGACTCAAAAGATCTTATGTTATCTCCAGAGTCAAAAGAAGGAAGCAAAAGAAATTAACTGCTTAGAAAGTTTAAATTCACCCTTCAGGAAGTATTTTTTTTCCATCAAATATATGTGATTTTTAAAGTGTTTAGTCAAACCGTAGTACAATATATAATTTTAAAATAATGACATTTTTGCCTATTCCACCAGTGATTACTATCCTCCAGTTATTAATCAACACCAGTTATTAAACATTGATTGTCAAATGACTGCAAAATTGGGATAAAAAGCTGCCAACCTATGAGGCAAAACTCACTGGCTTTCAGAAATGGGGAACAGAAGTTGGTTTTTACGTACACAACCACTGCTAACCTAAAAACAAGTGAAGGAAAGAGCATCTTTGTTATATGGGAGGTGATGGATAAATGCTAGAGAAGTGAGTAAACATCTCATGCAGAGACAAAATAAAATGTTCATTCAGCTGTAGGTCACGGGAGAGGAGTGAAAACTTAAGTAAAGGCAATAATAGAAAAGGCAAAAGTAACACAACTAATGCATTTGTAATAAAGGATGAATCAATATTACCAGTGATTGTTTGCAGAGGAGTTGAATTTTACTGTTGTAGAAAACATGAGAAAAAGGGGGGAAAATCACAGTAAACACAGAGAACAGAAAGAAACACGAATGAAAAAAGGGTCTACCTGGTAAGATGGTGAAACTGCTGCTTTCCTCTTGAGGGAACTACTGCTAGTGCAGGGAGGAGGTGATTTGTATTCCATGTGCAGAAGTGAAGAAGTGCAGAAGTGAAGAGACCTTCTCCCCATGGCAGTAAGAGCATCATCTCTCCTTCTCCACCAGAAAAGCTGGATCCACCCAGGGTTAGAACAGCAGCATCCCAGTTTCTACTGGATCAGCTCTAAGACCTTGTGTTTTTGTAGTTTACAACCACACAACCCAACCCTGAGCTGCCACCAGCCCTAGAGGAGCTACAGCCTCCTCACCATCCCTTTATGTTCTCACCCCAGACCTTGTCCTTATGCCTCATCAGGAGACACAGGTGCTGGACTCACCTATGTCTATCCATCCCACAGGTAATGGAGAGCTGGGAATTGGTGCCAGGTACAGCTCATTCTCCTGATGAGCTGGGCAGTGTTAATCACCAACTGATTAATTAGTGCCTGGAGGTGTTCACCCAACAACACCTTCAGGGAGATCAGGGTTGGTAACAGATCCGTCATCTTGCAGCTCCTGTAAAAGCCTCTCAATGGGATCTTTCAAATTATTCATGATGTGGTTTTTTTATATTCCCAGTCTTTTATATAACAGTCTAGGAATGCTTGATCTGTGGATTTTTTCCTATGTACCTAGAAATAAACATACATAAGTGTGAACCCAAGTGTGCAGAGGAGAAGCTCTTGAAACCACTGCAAATTTGGTGTGCTGTCGCTCTGCCCTCAATCCCATCCATTTCCATACAGTCTCATTTCCTGGCTTGCTTTGTCAATGCAGGATAATCATGGAATCATAGAATAGGATATCCTGAGTTGGAAGGGACCTACAAGGACCAGCAAGTCCAGCTCCTAGCCTTGTACAGACACCCCAACAATCCCATCCCTGCCAGAGAGCATTGTCCAAGCATTTCTTGAGCTTGGTCAGGTTTGGCACTGTGACCACTTCCCTGGGGAGCTGTCAGTGCCACACCACCTTCTTTGGGGAAGAACCTTTTCCTGATATCCATCCTAAACCTCCTCTTCATGCCATTTCCTTGAGTCCCTGTTTACAGAGAGCAGAGATTGCTGCTGCCCCTCGTGAGGATGCTGAAGACCACCATGAGTCTCCCCTCAGTTTCCTCTTCTCCAGGTTGAACAAACCTTCAGCCACTCCTCATATGGCTTCTCCTCTAGACCTTTCACCATTTTTGTGGCCCTCCTTTGGGTGTTATGGCTTTACATCCTTAATCCTGTTATCCAAATGACCTGGCTAAGAAAAACGGATTGGCCAAAATCTAGCCTGGCTGGTTTCTAACTGCATCAGCAACCTGAGCTATCTCATACATGATATTGCATAAAATACCAATGTTTCTAACAAATCTGCTAGTGCCAGTTTGAAGATGAAGGCAGGAGCAGGAGTCTGGGAGTGAAGGAGAGAGAGTGAAGAGAGTGAAGGCTGCAGCAGCTCTGGTTTAGCTGAGCTAAAGCACTGTGGGATTGCAGTCTTGGAGTGCAGTCAGCATTGTACAGTGATTTACAGGCATCCTCACACACATGCACAGCCAGGAGCGTGTGTGGAAATAAATGTGCCAGAAAACCTTGGTCAGACAGAAAAAGCACAGGTAATAGAAGCCTTAGGGAATGACAGTACCTTGTCTGTCTGTAAAATTTCTAGCCCACAATGGCAGCTGAAAAAAAGAATAAAATAAAAAGATAGGCTGGCCCCTGGAACAGAGGAGGCTGGCAAGGGGAATCTTCCCAATCTCAAAAAGTTCACGTGTGGAAATGAGGTGTGAGGCCTGCCATCAATCTGAGCTGGGGCTGATGGCACACAGAGAACGTGCCCAGGTTCAGGCAGCAGGGACAGCAGCAGATGATTCACAGCCACATGGCTCTCATCCTATTAAATGGAAATGAAGCATCGGCAGCTCAGGGGAGGATTGTGGCTGTGGCCATGAAATAGCAACGGCTGAGGGATTTTCCAATTATTCAAACAAGAGTGAGTGAGAAGGGCTGCCCTCCAGCTCAGAGATGCCACGAATGCTGTGGCCACAGTCACACTTCCAGAGGAGTTATTTACAAAGCTTTATAAGCTCCCTCAGTTCAGTGCGGGTTTAGCTCATAACTTTAGGGCTATGGGATATAAGGACTCATCTAGATCCATAAAAACCTCTCCCCTGCCCAGGAAAAAAGTTTGATCATACTGGAAACCCACACTGGGGGTCTTCTGATCGAGGTCCAGTCTTCCAGAACCAGCGAAAAGTTAATCAAGATCAAGGGAAGAGTTTTTAGTCTTCAATCATCTTTGGCTCAGGCCCTTGATGGTCCATCTGTTCCAATGCATCTTCACAGTATGAAAAACAGCTCCAGAGCAAGTGTGAGACCATTGCTCTTCCTTGCCTTTTGGTTTTCATCCTTCACCATCCCTTCCTTCTTCAAGTGAGTAATTAGGAGTCCTTAGATGGCATAGGAGGAGATGACAGGTGAGGTGCAGCCTGGAAGGTGTGGAAACTGTGGACATGGAGCAGCCAGCAACCCTGCCAGGCTGGGTGAACATGATGGCATTGGAGCAGTGAGAGTGTCCTAAAGCTATTTCTGAGGTGATCATTTCTTAGCAGGACTGTAGGTACAAACACATGAAGGTAAATGCAGGTATTGCAAACCAAAACCACCTTTTAGGTTACCTCACCTTGTCAGGTACAGAGCAGTGCTGAGCCAGTTTTCTGTGAATTTTGTTGTCTCTCCCTTAGGGAGTTGCTGCCAAAGCTCACATACCTTCAATCAACAAAACCAAGCATCTTGTAAGGAAATGGGAGAGCTACACCAGATCAGATTAAATGGGGTTCAAAAAACATGTGGAAAGAAAACACCTCCTACAAAACTTGACCATCCTCAGCTCAAAATTCATATAAACAGGAGAAATAATGAGATTTCTTTTTCACAGCTTTCTACTCACCTCTCTTAGGTGTGGTGAAAGGAATTGCTGAGGACTTGTTGCTGCTCTTTTCCTCTGTGTCTATTCTCCCATCTTTACTGATTGGATGATACATCAGATCTTTTTATTTTTTTCCAAATGGAAGCAATTCTATTTAAGCTCAAGGCTCGACTTGCAGCCAGCAGAAGTCATTCAATGGGTGAAAAGATTTCCAGCCTTTTCTTTCAATCCACCTTCACAGCCCTGCTCTGCCAGGCCATCCTACAGTGTTACCTACACAGGGATGCAGAGATACTGAAATACAGATACTGAAATAGCATTACTGCAGCTTTTTGTATAACCCAGTTCATCTGCAGTGCACGAGAGAGAAAACATCCCACCTATTTGAAATCAATATCTAAGGATTGGATCAATCACACTTGCACAGGTGCCAAAATCCTTTTCCATTGACTGCTGAGAACCCAGACAATGACCTTAGGCCAGGCACTGAGCTTTTAGATGCATATACATAAATGAGTGGTCTTTGCTGTAGATTCTCAAGGCTTTCTGCTGCTTTCACTAGTCAAAGGAGAGCTTTGCCTTCCTCTGATACTCTCTGCAGGACAGCCTGTGAATCAATCCACATACTGCTTCACAGACAAAAATGATAATGTGGAGTTTTTTTCTGCATTCCTGGAGCAAGAGAGGCTGTAAATGTTGTCCTCTTTGCTTTTTTTCCCCTTGAACCTTCAATAGGTAAGGCAGTGGGATCTTAGCAGAGAGGAAATGAGGTTCAAGAACACTCAGTAGAATGTCCTGTCATGTCATGTGGGAGTGATGCAAAGTTAAACTCTCCCCTGCAGTGGAGATAAAACTTGTCAGGTTCTGGTATGGATGTACATCCCTGTTACAAGGGGCATCATTTCAAATATTGTGCTGCTCCAGGTCATTCTTAAATCACACTGGCTGTTGGAATGATTAAGGTGTATAATGTGAACTCAGAGACTCATGGTTATTCTTACAGACAGCAAAAATATTAACTTACTTTTTCCTATGTTAGTCGTCAAAAAATAAGATAGGATTGTGATAAGAAAACATAATTTTTGAGTTGGATTTCACTTCTGGCTCTTTTACATTCACCTGGAGTGGGGCCTAAAGTGTCAGTAGAGCTGTACTATTTCCACAGTTCCCTTTAATGTGGCTAAAACTCAGACAAAGCATTGCAAGCACATCACAGGAAAAAAACTCCAACCCTGATTGGTGTCCCACTTCTGTGGAGAAAGGGAGTCTTACCCACTGCCTGAGATGGGTGTGAGAAAGCCCTTGGGCATTTAATTTCAGAAGCAATCAGATGCTTTCCAGGCTGCTGAGTGACAAAGAAAATATTTTTGCAACCTGGTTGGTTGGAAAAGTGGATGAAAGGTTTTAAATGTGCTTTTACTGTATGCTCAAACCTGGCTGAGGTCTGCACAAGTCACCTCTGAGCCCCTCTGTCCCACCAGCACATTTGTTTTCTGTTCACTGTGATCCTCTCTTAGGTCTGCCAACCTGCTCTCCACTGCTGTGCATTGAAATAACCTTTCTGTAAAGCTGAAATTAAAATAAACGTGAGTGCAGCTATGCAAAGAATGTTGTATTGAGCCCCCAAAATCTCCTTGTCGACTTTCTGCAGCTAACTTGAAAAGCCTAACAAAGTTAATATGCTGTCAACAGCCAGCTCTGAAAATCCAGCTGGGATCGAAAGATAACAGATCAAACCTGTCACTGGATTGGGGGCACAATGCTGCTGGTGAACAAGCTGTCCTAACATTTACAGGTTGTTTTAAACAATAATAATGTTCCGATTCCCCACTGATACACTCCCTTTGCACTGAAGGTGCATTGCAAATATCCTGGATGTTGTTCCAGTGTCTCCATCTGATATAAAGCTTCTGCTGGCTGGAATATTGGATGATGTATGGCCTTCAGCTGCTGGATGTGGCAGCAAGATGCATGAAGCCGTGGGAGATAAGAAGGGCACAGGCAGAACTCACTGGATAAATGCTTCCTTGAGGATCTTTGCTGCCTGATATAAGTCAGTTGTCCCGAGGGAGAAGGAATATTTACAAAAGTCTTAGATATAAGTGCCTTCAGAACAAAAGGCTTTGATATGGAAGTGTTTATATTCCATTATTGGGGTTTGGGATTTTAATTTACTGCTCTGGTCAGGCTAAAAAGAGCTGCTGGAGGTTTAAATGCTTGCAGAGTGTTCCTTTACGTTCGCTCAAAATATCCAAATGTATTTATTGTGGCTTCTATCTACTAATCTGAGCTCAACCAGTGATGTTTTAACTACAGCTAATAACAAATGTACAAACACAGGGTTGGGTGAGTGCTTTGGAACCTTGGAAAAGTGGAAATGCCTTTAATCTGTTTGTAATTCATGGCAAAGAAACCTGAATAAAATTAAACCTGAAAGTCACAACTGGTAATTTTTTTCTGTGTTGTGAAGCAAAAAATGGCACAAGAGGCTGGATATGCCCCAGCTGTGTGTCCCCAAAGCCAAGAACACACAGTGCTCTGGACTGATCCCACAGTGTGGGCAGAAGAAAGGGATTGGGATTTTCTCCCTCTGCCCCCTCAGGTGAGACCCAACCTGCAGAGTCAGAAGGATGTGGAGCTGCTGGAGCAAATGCAGCAGCACCAGGATGATCAGAGGGATGGGGCAGTTCTACTTGGAGAAAAGGCTGGGAGAGTTGGGGTTGTTGAGCCTGGAAAAGAAAAGGCCTTGGGGTGACCTGATTGTGGCCTTGCAGGGCCTGAGGTAACTTACAGGAAAGATGGAGAGAGACTCCAAGGGCCTGGAGTGACAGGACAAGGGGAATGGCCTCAAACTGACAGAGAGTAGGTTTAGATGAGATATTAGAAAAAAAGTTTTACTTGTGAGGGTGGTGAGGCCCTGGCACAGGTTGCCCAGAGAAGCTGTGGTGCCCCTGGATCCCTGGCAGTGTCCAAGGCCAGGCTGGACAGGGCTTGGAGCAACCTGGGATAGTGGAAGGTGTCCTGACCATGGCTGGAGGTGGGACTGAATGGCCTCTAAAGTCCCTTCCAACCCAAACCATTCCATATTCCTGTGATTCTCTGTCAAGAAAATGTGCTGCATTGTAAGTATCTTGAAAGTCATGGTAGCAGAGAGGCCTTTTGGACTGATTATTCTGTAAAAATAAGTATCTCAGAAGTGCACTCTTTGCAAGAAGGACTCCACTCAAGAGCTTTAACAAGGCCTAAGCAGATGTGAATGTCACTGTAATTTCTTTTTTCTGTGGTTTAGTATAGGCCAGATGGCAACAGCTGATGAAAAGGATGACCCAAAAGCTCAAGAAAGTTAAGAAATCAAGACATCTTGACAAATAGATATCTTCTTGTCCAATATAACCACGACTCAGGGAAAAAAATTTAATTCATTGCTTAAGTAAGATTGAACATCCTTAGAGGACGTTTTGGGAACGCACTTCAACAATCCATGAAATACATTCAGGAGCACAGCTGCAGGGAAGGAATAAAGCGTAGGCAATTATACTGAGGCTTGAAAAAGATACAAACTGGGCAAATTGTATGAATGTAATTGAATAAAAGCCTCCATTTTCATCAAATTATTCACTACGCCCTAGCAAGGTACTTAAAAAATAAAAAGGGATTTTTTTTATAAATGAATGTTTAGGTTTGGATTTAGGCAACAGAAATGAGGTACCTTAGTCAGTCTGTCTAAACATTGCATGAATTTTTGTTGTAATTAGCATTTGGAGATCCCAGAAACATCCCTAGAATTTAAGGGTCTTCAACAACCTTGAAAATGGGATCATTTTATCTGTCTGCTAAACACAGGAGTGGTGCCAAGCTTGGTGCATCTCTCTTGTAAAGTTTGGCCTCAGGTCATAATTGCTTGTGCAAAATGCAATCCAAGATTAAAAACACCCTAAACAATGGGGTTTAATGACAAAGATAAGCAACTGCTTGATCTAAACTCACAGAGGCTCATCACTCTGAAAATGCACTGACTTGGACTCTTAACCATGAAAGAAGGTGCAATTAGGTCTGCATGCTTTAAAATCCTTATCTTAATGAATGTGGGAGTTAATAGATGACTACAGATGAGGAGAAAAGAGGGCTACAGTTCTCAAGAGTTAAGCAACAGTTTTCTCTCTACTTTTTTGAGGCTCCACGGTGGTGATAAAGTGGGGGCTGAAAAGAGAAAGTCACAAGGGTTTATTAAATAAAACCCTTGAGAGCACAGATAGATCTGATTGGTCACGATGTGAAGTGTAGGGCTCAATGTGGGGTAAAGCTTGCTTTGAAAGACAGAAAAACATGCTAAAATTATGTCAAACTTTACCCTTAGCTAATGTTATCCTACATCCAGGATCTGTGCTGCCTCACTCTGCCCTTCCCAGCCGCTGCCCTAACGCTGTAGTGTCAAATCTCTTTGACTGTGGCATCACAAGAGTTTTCTCGTCTGCAGCCAACAGAGCGGCTGAGTCCTGCAGTAGAAACGGAATAAAAGGAAATCCAGATAAAAAGCAGGGTAAGAACAGATGAAACAAAACAAGAAGAGAAGGACTGGGGTGAGGGGTGACCTTTTCCACATTCCCAGGACTGCAGCACTGCAGGGTAGCAAGGCAGATCCTCAACTGCTGTTGAGCTGACAGAGGGAGACCCAGATTCAGCTTCCCAGACTTCACAAGGATTCCCTAAGTTAGGATCCCTCTGTAATTGGAGACCATCCCACAGCCTGAATGACTTGTAAAAATGAGAACAACTCTGCTGGTTTTCAGAGCAGAGTGTGTTCATGTTTGCAGTTCAATGTGGATTCTTGAGGCAAGGTTCATGGATTTCTGAATATGGGTTGTTGTCAGTCCTGAGATGACCTGAAAGGGATTCAGAGGTTTTCAAGGCAAGGCTGAGGTCTCTTTTCTCATCCATAATCTGTGTACTGAGGGCTACAATGTCAAAAGCAGCTGTCAGAAGCTGACAATCGTATTTTGAAAGGATAGAAAGAAGACTCAAGGAATTGCAGACCACTGAGCCCCACCTATGTGCCTGGGAAAATCACAGAGCAGATCCTCACAGAAGCAAGTTAAGGCAGGTGCAAGACAGGGAAGTGATCTGACACAGCCAGCAGGGCAGCACCAAATCATTCCTGACCAGCCTGGTGCCTCCTAGGAGAGAGTGACTTCAGCAGCCAGCAAGGAAAGACCAATTGGTGTCATCTACCTGCCTAGAGGGACATAGAAATCAATCCAAGAAGGTAACTTAAGACTTACAAATCCATGTCCTTTTTATATAAATTCCCAAGTGGATTTCTTTTTTCCCAGCCAGGAAATGATGACAAATGATACAAGAAGGTAAGCTTAGTATCAGGGGAGAATGCAGGCAGCTGTGTGCCTTTTGAAATTATGGTGAGATTTTACAAATCTCAGGTCAGGCTTCTTTCAGAGCACTGTGCTTAGGGGAATAAAATGGTACTGTGTGTCTTGAAAGGGTACAGCAGAGTGTAATTAGGCTTATCTGAAATAAAAGGGATATGTATTAAAAATGTCAAATATATTCTGTTGCACTGCATTATTTGATGATGGAGTGGTTGATTCTATGGGAGAAATAAAATTCTGATGCCAACAGGTGAATCATGTGGATCTAGCCTGCTGGAACAGACCACAGATCTATGTAAGAGTTCTTTTTTGACTGAAAAATGGATAGTTTAGAGGGAAAGGGAACACACTCAAACCCCTATCAAGGGATCAGAGTGATATTTCAGCTTTCATTTTAACCAAAATATTCTATGTTTGGATGTTGTAATTATTACTGTTCAGTAGAATAAATGCTTAAAGCAAAACATATAATATAGCCTTTTAGGAATGACCTTTCAGTCCTCGTCTCCATGAAAACCCAACCCAAACAATAGCAGACCAGCAAATAAATAAACCCCAAACCACTGATAAAATAAATCCATCCACAGGAATTTAAGATTCTTTCCTCATCAGAGAGCACCAGGAAAGCCAAGGTTTTTGAAAACCACTAATTATATTCAGAGCATGGCACATTCTAAAATTCAGCCTTCTTCAAGGTGTCTCTAGCTGAGCACCTGAAGCACCTGCAGTAATTAATTGCTTTTCCAAAATTTGGACTAGAACCCAGATTCCAGGACTTGCTCCAGGTCAGGACAGCAATATTTGGTCCATTGATGAGATTTCTTTCTTGTGCCACACTCCTCTGAGGTGCATGAAAGAGAGGAAAAGCACATTTTCAGAGAGATAGTGAAACTTATCCTGGATATGGAAAGCTTCCAGCAGTATTTTAGATGCTACTGCAGTACAGACAAACCCAGCAGTAACAAACCTTGTTTGCTATTAGATATATTTTCTAAAATAAACGTGGAGGTAAAATTGTCAGCAAATTGGACCATCTGAGGCTTTTTACTTTCTTCCTGATTTATAGCTATAACACCCCTGCAAATTTTAAGCTAGTATCAAATCCCTGCAGAATCTTTATCCATCTTAAACCAAATAATTGTCTTCTGCAGTAATACCAATTTTCCTGTGCCTCTAGGCTTGCAGCCTTTGATAGAAATTTCTTTTGGATGCTAATTTATTTGGTTATATTACAGAGAGAAAAATCTGTTTGCAGCCAGCTTCTGGTAGGGGGAAGGAATATAAAACTACTCCAGCAGTGTGTATTCCAGAAACATGATGAAAGCTAGAAACAGGAGGAGGAAATTTTGGATAAATGGTTCTCCTGGATGTATGGGATTCCCCCAAGTATTAGGATTATTCAGTCTATGTGGCTATGCAAAGGGGCTGCAGAGGACAGTGAAGATTAAAGGGTTGGCATGGGTCACTCAGGGGATCAGATTTACTCTTGAGCTGTTGCAGCTCTCCAAAAATTTGGCACCTTTCAAAGTGATTATTTGGACTCCCAATGGCTGTTGTAGGGAAAAGAGCACCTCTGGAGAGTTTGCTTTTCATCCTAAGGCAGGGCTCTGTGATAGGCAGAGAATTTTTCTTCAGAAAAAACAGATCCAGCTCACACAGTTCTCATTTCCAGCCAGTTTTTCATTCAGCTTTGGTAATTAAATTATTCCTTTCCATGAAGGAATGGTGGGACAAAAACCCACTTGCTGCTCAGCTGATGTGACATCTGACTGGAATCAGAAGGACATGAACCTCCAGGTGCTTCCAGAATTTTCCCTCTGGAGTCTCAGGTACCTCTGCACTTTTCAAGGCTGAAAAAGCAGCATCCTCCTCTTTCTTTTTCTTTTACAGTCTCTTGGCGAAATAACTTGACTGGTAGGGAAATGAGTTTTACAGCTTTGGTTGGCTCCTTTATGTTTCTGCGTATGGAGGTGAATTTATCTGCTCTTTGTGTTAGCAAAGATGATCAGTGCAAATCTGGGTGTTAATTGGCACATCTCTAATTATCTTCTTCTGTACCACATCTCGTGGGCTGATTCCCCAGCGTGGGCAGCAGGGGAGGGTGGATTCTGCCCCTCTCAGGTGAGATCCCACCTGCAGAGCAGACAAATCACAGATTGATGGAGCCATCCTAACATTGATTGGTAAGTGTGATTTTTAAGCTCAGGTGTTTTCTCACCGATGTAGTTCAAATCTGTCTTCAAGCAACCTAAATTCCACTGACACAGGGAGTGGAACTCTGAATTCTCAAGGAGTTGCTGACAAAGGGTAAATTAAACCCTTCAAGTCTGGGAATTCACACCAAGACAGTGACACTGACATCCTTGTTCCTGCCTGAGTGGAAAAGGGATTTGTCTAACCTGAAAAAAAAGTTCTAAAAAAATAACCCCCAAGAAACAAAACTAACAATCAAACAAAAACCCAAACTAAGCTAAAAGCAAGCCACAAAACCCAAACCAACACCTCCCCCTTTATACTGATACTGCTAAATCACTATAAGCAGTAAAATATCTGTATCAGCAAGAACTAAATCCTTAAAACTAACTGGGTGTCTGACTCATAATGCTCCATTTAGGGATTGTCTCTTTGATCCCTTTGGAAAATAAGCTTATATTTTGCAACATGTGATCTCCTTTTTTATTTAAAAAAAAGCCAAACCAAAAGCAAAGCTCATCTGGTGTTTAATCACCTTGTTCTGAGTAAACAAAGGAGATACAGACTGGAAATCTTCAGCCTACAGAGCTTTTTGTGTTGCTTTTGCCCACCTTTGGATTTAATTGCCAAGAGTTCATTGTTCATCTGCAGAAGTTTTGGAAACAAATCATTGTTCCTGCAACTCTGCAGGCTGTGAGAAATCATATTTTTGAAGCTGTGTGGGTAGCAGCAAACCAGGATTTCAAAATCTTTATTAACCATAGGTAGCTGCTGCTCCAGTAACCCTATTGAGTTCTCCTTCTCTCTTGCTAAGCAACAAGGCAATTACCTTGACCTATGTCTTGGTAAATTTAAGTCAAATCTTCAGCAGTTAATTACAGGAAAATGATAACAACACTACACTTGAGGCTGTGCAGTTTTCATTTCAGGAGGAGTGATAATGTTTTCTGCCAACCTGCGTGCACTGAATTACAGCATTAATTCGAAACGGTTATTGTAAGCCCTGCAATGATTAAAGTTTCTTGGGCAATTTGAAGGTAAAAGAGAAACCTCAGTGCTATTAAGGTGGAAAAAAATTATTAAATGAGTAGTTGAGGTGACAGTCAGAGAGTTAAGGCAGAGAGATTGTGGACTTTATTCTGTGCTGATTCCCTTCCCTGGAAGTCAGGGGAAATTTTCCCACAGTACCTTCATTTATGGTAATATCTTTTCAAATACATTATAACCTAACACTTATTGTTCAAATTCTCCAGCACTTTAAAATTAAAAATAATGTGATTCTGCAGTTCCTCCCTTTTGTGAATAAGTCACTAAGCAGGATTTTATCTTTGGGATTTTCCTGTCAATGCACGCCACACAATGGGGCATGTGCTGCTATTCTGATTTTGCAGCAAGTCTGATTGAAAAATCCCACATCATTTCTGAACAGAAAGCAGGAATTAAGGTTGTCTTTTTTTTTTTCCTTTTCCTTTTTTTTTTTTTTTTTTAACTAGGTCTCAGCTGAGAACTCAGGTATACATTCTCACTCATTTAAAAATGAAATCAATAATTTGGACTGTTGGCATACTGCATAAATCACATATTGCAGAGTTGGCTTGCTTTGAATAAATATTAACAAAAAATATTTCTTCTTGGTAAGTAACTACCGTTATTACAGTAATTATAATTACCTGTAAATTGATCTATGCAGCAATGTGCTGCTGTGCTTACAGACCATCATATCCTGAAAGAATTTCCTGCCTTTTTATTGAAATAATCTTGGGGTTGTCACTACTTGGACTGCTACATCTGCAGCTCAGCTTTGCACGTTTGAGTTTGAGTTGCCTTTGGTCCTTCAGAGATCCAAATTGCCAGTCACCTAAAATTTGGCTTTTAAAGAAAAATGCAGCTAATCCTGTGTGGCTGTTGCAGCAGAAGCCTCATTTTCTGGGGGTGTGAACACACTGAAAGGTGTCACTTTCTCCCTGCTGCAGATGTCTATAATGTGGGTTTATGCTTTCTGCAGCACAGATGCAGCGAACAGTTCCATCAGTGCAGCAATGTAATGCAGAGGAAAAGCCCTTTACCTCTGCAAGTCATTGCTCCTCAGAGAAAAAGATGTTGTAAAACACATGTCCTCTGTTAGAGTCACTGCTGGTTAGAGTTTAACTCTTGGGGCATCCCAGAAAAGGAGTACCACAAACACAGGTGATAAAATCTGTTTTCTTTCTCTTACACCAACAACTTCTCTCTGTGACAGTGCCAGAACCCCAGGGATTGGCAGGAGTTGTGCCAGGGGAGGGTTAGGCTGGGAAGCAGGAAAGTTTCCTCCTCCAGAGGGTGCTGGGCACTGCCCAGGCTCCCCAGGGAATGGGCACAGCCTGAGGCTGCCAGAGCTCCAGGAGCATTTGGACAAACCTCTCAGGGATGCACAGGGTGGGATTATTGGTGTGTCTGTGCAGGGCAGGAGCTGCAGCAATTCTGGACATTCTAATTTTCTATGACCTTAACAGTGCTTCCTTATTGAGTGTATTGGATCACAGAGCAGCTCCTGCCAATCACAAATTCAGTGCCTCTATTTCAGATAAAAGAATGCCTCCAATTCAGCCTCTGCTCTGGGCAATATGGGAATATCAGACAACACCAAAATGCCCCTTTCTAGAAAGAATACTTTGTAGAGATGTTGGAGCTGGTTTTTCACCCTTGCATAAGGACTCACTACTGCCTCCTTCCAACTTCTTCCCCACCTGTTCTGCAAGGCTTGCCGTGATTTCCACTTCAGTCTACCAGCAAAATAGCTTTGTCTCTATCTGATTACTTCCTGCCTGTAATTTATTTGATAATCACAGCTGTGTGGTCTTTCCTCCACCCCAGTGAAGTGCAAGTGCTTCTGACAATGTTACTGCAGGGCTTGGGAAAGCAGAATGTGGGAAGAAAAACTGGTGTTTCACAGGGGGGAGGCAAAAGGGGAATAAATTCACAGCAAATGTCGAACTCTTAAAGGTGGGATTATAAGAAGCATTGGAACTTTAGGATGGCTGCTGCCAGTGTAGAGCTCCCAAAAATACATAAAGCTATAAACATAAAGCTTCAAACGAGGCCAATCAGAATTCCCAAATGCTTACCTAGAAAGAAATTAAAAATATTTTAAACATCTACCTGGGGGCATTTTGATCTGCAGTTCAGCAAGGATTCACTCTTCTTTTTTTTTTTTTTTTTAATTGAGATATAAATAGAAATCTAATTGGGCAGGGCCAGGTACTGACCCTGGTTGAGGATCAGTCCTAAAGTCCTATTGCTTGAGAATACAAATGAATATAATAGAGATGGGCTTTATTCCTTTGTGTGATTTCTTCCCCCTCCAGAGCTTAATGAATAAAGATAAACATTCTTCCATTAACTGAATTCCTTCCTTCCTCAGTAGTGTTTGCATTCATTATTGGCTTCCTGTGAAGTCACAGCTATGTGATCTTATGTCTACAAACCCAGCTCTGCTCCTGCTCCTCCCTCCATCCTCTCCTGACTTTTGCAACTCAGTCAATCCCAAAAGAGGTTTGAAGGGGAGGAGGTAGGAGATTCGGAGAGAATTCAATATCCACGGGGTGGTGAAGGGAATTAGCACTCTCTGAATTGAAAAGACAGGGAGAACTGACACTAGACAATTTATCTGGTGGCAGCTGGCCAGCCTCACAGGCACTGCCCCACTGGCTGGCAGGCATCTCTCTGAAACAGGGATAACACACCTTGGTTCTCACCCAGCAAGACACTGAAAGGCTCAGAGGGAGAGCTGGAATTGATGCTGTGAAGGCACAAACCTGTATCAAAGCTGGGTTTTTACCTCCTAGGCTCACAGAATGGCTTCTTTCATCCTGGCTTCATTTCACTTCCAGGAGCCACATTTATTTCATTCAACAGAAGTTACCGAATTTACTCGGGAGAAACCAGGTGAAATTTGGAAAACTTGAATTAGATGACTCCAGAAAACCCTCTGGCTTTAAATTCTGTGAAGCTGAGAAAAAATACACAGATCAAGAGCGATGAATAAAGTGAACTCCAAAGTGACCTGTGGCAGTGGATGGTAGAAATGGACTGTTTGGCTGGTTGTGGTCACCCAGATGTGAATCGAGGCCATGCAACTTTTAGAGCCACTGATAAACACACAATCTAAATTACATTTTAATATCCCTGAGCAGTGTCTGACATCTCATGCTGCCCAGAGAAGCTGTGGCAAAGTCGTGCTGGATGGGGCTGAGAGCAACCTGGTCCAGCGGAAAGTGTGCCTGCTGGAACTACATGGGCTTTAAGGTCCCTCCTGACCCAAATAATTCTATGATTCTCTGATCAGATTTCAGAAAAGGTGGCTGTGAAGTACAGTGAATTCACTGGGTAATGTCAGTCACTGTGAAATTACTTGCTCCACTCTAATATTTCCTTTCTCATTATGAATGGGATCAACAAGGATGGGATTTCAAATGGAATAAATTAAACTGTTACAAGAGGGAGCAGCTGGGAAAAGCAAATAAGACAAGTCAGCCAACACACTCTGGTGCTTTAGCTTTTCACCTCTGGAGACTTGATTTCCAATGACTTTTAAAACCCACCTGGGAAGAGGAGACAGAAGAAAAAGGGGAAAATTAGAGGCTGCTGTTCAAGTTTTTGTATAATATGCATCCTTGAGTAGTATTTGCTCCCGAAGAACAATCCCATCAGGGACCCTGAGCCTGATGCCAAAGCGTCTTCCCAATGAAAGAATTACCCCAATGGTCACTGATGTGGCAGAGAGGAGCATCAGGCTCTCTCTGTTCACAGTCCCTTGTGAGGTGCCAAGGCAGGACAGAGTGTATCAAAGAGGATTGTGCCCGACACAGCTCTTTTTTAAAGGGATGTTTAGTTTCCCAGAGAAGTGGGAATCTTGCCTAATCCATAATGACCCAAATCGTTTTGCAATACGTCCTTTTAAGTGAGTTTGGCCGTGTAGTGTCTCACTGACAAAATCCCTTGATTTTCCAGGGGTGTAGAAAAAGATTAGTGCATAAAAGACCATCTGCCTCCTCTCTGCTGACAGGCTAAAAGATGTTTTTTTTCCTCTCTGTGGAGCAGGTCGCAACCCTCCCAATCTGGAGGCAGAGTGTTTGTTATCTCTGTGAGACACCAGCCTGCAACAAGCATTTCCTCTCCCTCGATTTGCTGTCCTGGGATAATCCCTGGCTGCTCAACGGGCTGACCTGTGGGTGATCTCCTGGAGCTCCTCACACCCGAGGGACACAGGCTCATCCATCAGGTATTGATGGTTTGGCTTGAGGATTGGATATAATCGTGTGTTTCTGCCAGGCAGGCAAGCCTTCCATCAGGAAAGCTTTCCATCCTGATAACTGATAAAGTCTTTTGGGAAAGAAGGGAGAGTTTTCCACCTGTCAGAGGTAGCAAATGGACATTATTTCCTGTGTTGTGGCCAGTGAAAAGCAAAGATCTCTCTGACTTTCATTATTGCTCACACCAGTGTAGCATTTGGAGCTTAGGGCTTTTCCATACTGTGTACTTTGCAAACTCAAAATAATAACCACTTCCCTTCCTTGGGGACTGTAGCATGAATAGGTAAGACAAGCAAAGAAAATAAAGAATTATATTCCTGTTTCAGGAATGGAAAACAGGCATGGAGAGACTGAGCAACCTGTCCAGAATACCATGGGGTGTAAGGTCAGAGGTGGGAGACATTCAAGTCTTTTCCTCATTTCTTTACTATTTTTCTGCAAGTTTCCAGGTGGATTTGTTCACATTCTTTCCCCCCAGGTATGTGCTGACTCACTGAATACAAGCACATTTGATAGTTTTTAGCATTTACAACAGATAGGTACAGGAAGCACAATCCACCGCCATGGATCACTCTGTCCTTGCTTTTAGGGGTCTCATAAAAAATATAGTTACTTCCCCCTTACACATCACACATGCAGCGGGCTGGTTTAATATCCAGTTAATATTTAATAGTTTTCAAAATGTTATGCTATCCTCGGGGAAAGATGCTTCCTGAATGTAAAATGTGATCTCATATTTGGTGGATTTGAGTTTTGCACATGTTATTGGATCAGCTGCTGCTATTACCAGATAGGCTTATCTAGATACTGACAGAGCTAAAAAATTGCATGTGTGTATCTTTTGGGTTGTGGTCTGTGCATCCCATCAGCCACATTCAATTGCTAAATTCTGGGGCTCTTTTATCTTTCTTGGACAGGAGATGTGGTTTCTTGCCTTTTCTCCTCCCTGTATGATTTTTAGGCACCTTGGTTATCAGCATCCTCATTTCCCCACCCATAAAGCATGGATAATAAAATAGGACTGTCTGTGGTGTGAAATTGGAGCTCATGACACCAAAACATGAGCTGCTGTAGTACTGCCATTCCTGGTGGGCCAGTGAAGGCAGAACACGGCTTGTAATACCTACTTACTTGTCCATGTTTTTTAAGAATGAGGAAAGCTTCATTTATAAATTGTTTATTGTAAAAAAGAGAATTTTTTAAACTAGCAAATGGAAGGCAAGAGCAGGAGGGAAGTTGGAATCCACGGGAAATGTCCCTTCTAAATGGAAAAAGGCCAGAGACTCCAGTGCTGAGTTTTTTATCTGTGAGTGCTCAGAACTCACACAGCTCTTAAGAAAATCTACCTCAAATCCTCTTTCCTGGGAGAAGGTATTTCTAGCTTTCACCAGAGACCTTCCAGGCTCTCCAAGAGAGAGGTTTAATAGCATCTTTTGTCTCCACCATGCATGTGACACAGAATCACAGAACATTTTAGGTTGGAAGGGACCTTACAGGTCATTTAATTCCAACCCCCAGCCATGGGCAGGGACATTTTCCAGCACAATTCCAGGTGAGAGCTCCTTTCACAGCAGCCCAGGGCCATTCTCTGTCTGTGACCTGCTTGGGAGAGCAGCAGAGGCACAAGGATGTGGTTTTGGTGCTTTTTGCTACAGCTGCTCAAGCTCAAACTCACCATCAAGGTTTTCCAGCCCCAGCTGTTTCTGCAGTTTGCCAGTAATAGGAGGCTGTGAGAATGACTGTGCTGGGCCAGGTGAAAAGTCCTCCTAGCCCAGCATCCTTTTCCAGACAGCAATCAAATCTGGATGCCTGGGAAAGGTTTGGGAGAGCCGTGCATGTCAGGCTGCTTCCTCAGAGACTTTATCACTTGATCATCTTGTGGCTTAGAGCTGTGCTAGATGAGAGGTGGTGGTTTCACACTTAGCTCTCCTCAACATAGCACATTTCCTCCTATGAATCTCTTTAGAATGGTTGGAAAGGACCTCCATGATCACTGAGTCCAACTTTTAACAGACTACCACCTTGTCACCAGCCCAGAGCACTGAGTGCCACATCCAGGTGTTCCTGGAGCTCCTCCAGGGATGGGGACTCCAAACCTTCCTGATCAGCCCGTTCCAATGCCTGAACACCCTTCCAGTGAAAATTTTTTTTCTCATCTACAACCTTAACCTCTCCTGGTACAGCCTGAGGCCTTTTCCTCTCGTTCTGTCACTGCCTGCCTGGAGAAGAGGCTGATCGTCACTTTGCTACCTTCTTTCAGGAAGTTGGAGAGAGTGGTAAAGTCTCTCCTGAGCCTTCTTTTCTCCAGGCTAAACAAACCCAGGTTCCCCAGCTGCTCCTGGTGCTCCAGACCCTTCTGCAGCTCTGTTCCCTTCTCTGGACACTCTCCAGCCCCTCCATGTCTTTCCTGTCCTGAGGAGCCCAGAACTGGACACAGCACTCGAGGTGTGGCTTCAGCAGTGTCCAGGGATGGACACAGCCCTGGTCCTGGGGCTACCCCAGGTGCCACTGGCCTTCTTGGCCACCTGGCCATACCTGGCTCATGTTCAGCGCTGTCAACCAGCACCCCCAGCTCCTTTCTCTCCTAGGCCACTTTCCAGCCACTCTGCCCAAGGATTTAATTTCTCTGTTCACAGATGTAAATAAGGGTCACCCTGTTATTTCCCCTTCTCACTCAGGCCAGGTGCTTCACAACAATTTTTTCAATGCTTGTTTAAACATGTGGGAGAGGCTTTCTGCTGTGAGAGGATATGGATTTTTTTTTTTTTAAAGCTTTGTTTCATCCTGAGAAAGCCATGATACTTTACAGAGAAGCTAATCCAGATTCCTGCAGCCAGGAAGCTGAGATGGTGAGTTTTAAATGCCTGCTGAAAAGAGTGGGAAACGAATAGATTTCATTTATGGTATTTAAATTATTTGCTTCATAACCTATTTGCTAGGAAGGGTTCAAACCCACTCCAGACACCTTTGCTGCCCACTGTATATCTGCAAGTTTCTTGCACTGCCACATGCTCTGAATGCTGTTCTTCCAAGCACTCTTATTTCAAAATTTTGTGATTGTTATGGAGCTGGCAGAAGCAGAGTAATGTGCAAACTTGTGTCTCTGCATCCACCTGAGATGGGTAGCTGGAGCTCTAATATGCTCCTGCCTTCCTTGCCAGCAGATTAGGAAAGGATTGTGGAAGAGAAGGATACCAAGGGGAAGCATCACTTCATGGCTGAGCTGCAGCAATATTCCAGCTGGCATCAGCCTCTGTTTGCCCTGTGCTTTACATGTGGGATCAACAAGGGAGAGGCACAGAGAGAAACCAGGAAAGCCTGGAGGGAGAAGGCAAATTGTGTGCACTTCTAATTCTTTTATAGTCAGTGTAGTGACAGCCTGCAAGAAAATGCAGTATACATGGGAAAATTGATAAGGATTTGGGCACTGCCCAGAATTTGTGTTTCTGCTCCACCACAGGCTCCCCATGGAGCCTTGGGCAAGGTATTCATGGCCAGGTCTGAAGCAGGAAGGTGTGACCATGCCAAGAGCAGAAACTCTGTGAGAGGAACCATGAAATGAGTTTTGGCATCTCCACAAACAGAAAAACACCATGTTGAGACACAGCTCAGGACTGGGCAGGGTGAAAGCTGCTGTGGACTCTTCAAAGTTGGCTGATTCAAGTTAACATGGCCTAAATGTGGATATTTCCACATCAGACTCCATGGCAGGGTGCAAAACATACCAGACAGATGGAAAACAGGTTCCTAGGTCATAAGCTATGACCAGAATAATTCTTTCAGCCCAGCCTTGTGCAGGATGGAGCACTCACATATCCTCTCTCCCATGACCCAGATTTGATGCCGTCTAGTCTCCAGTGTCCCATATTTGCAGCCAGTGTCCTCACCATGAGGTTGCTCTAGTCCACCTCTGGAAACTGTCAGTGTCCAGCCAGAAATTCAACATCCACGGGGCTGGAGGGAAAGTATTTATGACTAAACATGCTGCAAAGTACAAAATCATTGGAATTGCAGACTTATGGGCTTGAAAGTTAGCACAGATACGAGAAAATTCCCACTAAAGTCCCAATTTAGGTGCCTGAATTCTCTTTTTTTTTTTTTTTTTGGCTGAAGTCCCTTTCCAAAGAACTCAGATCTCTGTGGAAGGAAAGCTGTTGTGTGAGGTTACAGCAAGTGGTGTATTTTAAACCCACTACACCAAGCATGTTAAAGTCATGGAATATGTCTGAGGGTTAGAGTGAAAAGGTAGTTTCCCTGGATATGTCCTTTCTGGGAAAAATCTTCAGCATGGGGAATATTCAGTCATCTCCTAGGGCAGAGGAGAAATGCAAAGCAGTGCAACTCTTACAGCTGGTCAGAGAGCAGGGCAGCTGCACCAGGCAAGGCGTTACCCAAATGGACATGAGATGAGCTAAAAGGTCATTTTTCTCCTCCGTCTGAAATACAGAATCCAGAAGGAAACATGCAAACAGCAAGGCCACCTCCTGCTACCCAATCATTCAGAAAGGTAAGAGTCCAGCCTCTGCCACGGAGAAGCACTTAGGCTTTCTCATCAAAATGTGGCTCTGGCAAAGTGAATACTCTGGGAGGTCAAACGCGTTTCCACTCAGGGCAATATCACTTCCAAAAGCCTGAATGAAGGATTAATGAAGATGACTTGACATTTACCTGGATTCATGTGCAGCTAATAGGGCTGATAAAAGTGCTCCATGAATAATGCATGTTGGGGAATTCACAGATGGAAAGATTCATCTTCCTCCCATGAGCAGAAGGGAAGGGGGAGGGTGGGACATCAGAAAAGATTGGTCTTTAGATCCGTAATATCCTTATCAGTGGAAAGTGGGGTCAAGATTTCCTGGTTTAGTATCATAGTTGTTTCCATTAAGGGATTATTTTAATTGCATAGAAGGTCAGAGCTCCCTTTTTTTTAGGTTTGTTTTTTTTTTTTTTGTGGGGGAGGACTAAGGTGGGATTGAGAGCAATTAGCAAAATGCATTCCTTGCAGCTGAGGTCCTTGGGGGTGGCACATGGAGGGGCTGAGCATGGTGGCACAGAGGCACAGAAGAGCTGAGCTCAGAGGGGACCTCTGGAGGTTGTCTGCTCCAAAATCCATGACCACAGAAACACCAGCCACAGCAAGGCCTCCAGGAGAGCATCCAGGAAAGTTGAGCTGGAAAATCTCTAAGGAGGAAAACTCCACAGTTCAATCACCCTAAGAGGAAAAATGTTTTGGTTTTTGGTTTGGGTTTTTTTTTTTTTTTAAACCTTGTATTTAAATTGTTTCTTTTATTTCCATTTGTCACCATTGTCCTACTACTGCACACCACCTGGCTCCATCTCTCTTACTCACCCATCAGGTATTTATCTATTTATTGAAAAGATCCCTCACAAAGATAAATCAAATCAAAGCAGCCCCAACTCTCTCAGCCTTTCTTCACTGAGAGATACTCCAATCCTTAGTCACCTTTGAGGCTCTTGAGCCTGTGATCTGCTGTGGCAGTGTTTGGACCATGAATGCAATGATTCCTTGTGTTCCCAGGGAAAGGTGAATATTTTGGGGAATATTTTTGTGTTCCAGATTGCAGCTGACAGGAGCAGCCATCCTCTCTGTCCTGCAGCTCACGAAAGGGGTGACACAGGGACTACCTGTCACTGTGCATCTGGTGTTCTCAAAACCCTTGTTAAATCTCACAGCCACTGGGAAGAGAGCCTTAGAGAAAAGATGCCTTGCCTGAAGGCAGGATTAATGAGGTTGAATCCTACTGGTGTCCACAGAACTGATTCAGTTTGGAAAGTGCTGCTGTGGGGTTTTGCTCATTACTGTGATGGGACCACAAATCAAGCACAACTTTCCCAAGGATGTGCCTGGATAATTTAGTAGTATCCCCTTGAAAACCACAGTGCCCTTTAAATTCAAAAGGCTGGGCTCTACACAGACTAGAACAATTACATTTTTAATTAGGACAACTCAAAGCAATTTGGTAAAGCAGAGGAAGAAAGAGAAGACTCTATGCCCTTGCTTCTCCTTTTGATTTCAGTCAGCTCAGTGGCTTTCTGGAATTTCAACAAATTCCAAATGACTGCTTTGCTCTCTCCAGCAGTTTCCCAGTCATGAACTGTGGAATTCCAGGTCCTTGCTAAGCTCTTTGCCTCAGTCTTGAAGCCTCCTTGAGAAGGTCAGTCAAGCCTGGATCAGGCTCCCCAGGGCAGTGGTGGCAGCACCAAGCCTGTCAGAGTTCAAGAAGTGTTTGGACAATGCTTTCAGGCTCAGGGTGAGATTCTTGGGGTGTCCTGTGCAGGGCCAGGAGTAGGACTCGGTGATCGTGATGGGTCCTTTGTAACTCAGAATATTTCTGTGATTTTATGATTCTTAGTCCCAAAGGAACCATTCCCTGTCCCTCTGCAGATTTCCATCTGTCTCCCTCACTTTCCAAAGGTATGTGGCATATGACACATTTATAAAACCCAGATGTCCTTTGCCATAATCCATCAGCTGAAAAGGCTCTGTCCTGTTGATGCAGGAGGGCAGAAAGATATTCCACTGGCCTTCAAAATTCTCCTTTCCCCCAGGGTTGATCTGCAGTCCAATGAAGTGTCCTTGAGCCAAGGACATCCACATCTCCATCCCTCCCTACCCAGAGCTGGATTTTAATCTGAAGTTGCATTTAAATAAATGGCAAAATTCCTCCTGCCATCAACAGAAGGAAAATTTCTTCGCTTGACTTGAATTTTACTCAGTCAAGAGTTCACACTTGTCTTAGTAAATAGGAAAAGACATCCCCAAGCTGGTGAGAAGGTTTCTGACCAAACTCCCCGAGGCTGCACAGAAGGGTGAAGTCTTCAGGGACACAAAGCCAGGACATCTGCCTGGATCAGGAATAGTGGCACAATGTGCACACAGCTCTCATCATCTGGACTGTGCTCTGCCACCATCAAGGGACCTCAAAGAGCAGTGACACCACTGGCAAGAATGAAGCTGTTGGAGCTCCCTGAAGAGGGTTAGCTCAGCCTGGAGCTCATGAACAGGTAACCCCAGCATTGCCAGGAAAAGGAGAAATCCCTATGGAACAGCAAGCATTGAGAATGCAGGTTCTACACAAAATCCTCTGGGTTATGTGGCTCCTAAAGCAGGATGTTTGATGAGGGGCTGGGCTGCTTTGTGTGATGATTTGTAGCACTTCAGTCAGCTGGAGTTTGGGCTCTTTGTATATTCCCAAACTGTGTGAGACTGTGTCTGTCTGTGTGTATGACAGGCACTGGCAGCCACGGCTCCTTTGGGACATATTTGTGGAATATCAGCTGTTTAGTGCCGTCTTGTTCACTCAGTGGGCAAGCCAGAAATAACTGTGGAACAAACCCAAAGCAAGCTTTTCCCCTCCGGGAGGATCTGACACCAATGCATGTCTTTCATCTTGCCAGAACTGAGCCAGGTGAAATCACAACCTGAAAGTCTTCAGGAGAATGAGATTTCTTGCTCTCAGTTGGGTGTGAAGTACCCCAGGTGACGTTTCCACGCTGCTCCTATACTGCACCCAAGGCAGGGATTATTGTTTTTCTGTAAATTGTGGCTGAACTTTCACGAGAGGTGACTGCTGGTTCAACACTGAATTGCTTCTGAGCCCACTGGACTGAATACAAAGAGACCTGAGATTCAGCTAGCAGAGTGGAGAGAGAAATGGCAGTGATGTGGGAGAGAAAACAATCAATTTGGTGAAAACTGAAATAAATGAGACAACAGCAACCTGGCCAGTTCATGCCAAGTGAAAAATCCTCTTGGTGAAAAAACAAATTAAATATTTCTAATTCAGAGCACCAGGGAGAAAAACAAATAAGAAATGAAGGACCATGCTGCCTAACAGGAGAAAAGGAGATGCTTCCTTGCCCCAGCTGCCAAAACATTGACCTTGGATATATCAGGCACAGATTTCACCCGTGCTTTTGCTTTGATCTGTAGAAAAGCCACATCTCCACATCCTTTAATCCTTTTGTTGTTGGCTATGTGGGACATAATTATTTCTGCTGCTGCTTTTCCAATGTTCTCATCCATTCTGGGTGCAGCTATTCAGAGACATACCCCACCTGCTGTGTGTGAGTGCCTCACCGAGTGCTTGGGCTCAGGGAATATTGAACACAGAATGGACCCCTCTGCCAGGAGGATTGGAGGGAGAAAATACCACTACAGACCTCACCTGAGGCTGTGAAACAAGCAGATAATCAATGTAAAGTGAAGAATCCAGGGAATACTGACGTATGGAGGTAGAGACAAGTGAGCTGGGGTTCACTAAATCTCTGTTTCATTTAACTAAGGCAGGGAAGAAGAAGAATGAGTTCAGCCATCAGGACAATTAATAACCAAACCTCATGTCAGGTGAAAGTGTAATTAGCAGTGCCAGATGGAACTGCATCAACAGGAGGCCTGGAATGCTCCCTCTCCCTTGTAGGAATAAACCACACTGCAGCCACATGGATCCTCCTCGGGGAAGGAGGGCTGAATTCTCCTCAAGCAGAAGATGGAATTGGATTTAGGTTTAAATTCTGACACCACAAGCTCTGGGCCGTTGGTTAACATGACCTGCTGTGACTGTTTTGGATCTGTTATGTTCCTCTCT
The DNA here is from genome assembly GCA_024500445.1 of Entomyzon cyanotis. Taxonomy (NCBI): domain Eukaryota; kingdom Metazoa; phylum Chordata; class Aves; order Passeriformes; family Meliphagidae; genus Entomyzon; species Entomyzon cyanotis. The sequence continues at coordinate 3,196,485 of JAKEPQ010000146.1, read as the reverse complement.
CCCCTTTTTTTAGGTATTTATTCTGCAGCTACTCAGAAATTGGGTTGTCTAAAATCCTGAAGAGTTTTGGGGACAGCCTACATGATGCTTTATGTTGGTAAATTAGCTTCTCGTCCTTGAATTTCTTATCCAGCTCTCAACTTCTTTCATGGAGGAAACATCCAAGTTATTGTAAAAGTAATTTTATTCTGTTTGAAGCAACTCTTCAGTAAATAGGCTGCATCACTGCAGACTGCTCACTTCCACACTGAGGAGGAGGAACTCATCTAATAATGATTATAGTGCAATACTTCCCTTGAAGCACCCCCAGGAGGCTCTCTTTATCTGGGAAAGCTATTGGAATATTCACACCTAATAGCCACAACACAGAAGTACAGTTCTTTAAAGGGGGAAATCAATTTCCCCTTAATATTTAAAATACCAACAATGTGCTTTGCTGGAGCTAAGTGGTTAGATGGGATCATTCAGTGCTGATGATCAGTTTGAAAGGAAGGTGGGCAAAGGAGACAGTGGGGTTCAGTGATAACTGTTTGTAACCAAAGAGCAATTTATTAATAAAAAAAGAAAAAAGAAAAGTTTTAGGTGGTTCTCTCTCCTCAGTTCAGTTCCACTCCAGTACAAGACCCCAAGAGTGTTGATCCCCCAGGTCAAAGGTCTGTTTGCTACCCGTTGTGACATTAATGGGGCTTTTTTCAGCTGGCAATATCTGCTGGGACCTGTGGCACAGACAAATCCTCAGCACTCACCTGGAATTTTGTTCTCTTTTCCCTTTGCACTACCCCCTCCATTGCTTTGTTTTGTGAGTCACGGTGGTGGCAGCAATTCTGTCCCTTGAGATCACATTAGGGAGTTCCAGGGAAATTCATCAGATGGAAAACTGCATTGTCAACCAAATTTAATTTTTTTAATGAAAAGTATTTCCTTCCTGTAGGGAATTCATAATGTCTGTTAAAAACAAAAACCAAAAAACCCGACAGAAAAAATGCCAAACTTAAACACTTTCATCTCCAATCTTTGATTTTATGATGTGAGAAAATCTATAGGGGTGGAGGTTTTTTGTTTGCTCGCTTGTTTGTTAAAGAAAAAAATCTATCATCCTACTCAATGAGACTTTATGAAGGAGGGTAGATTTAGATTAGATGTTAGGAAGAAAGGAAGGAAGTGTTCAAGGCCAGGTTGGACAGGGCTTGGAGCAACCTGGGATAGTGAAAGGTGTCCCTGCCATGGCAGGGAGTGGAACAATCTTTAGGGTCCCTTCCAGCCCAAACCATTCCATGACGCTGCATATAGAGGATAGCTGAATAAATCTGACCCGTTTCTTCTCTACAGCATCCTTGTCTCCTGAGAATTTCAGTTATGTCTCATTTGTTCCTGCAATAAGCCCACAGTGCTTCCTCTTTCTTTCTCTCTTTCTCTTTTTTCTCTTCATCCCATCTTTCCCCTATTCCAAGGTCAGTCTAAAAAAAACCCCAGCTCTGAGAAAACATGGCAAAATCTGGCATTCACTATTATTGTAACCCCAAACAGAAATCATATTAAAACCTGAGGTTTAGTGAGTCCATGGATGTATGCATGGATAGATATGATTTATTGGATGTGTCAGGGGTTCATTTCATCTTTAAATAGGAAAACCATGAGGTGTGACTTGATGACTTATTAAAAAAAAGTCACACTGCCTAAGAAGAGTGACACCATGAAATACTTACACACACAATTCCTGAGAGGGGCTTGTCAGAAGGATATCCCAGCATACCATTTAATGGGAAAAAATAATTATCCACAGACTGTTGGTTTTGCTTTTCACAAGCAATGAGTCTGGTTAATTTTGGCATATCACTGGCTCGTGTTTGCAAGCTTCAATCACTCCTTTAAAACAGCCAGTGCTTCCCAGAGCACATGGAGTGAAAAGGCATCATTTTAATGGGCTTGTAGCTAATTAAAATGTGTGACATTCAGAGTGTGGCTGGAGGGTGGCATGAAAAAGTCATTACAGGACAATACATCACATCATGCACGAGTGGCTAAATGTGAGCATGGCAAATACCATGGAGGAACATCCAGCTCCAGCCAGGCTCTTCCAAACACTCAGGATTCTGCATGTTTCATCCACGAGTGGTGGATGTGTTCTCACTACAGAGAAGTTTCAAGACCTGTTTTGCAGTTCTCCAAGGTTCTGCCATCGAGGTCTTGGTGCAGCCTGATCTCTGTCCTCACAGGGCTGCTGGCTGGGACAGTGTGGCAAACAAGGTTTGATTCACAGAGGCAGGATTTTGTGCAGGGAACAACAAAGAGTTGTGGGGTTTGCCTGACGTTGTGTATTTCAGGCTGTTTGGTCTCCTTCACTGCACCTGCTAAGGAAATTAATACATTCCACCATCCCAGGTTGCTCCAAGCCCATCCAGCCTGGCCTTGGACACTTCCAGGAATGAGGCAGCCACAGCTTCTCTGGGTAAACTGTTCCAGGGCCTCTCCACCCTCACAGGGAAGAATTTCTTCCCAATATCCCATCTAAATCTTCCTCTTTCAGTTTAAAACTTTCCCCCCTTTTTCTATGACTCCATGGCCTTGCTAAATGTCCCTCTCCAGCTGTCTTCTAGACACTCTTTAGGCACTGGAAGGTGCTGGAAGCTCTCCCTGGAGTCTTCTCTTCTCCAGGCTGAACAATCCCAATTCTCACAGGCTTTCCTCATAGGAGACATAATCCCTCTGATCATCTCTGTGGTCCTTAGATGAGCAGCTTCAAACAGCAGCCTGGGTTTCAGCAGATAGCACACCAAAAAAACCAGCCTGAATCAGAAGAGCTCATGGAAAAAAATTGGAAATGATGGTTGGATGGGCCAGTTTGGATTGTGTTTGAACAATCTGAACTCATGGAAGGTGTCCCTGCCCATGGAAGGGGATTGGAAGTAGAAGATTCTTAAGGTCCCTTCCAGCCCAAACCATTCTGTGATTCTGTAACTGAGGTCTCCAAATAGACTATGAAAGGAAAAATTGCTGTATGGGCTGATAAAGTTAAATATTTTTGTGTCCTAGCCTTCTTTCCTCCTGCTTTTCAAACTATTTCTATTTATTGCAGATAATTAATTCTTTTACTTTCTTAGCTGTGGGCATTAGCTCACCCTACTGGAAAGACTAAAGGGGGTTTTCTTCCATTTAAAATCTTGTTAGAATTAACCCCAGATTCTTACTTAGCAGTCAAAATGGACTTCATGCTGAACTCAGCAATTCTTTTAAAAAAGAGAATTAAGAATATCTATTTGTGTGCTCTTCAAGGAGACTAATGGGAGAAAAGGGAAAAAAGAGAAAGAAATAAAATGTACCAGTACTGTTAGATTTATTGCTTTTATTAACATTTCTTTGGCTTATGTAAATTTAAATGAAATTTTTCAGACCATTAATCCATAATACCAACTCGAGTCCTCCTTGTTCTTAATTAAAAATGGATGGCTTGATACAAGAAGGATGAGATTTTCAGAAGTGTTCAATGCTGGCCGAACTTTACTTTGAGTGGAGTCAGTGGTGAAAGCTCCCCCAGAATCCATAAAGAGCAGAGTAGAGCTGAGCATTTCTGAAAACCTTTCCTGAGTGAAGTGTGGTGAGAAATTGCTCTGAAAGCCTTGCAAGATGTTCAACATTGTGATTTCCATGAAGTTCAGTTTATTCTTTTGTTTGGTTGTTTTAAAAGTGGTTTGAGAAATCTACATCCCAAATAGGTGGTTTGTTTAAAATCTGCATCCCAAATTGCTTTTGTGGTCTTCTTTAAAGGAATCTCTTGAGCTGTGGTGGTTGGATCCAGAAATTCAGAGTGGCTTGCAGAAAAGTGCATTAAAAGCACACACAAGGGATTTGGGAAACACCACAAGTAGCAGTGTTTGAAAGCGGAAATGAGACAAATAAATGTGGCAGGAATGGGTTTAGAAAGTCTCAATGTGTTTATTCCTTGCAACTGACACAAGTCCCTGAAGTCAGTAGGAATTTTCTCGCCTCTGTCCTTTGCTGTGGCAACACAGACTCTTTCCCATGGGAATTTTCTCTTCTTCTTCTTGTGTTTTATAAATAAATATAAAGTTTTGATGTTATTGAAATGGTCTCTGGAAAGCTAGGCTGTGAAAGCTTGGCCAATTGGCCTAGGGGGAGGTTTTGAATTGGCCCAATCCAGACGACCTGTGAAAGTCTATATAAAGTTCTAAAATTAATTAATAAATTCAGATTTGTGCCACCTGGGACTCTGTCTGGTTTCTTCGCTCCACTAACTGTTCAACAGCGACACTCTGGAAATCCAGAGTGAAAACCAGAAGGCACAGATGAACCAAGCCCAGCAGATGAGTCCTGGAGCAGAGGTGGGAGAGAGGAACTACCCTGCAGCAGCAGGAAAGAGAGCTGATGGAATTATGGAATGGTTTGGGTTGGAAGAGACCTAAAGCTCATCCAGTCCCACCCCCTGCCATGGTAGGGACACCTTCCACTATCCCAGGTTGCTCCAAGCCCTGTCCAACCTGGCCTTGGACACTGCCAGGGATCCAGGGGCAGCCACAGCTTCTCTGGGCACCCTGTGCCAGAGCCTCCCCACCCTCACAGTGAAGAATTTCTTCCTAACACCTAGTCTAAATCTAAACAGTTCAACCAAGAGCTTAAAATCTCATACAATTCCCTGTGATTCAAAGCCTCAGCGCCCACAGGGCGAAATTTCAAGCCAAGCTGTGCTTTTTGCTGTCAAGGTCCATTTTGGGTATCCTTGTCATGGGGAAAGACAGTGTGTCACAGAGACTCATGGGGAAAGACAGTGTGTCACAGAGACTCCCTTCCTAAAGGATCAGATGGAGAACTTGACATGAAGTAAAAAACCTGACCTGGTGGTTGTATCTCTAAGAGGCCAAATGCCTGTGAAAACTTATGGTCCCTTTGCCACCACGGAGGCTGCAGGAGAGGCAGTTTAATGGGGCTCTGCACACAAGTTTTAGAGCCTTTCATCCCACAGATATAAATGATACATTTCATCTTTATGCCACCCTTCTAAATCACTAAAAAGTAAATTCAGTTAATGCTGAAAGGCAGAAGCCCTGAGCTGCTGCTTTGCTTCGCTATTTATAGTGTCAGGACCAGCTCTGGCTTAATCTTCTGGGTGTCATTCAATATATTTCTGACCCAACCAGGTAGAACAGGAGCCTTGGCTGTATTTCCAAGCTCTCAGAGGTTTTAAGACAATCCCACAGCTTTTGCTGCAAGTAGTTTTTGCAGTGTACTGATAAATAATCTCAGGGAGAGTGTAATTGTCCGCAGGAAAACATCAGCTGTAGACCAGAAAATAAAATCCCCCCAAAAATTTTTAAAAAACACACACACAAAAAAATTATAAAAGGGCCATACTGACTTCGTTTTCCCAGCAGATGTCTTTGCTGAAGTGCCTCCCTTCCCTGGCTCCATTTCTGCCATGTTAATTGTCATAACTACGCCCTGTAGCTCCTTGGTAGGAGAATTGTCACAATTAGCCTGTGACTTCGCACCAGCTGTCTTGGCAGAGACAAGACAACGTGCTTTGGACTCTGAACACCTGCAAACCCAGTCCATGCTGGATGTTTGGATGTTAAACCAAACAGCTGTTGCATTTCAGGCTCATTCTCTTGGGGAGGCTGGGGTGAGAGAGGTGGAAAAATGTCTATATGCCCGAGTGCCATAATTTTCCCTTTTTGAGGTTTATTTTGTGCATTCTCTTCCAGTGTGCTGCCTGTCAGCTGATGAAGGAATGGCCCCACCAGTTATCTGGAGATTACACAATCTGTAGGGTTCCATATGTTGGTAGCTCTGAGTAGCTAAATGCAATGGAGGCAGGGGGGAAAAGGAAAAACTCAACATTTATTTTGATTTGTGTCCAATTACTCCCTTTCCAGGGCTCTTAAAGGACAGTTTGGTTTGGTTGGTGAGTGTGATCTGGGAGCTGGCAGGCAGCTCTTTGGCAGTTTTACCCCAGTGAGTTTAATAACCCAACGAGAATTGCCCAGAACAGTGGGATTGGATTCATGGAATGAGCCATGAATGCATTTCTGTTCCCCAGTAACTGCTCAGTGGGATTATTCAAGAGATTTAAATGTGGGTGGCATCAATTTGAAATGCAGATGGTGTATCTTATTAAACACCATTTTAGCTATTTGTAGTGCTCAGAACAGCATTTGCCCTGAATTTAAATAACGATGTACAGTATTTGTTAAAAAACATGCTTGGGCATGTTTTGTTTAATTAGTGGCTTGAAATTTCCTAGCATATGGCTTGTCATTTGCTAAAAAGATATGCAATTATGAACTTCCTTGAAGTTTTACTATTTAAATGCAAAATTAACTTAGTATGTTCAGCAGTTAATGGCAGGCCATTAAATATAGTATTTACTAAACAAAGGACATATAGGAGCAGCTGAGTGTGCCCGTGCCATCTGTACCCCCAGCACTGCACATCTTTTGGTGCACAGGAGGTGGACTGGACCCACTCTGCTCCCACAGTTCATTACCAGAGTTTTCTGCACTTCAGTGCAAATGACATCGTGTCTGGTTATTATCTTTAAAGGCCTGGATGCCGCTTCAGAAGCATCAATTTAATTTTTATACTTCAGGAAAGCAAACAGACCATCTGCTTGGATAGCCCGGTACTTTCTGAAGTGCCGCAGATATATTTTTTTTCCCCTGACAGGTTTTGAATGGCCTTTTAAAGTTTTTGAAACTTTTAGTTGCTCGCCTGTTCGTTTTCCATTAGGAAATGGAAATGAGAGTCTGGAAGACTGAAGGATGATGCATGGACTTTTTTTTCTCCCCATAACTTACCTGCTCAGTTTTCTACTCCTCATCACGACGGATGAGTAATTCAGCACTCCTCCATCCAACACCTTCATCATTCCCAGTCCCAGCAGAACTGATGGAAAGTCTTGCCTCAGGCATCTCCACCACCCCTCATTGCAAGCAATATTATGCACTCAAATGAGTCACAGGTTGGAGGATTCTCATTTTTACTCTTGAGAGGGACTTATCTCAGGAAGCGAAGCGGGAAGCAATGAAGCCTGATGAAGAAGTGAGAAAGGAGTGACCCCCAGCCTGACACATTCCTTTCTTTCAAAAGTCTGATTTCATGGCTTTATCACACGCTGCACTTCTTCAGGCACAGACAGCAGGATTCATCTCGGTGCATTATAGACATCTACACAGGAGCCAGGCCCTCCTAGGGTGAGAATTATGCAAGAAATAGGCTTTTGTAGTATTTTACCTCTTCTATATGTTTCCCTCTTGAAGAGGTGAATGACAGCCCTGAAACCCCTGTTTCTGGTCATTAACTATGAAGGGAGTGTAGGTATCTACACTGAGATACAGCCTCCAAGTGCAGAATTCCAAAGCTCATAGCTGAAATCTTCAGCTATCACTGAAAAATTCCTGTGGATTTCAGGAAAGTCAGGGTTTCACTTTGTTTCCTTTCTTACCACCACTGGATGTTGGCTCAGTAAGAACAAGGTGCTCAGCTTGTCAGAGGGACAACCAAAGCCATGATCCTTTCCTGGGTGAGCTGTCAAACAGATGAAAAGAGAAATAAAACGAACATGAGGGGAAAAGGTGGGAAACCAGAAGCATTAACTCATACCTCTGTTTTTGGTGCATGATATTGTTCTTCTCCCTTTAGCCAGGGTTGCCAATACTTTGCTTGCCTTTCACCCATCTTTCCCCCCACTATCTGACCACAGTTTCCCACATCTCACTGTCTGCTTCACTCCCTCTCACTGTGACTTTTTCAGGATTCTCTTTTGATTTGCAGACAGGACTGCTGCCTTTACCACAGCGCTTCCTCCTGCTCACTCCTCACTGCTCCACTCCTTTCCCTGATCGCTGCTGATTTCCTACCCCAGCTCTGTTATTTTTTACATAACTGTCTGATCTCTCTGTCTAATGAACAACTTCCCTGTCTCCCAGCTCCCTGCTAATGAAGATGGAGAGAGCTTTAGCTCTTCAGTCATAGAACCCTGGGCAATATCATATAGCAAAAGGAATTATGATACAAAAATAGGTCCATAACGTGCTCACTCTTCCTTCTTCTGTGAGAGAGAGTGACTTCCTCGAGGGGAATGTTTCTTTTGTTATCTACCTTCAGATCTTATTCCCCTGCTCAGTGATCAATTGTTTTGGAGGGCAAGATGGTCATGATCTGCACAGGGAAGGGAAGGGAAGGGAAGGGAAGGGAAGGGAAGGGAAGGGAAGGGAAGGGAAGGGAAGGGAAGGGAAGGGAAGGGAAGGGAAGGGAAGGGAAGGGAAGGGAAGGGAAGGGAAGGGAAAGGGAAAGGGAAAGGGAAAGGGAAAGGGAAAGGGAAAGGGAAAGGGAAAGGGAAAGGGAAAGGGAAAGGGAAAGGGAAAGGGAAAGGGAAAGGGAAAGGGAAAGGGAAAGGGGAACATTTTCCACTACACCAAATTGTTCATCCAATGAATTGTCTTTGGATTGGTGCTTCTTTTTGACTAGTTAAGACCTCCAAAATGCTTCATTTTGCTTCCAGACACGATGAGTTGAAATATTATTTGATCCCCTGACTGGATGTTCCTAGCTGGACAAAGGGCCTTTTTTTTTTTTTCCTGCAGACAAGAATTAAAAGGGAAGAAATTAAAAAATGCACCACATCATTCATCCTTTTTGGCTTTAAACTGTCACTCCACCGTGCACGTCAGAAGAAATCAATGAGACTTGATTGCAAAGCATTAGAGGAATGGTGGATGGAGGGAATTATACAAACTTTTAAAAACATGAAAACATTCTAAATAAATATGAAAATATGACTTTTCATCCCTACCCTCACACATCCAAATGGGATTCATTGTGGTCCAGTTTTGACCTTCTCAGGTGCCCCAAAGAATAAACAGTGTTTATGACATCCAGTCAGGGACAACTCCAAAAAGACAACAGATATTCAGAAGAAATTATAATAATGATTTACCGTGAGGAGCTCCTTGCTGTGAGTTGTTGTGGAGCAATGCTTGGGGTCTCCATGTTTAGGGATGTCATTTCCTAAGAAGCAAACATAAAAGACACCTTGACAAGTTGCCATTAAAGATCTCATGGCAGTAGCTGTGAGTGCAGGAATTCCTACTCTGTTGCCGTCGCAAAATTCACATTCAGATGATTACATTTTGCCTGCTCACACTCAGGCTGCATTTTCAATTCCATGTGTCATTCTCCATGTCTTCTCATCTGAAATTACTGTACAGTGCTGCTGTGCATTATTAAACAGTTGCCACATTTCACCCCAGTGGATCTTGCATTTAAATGGTGGATTTACAAAGGCTCTGTGTCTTTGTTAAGTTTGGCTGTACAGCTGGTTGAGGGTTTTCTCAAGGAAAAAAAGTTTTCCTTCAGAAAAAGGCTTGAAAAATTACTGTTTTTTATTGAAATTTGTCAAAATCTTTTCCTGTTCTCTGTTTTTCCACCAAAGTTTCTGGTTTTCTGGATTGAAAATGAAATTAAGTAGAGGTATATAAAAGAAATGGTGTCACAAATCATTGTTATTATTAACAAAAAAGAAAAAGGTTTTCTAATTAAACACTGAAAATAATTCCAAGAGTATTTTAGCCATCTGCTTTTGGATATTATAATGAAATGAAAGAAAAAAAATAAAAAAAGAAAGAAAGAAAGAAGGAATTGATTTCAAACAACTGAGAATGGAAACAATGCCTGAGCTGCAAATATCACAGCAATTGTTTCCAGCAAGTTCTTTTTGTGTATCATCTTTTGAAAGTTGAAAATTTCAGAAAGAAAAACTGCCTTTAATTCTGTTTCTTAGTAGTTTTATCCATGGAACGAAACCCAAGTGCAATTTGTTTCTTAGATTAGAAGCTCATTGAGACAGGGATCACTGCTCCATGAAATTAAGCACTTTGTGTGTAGGCTAAGGGAACATTCCTGAAAAGAACAACTATTAGAATCTGTCCCAAGGAGGATGCTGTGGCTATCTAGGGAGTTTCAAGAAATAAAGAACTTAGTTTCAGGCAATGAAATAAAAGATATATTTTAGGGGGTGGTGGAAATGAGATACTGATGAGAGGGATTACCTGTTGATATTCAAGACCAGGTTGGATGGGCTTGGAGCAGCCTGGGATAGGGGAAGGAATTCCTGTCCATGGCAGGGGGTGGGAATGGATGATCTTTAAGTTTCCCTTCCAATCCAAACTGTCCTATTTTTGAAAGTTGAAAATTTCATAAAGAAAAACTGCCTTTAATTCCATTTCTTAATAGTTTTATCCATGAAACAAAACCAACCCAAACTGTCCTATGGGTCTGTGATATAATTCCGTGGTGTCTGTTATGCTTCAGCTGCTGTTCAGTGGCAAAGGAAGAGCTGAGATTGATTGGCTCAGTCAGGGGAAACCATCACACTGTCTGTGTGTTGTGTTATGTTGGGGATAAAACAATCCCCAAATGCAAAATTAGAGCAGTCAGCACCCTTGGAAGAGAACTCAGACTATTTTAAGACATGTGGAGAGATCTCTAAGGATGCAGATTCCCTAGAAAACTTTAAAAAGCTCTAAAGCATCTCCATTTATTTATAGACAGTTTCATACATTCAGCTGCTAAAAGGCAGCAAAATCTGTGTTGTGGAGTCCTTTTGGAAACAATGCATTTCTCAGGATCAGGGTTCTGACTGGGGCTGAGCTCCACACTCAAATGTAAATATTTTCTATGGCTTGAAGCACTGACTGCAGAGGCAGATACTAATGTGCAAATTGGGTAAGAAATTTTGGAAATGAGCAAGCCAAGATGTGCCACGCTTTTGAAAGACATCCTGAGGTCCTATTCTTGGGACAAGGTTCCCCTTGTGTTTTTAAAGACCACAGTCTCTCTGGCTAACCATAAATAGTTTCTGAGAACAAACAGGATTCTGCCTCCTCGATTTCACAGAGGTTTATCCTATTAGGAAGATTTCAGATGTGTATTACTGATATAAAAAAAAAAGAGAGGCCTCCCATCACCACCTGTGGTGGATCCAACTTACGTTTGAAAGGAAAGCTGAGATTGTAATCAAATAATCTGGTGTAATGAGAAAGGGAAACAAATGGAGTAAGTGCAATGAAGTTGGAAGAAACTAACACTGTTCTTCATAATTACCACTTTTTTTTACATCCAACTGGATTGAGGGAGGTTGCCTCACAGATTAAAGGCAGTTTTAGAGCTGTTTGTAGCTTGTGGGATGGATAAACCAGAGGTCTTCTGGATGGCTTTGGACGGAAACTGATCCTTTTTCCATCCAAGTTCTCTTAGCAAGGCTGCATCTACATCAATGGAATCTTCAGGGATTTTAAAGAAGTGTTTAAGGTGAGGCTGAATGGGGCTTAGAGCAACTGGATCTAGTGGGGTGGAACTGGGTGGTTTTCCAACCCCAACCCTTCCGTGATTCAGTGGATAGACAAGAGTTTTGGGATAGCCCAGTTTAGAGGGCACCAGTGTGTGCCTCAATGAGATGAAGTTCTTAATGGACAGCAGGAATTGCAGAGGTGAATTCCAACTGTGCAGCACATTTTATTTTCAGATCATTCTGTGAATATCAAGTAATTAATCCTCAAAGCACCTTGAAGCAGACAGCTGGAAAGGGCAGTTATGCAGACATGTCAGTAAATATTTAATTTCTTCTTCTTCCTTTGGTTTGGTTTTTTTTTCTTTTTTCATGGTCTGTTTTTATGGAGTAATTCCACAGGTGGACTCATTGGTATCACCTCGTTAGAAGAGGAAACAACTGTGACATGGCAGATAAGACACGTTTTCAAAAAATGATCCTGGAGGTGATGTAATACTGCAAGCAGAAATCACTTCTCTCAGCGGCACATTGCAGAGAACAAATGAAACAGCAAAACACACAGTGACACAGATGCTCAAGGGACTTGCTTTGAGACTCCTGCTTTCTCTTGAACTACAAAGAAAAGATTGTCCCTTCTGTGCAGCAAGGATGTGCCACAGGAGGAGTTGCCATGGCAGACAATAACCACATTAAGTCTCCCAGCCCCGAGCTTGTCTGCTCCTATTTCCACCCCCTGTTCCCTCTGGCCAGGCTGAGGTGCAAAGCCTCAGGTCCTGGCACTGAGAGCCACCAGGGAATTCTTGTCTGGGCAATTCATGGCTGGATTTTGGCACTTCACATCCCCACCTGTGTGCAGGGGCTCAGGCACACGCTGGGAGTCCAGCCTGACAGATTTTCCACCCTGAATTATGCCCTGGCTGTCTTCCAGCCAGACCATTTGGGACTTAGGATGTTGTTAAATCCGATTTCCTCGCAGGGTCAGGATTGATCAACACAGGACTTATTGCTGGCAGCACAAAAGAAGGCGTTTATTGGCCAAATTCTGCACCAGTGGAAGATGTGAGTAAATCTCCCTTTGCCTCCACAAAGGTCAGCTTTCCAAATTACCCTCCTCCATGTACAGCACCAGGCCATGAGAAAAGGAGTTGAGAACCTTTGTCACACTGAAAAGAGGGAGGGCAATGGTTAACTCAGCACCTTTCAGGAGGAATTCTTCAGGGCCATCTCATTCCAATTGGGCCAGGATTCAATCCCTATTCCAGCTTTATTCCTTTAGAAGGAATTTCTGGTGGTTTTGCTTCAGCAGGAATGTGAAACCAATCCCCTGGCTGGATTTCAGTTTGGATAATTACATTTTGCTCACATAAATTACTTTAATAGTTTCCAAGAGTGGAAATTACACTCTGCTAACTCTTCCAAAGGTATTTGGTAGTGTTAGAAGGAGAGATGAAATTGTCCAACCCACCAGAGAGGTGGCTGCATTTTGATAGGAGGTGAAATTCCTCTTGTAGAGAAGGTATTTTGTGCAGGGAACTTCAGTCCACGTCCATCCTGCATGAAAGATGGAGAGCTATTAACTCCTCTCTGAAGCCTCACAGCTCTCAGTCTGTGATGCATCTCCCTCAGCCTGACTCTCATGTATCAGACTGGCTCTCTGACAGCTCCTCTGGGACAGCTTAATAAAGCCCTATTAAATCCTCATTTTCCCATTGTAAGCTGGCTGGATTTTTCCTTTCTTTCCTCTATCACCAGCCCTCTTCCTTCAGGATCCACTCTGAAAGCTGGGCAGTTGTTTCCTGTTATCCTCCAGGTTAGCTGCAAGGCTGCTCAGCTCTGCATCCATCATATCCTGAGGAGATAAGGTTTTCCAGACAAGATAAAGATCCTGTTGATGTCCTACACACCCAGTTCTGTATCCCAGTGTCACACCATCCATCCTCACCTCTGCCTGCGACAAACTGCAGCTCCCAAATTATTCCCTCCTGCTGCAAATGATCCCTGCAGAGCCTGCTGTGGGAAATATGCTTTAACTTATCTTCATCCCTCTATCTTTCTGAGGCAAGCTGGTTTTTCCAGTCTGTACCACATCCAGTATTCTTATAATATATCTTGGGCATTAAACCCATCACAAGTTTCATCTTTCTTATTCTTTCCTGCCCTTCTTAAATTTCTTCAACATTCTCATCTATCACGTCACTCATTCCAGCCTTGATATTTCCATTGTCATCACTTTCAGTGTCACTCTCATGCCTGAAATGTCCTAATTTTTCACATCTTTTAAGTATGCTAGCCAAAATGTCATCATGCCTGAATCACAGAATCAGTGGCATTATCTTTATGATTATTCATTAAACAGAAGTTTTAGGACAGCTAATGCATATGCATAAACTTATTGTTCACAAAGTCTGATTGTTCAAACATTCATCCTGGGAATTGGTCACTGCAGGATGAGATTTCTCAAGTGTTTGGGGAACAGAGCAAAACATGCAGGATGGGAAGGTTTTGAAGTGCAATGGGCAAGATTTGCTTGCAAAACTCATGATATTCGGAGGTGCTGAGCTTGTTCCTTTGGTCAGACCTGACGTTCTACAAACATTTATACACATCTACTCTGAATATTGCCAGTGGTTCCACAGATTGGGATGTGCAGGAGGAAAGTGCTGCTCTAAACCATTGCATGGGCTGGGCTCTCTTTGGGCAGGGATTGTAGGTAATTCTATTCACCAGCTGTGAACTTATCTCATCTCGGGTGCTGAATGGATTATTATTATTTTTTTTAATCTTAGATGTTTTCAATTTCTGGAGGTTGCAGAAGATTTAATGGATTTGAGGATTCTGACCTTGCACTGTTATTCAAACAGAGATGAAGAGTACAATGCTAAAAAAAAAGAATAAATATATTCCCTGAATGTCCTTAAAAATGAAATGAAATAAAAGAAATAGATTCAAATTTCCCATCTAAAAATTTATTGTGTCATGAAGTTCATTTCAAAAGCTGTGGATATTGATTATTTGGGGACAGTGGAACATCTTCTTTACCAGTCATTGTTTTTATGAGCCGTTAATGTACACAGAATTTGCCATTTTACAGTGTTCTTCTTTTGAATATCTCCATATAATAAGTATTTTCTCAATAAATATTTAAATTTTTTTTTCACTACCTTGTGCATCTATTCCCCCTCAGTCCTCTCATGAGCAAAGCATATCTATGTAATAATGTGATTTGAACAAACACCAGGATGTAAGAAGCACCATGGGTGCTAGACAGCCCATGAGCAGAAATTCAAGACATTTGCCCTAAATTAAAGCAGTACTTTAGGCTCCTGTATTCCAAGAGAGCCTTGGTAAGGTCATCTACTTGTTATGCCATGGGCAAGAGCCACTTGGAAAGCAAAATTTGGGTTCCATAAATGATCCTGAAGTCACAAAAAATGTTAAATCAATAGCAAAGAGGATGCATTGCTTTATTTTTCTTTACTGCTTTTTTGTTCAGCGGAACTTAAATATCCCAGCTTTTCATTCCAAGTTCACTGATGTAGTCTGATCACACCAAGACTACTCCTGTTTCTCCACAATCAAAATGGGCTTCCCACAGGCCCTGCTTTTTTGTTGGGATGAGCTGGATAAAGGGAATCTGCATGTTTCCCTCTGTGGAAAAGAGCTGGACAGACTGCCAGCATCTGGGAGCTTGGAACCTGGACAGCTTTGCTGGCAAATGCCTGCTGGGCTGGGAAATGTGGTTTTTAGTCAAAGGACGTGAATTCTGGTGTACCTTTCCTGTGAAAAGAGGCCAGGTGAGCTCTTGTGGTGCTGGCAAGCTTGGAAACATCTGATCCTGGGCCATCCACACTCAGATCTTCTTGAAAATCTACCCAGCACCCGAGGAGCCCAAGTTCACTGCTATTTGTAGGCACAGTTTTCTTGGTCTTCGCTGAAAATAGGTCCTTTAACTGAAGTTTCAGCTCTACAGTTTCTCATGGAGAAGCATTTTGCTCTGAGAAATCCTACCTGCAGTTACACAGAGTCCCTCCAGAGCTCCAGGGCTGCTTTCCAAGTCACAGCCTTCACTCTGGGCTTACAGGGAAGCAAGGCAAATGTTGACTTGTTCTTTTTCACTGGGAAATTTCCCTTTTGTAGATCACCGAGATACACCCAGAGAGCTGAAGAGAAGGGTTTCTATCCTCCTAAAAAATGACATTAAAATCCCACAGCACATTACAGAAGCCAACACAGACCTTGGTGGTTGCTTTGACACAGTGGGATGCCTATTTTGAGAAATGTTGCTTTGCCACCAATTCCAACCTGAGGAAATGCTGGATGGGCATGAGCTCAGGTGAGGTGGAGAGCAGGGGTGGGATGGGATGGCAGTGCAGTCTGGAGTGTCAAGGCTGCCTGAGGAAATGAGGAAATGCATTCAGACAGTGTGACAACAATGATTAGTCTCCATACGACTTTCAGTGCTGTCCTTGAGCGAGAAGCTCTGGAACAACTGCATTGCATAACAGCAGCATCACTTATTAAATGTGTCTTGTAATTGGGGAGGAAGCCATTAATGACAACGAGCTTCAAACCCAAACAGCTGGCTCTGTGACCCTCTAGGTAGCAACAAATGCAAGAGCAGGAGGAACAGGAATAATTCAAATGCACAATATAGCCTGTTGCTGTTCTAAATCCTAGGGTATTAATTTTTTATGTGAATTTCAATGACAAACTAATCCTGACACTTTTTCTGTTTGAATGTGTAGCCACTGATACTGCAAAAAAAATGGATTTATTTATTTGCTTATTTATTTTATTTTATCGCTGTAGCACTAGTTTATTTTGGTGTAATCGCTCTCATTTGTGTCTAAAAAAAAAGCCCCTCAAGAATGCATTGTGTTCTTAAGAGCATCAGTATCATAAATCAGTGTAGCTGCACTGACTTTAGAAATGCTGCCAGGATTTATTTGGTTTATACCAGCAGTGGATCCAACCCTCCATTCTTTGATACTTTGTGCCAGCACAATCAGTCATTGAACTTTACTAGAAGGCTTCTAATCAATGAAAAAAAAATTGACTTTTTTTCTTTTTTTTTTTTTCCCATGATAAGAATTTCAACTTCTCTATAAAGATTCTAAACCTGCAAAATACTTGAACCCAACTTTCCTGCTATTTTCAAGGGCCTCTCATGGAGTTCAGTGGGAAACTGAGGCTCTTGACCCTCTGCAGGACAGATCCTCATAGCTGGAAGGAAATTGCCTGGCATCTTGTACAACCTGCTAATGTGCTTGTGCATTCATGCACAGTAATTGATCTTACAAGCCTCTGAGTGCTCACTGGACTTGCCATTACACCATGAATATTTTATAGCTGCACCACTGTAATAACAGTAATTACATTTGCCCTTTTAGAGAACCTTTTATATAAGGATTTCAAGGTGGTTTATGGGTGGTAATTAAGCCCCATGGTCTTCTTGTGGAGTGAGAATTATCATTACCCTTCTGCAAATGGGGAAGCTGAGGTACAGAAAATCTGAACTTGACCTTGCCCAAGGTCATATCAAAAATCGCTGCCAGGATGAGGAGATGAAATCAAGGATTCCTGCTCCAGGCTCACTGTAGTTATTTATTCAGTTTGGATTATGCCACCAACTGAAGAAAAGTCTTTAAAGTGGCAACTCTCAATATTTTCCTATTATTTGGAATATTGTACATTTTCCCTGCTCTGAAGAGCTGCTGTGCCTCCCAACACATCCTCACCAAAAAACCCACGTGTCAGAAGGTTCTCACTGCCATGAATTTGAGGTGCTACAGCCAGAGGCTCTGATCCTACAGCAGAGATGCCACTGGAGATTGTCACTTATCATTAGCCCCGGTGCCACCACAAAACCATAAATGCCATCGGGAGGCACCCACAGCTGTGAGCAAAGCCATGGCTGAGAGGCACTTTTCCCTCAATCGCTTTGCTAACAGTGAAACAAAGTCCCAAGGTAGATTGTAAAGTCACTGCCTGTCGTTTGGATGAATGGGAATGACTGGCTGTGATTGCTGCTTTGATAAACTTATTTACTACGAGAGTGCCAGCGCTTGGTTGGGCTGTAAAAAAGGTGTAATTATTATTCAGTGGCTATATAATGAGAAACACCTATTTATCCAGGGAAAATGAGCACATTTGCTGAGTAGTACCTCATTCTAAGTGGGGTGCAGGCTCACAGTCCCAGCAGGGCACTTCAGCCTTTGGGAAGGTAAAATTCCTGCATGAAATTCCAGACCAGCAAGCCCACATACCCAGCAGAAGGAAGCTGTGGTATTTTTATCTCACTCACAGCTCCGAGGGAACATGAAGTGTCTCCACATTCCCAGCTTCAGATTGAATGTGACTGGAGCCACGTGTGGGATCTCCCTGCAGCTGGGGAGCAGATGGTGCCAGGTTATGCAATGTGGGGACAGAGATCCAGCGCCCTGACCTGCTGCTCCCCATGGCACTGAGCTGCTCTCGGGGAGAAGAAACCCAGAAATAGGTGTGTAGATATAAAATGTTCCCCAAGAATAGAGAAACCTGGCTTCACAGAAGATAATTAAGGGAAATTATCACTTAATTCTGCCTGTTCAGAGTGTCCTTCAGGGAGTTCAGAGATACCTTTAGCAGTTAGGAAGACACTGTAATTACTGTAAATGATGTAAAATCCTTTAAGCTATGAGAGATTCGACCAGTCTGATCAATACCTTGCAATAACAAGGTTTAGCTTGGTAAGAACTGTTGTGCAGTAATAACATTGTTTATGATTTATTCTGCCTAGTTTCCAAGTTTTTAGTCTGACAGACCTGTGTATTTCAACAGAACAGAATGGCAGAGCAGTGCTGGGGGCTGAGTATTTTGGATATTACCACAAAGCAGCAAGGTGCTCCTGGTCTGGCTGGAGGGTGAAAGGGAATGAGGAAGGTGCCAGCACACCCAAGAGGAGCAGAGATAAAACAAAACCATCTTTACCACAGAGAAATGCCTGGTGCAGACAACATACCTTGAGAAAGGAGTTATTCCCTTAGCACAAGTTTCCCATCCTTTTTTTAAAAATTTTATTTTTTAATTTTCTTCCTTCTGGGATCTGCATATGGATCCTACCCTGGAAAAGAACGGGGTTTTCTGTTCCTATCAGGGCTGCCTGAGCAGCTTTCCCTTTATTCTTTAGAAGAGGATCATTCATGGGGAAAACATCCAAAGGAAACGACCTGCTCTGTCTTTGGCTATAACTACTCATCAGAAATGAAACATTGGACAAGGCAACATACACTGAGTAATGTCCCACAGATTGCAGAGAGCAGCTCTCTGAACTCTATGTTCCGAACAGAACTATATTTTCAGTTCAAGATCTGATTTGCAAACACCTTAAAATGCCTAGCAATTTCACTGCTGCCTTTTACTTATTCATTTCAGCTCCTGTGCCTCAGCACCTCTCAGCTTTGATGCATTGAGAATCATTAGTAAGTAAAGCATTTTGAATCTGTGCTTCTGAGTTTGTGTATCTGAACACAAGCAAAAACTCATACCCATTAGTTATTTACTGAGCTGGGGACTGCTAAAATATATCTCGAGGAAGTTCGCAGCTTTTTCATTTCAGTTCATCTTATTGGGAGTTTAGTTAATGGAAGTTTCAGCAGGTGAGAAGCTGTTTCATTTTTACATGCACTATACTCAGTTAAAATGCCATTTCCTTAAAAGCTGTTTATGAGCAAAACACTTGAAAGTAAATGTGAATTGCCCAAAGCATTTTTCCCCATTGTCTGTGCTTAGGCTGTTCCCTGAAATCAAGGATTTGATGGACTTTTTTTTCTCTTGCATTACAGGTTTTTATCCCATGCATGTAACAAATGAAAACCATGGATTGGAGTGGACGTGGCATTTTGAAAACCACAAAGAACTTGATTTATTCAAATTATGTTTACACAGGGATTATTTCACCCACCAGTGAAATGCAGCTGCCTCTGGCTTGGAAAACGTCACTCTTTAAAAAGAAACATTGCTAAGTGAAAAGAACTTTATGTCATATAAAACTTGAGGAGGAATGTAGGCTTGCAGAATGTAATTACTCATTTGGATCTTAGCCCAGACACCAAAGCTATCATTGCCTCTTTAGCAAAAGTAACTTGGAATCTTAAGTGGTTACACATAATGAAAGCCTTGATTCTGCAACCTTCCTGGAAAATAGAATTAGTATTAGTGGTATAATGCTTCCCAAATATTTAGATGTAATTGCACTTATGATTTACACCACACTTTAAACAAGAGAGCTCCATGAAACTAAAGGTGGGTTTGATTTTCAGAACAGCCCTGTTCACTTCTTCTGGATCTCCACGTTTCAGAGCCTGAAATATGTTGTCACAGGGGAAATAATTGACTCTATTCTTTCCCCTCCATCCATGCAGAACTTCTCTGTGTTCTGAGAGGGAAGGTTTCTGCACGGCTCGCTGGCAGATGTAGCTACAGGGCTGTGGTGGCAGAGCAGTGACTGTGACAGCAGGAGCTGCTGTGAAGGATTGCTTCACCTCCCAGCCTATTGATTGTGGGGTTTGCAGCAGCATATTTAGCACTGGTGTCAAAATCATGGATGGGTTTTGATAAAACTTCCATGGTTTTTAGAAGCAGTGAGATTCCAGAGGAGGAACATCCATTTTCTCTATGATGTTCAACATCTATGCAATCATTTCTACCCACAGTAAATTGGTGAGAGTGTTCCAGCAATGAAGATGTTATCTTTTTCCTTCTGTATCCTTGACATTTTCATCGGTTTCCCCAAAGGATTCTCTGTCTTCCCTTCCCAGATTTTGAGCTATTGCTGGACTGTCATCTGAAGATCTGTGCTATTTTAACATTGTCTTGGTAAAATATCTGTCCCAAAATTGGAGGAGAAGAGAAACATCTCCCAAATGGTACTAAAATCCATATTTTACATACTATGGTGGTTTAACAAAACCTATTGGGAAGATAGGAAGAGAGATTTATGGAGAAAAGAATGAGAGGTTGCAAGGACACATAAATGAAAAGAATAAGGGTGTGGAGGTTTTCATTTTTTTCTTAAACAAGGAGTTTTGGAATGTCTCAGACTGACAGAAAATTTTTATTCAGTCTTACCTTACAAGATGTCAGAGAGTCTGTCACGTGAAATCTCTCCAACAGAAATTAAACCAAAAATAGTTTCCCACAGTTTATGATCACAGAATCACAGAATTAAAATGTCATGGAATGGCTTAGTCCGGAAGGGACCATGAAGACCATCTCATTCCACCCCAGCCATGGACAGCTGGCTCTAGGTGGCCCTGCCTCAGCAGGTAATTTGGACCACATGATATCCAAGGTCCCTTTCAAACTCAGCCATTCTCTGATGCAGTAATTCTGTCACTCTGAGTCTAAATAACTTCCAGCTTCATGAAACTGAAGATCTTCAAAATAAGATCAGAGATGTAAAAACATCTGGCTGTACAGATTCCCCCCAGCTGCCAGGAATACACATTCTTCTAAGCCTACCAGTTGGTCCGAAAATTCCCTTTTCAATGCTTCAAATGTTTTTTCACCTGATTTAAAAATATCCTAAACCAAAAGGATTCTAATTATACATCTGCCCCTGGGAAGGAAAATTGCAGGTTTTCTGGGTCTTACTGTTGGATTTCAGGCTGACCCTCAGAGAGGGGGAAAGATGTAAAAACAGGTCAGTGTGTGGTGGAGCCAAGAGCAGCAGGTGAGAAAGGATGATAGAGGAGTTGGAGAAATTGCTCATAATTCTGGTCCAGCCCTTCAAAAGTTTCTGTCAAGAGGCAGAACTAGACACATTCTATTTTTCAGTAGTCTGAGAGAAACTTGGGGGTTTTCCCCTCTGCTCTGTGCATGTTTGTGACCACATTGCAAAGGGAGGAAGGAGCTGTTTATTTCCTTATGAATTGATATTTGAAACCTTCTTCCCCTTTAACAAACTCATTCATCTTCACAGCACCTCTGCTACCAGGCAATTTTTACAAATCAAGCTGAACATTCGATCTGTGTTGTTTTTAATGATCTTCCTTGCCAATATTTATAATGTGCTGAGGCAGACCATTGGCTAGATATTTAGTATTAATTGATGTGTCACTCCCCAGAACATGCACATGCTGAGGAAACGAGTAAACATGTTTAATTCTACCAGAGGGGTTGGAGGCACCTGTAAATTGCCAATTAATTTTAAAGGTGTCCCTTCCTCCCTTTCTTTGGAGATTCATTTCTTCCTGCTCTCCCCTCCTTTTTAATTGCTGCAATCTCACTTCTGCCACCTGAATTTCACCTCCCTCTTGCCCACACTCCCATTGTCTCTGACTCTTTCAAGCAAGATTAATAAAACTTTTTATAATTGCTATCAGTGCCTATGCAGTAGCACCCAATGGGGCAGATGGTTTTGGAAAGGTAAGAGAGGTTTTGGAGAAAAGTATCCCAAAACCACAGAGGACAGAGAGGTGACTGTGATGTCAAAAAATTCCCATTATTTGTACGCTGTGCTAAATGCCATTTAAAAAAGACCAAGAAATGTTCTGCCATTGATATACTGTGAATCAAGACTCAGATAATAGATGGAATATATAGATATTAACAATACATGAAGCAAAAGAAACCCCATGAGACAGTTTGGGTCAGTGTGATAAGGAAACTGTAAAAGTTCTATGGAGCCAAAGATGATCAGAAAATCAACGTTCCCTTCCCTTTTCTATGACATAACCTAAATTTGGCCTTCAGGACATCAGTAGCTTTGGGTCTGCTCTCTGTCCATGAGAGTCTTACTTTGCTCTCAGAGCATGTAGGGTTGAGTTGGAGCCTGGTGGCTTTCCTGCAGAGATATCCCAGGAAAATGACTGATGTAGTAGTGATTATAAATCCCATAAATGACCGATGCAGTAGTGATTATGCACATGTCTTCCCTGCCTCCTGTGTTTCTGTTTTCCTTTTCCAAAGCAAAATGTCACACAATTGGTGTTGATTGTGTCTCAGTGGAAATAAAAAAATTCAAATAGAAGGAAGGTGAGGGACATTTTCTCCCTTCTCAGCAGGTTGTTGGTTGGATTTGCTGCACTTTTGAATCATCTCAAGATCAGTTCTGGTGATTTTCCCACGAGAATGCAAAAAAATTGCATGTTGGAATTATTAGTTTTTCTGTCAAATGTCATTTAAAAGCCATTAGTCTGAATTAAATTCCTAATTCAGATTGGGGTTTTCTTCCTTTATCCTTTTCCAGTAGATCTCTATTCCCATGTATCCTTAAACATTTCCTAAAGCTCTTCCTCAGGCTAAAATATCCCTTCCTACATTTCTTCCTCTCTCCAGCTGCCTTATTCCTTATTTAATTCCATCCTTATCATCTCAAGAGAAAATTAGTGCATTTTGAAGGTCTAGTTTCCCCTTTCCAGATTGATGTGGGATAAACATAATCATAGCTGCTGTTGAGAATAGCACAAAGCCACTGATGGAATTAATAAGGAAGGAATGAAAATATGTGTTCAAAGTCTGCCCAGCTCTGTCCTAGAAAGCCCTTCAGATGGGCATGAATTGAGTGTTCTGGGTTTAAGAAATATTAACAAATCCCAATAAACCCAACCAGATTTCACTGAGCTCCACATTTCCTGAGCTCCCTGCCTTGGTGGCACGCCAGCAGATTGATTTGCAAAATTTCTGCCTTTATGACATTCTATAAACTACTTTATGGGACAAAAGACAGATATATCCCTGTCTTACAGAGCTTCCAAATTGCAGCTTAATTAAAGCACTGCGAGACACAAAGGGAAGACAAGGGCACAAGATAACAATCAGAGGGTTGTGCTCTTGCACAATGAATTCCCATTACCCTAAACAGAATCCTACCAGGGAATGGATGTCTCTCAGCAAGATACCTTTTATGTCACTGTAAATACAGCTAGGAAATGCTCAAGTTTTCATTCTGTTGGACAGGGAGAAAGGGAAGGTCAGTCAGAAAAGGAGCCTTTAAAGTGTAAAAGGGTCCTTGGCACAGGGTGACAAAAAGCCTCACTGGGCAGATTCCCAGCAAAAAGGCAGCAAACCTGTGTGGTGGGAGCCAGACTAAGGCAGTGAAAAGACAAGGGAAGAAATCCCTGTGAGTGCCAGCAGGAGGAAAAAGTCACCTCCCCAGAGCTGCAAGTTCTGCATTCCCTCAGAGCCAGCAGCCACAGGAAGCTGCTCTTGGTGTTGGTTGAGTTCTGCTCTTTTTGTCTTTCTTTGGGTCTGGGTACTGCTGCAGAACCTATTACACAACAGGTACAGAGAGGAGGGTGACAAGCCCTGTGGAAAAGGCATGTGTTTGTCATTACACTTTGAAAATGTGATGTAGTGACAGCCACACTGAAGGCTCTTGGACTCAATAGCAAAGCACCTGTTTATTTCAGCCTGGCCTTAAACAGTTAAGAGAGAGAACACATGTGGGGACATGGAAAAGCAGTATCTGGCTACTATTTGGAGATGTGACTGTGTTCAGGCAAATTTAAACTGCCAATAACTATTAAAGCTCTTAAGTTCATTTCTTCAGAACAATGAAGGAAAATAAATAGCCCTGTCTTAGGAAGAGGTAGAACAAATCACACCCAGAAACAAGCATGAATAGCTATTTGAATCACAGAACCACAGAATAATGAGCTGGAAGGATCCCACAAGGATCACTGGGTCTGAATTCTGGTGCTGCAAAAGACAACCCCTGCAATTCCACCCTGTCCCTGAGAGCTGTCCAAATGAACTTCTCAAACTTTATCAGGTTTGGTGCTGTGACCATTCCCTGGGGAGCCTGTTCAGTGCCCAACCACCCTCTGGGGGAAGAACCTGATTAGAATGGACTGATTTGAAAAGAAGGAAGAGATGGACTTTGACTGATGTAAGGCAGATTGTTTTAGAGCAATTAATTAATTAAACGCTGATAGCTCTTCCCCACGAGGTTGGGGAGGTCCTGGCACAGGTTGCCCAGAGAAGCTGTGGCTGCCCCTGGATCCCTGGCAGTGTCCAAGGCCAGGTTGGACAGGGCTTGGAGCAACCTGGGATAGTGGAAGTTTTAAGTTGAAACCCCAGGTAGGAAGTATGGAGCACTGACCTTGTTTGAATTCAACAGCAAAGGTTTTATACCATGAAATCATAGGGAAATGAAGCAATCCAGTCCTTTCAGAGGGATGTATCCCACACGGACATCCTGAACAGCATAACATGCTGGTTTAATTCCCAGCCTCTTCAGAATAGCTGGAATATTCTTAGCCAAACTGAATTATGCAGCAAAGCCACCACAAAAGCTGTTCAAACCAGTGTGTTTTATTGTGCAACTGAGATGGACTGAGAACCCAACTGGTGGTTGTCAGGGAGCTGCCAGAGAGTGATAATTCAGTGCTTTTAGTCACATCCACATTCACATTACTTGGGAACTAACAGAGGGAAAAAAACAATGTGAATAAAGCCAGAGGGGTTTCTGCTGAGTTTTATTGAACTAAAAATGGAGCTATGAAATGAAGTTGGTCAGGCAATAAGATGTATACACAGGAAATTTTTGGCTTCAATATGAGGATAATTGAAAACTGCCAGAGTTTAACATTAGCCTATTAGTAGTGGTTGAGCTTTAATATTAGGGCTCCAGATGGGGAAAAATGAAAGGCTTTTCTCCTCCTCGTGGTATGTGCAAGAAGAGAAAGTACCTAGAGCAACACATAATTAGTGAATACCAGAAAATGGTCCTTCTTTGTTCAAATCAGCAGCTTGTGTTGAGATCCATAAGTGGCTGCCTCCTGGGCATTGTTCTTTAAGCACTATTAATTGCAGCTAATGGTATTAATTGCCTTTTGCATTTGTCTGTCAAACGTGGAAAGAGCTATATATTGCAAATGCAGTCTCTTCCTGATCTTCTTTTTCAGAAATAAGGTTGGGGAAAGCTGAGGAGAAGAGGCTCAGAGACATCCCAGCCCCGTGTGAGGAAAAGTCTTACCAATCTCCCCAAGGAGACTGGCAGCATTTCTGCTCAAACTCTGTAATAATAACGGGGTTTGGTTTAATATTTTATGGAGGGATTTTTTTAATTGGATCAGAATTCTGCCTTAAGTCTTCATTAAAAAGACATCTACCCCCCACCATGCCTAATTCTTCCCACAGAGCTGCAGATTCTGCTGATTTTGTCTCAGGCATAATAAAGCATCAGATCTCATGGACAGCAATCATTGCACGCTGAATGATGTGAGTGATTTTAAGTCTGTCCTACACAGCAGCTGGGAGGAGAGCACAAGTCCCCCTGGTCAGCCCCAGATGTGACCATCTATGATTTCATGCTGGAATAAAGTCTGTCACAGGACTGTGTCTCCAAAATATGTTATTTTAGCTCAGAAGCCTTTAAATACCAAAGCCACGAATCATTTCCCATTATCTTTTTTTGCAACTGGGGCAAGAAAACCAGAATGATTTATCATGGTTCTGTAAACACTGAGCCTGACAAAGATCTGCTGGAGAGGTTCTGCTGCCAGTTGCTCTGTGCTGGGCTGCACAGGGAGAGCTCTACGTAATCACAGGGAGAAAATTCCACAGGTTATTCCTCACTGCCCAACAACTTGTGCTGTCATTTATAAATACAAAGACTGATGGGTTTCATGTGGGACTGAATAGGATACCCTACAAAAATGCTCTCAGGCACAGGGTGGGATTCTTGGGGCTCTCCTGGCCAGGGCCAGGAGTTGGACTTGATGATCCTCATGGATCCAACTCCAGATATTCTGTGATTCTGGATGCACTGGATCCATGGTGCACTGGATCACTCTTCTCATCCACCTTTTGCTCCCACTTGCCAGTGTGGGAGTTTGTCCATGCAGACAGACAAACACCAGGAGAGCAGACAGCAAATCTTGAGTGTATCGAGATTATTGTCTACCTTTATTTGTATTGGCACTGGACTTCAAAATTAAAATTTTAAAACTTGAATATTTAAAATTTAAAACGTTAAAATTGTAAAATTTTAACAACTTTGGATCAAACTGTAGATTTCCTTCAAGTCATGCTACTGTGTCAGGATGTTTGATGCTGAATTTGGAATAGCAGTGATTTCCAAGATATAACTGGAATAGCTCAATTGGCAAAAATAGGGATTTGAGCACCTACCTTCCAAAAATGATGTCAGCTTAGAAAAAAAGAATACAGAAATCCTTAGTGACTGCTGAAAAAAACAATAATTCTGAAAAAAAAATAATTCTATAGTCAGGGGCTTTACTTTCTGAAAAGTTTAGAACTTACTACAATGTCATGCAACATTTAAAAAGCCACTGTGTTCTCTTGAATTCATGTTTTTACTTGCTTTTATGATTGTTGGTAAAATCCCTGTGGGACTCAAAACTCCAGGGAAAAACTGGTTATTCTGTGACCATTTCAGTCCAAGGTTTCAGCTGAACCTGCTGCAAGGGGAACAACACAGAAAATCAAAGCTGCTTGTTCTCAGATCAGAGAGAAACAGAGATAGTGGAAACCTGAGCTGCGGCAATACAGATCTTTATCCAACGGGCAGCACAACCTGGAAATTAAAAACCTGCTCTCATTTGTTGCATTACTGATCCAGTGAGTGTTTCCTGCAGAAGGCCTGGCATGAAAAATAATTTTAATAAATAGTAAAGAGATGTGTTTCAAGATTTTCTAAGGGAAACTCTAAGCCGTGATAAATCCGTTACAGAGAGAGAAAGAATGAGAGAGAGAGAAAAGTATGAAAAGAGAAAAACAGCAAAGGAAGGAGAGGAGGGAGAAAGGAGGTAAGAGAGGAAAGGAAGGAAGGAAGGAAGGAAGGAAGGAAGGAAGGAAGGAAGGAAGGAAGGAAGGAAGGAAGGAAGGAAGGAAGGAAGGAAGGAAGGAAAGGAAGGAAGGAAGGAAGGAAGGAAGGAAGGAAGGAAGGAAGGAAGGAAGGAAGGAAGGAAGGAAAAGAGAGAGAGAGAAAGAAAGAAAGAGAGAGAGAGAGAGAGAGAGAGAAAGCAAGCCTGAAGCAATGGGAGATAGGAAGATAAACTCAGAGGTAGACTGTTAAACTCATTTAGCAGCCAAGCAATCCTAAGATAGCAGCTCCCTGTTATCAATGCTAGCTGTGCTCCAGGCAAAATCTCCTTGGCGCATTATTGACCTTTAAAATTACATCCTACTCCCAAATATTGCTCCATGCTGCTATCTTTTATTATACTTGGCTTTCTTACAGCATTTGTTTATCAGTCTGCTCTTCTGTGTTTACCTTCAGCCTTTCAGAAGCAATTACAGGGGATGGACATAACTCAAAATAACAGGTATAGCACAGAGCAGGAGAGAGGCTAACAAAGCTCAGGATGAAGGAAAAAATGGGGAAGGCAGCAGGGCTGGGAGAAGGCAAGAGTAATAGCAATAGTATAGAGGAATCTTGTCACTTCTCATTAGGATTTGACAGTACTGCAGCATAAAATATACACAAATTGACCACCCTTGATCAGACCAGAAGTCAGGTGCACAATCTGTGAGTAAAATAACCCTGAGAGGTTCCACGAGGCCAGGAATGACCCTTTGCTAGACTCAGACCCTAGAGTTAACCTAAACCCCAACTTCAGCAGGTGAAGTTGCTGAAATGCTCTGTTTAAGAGCCAAGTGAACAATTCCAGAGATGCTACAAGGGATCATCCTCCTGCAGCCAAGCAGGGATTCCATGGCATTTCAGACACCTCTGATATACTGGGTATGGCTCAGTCTTCCACACCTTCTGACTCTTGCCTTGAATGGTACAGTAAATACAAACAGGATATAACTTCCTCCTGGTGGGACTTTCTTCAAAGGATTTCTGTTCTGGAAGTGTTCTCAGGGCATAGGTATCCCAATAAAAACATCATTGTTCCTGCTCCTGTTAACATTAGTCAACAAATTTCGCCTGATCTTTAATCACAGAGAGAAAAATAATTTAATTTCTCTGTATGAATAGCTCAAGCAATAGATCCATAAATGACAACAAGTGGGAGAGAGCACTAAGCTGCTTTCCAGAGTCTTTTGCACAGTCTCATGAAGTAAAAAAATACTGTAAAAAATAAAATCAGATGGAGAAAAATCAAATTTTTCCCAAAAAATGTAGAATCATAGAATGGTTTGAGTGGGAAGGGACCTCAAAATTCATCTGGTTCCAACCCTCCTGCCATGGGCAGGGACACCTTGCACTGGACTGAATTCCTCCAGCCCCATCCAACCCAAACATTCCAAGGTTATAAACCTGTCTTTGAGTCTTCCTTGCCTTGGTATGGCAACTTGCTGATTTGTCAGGCCTGATCTCACTGGCTCAGGGCTCAGGGCTGACACAGACACAGTGAATTCCTCCAGGCTCCTGCCAGCCAGTGCAGTGATGTTGGGAACACGGCAGAGGGATCTTCCCTCATTCCTTTATTCATCATTAAAATTATGAGCAATGTCAGATTGATAACTGAGCAAAGTCACCCAGGCAAAAGGACACACTGTGGCCACAATGAATTTGACTGGAAAATCAGCTTTGGTTCCAGGAAACTCCCTGGGAGTTTCTTGGAAGAAGCTGGATTATCTCCTTTGTGAGCAGTGGTTGGTTCCATGTAGCTCAAACAATGACAAAACACAAGGAAAACATTGCAACTGAACCTAAAGGGCATCTAAACCCACATCTCTCCTGCATATTTTCTGCTTTTTCTCATCTGCAACTCATAATTTGGTCTGATGGAGATTCTCTGTCGTGTACAGGAAAAAACACAAGTTATCCAAGAGTTAGGCACGGAATTCCTGAGCTTTTCCAGAGCCATCCCTTGATTTGTGGAGACCTATTAGCATGAGCCATCCTCTCCACCCCTGAAGATGGATGAAATAGCCCCTCTCTGTCTCACAAAAGTATTATAAACCCATTAGAAAGATTACAAGGTGCTTGGAGACCAGGAAGGTCTAAGAATTATTAGCAGATGATGATGTAGGAGTTGCACTGAGATCCCTGAGCTCATTTTCATGTAGACCTACAGTTATTTGTCAACAGCTAATGATTTTTTGAGTTCACCTGCACGACTTAAATTCAAAGTTGGGCTGTAGAGTCCATTTGCCAACATAGAGCAGTCAGATCCATTCAAACCCTGGGTTATCCCAGCCCTGGAATTTTTTCCCAATTCCCTGCTCAGACAGGGCAGATTGAGATGGAACAGGCTGCCCGGGGAAGTGGGGAGATCACCATTGCTTGAAAGGGTCAAAGAAAGTGTAAATGTGACACTTGGGGACAAAGTTTTGTGGAGGCCTGGGGAATGGTTGGACTCAATGATCTTAGAGGGCCTTTCCAACATTAGTTATTCTATGATTCTATGAATAATCTCCGTTTGGGAGAGGGAGTATTTATTTTTCATGAACTTGTAATCAGATTTTCTCGTGGATCAGCAGGGAGGACACAGAGTATAATGGAGACATTTGCATAGACTTTAATGGGCTTTATGTTGGATCCATAGCATTGTGGGATAACACAGTGCATTATTACTGCTTCATCTAATAATCCCACCTAGAGATGGTCTTACACATATCCCGTAGCTTTCCAAGGATAAAAATACCTCCTTCCTCAATTTTGCCTCCACGTTAAATTATTCCATCAATTATTTGGCAATTTTGTTTTTCTCGTGATGACTGACATCACAAACACCATTTCCATTCATTTTCAAATACCTGTGTAGAATGTCTGAAGAATTCAAATCCTCTTTGTCACAACAAACCACCACGGAAAACACGTGCATGTTGTTGTTTATTTTTTGTGTGTCCCACCAGGAATTTGGTTCATTTCCCTCTGATACCATCACTGCATGTTCATGTGCTTTAGGACTCAGAGAACTGCATTTTCCATGGTTCCATTAACCATGTCAGACCTTCAGTTAAATGTAATTGCAAGTGCCAGGCTGAAGAAATCCATTTTGTGGCTATCATCATTAGGCAGAACGGCTGGGGGTTTAATTCCACCCTGCAGAAGAAACCCACAGAGCAAAACATGGGAGTTGGAACAGCTATTGCTTTCTCATTTTGTAGCAAGAATTACTCACCAGTTTTTTGGGGTTTTTTTTTCTTTTTTTCTGCTTTAAGCTCATTTTCTATTCCTTCTCCATGCAAGGGAATTATAAATTTAGGGAAAGTGTGTCTGAGTAATCCTTCACCCTGCAAAAATTTGAGCACAGCACTTTCCCCTGATACTGCAGCATGCTGGAAATTTACTTTAGACCTTGGACAGGCTTTTGGCTCATCCCCTTGGCTAAATGGCTCTTGAACAGCCAGGTGATGGCAGCTGCTTTGGTTGGGGTCCAAGACAGGAGCCTCACTGTGTTATGGATCTTCTCCAGAAAAACTGTTCTTCCTTTCCTCGCTCCCCAAATCTCAACATGCTAAGCCCATATTTGCTGTTTTGGCTGTGTCAGGGCGGTTTGAAGTTAATGTAGATAAATAAAATCTCCCCCAGGCCAGACCCCAACCCCACAAAGAGTAAGACTCAGGACAACCTCATCCAGCCTGGCCTTGGACACTTTCAGGGATCCAGGGGCAGCCACTGCTTCTCTGGGTGACCTGTGCCTCATCACCCTCCCAGGAAGGAATTTCTTCCTACTGGCTAATCTAAACCTATCCCCTTTCAGGTTACAACCACTATACCTCATCCTACAACTACCAGACCAGGGTGCTGGACAGAGTCATTGAAGCTTTCTCTGAATTCTTGTGGTATCATAGCATCCTGGTATATTTTCTGTGCTGGGAACTTCAGAAGAAACAGCCCCTCATTCTTCAAGGCCAGGCTGGACAGGGCTTGCAGCAGCCTGGGATAGAGGAAGGTGTCCCTGAACATGGCAGGGGGTTGGAATGAAATGATCTTGAAAGTCTCTTCCAACCCAAACCAGTCTGGGATTCTATGATTCCTTCTGGATCTTAAATTGTCTCATGAAATTAGAATTTTCTATGGATCACAGGGCAGTTCAGCATCAAAAAAATTTTTCAACCCCTTAGGAAAATACAGCCTGATAATTTCAGGCTCTTTATTCAGTGAAGGCAAGGTTGAGTAAGAGGAATTACAAATGTGTCCTTTCTTACTCTGCTGTGTTTCTGCACTTATACCCTGGTGGTTTTGAAGTGCTCTCAGAGGAGATGAAAGTTTGAGTCCCTTCAAGCAGAGAATGAAATTGAACCTGGAAAAATGCTGTGACAATTCAGCTGTGGGTTCAATGGGGTCATTCGTGGGGTTCTTTTCTCTGCTCAAGTGCTTTGATCTCCACTTCACACTGCAAACCTGTGAGATTTCTCTCTGCTTTTCTGCTCCAGGAGAACAACTCCCAGCCCTGGAATCAGCACACACTCCTGGGGTTCTGTGAAAACCACTGAGGCCCTCGGGCAGAGTCAGAAGGAGAATGTTGACAGGTAATTTGGAGATTCAGATGGGAATTAAATGTGAAATAGGTACTGCCAAACATGCTCTTCCCCTCCAGAGAAGCAATTTGCTCACAAAACATGGCCAGAGAATTGGAATATTTAGAAATTTTCAGCTTAAAAAATCTCTAAATGTCTGTGGATTAGGGGTTTTTGTGACAGCTCAAGAACAGGACATTTTTCTAGCCCTCACAGTCATACAGCCCTCAGTTTAATTTGTCTCCTTGTTTTGTCCTACACATGGCTGTGTTAAAAACTCTAGAAAAGTCCCAAAGATGCTCTGAAAGTGCTTCCTGAAACACAGAACTTATTTCTTTATCTTTGCCTAAACAAAGAACCACTTTCCACCAGGAGGAATTTGCAGGCCAACATTCAAACTTTGCCTGTGACCTTTAATGTAAAAAAGGTGCAGAGAGAGTTTGTCTTTGAAATGGGAACGTAACAAGTGGAGCAAGGGGCAAAAGGGCCTCAGATATTACAGCTGAGCTGCAGCTGAAGGTGGAAATGAAAGGGAATGTCTTACAGATAGTGTGAGATGTCTGAAGAGAGCAGAGTCCAATACAAACAGCTTTTCCAAGTGCACTCAATTCTCATTAACATGCTCTGGGACTTTGTTCCTCCCCTGTGAGGGGTTTGAAGGAGGATTTGAAAATTTACTATTGCTTGTGGCAGGTAGGCTTAATTCCCCATCTAAAGCTCACTAAAGTCAAGGGAAAAAAAGGCTCTCGATGAGGTTGGTGGACCTTGGCTCTGTCTCTCTGACATTTAGCTGAGGTAGCTGGAAGTTGTTCCCCTCGAGCCATCCAGAGGTTCTGTGGAACTGAGTTTTCCCTCTCAGTGTGAGGTATAATGGGCCAGAGTTGAGCACATTAATGAAAAGGGAGGTCAGAAATTTGGCTTCCTTGTTAGCTCTGTGTCCTGCTGCTCACACACTCCCTCCCTCCCAGCTGTGGAGTGGGGGACAGAATTGGGAAGAAAATGCAATTTGTGGGTTGAGATAAAGACAGTTTAATAGGAGAGAAAACCAAGGGAAAATAATAATAATAATGATAATGATAAAAGTAATTATAATATGATTAATAATAATGATGATAACAATAATATGAATGATAATGATGATGATAATAATAATAATATTAACAATAACAATAACAATAATAGTATACTAAACAGGTGATGCACAGTGCAGTTCCTCCCCACCTATGGACTGATGTCCAGCCAGTTCCCAACCAGAGCCCCCCAGGCCAGCTGTCCCCAGTTTATATACACACCCCATGATGCCATGGGGTCTGGAATATCCCTTTGCACATTTAGGATCAGCCTGTCCTGGCTCTGTCCCCTCCTTGTGCCCACAGCCAGCAGGGCAGTGGGAGAAGCTGCAGAGTCCTTGTCTCAGTGTAAACACTGCTCAGCAGCAGCTAAAAATCAGTGTGTTATCAACATTTTCCTCATATACTGGATCCAAAACACAGCACTGTGCCAGCTGCTGGGAGAACAATTAACTCTACCCCAGTCAGAATCAGGGCACACTGCAGAGACTCAAAATTTGTTAAACACTCCAGAAGACTTTGAGGCAAAAGTCCCAGAATATTGGGGAATATGAAGATATGAAAGCCAAACGATTGGAAACAATTTGTGTCTTTTCTTTTTGATTAAAAAAAAAAATAGAAAGAAAGGAGAAAAGGCAAATATTTGATTCTATGTTGCTGTAAACATCTGTGGTAGCAAAATGCCATGGATGTGGAGCAAGAAACACTGCAGGAGATCAGCACTTGGCCCTGGAACAGCCCCACAGGCTGTGCTGTTTGTAATGCACACCAGAGCAAGGATGCTTAAAATCCAGCATCCTGAGCCAAAACCCATCACATTCTGCATGGAGGGAAAGGCAGAAAGCAACAGTTTACTTTCATTTCCCCTCATCCCTCAGAGCATATTTTTTGTAAGGAAATCATTCCTATTTAGGAGTGACAAACATTATCTGCTCTCGAAAGTAGCAACTTTCTTTGCAGAGCCTGGCAGAGAGTTATTCCAGTTTTCCAGGGCACAGTGGGTTGTTTCCACTTTATATTTACAAAGCAGCTCTGTTATCAGAGCACCTGCAGGAAACAGAGCAGATCAAGTTCTTGTCTCTCCACATCACCTGGATTCCAAACCCTGTGCTCAAGGATGGCGCTGTATCCTATCCTGCAAGGTAAAGGAACAGCTCCACTCCCATTTTGCTGAAAGTTTTCATTGTAAAGACATGAACAGAATGTAGATTAATCAGAAAAGGTGAAAAAGGGAGATATTTGTGGTGTGAAGCCACTGGGACACTTCATAAGAAGGGGGTTAGGGACTGAGGTCAGGCTGGGGACAAAGATTCTGACCTCCTCTCCAAGGAGCAGATCATGGAGTCACAGAATGGTTTGGGTTGGAAGAGACCTCAAAGCTCCTCCAGTGCCACCCCTGCCATGGCAGGGACACCTTCCACTATCCCAGGTTGCTCCAAGCCCTGTCCAACCTGGCCTTGGACACTTCCAGGGATTCAGGGGCAGCCACAGCTTCTCTGGGCAACCTGTGCCAGAGCCTCACCACCCTCACAGTAGATGTATTAGGTAAATGCAAAATGTATAAAGTAAATGTTAAAGGTATAAAGTAAATGTGAAATGTATAAAGTAAATGCAGATGTGTATTGTAAATAAATTTTCAATTGTGTAACCTGAAAAACAACTGACAGAGCAAGGATAACCAATTTTAACATGGTGGCATGGACTGTGGCTTCAGGTGGTGTTACTTTTTCTGTCTTTCTCCTTCCCCACATCTCTGAAGTCAAAAGCCAAAGTTCCCAACATCTCTTCCTCTTCTCTCCTTTTCAGCCAGACTCTTTGATTTGGGTTTGAGATGGTGAAAGGTCAGACAGGACACTCAGCCTCATTCTCCCAGGCCTGTCGAGAGCTCCAGACCAGGCAAAGGCAGCAAAGGGTTCCCAGCATCCCCTCCATCCCAGGCATGGCAGAAAGGAAAGCTTTTCCATCCCTGTGTGCTGCAGGGAGTCCTTTCCAGCCAGCCATGCTCTCTATATCCTCCCAGTCCAGCAGAACATGGACCATTCACAGGGTTGGCAGGATTTAAGCTCCAGAGCTGAGCCTTCCTGGGGCTGAGGTGGATCAAGGGTTCACCTCCAGCCTGGAGAGAGAGCTGGGATGTTCTGTGTTTGCTGGCAGAATTTCCCCACTGATGCTTCCACAGCACTGCTCAGGAGTGCCTGTTTTTCTACAGGGGAATGAGTAAAAAAAATCAGAATAATTAAACAGCACTTACGGAGAAATTACCTGTGCCTTGCAATGGACCTGCAGCTTGACCTCTGCCTGCATCCCCACCTTACCCCACAATATTTGCTGTGCTCAGACCTCTGCTTCAGACATTTTCCACTGAAGGTTTCTGTGGGTTATCTTTCCTAAGAGAGCTAAACAGCCATATCTTCAATTGCCTCCAAAGAACTCTTTCCAGATCATTATGTTAAAGATTGTTTTCCTGTGTGGAGTTAAAGGAAGGCTGTTACTGCTACCTACAGAGCTTGCTCTACCTTGACAGCAATTGTGCTGGCGATTTTTAACTCAAAGGATTCACCTTTTCAACTTTTTATTGGGTTTTTTAGTACTTCTTCAGTGCAATCTGAGGACAAAATCGGGTTTTATGAAC
The DNA here is from genome assembly GCA_024500445.1 of Entomyzon cyanotis. Classification (NCBI taxonomy): domain Eukaryota; kingdom Metazoa; phylum Chordata; class Aves; order Passeriformes; family Meliphagidae; genus Entomyzon; species Entomyzon cyanotis. The sequence continues at coordinate 3,161,111 of JAKEPQ010000146.1, read as the reverse complement.
ATTGGAATAGAAGAAACAGTGTTAAGTTTGAAAGCCCAATTTTCACTCCATCACCTCAGTTTAAGCCTCAGTAGCATCACCTTCACTGCCAAGCACCAAGCAGAGGGGCAGGAAGAACAGCAGAGCTGCTGAGATGTTTTACACAAACCTGGCCAAACCTCATTATCTGCTGAACAACAGATTTCATACATCCAGACAACTTGAATTTCTCCCCTCTATCCTTTTTGCACAAGAAAAACAGTTATGAAATGGTTTTTTGCCAGATTTTGACTAAGCCTTGTAAAGAAAACCATCATCCCCACATTATGCTATACATGAGCTCATTCTGTGTTCTGACCTTTTCCTGGAGGTCTGGAGCTCTAGGCCATGGAAATTAGATATTATTTCCTGCAAGAACCAGCTGGATCCCCTCCTGGATTTCTGAGTATCCTGACAAATCAGAGGCTGAACATAGATGGTTTAGTCAGTCTTATGATCTCCTTGGCACGCATGACAACTGAAAATTAGGGGAACCAAAGTAGAAATATTTCAGTTCTAAAGCTCACAGGTGACAAGAGAAAGGATTTCTGGGCAACACTAACATTTCCAAGGGTTTAGCAGGTGGGGAAATGAGCAACAGACTGCAGGACCAAGTTGTTGTTTGTTGCTTTGTGCAAAGGGGAATTGACATTGCAGGTGTTGGAGACAAAGTGCAAGGCTGAAAATAAAGGTACATCTTCTCTGTCAAGGCATAAAGGTCACAGGACTCCAAAAAGAACACATTCACCAACGTGTGGAGTCCAACTCTCTATTGCAAGGATTTTTCCCTCCAATACATTCCACACTTTGGACCTATGGAACATGTTTGGAATATACCAGCAGCCTTTTAAGCTGTTTGGGAGCAAAGCACCATTATTTATGTCCCCAGCTGTGCCAGGGTGATTTCTTCCTATTATTGTTTATTGCAGTGCTAGAGATACACAACAGCTGCTGCACCCAGCCTCATTGTAAGTATGTTGAGCTAATGGGATTTCTCTCAGTTTCCTTGGGAGGATCTTCTGCAGTGTCCCAGATCCATCTGAGTGGGAACATCTTTCTTGATTCCTGCTTCTCTGGGTTCATCCCATCACCTGTGAAATTCTGTACAGGCCTTTTCATCAGGAGAATCACTGTTCCCAGGATAAATTTTCATGTTCTACTCTTCACTCAGACTAAAGAGTTTTTTCTGTGCAACAGGGAATCTCACGGTTATGGAGTCAACATATTTTAAACCATCCTGATGTATTTATAGGCCTCCTTGCCATACTTTGGCACTTTTCCTTAAATGTTTCTTAAATTCTCCCTAGCCTAGTAGAGATTTACAACAAGTTCACAGATCTCCTAACCTTATTTTATTTATAAATTCAGACATCAAAACCCCAGTGCCATAAGGGGAAGTGGTTGGAAGAATTCATCACAATAATTTTACTTGGTGTGTGTTGTAAATTCTGTTTTATTCTGTTTTGGCAATCTCTCCTTCAAGGCATCCTTAGCAGAAGCTTTCTGTGTGTAAGTTGGTGATGAAGGTAGTCAATTAAGAATCCCTGAAAAGTGTCTTTTTATTGACTAACAGCCTGCAGAATTGCATGTTCTTCCTTCCTGAGAAGCAAGGCTCTTCATCATGATTAATTACTGTCAAATCTCCATAGGTTTGCAACAGCAAGATACAAGATATCTACCATAAATCTGCAAATAAAATATTTATTAGAGAAAATAACAAGAGGAACATTTCAACTGTCCTGATGAATCACATGCAGGTCTATCTGGTTCAACTGCCTTCTCTGAGGAGTAACATAACCCTATTTTGTTTTTTTCTTTTTGGCCCTTTTTTTTCTCCCTGGACTATTTCACAGCAGATCTGTTGAAAAAGGTTCTTACCTTCTACCATTCTTCTTCATCTTCCTGCTCTGTCTGGAGCACTGCTTGAAATAGTGTGTCAGATTTAGATGTCTGCTGTCCACAAAGCACCCAGGCAAGATTGGAAAGGGCTTGGAAAGGAGCCACAGGAGGAAAACCTGACTAGAAAGAATAACTAAAAAAAATTGGATTCACTTTCAAAGCTCATGTAGATAATCCAAGGTAAGAAAAAAGCTTATTCCTTGAATTTTACTGGCAACTAAGTGGTCTGTAGTGTGCAAACAGTGGCAAAGTCAAACTTTGTATCTGCAGGTGAATCTGGAGAAATCAGGTCTGTGTTTCTATTTAATTATTAAACACACAGAACCCTCAGCTTTAAATTGTAGCCTTTCAGCCACTGCAGGTATTTCTGCAGAGCGTAGGGAACAACTCAACCTAACCAGAAACTTACAACTGTCTTTTCTAGGTCTCTCAAAAAACATGATGGAAAATCCTCTTTCCACCTTTTTACTAACTGACATCTTCATTTATCAACAAGCAAGGAGGTCCTTGAGGTCTTGGATCTCCTTTTCAGGGCTGTGCCACCAAGAAGGTCCACATGGAGAGAAACATTTTTGAATCCAAATTTCACAAAGCAGACCAGCAGGATCCATGTGAGAAACCAGCCAGCATTTTTGCTTTTTCCCTGCTGAACAACCTATCCAGCTGCTGAGAATTAAAAAATCATCAGGGTTCTAATTGCACACTCTTGTGCCAGGTTCAAGCTCCAGTTCCCAGGGGAAGAATTAACCCTGGTGCTCCAGGTCCATGGCAGGGGATCTGCACCACTGGGAAAAGGGATTTGACAGCATTTTGGGCTGTCAGATTTGCCAGCAGAGGGAACTTCACTCTCATCTGGAATGAGTGCATGGAGTGGAAATTTGCATTTCTTGTTTTCCTTCATGCTCACTCTTTAGGTGGAACAAGGACAATTCTGAGGAAAGGAGGTGAAAACTAGAAATAGTAAATTATTATATGACCAGGGAGAAAACTAGAAGATGGGAGGAATGGGAGAGGTGAAATAACAGAGAAAGGTGTTAAAATGAAGACAAAAAAACATGACATCAAACAAATCTTGACACTCTATTCTTACTTTTAATTGGATCTTGTTAATTTACTCTTTATTTAATATTCCATAACAGTTACAAACATTTGGGGCATCAATTCTTTGCAGACAATGCAAAACATTTGTATGTGCTACTGCATTTTTGTTCCTAAACAGATAATATTTTCTGATTCCCATTAGAAATTAAATATTTTGCTGCTTTTCTACAGGACCATTCATTCCTGTTAAATGCAGGATGCCTTCTTTCTTGGGAGGTGTTGACCAGCTCTAGAAACAATGGGAAACATTTCCCTCTGTATGAATGAAAAGTCATTATGAATTATCTAGGCTGGTGGCTTTGCAAAATATGAAATACACCTTATGTCAAAACAGAGGAGATGGAGTTGTAATCACACTGATGCGTGACACACAATTAACCATGTTTGCAAATCTGCATTTATGAATAAAATTCCAATTGAAATGGATATCCAGCAGGCAGTAATGAGGCTTTAAGGACACAGCCAAGGTGTGTTCATACAATATAAATCAACGGAGCATATGTGCTGAACAAACACGTGAGCAGGGATAACACATTTCTTAATGAAGAAGTCAGAAAAACGCTGGCAGGTCGAGAGTTTTCATCAGCAGCCTTGGTGTGCTTTTGAAAGGATTAAACCCTGGCAGCAGGACTGGGTGTTGGATCACCTTGAGGGACAGCAAACACTGCTCTGCTTGGGTGAATTATGGAAATGTGCACAGCTTTCTCATAACTCTTCCCATGCCTCCTCCTCCCCAGCCAGCAATCCCCAGCCATCCCTCACTGTTTATCAAATCATTCTGCTTGGGGGTGCAGGCTGAAGGAGGGGATTAGAGCCCAGCTGATACCTGAATGTGCTGGAAAACATTGGTAGCTTTTTCTTCCTCTTCCCTTTTGCTAATTTGGTGATCTTCCAATGTTTTTCTCTGCAATATTTCATCCAGACAGGTTTGGCTTTATTGCAGCCCCAGGCATCCTCACAAGCAGGTGTTCCTAAATAATGTTTGGAGGTACCAAATATGTGCATTGAGGTTTTGCCTCAGGCAAATTTGAGGAATATTTGAATTGGGCAAGAATCAAGTATTTTTGTGAACACAGTAATGTCAAATATCCATAAAGTATGAACTGTGAAAAGGTGCTGGAACACTCAGGATGAAGGGTTTTTCCAACCCAAGCCTACAATTTTTCTAGAAGGAAAAAAAAAAAAAAAAATTGCAGGACAAATAGCAAAACCCAGCTATCTATGAAAAGTAGCCTTGCAAGTTAACACAGCAATCAATTGTTAGCAGCTCATGCCCAGGCACACATTGATAAATTGGAGGGAAAGGATAAATTGAAGATAAAGACAAAAAGAAAAATGATTAGTAGGAAAAAGGGACTGACTTCTGAGAGAAGAGCAGAACTAATAAGATAGAGCTTAGCTAAAGGAGAGCTCAGGAAAAGGACATAAATCTACCTGTCTGTAAGCTGAATACCAAACCAATACCAAAGGCAGGGTTGTTTAAGTAGGATCATAGCAAAATTGGGTGATCTGTGAAAGAAAATGGGGAAAAGAGTTCACTAGAAAATGCATGTGGAGAGTGGAAATGAAGATTCTCATGACTTTTCATTGGCTCTGATCTGTATCAGACCCCTTGCTCCAAACCACTACCTTTGAAACCTTTCAGTTCACTGTTTTTAAATGCCATGCTTTGACTCCATCACGTTTCAAACGATGCTTTGAGATTTCATGTAGTTACACTTTATTGCTTACAAACCACTTCTGTGTTTTTGAACTGTTTTGTTTGACCTGAAAAGTGTCAGGGAGGAGGACTTCCTTATGGTGAGAAAACCCAAATGTGTTTCATTTCCAATCAACCTTGAATAATTCCCCTCCCCTCCGTTTGGCAACCAAACAAAACAAAACAAATCAATTATTCACAGAGCTCTACTCCTGGGGGCACAATTAAGAATAACTGGAAGAAATTAAGCAAGAGAGAATGTAGGCTTCAATAGCAGGGTGAGCTTTTCTCCTGGTGAGAAACACAGGCTTGATCCTGAAAGTCACTGAGTGTTGGTTGTGAGAGGTTCAGTCTCTTTACAGCATCCCTTGGGAGATGCCAGCAGTGCTGGGGCTGTATTATATATTTATATATATAATATCCTGAGAGCACAGCTCAAAATCACACCATTCAGAACTGCTTGGGAGCACTCTTCAGGCCATCAGACATCGGGGTGTGTCGTCCAAAAAGGGACACGATGACCCAAAAGAATCTCACTTTTTGTCTCTGTTTTGTACCTCTCCTTAGGACAGGAACTGCTTAACACTACCTGTGCAGGGCTCTAATTTCTGGTTTTTGCAGAATCATTGCTGTAACAAATCAGGCAGAAGTTTTGGAGCCCCTGGCTGGGTGTTAAAGATTTTATATTTGAGGAGCTCAAGGCTGGGAGGTGTGCAGGGGGACTGGGAGTCAGACTGCAATTAAACCATAGAACTATGGTATAGCATCTATACATATAACAGTAGCAGCATACACAGTATATAACTGTAGTTAATCCATCTAATTCCAACCACTGGGGCTGGAACAGGTGAGTTTTAAGAACCTTTCCAACTCAAACCGTTCTCTGATGCCACGACACACTCTGACCTTCACACTTCATGCTTACCAGAGTTTTACTCTTGTAATCATCACAGCAACCTTTGTTTGCACTGATGGTTTTATATTTGCTTCCCAAAGATGTGGTTTCCTCGTAAGCAAGCTTCAGGAGAATCCCAGAGGAGAAGGGGCTAATGTGGATGTCTTAAACCTCAAAAGCTGGGTGGCCATGGAGCCACGGATTGTTGGGGAGAGCAAACTGTGAGAAAGAACAGGAGAAGGGAACAGAGGGAGGAAGGGCAGCACTGTGTTGGTTTGAAAACAAACCAGGGGGAGACCACAAGTCCAGACTGAAATTAAAAATAAGTGAAATAATACCAGGAAAAGCACTGACAGAGTCAGATACAACCTGACACCCTGTTAGTCAGGGTGGTGGTAGCAGTCCAAGTGAAGTAGTTCAGTTGAAGCAGTGATCCTGTGAAGGTCTGCTCTCCTCCTGAAGGTCCAGTGGTAGCTCTTGTCCTCTGGGAACCCAGCAGACAGGGCTGCCTTGGGCACTTCCAAGCCAGGTTATATCCAGGTGGGAATGCTTGGCTCCTCCCTCCTGGGTGGAGCATCTCCCAATAGGATGAGATAATTCCATGAGTCATGCAGTTGGTTCTTGATGCTCATTGTCTGTTATCAGGGTGAGTCCCAGCAGGAGATAACAGCTAATGCCCCACAGCTGGTGGGAATAGAATACTAAATACATCTATATTGTAGCCTAGGACAAGCACTTTTCTGGAACAAAAATCCTTGTGTTGGCTCCTGGGGTGGGCACAACACAGCAGAGCTCCGAGCAGGAATGAGGTTGGGAAGTGACAATGAACTGTTGACCCAAGGCCAACCCAATAAATAATCACCAGCCAAGACTCCCAAAATTTCTGAGCCATTTCTAGAAAAGTCTGGAAGAATGGATGATGCATGAGGATTAACTTGCATAGAAAGCAAGACATTTGGCTCCAGGATGTGAAAATTTATATATAAAAAGGTACCCCCAGGAAGCCTGTGTGGTGTCCCCAGGACTATGGACACCCCATGAGCTGCATCAATGGTGGAGGCAGAACTAGTGATTTTATCTCTCCTCTCCTCTCCTCTCCTCTCCTCTCCTCTCCTCTCCTCTCCTCTCCTCTCCTCTCCTCTCCTCTCCTCTCCTCTCCTCTCCTCTCCTCTCCTCTCCTCTCCTCTCCTCTCCTCTCCTCTCCTCTCCTCTCCTCTCCTCTCCTCTCCTCTCCTCTCCTCTCCTCTCCTCTCCTCTCCTCTCCTCTCCTCTCCTCTCCTCTCCTCTCCCTCCTTCTTTTCTTTCCCTCTCTCTCCCTCTCTCTCTCTTTAATTTCTCTCTCTTCTCTGTCGCTGTATCCCTTACTCCAAATCCACCCCTCTGTGTTTATCCTGGAAGATAACTGCCTGCCTTATAAAAATCTCCATGCCAGGTGTGCCATTTACTAATAAAACTTTTAAATTTTTGCAGACCCTCTGGCTTTTGTCATTCCTTTTCAGCCATGGGTATGTGCAAATCTTGGCTGCTCCCTTCCCCTTAGGGGTGGGAAGCTGCAGGAGGGTTTATTGATATTTTGTAGTGTTTTATTTTTGTCAGGAAGTTGTGCAATATAAAGCTGAGCATTTTAGGAAAGACTGCAACATTTAGCACTAAGTTTTCCAGGCAAAACTGTAATATAAAGAAAAAAAATCGAGTCTCTTTGACAAGGCCCATTTTCCAGAAACAGTTTTGATTGGGATTAATTATATATTTAATTATTTATTATTTATTTTATTAATTATATAAATATATTATTTATTTTATTAATTATATTTTTTACAGTTTTTACCAAGTGAAGCTCATCTAAGGTTCCCCATTATTTTGTGTGGGAGTGCCAGATGCCAGGTCTCCATCTTCTTCCCTGCCTTACACAACATTATCTCCCTTTTTGTTCTTCCTCCTTGTGGAATTGCAGTGCAGCGAAATGACTTATTAACATTCACAGCAATTCATCAACTGCTCCTCTGGCAGATCCATCAGAGTCTTCTGAAAGTTGAAAGGCTGATTGTGAAACTTTGGTAGGTTTGGTTCTTTATTCTATATTATATATTGACTTACCAAACCACTTATAAACAGTGCTCTTATCACTAAAAATATGCAATAACCTCTTGTTATTTTCCAGGATGGAAATGTTCAGGGAGCACGTTTGATATTCTATGATGTTGTTCATATTGGTTATCCCTGCATCCAGCAAAGGTTTCTACTACTAATAAGAATTCTTTTGCTCTAAATATATTTTGAATTTTCTGTGACACTGCTTACAATAGCTTTTCCCCTCATGTCTTCAACTCCTCTTATCAGTTAAATCTCAGAATTTCTTGGTCATAGGAGTTGCCTTTTATTTTAAATTCATATAGTTTTAAGTTTTCCTCATTTTTATTTTGGCTTGGTTGTTTTTTGGTTTTTTCTTTTCAATTTCTGTTTTTGTTTCTCTCACTGAGATGAGTACTCAGTTTATTCTTATTTGATCTCGACTTGGTGTGGTTTTGGGACTTTGAATCTCAATGCAAAAAGAAAATCTGATTTTTCCATTCCTGTTTTTCATTCCTGCCTTCGTTGGCTCATCATTCTCTGCAGCACTGGGAAATCATCCTGTTGAATGACTAAGTGAAAATATTGCTGCTTAGACCTGTCCTCTATTTATTCTGCATGTAATCAGGTTGTGACCACTGGTGCCTTAGCAACCATCATTTTCTAGTCCAGTGATCAATTCATTTTTAGTCATCATACCCAGATCCCCAAAAGAGTTATCTTGCATTCTGCCTGACACATTTTCTGTGAAAATTCGGGGTATTCTGGTGGAAGCAGACTGGATGATGTTAAATTAACAGCAGAGATGCAGACACCAAGAAGGAAACTCACTATGTGTTTAAATCAGCACTTCACAGTGAAAAAGAAAAATGGGAATAAATGGGGAGGTTTGAAGCTCTCACAAAGGGTGCTTAGAATGGAGGCCAAGCAACCCAGCAGAAATACATCAAAAATAAATCAAATCTTCTTCTCAAATGGCCCACACATCAGTTCAGGGAGGTGCAGGAAAATACTTTAGCAAGTGAGACGTGTTTAATAAAGATACTCCCAAAACATCTGGAAAGCCTTTTCATTTGAGCAAACCATTGAGACGTGAATGTGTATTTCTCTGGTCTGCCTCTAAGTATTTCCAAAGAGCAAACATTTAGGAGTCCATTTTAAGGCAAAATCCATCTGTTTCTCCAACAGTTTTAAAAAACAGTTTACTTTCTCTAAAATTAACTTGTCTGACACATTGTCATGCTTGGTTAGCACAGCAACAGCAGCAACAACTATGCCATGGGATATTTATTTTATCTGAATTTTACCACCTAACTTTTTACTTGTATGCATGTATATATGTGGGTATGGAATTCAGAATTCTGCACCAAGCTCTGAGCAAGACGAAAATTCCCTTTTTAGCTGAAAAACCCCAATAAAAGTTCCCAGGCCAATATTTCAATCCCAAGATTTAAATATTTTAAATATATTTATTTAAATATAAATAAATTTTTTGATCTCGATGCAACTAGTAGTTTTCTTAGTTGTCTATAAGATAAGTGAGTAAGGTTTTTTCCTGCTGGACCCCCAATTTCACTGGGATTCTCACCCCAGTCCTGACCCCCCTGCAGCACTTTGGGCATGAGCATGGGGCTGAGGAGGTGAGCAAACATTTGTGTGACACCACAGCAGCACAGACTGGGAATAAGGGCATTTTAATCTGTGTTTTCCCAACACATTCACCTGCTTTCCCCATTGGAAAGTGTCAAAATTGAATTAGTTCTAATGGGGTCCAGTTTATAACGGGAGCTCAGAGGCTTCATCATTGCACCATCACCATTATAACAGTGCAGGGAAACTGTGGATTTCAGTAATCTGCCTTAAAAACATGTGCAACACCTTTCCTTGTCCTCTCTTCCCCCTGTAATTCCATCCTCTGCCATCCACAGCAAAGCAAGCACTGACTGATCTTCTCCTGGTCATTTTATAGAGCTGGAGATTGCAAAGCAGGCAAAGCAGGAAAAAAAATCTGCCATTATTTGTAAAGCCTTGTAAAGGTGAGCTTAAAATTTCATTTAAGGTGACAGAGAAGTAAAGGGTATATTCAGCTTCGGTCTTTCAAAGCTGTCAGTCTGTTGGATGGCCTTAGAAAGCCTCAACCTGCAAGAACTGGAGTGAAAAAGAAAAAAATCAATAAGAAGAAATTATGCTGGCAGTATCAGAATCGATAATTATTTGAAAGATCCCTTCCTTGCCCAGGAACAGTGCAGAGCAAAGGAAGAGAGGGACTTGGGCAGCCTGCCCACCACAGAAGAAGTGAGGAGAACTGGAAAAGCTCTTTAGATGCCATGAAACACCATCCATCAAAACCTGGAGAGCCTGTCCTTTAAGGGTCAGGAGAAGTGGCTGTGAATTAATACCTTGTGCATAATTCACGGAGTGATGTTAAATAAATGCTTGTAAGGCTTGCATATCCTAATGGGAATCCCTTCCTAGGTCATGGATATTTTTTGTGACCTGAATCGATTTTGTCAAGGACCATAATGTTAATGCAGGCTACCAAAATGAAAAAAAAAAAATTAAAAGTGTTGATTTGCTGCACTTTCTGATCAAACCTCTACCTGCAACAAAATTACTGAGAAACCCCATCCACACAAATGGTTTATCCTCTTTTCCAGTCCTTTTTTGCTCTGTGAACGATGTCCAGGAGGAAGATTGCCATCAGATATCAACTGGGACATCACCAAAAGGCAGAACAAGCGTAAAACTGAAAAAATCCTGTTCTTATGGTGAGCCGACAGCAGAGGGTGGTAGAAGCTTGTCCAGAAAACCTTTTGGCTGTCATGGAAACATCCGAGGCTGGGGAGCTGCAGCTCCAAGGTGCAGCCATCGATTTGTACCTGTTATTTGGAGGTCACCTGCGTCAGAGGCACCGCTGAGCTCCTCATCAGCATTCCAGGGGCGAGACGAGGCTCTGTCAGTCGGGATTCACCAAGTTCATGCTAAGTAATCTCCTTCAGGACAGAAAGGATGGTGCTCTGTCTGAGTGGGGAGCAGGCAGAGCAGGCCAAACAGCCAGGTAATGAATAAAAGGGAAGATAACCACAGATAAGGTGTGGCAGAACGGAAGCATCACTTGTAGGAGATGGAGCACTTCCCCGAGATGAGGGCTGCCCTTTTCCAGGCTGCTTAGGAAGGATCTCCCTGGGGTGCTCACCTGGCACTAAATGACAGCCTGGGTGCTCTCTGTCACTGGAGATGACAATAGCCATGGCTCTGCTCCATGGTATCCACTTGGTTCCCTTCTGAAGCCAGGCTGGAGCAGGACCAGGAATTCAAACATCCCAGGTCACCCATCCAGCTGCTGGAACAGCTGGATCCCCTGAGTGCCTGTCCCCTGCTCCAGAAACCAGGAAAAACTTGCCTTTTAACATCTCCTACACCCCAGCTGTGCTAAGAGCCTTATTTTGAAATGTTGCCCAGTCCCCCACTTGAAATTAAATATTATCCTTTGAAATCCCAGTTGTGGTCACAAGATTTTTTCCTGTCATGTAAATGGTGGGCGCCTTGTGCCAGCGAGATAATTCTTGGCTGTCCCAAAGGATGTCACGTTGCCACTGGAGACAGAAACAACGTTGAGTCACCACAAATTGTGTTGAATTTTAATATAGCAGACAAGGGGGAGGTTGGGTGCAGGGATTAAAGTCTGTAGCCAGTGTTGTTTTCCTAAAAAAACCCAAATTCTGTTTGATCCGTGTGAGGAAAGGGTGAACCTCAGCTGGCAGAGGGGAACACAATCCCACTGCTGATAGCAGAACTTCCCTGTCCTGCACAGCCTGGAATCAGCCCATCCACCTTTCCTGCATCCCAAATCAGATGAAAATTTAAAAATGCCGTTGTAATTTTCTACTTGAGAACTTTTTCCAGCTGGGCGCCCGTCTCAGTAGTTTTCTCTTCTCGACTTAAGCAGTAGAAGAGCTGCAAATCGATTTTATCAGGGTTTAATTAAATTTGTGCCACGACCTGCAATGCAGTGTAATTCACACAAGTGAAATCTCTGACTGCAGAGGGGCTGAGCATGGACTTGAGGGTCTGTTATTGGGACCTTGCAATCAACAGGGCTCAGCCTTGTCTTTCTAATTTATCCAGGATAGTCCTGGGCAAGTGAAATTACTTGTCTGCCTGCAGCTTGTCCACTTCAGCCCGAGCATGAGGCAGATTAAATAACATATTTAGGACCCCAGATAATGTACAGCAACCTTAAAGTTCAGACTAGGATTCCCAAGGGAACTTCCTCAGTGTCAGGACAAATACCAACTCCACTCTCCATGGCAGAATCTCCTTCCCCAGTGTAAAACTCAGCGACAAATCAATGGATGTGAATTCTCTGGAACGGAGATTTTGATTTTGCAGCACAAGCCATTGACTCCCAACTGTTTGCAACGGTAATTAGCTTAATTATCACCACTGTAGAATTAAGCAGACACTTTAAATGTCAAAACAGGGAAATTTTTTTAAACTGAATTTTATGTTATGGCTGCATTCAGACATGACAGGAATTCAGTACAATTCACCATAAAGTGAAAGCAGCACTCAGTCTGATTTCACATTCCAAATTCACTGAATTCATGTCCTTATCCTTTTTTTTTTTTCCCCACTTATTTTTCAGAACTCAGTCCACTGCACAACTGTCTGCACTTCCTTTGGGAGGAAGCTTCATTCCCAGAGGGGAAAAGAAGTTTCTAATCACTGTGCTCACCCTGGAGTGCAGAGGATATTTCCAATCACCTGAGCCTCTGGAGATATTTGGCAACTTAAAAAGCAAAGCTTCAACTTGCCCTGAAGTGGATTCCATAGTGGAAAAGATAAGCAGAGTGCAGGATCAGGTTTTTTCCAGCCTGAACATTTCTCTGATCCTATAACTCTGTCTGGACTCAGCTGTCCCTGGCTAAGCACAGCTCACTGAAACTTTCCTCAGGGGGTGGTGTTATTCCTAAATTTAGTGCCCAAGTCAACACCAGGACTCGTGGGGTCACTGGAGATGGATGGGCACCAACTGATAGGGAGATGGATGTTTGATCCTAAAGCTTTTTCCATGGAGCACCTTTGGATATGCAACAGCTCCGGAGGGAACCTATATTACATTACTGTAATGTAATTTATATTGCTAGTATCAACCAGAAAAAAGAAATACTACACTACAAATGAACATTAATACATTGCTTGATTCAGGTCAATGATTTATTAATATTCATAAACACTTACCAAAAAATAGCCTTGTTTTGTTGAATGTGGATCATTGATTGTTTTCACTCTAATCCTTACAAAGCTTTTGGAATTTCCACAGCATTCCAAGGGGAAAATGTGATATTGGAAAGCTGAAAGATATTTTCCAGCAGAGCTTTCACTCTTAGTCCCTGCTGACCAGAGGGAATCTGATTTGGAAGGATGTCTATAAACTGGAAACTGGGAAGGAGGTTTGTATGGTACCTAAAGCCAGCATTTTCAAATTGTAATGCTGTATTATCTGCTTCAGTATGGATTTCACTGACCAATTTCAGGCATTTCACTTTGAAAGCATTAGCTGAAATGCAGAAAGCACAGTCCCAAGCATGGTTAATGAAGAATAAAAGAATCCCACTGAATAATTCACAAACATTTTATGTACTTAATAGGAAAAACAATTTGTGCAGTGCAGTGCGAAGTAAAAAAAAAATAAGTTTAGAAAGTATTGTCTGAGAAGTCAATAATAACACCCAGTATTTATCCACACCTATTTAATTTAATAGAATTTTAAATCAAAAGAAACCCTTATATAATTCTGTTCATAAAGGCATTAAAAATTAAAATTATGCTGGGACATAAAACCTTACCTTGATGCTGGGACATTTGTAATTTATTTCCAGCTTGTCCCTAAATATTGGCTAATATTTAATGCCTTTGTGCTTTAGCATCTCTAGCTATGAAATGAAAATAATATTGTTTCTGACTTACCCATTTGAACTTCTATTTATCGACATATTTAAAGGATTTTTTCCCAATATCCAATGTAATCCTGGTCTCTTCCCAAAGCAGAAGACAAACTATGTAGGTAACTCCTTAAAGGCAGCTCCACATGAATCCATACCCCACTGTGTGCCTTGCAGAAAGGATTGGAATACACTGTGTTCCACTATGGAGGCAGAAATACTGTATTCCATTTATTTCCTGACAGTGGACATTTCCCACCTGTTGAGAGTTATTGGTGTCACTGGTGTGGCCTCGAGAAAGGCACTAAGGCCTTTTGTCAATTTTTTGTGACACTTTTGGATCCAAAATCTGCTGAGACTCTGCATCACTTACCTCTGAGGCTTATTTAATGTCATTCAGTCCCTCGGCTATCAAGGCTATTTCACTTCCAGGAAGTTCCTGCTTTCCACGTTGTACACACTTGGTGCTGGAGCATTTTTTTACTTCAGAGATGAGTTTGTGTTAATGCTGCTCTTCATTTCCACGCCAGCTTTAGGTGTTGGAGCTGCTGCTTCTCATTTTTTCATTAAAACAAGAGCTGAGCAGTATTGGCCATAACAGTTTTAAATGCATAAATCCTCTTCATGTATTAATATTCTTGATGTATGAGTGCTCTTGGTGTATTAATCTGCTGGGAAAGTGGTTTAGACAGAGGACAGGATGAATTCTTTGTCTTGTTCCCACATCATTTAAGCATTGTTTTCCAGGATGATGCCTTGTATTTGGCACTTGTGAGGCTGCATTTGAAGTGCTGTGCCCAGTTTGGGGCTCTCCAGTGCAAGGAAGGGTGGTGAATGTGTTGGAGAGTAGAAAAATAAAAAGAGAGTTGAAGGGAACAGGGTGTGCTTCGATTTCAAAGGAGGAGCAGAGGGTGGATCATTCAACACACAGAGGTCTTGCTCAGTCCAACCTGTTCTGTGATGCTGTGGTTTTGTTCACCATGAAAAAGAAAAAAAGGCAAAGGTTTAACCTTTTCTTATCGTCAAGAAAAATCACAGAATCATAGAATTTTTCAGGTTGGAAAAGATCTGCAAGATCAAGTCTAAATCTTAACTGAGCACTGCCAAGGCCACCACTAAACTGTGTCCTCAAGGGACATGTTCACATGGTTTTAAATCCTTGCAAGGATGGGGACTCCACCACTGCCCTGGGCACCCTGTTCTGGTGCTGGACAACCCTTCCCATGAAGAAATTTTCCTTAATATCCAATCTAATCCTCACTCAGTACAACTTGAGGCCATTCCCTCTCCTCCTGTCCTTGTTCCCTGTAATCAAAACAGAATGAAGTAGAAATTATGTCCATTTAGCATTATTGTGACTAGGATATTCCTATAATATTCAAGCTGGCTCTGCCCAGTGGAACAGTCCCTCCTCTGGTTTCCAGAGCTGATCCAAGCATTGCCACATTTTCTGCATGGCTGGAAATCTGTAGCCCAAACAGCCTCATCTCCAGGTTCAGAAGCTGTCTGTTCCTCCCTCCAGCCCCTACACACCTCCACAAACATCCCCTGAGGAGCTGCTTTCCTGCCCTGCTCTTCAAAAGCTACCTAAGACCTCTTTTCTGCTGGAAGTGGGAAAGAACAACCTTCTCTGCAGACACCAGAGCTCATCAAGGCCTCCTCAGGCTCCACTAACCGAGCTATTGCACAGATAGGGAAAGGGAAATCAGGAAATAAAATACACAATACACAATACCTGCCCCATCACACCACTTCTCGTCCCTCTGTGGGAAGAATGTGCCAACATTCACCTCCCTGCCTGCAGGATTGCTGGTGGATGAACGAGATGAGAAGCAGAAAGGTGAGAAAAAGGAATTTCTCTGCCAGGATACAACTTGTTCCTACCTCCTAGCTTGAGAGGAATGGATTCAGAAACACCTAAGGCAACTTCCTATGAAGTAAGTGAGTTTATTACACTGCAGTCAGGGTGCAAAGCTCTCCGAGAGTCACCAGGTGAGTGAGCTGAGGCAGACTGGCTCCCCAGCATGGCTGTGCTCTCCCCATCCTCATATTCCTGTCCTGGTTATTGCACAGCATGGATACAGCCAGATGTACTCCATGCTAATGGCTTGGATTTGATATAAAGATCCCAAACCCAGCACTGCCATCCAGTTTCAAGGCTGTTTTTCCCTCCATATATGTTGTTTTTATCATTACAGTAGGTTAGCACTAGAAAGGAGTTTTTGTGAAAGCACAGCTTCTGAACAAGGCATGTGAAATAAGTGGACTGGCACTGGGAATTCGGATCAATAAGGAGCTCTGTAGAGTACAATGGATAGGGAAAAGAAATGTGTCTCTGTTCTGCTGTACATCAAGGGAGTAAGATATCGATTTCTGCTCTCAGCACAGTATTGACCTGAGAGGGAATTGCATTTGGTGACAGAGTGCACTGGGGCTCAGACCTCCCTTTGTATGACATGCAATCTCCAGTGGGCTATGGAATATTAATGGGAAAGTGGGCAATGACTCCTGGAATAAAAAATAAAATAAAATAAAATAAAATAAAATAAAATAAAATAAAATAAAATAAAATAAAATAAAATAATAAAATATCTGCAATAGAAACATGATGTCTGGTAACAAATGCCACTTCTCCAGAGCGTCGCTCATCCATCTGAGCAACATCCCCTTCCAGAACTAATCCTGCAATTACATGAATGTTTGCTTAACTAAACACAAAATGCCTCTCAAGTGGAGCAGAGGATTCCTGGGCTTATACTTTCAGCAAAGAGAAAGTGAAGCAACTCAGCCAAGCACAATAATCTTCTGATAGATACATTTGGCAAACAATAGGCTTGTGCTTGGTGTTTGCTGTCAGCCTCAGGGGCAGCAGCTCTGCAGGGCTGAGGCTTCAGGCTGCATCATTAAGATAAAATAAACTCAGCTGGGGCTTTCTACATCCTTCGTCTTCCTTAATGTTGGGATACCGAGGGGAGCAGATAAACTGCTGAGAATCTGCCTCTTTGGAAACTTTCTGGTGCCAGGAGACCCCAAAAGGCTGCAGGAGAAAAGAGCTGTAGGTGGGAGACAAGAAACAGGGAATTCAACCCACAAGAAAACAGATCACAGGGAAGGAGCTAACAGGTGATGGCAGAAATAAACCACTCATGGTTTTCATGGCAATAGCTATTGCATTTTTAACACATTCTATACAGATATGTGTTTGTTTGTTTATCATAAAGAAATAACCCTCCTCAATTTTTTTCTTTTTCCCCTCAAAAGCAAGTTTTGGCACAATTTTGAAACACTGCTCTCTTTCCTCCCCAAGTTTTGTGGTGTGTTATGTTCATTTTACATTGAAAAACATGGGGAAAATCTACCCCAAAATGGATAGAGTTGCATTTCTAAAATGCCACCAGTAAAGGAGGTGCAAACAGCTGTTGTATGAAACGGGGGCAAAAATGAAAAGGTCATCAGTTCCTTTTGTTTTGTGGAAGTCTCGTGGGAAGAGGAAGCAGTTTGTGGATGAAATAGCTGCACAGCCTTCTTCAAATGAGGAGCCAAATGTCTTCTCTCTGGTAGGGCTCCCTAGACAGAATTTTACCACACAGAGCCACAGAATCATGGAACCATTAAGGCTGGAAAAGACCTTTGAGATCAGGTCCAAGTGTCAGTTTAGCACCACCACCAGATACCTCCTGAGTTTCTCTCTAGGTGTAAATATTGTGTTTCAGGCTCAGGCAGAAAGGTTTTCCTTTGTCCACCTTTTAGCTGCTCCTCAAGGCACCTCCTGGGTACATCAGATCTCAAGCTAAGGCAGAGATTTTCCCTGGTGTCTGAGGAAATATCACTTAGGGACTCTCCACCTTGAACATGGTACTTTGTCCTCCATCAGAGACCACAGCAGTGCTTGCTGAGAGATCTTTTCCTGGGCTTTTTCTTTTTTTTAGATTATACTGCTAATATCTTCTGTCTTGGGCAAAGGGGCAGAGTATGATTTAAGAGGCCTCATCCACCTTGAGATTTATAATCTGTCACTACTCTTTAGCAGAGTTGATCTTTAACCCTCCCCCCCAAAATATTGTTAGAGACAGACAGGGTTAATAATTTCTAATCAAGATAGATTAGCATCCAAAATGGGATATTGAGATTTTGTAAGACACCCACTCTGTATTAGCATATCAGAAATACTCATCATTGGATCCGTGCAGAAACAAACTAGAACTTTTTTAGAGCTGGCTGAAAAAATCAGGGAGATCCTAATGTGCTCTTTGCTCAAGGTCAGTCTCCATAAAATTCTGTTTAACTGGAAACTGGGAACTTTTAGCACTGTAGGTCATAATTCCAACTACCTTTGGTTAGAACTACTGAGTAGGGAAGGAGAGATTCCTCTTTCGTTGACAGTTCCTGTCTCAATAAATATAGGGACAATACAATTATTGGTATTGCAATTACTTTACCTAAGCAAGTTTAGAAACTCAGTTGTCCTACAAAGCACGCTTTAGTCTATTATATATTATAGATATTAGGGTTAAGTTTTATCCATCATATGAAGTTCTGATATACTTGTTATAACAGGACTCTCTACTTTTTTTGGTCTATCTAGTTGCAATCTATAATCAATGTAAAGGTTTATAGACTTATTGCTTCAAATACGTGGAGGAGAGTTCACAAATTCGAGCTATGAACATGAAATTCCCTATAAGGAACACAGCCTGGTGGATTTTCCCATGAGAGATTTTCCCATCTTTCTTTGTGAACCTTGTTTATTACTGTCTGAATATATTTGACATAATGTATGAAACAATCATGCTTGGAGAGTCTAAAAGACTTGGAGACAATGGTCAAAAATGGTTTTTTTTTTCTTGTTTGTGTGTTTGTGAATGAGACATTCATGCAGCACAGAGCTGAGATCACAGCACTTCACTCCCTCCCTGAGCTTGCTAAAATAACTAAATCCAGGAACCTCCAACACATCGATTGCCTCTTCACCGAGCTCCACAAAACTACTTCTATTTTCTTTTTTTAGACCAATAAACTGAAAATGCGACTCGTCTGAAAACTTTGACACAAAGAGGCTGTTGGAAAAGACAGCTAAAATGCCACTTGTCTCTAAATAGGCCTGATGGGGAAGAAAAAAGGAGTGTTTTCAGATGGTGTGTACATATGGAAGCCTCCCATTAGCGTGGATGTTTCCCAGAATTGCTCCTGAAGCAGTTAAAGACTTTGATGGAAGCTGAAGGAGTGATAATTTGGGGTAAGAACATTGCTGATCCAGAAAATGACAACTCCTCATCATCTATGGCCTGAGCAAAGAAATTTTAGTCTTTCCTTAGTCAAAATTCTGGAGTTTTAAAGTCAGTTTTTGATACAGATGCAGCCACAAGAGCCTGCTTTTGTTTTTTAGTGGACTAGACTCCAGTGGTTCTCAAATTTTAGTCAAACTAAGTAATTTTTCATGTTAAACTGGACAGCATGTTAAAGCACAAATCCATACTGCAGCTGGGCTTTTCTGTGCTGTTTTTCTTCTTCATTCCCCACCTGCAAAAATCCATCAGGTGAGCTTGACCTCGAGTTTAATTGCCAGCCATAGACACAAAATGCACATTGCCCTTTTTTTCAGCTTAGTGTAAAGTACTTGGGTATTAAATTCCCGTGGAAATCTGAGACGTGGCTCATAAAATGTCATGAAACACCTTTTATACCCAAGTGCCAGTTGCTTTCCATATAATGTGGCAGCCTCTTTCCAAAGGGGTTCTGCAAGGAAGAGATAACCATGGAGCCAGGGAAGGTTTTTAACACACAAACACTTCATTTAAATGTGGCTGTTGTTATTAATCCAGCTGTTTATTGATCTTGTGGGTGGCATCCCTGCCCATGGCATGGGGTGGAATCCAGGTGATCTTTAAGGTCTATTCCAACCCAAACAATTCTGTGATTCTATGATTAAAGTGGGAGCTTCCTAACTTTTCCTACACTTTTTATGTCACCATGGTAATTGTGGAATGCTGTTTCCCAAAACATGAATAATTTTGTTAACAAAGACAAAATTATTAACAAAAAAAAATTATGGTGCTTGGTAATATTTTCCTTGTTAAATTCTTACAACTCAGTGACTCATTCCTATAAATCGTATTACTCAGTTTTCATTAAATCCTTGTGTTTTATGAGAAAATTATTCTGATTTTTAGTACACTGTTTCCACCTCTTCCATCTGAGCAACATCAGAATGCTGAAAAACCATTTGATATAGGGATCAGTACATTATCTCAGCCTGCCTCACATATTCTCTCAGTTTTAAAGAAATCTTCATATTTCTCTCCTCAGCCTTTTGTTACCCAAACAAACCTCCAGGTGACCCAAACCTCTCAGTAGAGTCAAGTTGGTAGCTGGGACATCTAAGGAAAACCTATGGAGGAAGTAATGAGGTTTAGGAGCTGCACACATATTATCACATTTAACTTCACCCTAGCACTGAAGTTTTACAGATTCACCTGGGTCCTATTTCGAGTCCCAGCATTAGGGCAATACAGTTTTTCAGCACATCCTTCTGATCAGCCCCCTCAGAAATCCCCCTTCCTCTTTTCTCCAGCTCGGAGGGAGTAAGACACAGCTCAAAAGAAAAGAAAAAACACTTCAAAATTCCGTTTTGAGCTGGTTCATCTCTGTGATTTCTCAGTGACAATCTGCTTCCCAAAGTTTGGGTGCTTCTCTGCCGAGTTCTGCACGAGCTCCGTGTGCTGCCAATTTCCTGCACTTGTCTCTGCTCTCAAGGGCTGTGCAGCTGCCTGTGTTCATCCAAATGATGAAGAGGAAGATCCTGAAGCCTGGGGATTTTCCTTCATTTCAACAGACCAAGGATCAGGTCTTGATGGCTCCTGAACAAAAAGGAACATAATGAAAGCAGCCTTGTGCAAAGATATATGGGTAGGGGAAGGAGGGGAGGGAAGAAAGAGACAGGAGAGAGAAGAGGAAAACAACCTCTTCTTTAGCAGGGTTAAAAGATGAACTTTTGAAACTTTCCTGACTTCTCTGAGTTTTTTGTCAAAATCCTTTCAGGTATGTGCTTGAATATGTTGCAGCTGGAAACTGCTATTGCTTGACCCCATCAAGACCTCTGCTGAGTTCTTGACATGTTTGAGAAACTCTTCCTCAAAATGTCCTCAGTAACAAGCCTGGTAGTATTTGGAAATAATTGGGCTCCATGTTCTTTTACTTTTTCCTAAAAGCCCGTGTAGTTTTCTCCTTATTTCACTTCCTATCAATGTGCATTTTTTGCTGCCCTGAATCACAACAGAAACTCTTTTTCTTTTTTTTTTGTTTTATTCCTAGCTGCATATAAATTCTGCTCTTGCAAGAAAGTATTCCATGAAAGAGTCGTTGGAATAATCATCTGGGAGACACCTCAAATGTTATCCTGCTCATAGAACCACAGAATGGGTTGGGTTGGAAGAGATCTTAAATCTCATCCAGTTTCCATCCATACCATGTTCAGGGACATTTTCCACTCTCCCAGGTTGCTCCAAGCCCTGTCCAGCCTGGCCTTGGACACTGCCAGGGATCCAGGGGCAGCCACAGCTTCCCTGGGTAACCTGTGCCAGAGCCTCAAAACCTTCTGTGTAGAGAATTTCTTAAGTTCTACCTCATTTCTTGACTAAATTCATGACATCAGGAGTTTTGTTTTTCATCTATGAAATATTACTTCCCATTAGGAAAAGGCTGAGAACCTTCAAGGTCTGAAGAAAAGTGCTTTTCGCAAAGATCCTTAGCCCTTTGCAAAATATAGAGCCAAATATTGCTGCTCCCAGGAGCATTCCCCTTAAAAGTCAAGAAAAAGGTGGATAAAGTCATAACTGAGGGGAAAAGCCTAAAATATTGTGAAGGGTAATTTCTGCAGGGGTCTTCCACCCACAGTAGCTCATTGCCCACATTCCTGTTCCCCATCAGTGGTGTGAATATCCAGACAGGTTTTCCAAGGCACTGGAGAATCCAAAGCTGATAGATCCACGTTCCCAATTGTGCAGCTGTTTAAGTACAACTAGAACCAGCCCTCTGACATGATAATTTGTAGCTTAACCCCAACGTCTTAAGAGAAAAAAACCTTCACAGCCTTGAATGGAATTGGAGTTGACATCACTTCTTCTCACGTAACAATGGACTCCTGTTGTAAATTATCAGTCCCAGCAGTGAAGGATGCCAGCCTGACAAACCAGGCTTTCAACTTGTTTTGCCTTGAGTTGCCCCAGCAGTATTTTTGCAACTGTTACAGGGAATTGTTTTCTTATTATTTTCATCAGAAATTACAGGCTGGTCTTTTCCCACATCATTAGTACCATTCCTGCCCCTGGCAGCGTGTACTGCACAAAATGAACTTTCCCTTAGCCCAGAGCTGGAGATGTATCTATTCTCACATTTTAGCCAACACAAGCTGGGCTGGGTTTCATCCAAACCCATTCCATAATGTCCTGTATTCTTTCCCACATCATTCCCTGGCTCCGTGGCTGTATTTCCAACTGCAGCTCTCCATCCCCAGGACATCCTCCATCCAACACAGACAGGGGGACTTCACTGTGAGGTGGGACAATGACACAGGAGCTCAAAATAAGCCTTGCATTCCTATTCCAATTTCTGCACTTTGTATATGTCATGCACAGCTAGGAAGGGTTTTTTTATATTCCAGTTGGTTCTGCAATGTGTAGGTGAACTGGGCAGTCCCTAGGCTTGCTAGCAATGCTGGAAGGATTTCAGTCCTATTGGAGCCTTCATTCTGAAAATCAAATACCTAACTCTTGTTTTTGAATGATAAAAAATGTTGAAAACAAACAGGCTTTTGTGAAGAAATGCCTAATTTTGGGGTGCTTGGAAACAACTGGAAGTTCAACTAGAAGTTCTAGGATTTAGAGACTAAAATCCTTTAAATGACCCAGGTTTCTTTCCTTTTCACTCCTTCCTCCTTTTGTGTTTTCTGTCTGCCTTTATTTCTTTTTCTCCTGGTTCAAGACTGTCACAATTTATGCAAGCTTCAAGTGAGCCACTATAGAAAGTTATTTCAGATGACTTTTTCTAGGTGGTTGGAGGAGCTTGCCAAGGATTTCTGGTGAGCAGATTTTTGGGTTTCTCTGTGTGGATGTGGAAAAGGGGAAGGAGAGTTTTGCATTGCAGACAGTGCAAGGAGGACCAAGTCAGACATCTGACTTGCATAAAGAAAAAAATAAAGAGCATAGAGGAAATATCTGGTCTTCTGAGTGCAAAAATAAAGTGAAGAAAATGAAGGTTTCTTTGTTCAAGGCTTGGGACTGTGGATAAGACTGAAAACTTACCCTGGGTTCTAATTGATGCTTAATAAATGATCCTAGAATTTCTCTGAAAAATCACTCTGAATTACACAAATTTATAGCACTATGCCAGTTAGAATTACCAAACCTGTACATTTCCCCAAGAGTTAATTTTCATTCCCCTTTCCCTAAAGAATAAACTGAAGCCTAATGATAATTCAGGATGATTTGAGGATTGGAACAGGATGATCATTAAGGTTCCTTTCAGCCCAAACTTTCTGTGATGCTATGATTTTACGACTTGGGTAGAAAAACATGCAGTTTAGGAATAAAACCCCATGAATGCTATGACCCATGTAACAACCAACAATTAATCTTTAGGATGATGAAGGAGGAAAAAATCACTTTATCCCAGTGTACAGGTCTGTCTGTAAGTGCACTGTAAATATTTATCCCAATATGACTGGTTTTCCATCAGGATAGGTCATAGCAGAAGGAAGAGAATAGGATTAATGTTTATACTCACATTCAGTGAAGGAGCCTCCACCATCTGTGAAATTAATGTGACAAAACAACATTTTCACATGTCATTTACTTTTAATTTCTTTTCTGTTTTTTTAAAAAAAGTCGTCTAATTAAAGAAAAGATTGTGAAGCAGAAGAGCAGGAGGGAAGAAATCTCAGTGCAGAACTTGAAAGCACCATATTGCAATTTGGGATTAGAAGAGGAGAAGATGAATTTGCATGTTGACGCCTTTCATATTTATTCAGTTAGAAAAGTGTTTGTTGAATGCTTTAGGCACAGAATGTTACAAACATGACCAGAATTTCAGCCACTCAAAACAACCAAGGAAAACATGCTCTCTCCTGAAATGGAGGGAGTTCAGAATTCAGGGCTCCCCAGGTCAAATGCTAGAGATATCCTAAAAACACCAAAATCTCTTTTGCAATCCTTCTCTCTGTGACAGTGCCAGGACCCAGGGAATGGCTGCAGCTGTGTCAGGGGAGCTTTAGGGTGGATATCAGGAAAAGATTCTTCCCCCAGAGGCTCCCCAGGGAATGGGCACAGCCTGAGGCTGCCAGAGCTCCAGCAGAGTTTGAACAATGCTGCCAGGGATGCACAAGGTGGGATTGCTGGGCTGTCTGAGCAGGGCCAGGATTGATGATCTTTGGGGGTTCCTTCCAGCTCTGGATATTTTATGATTCTGTCAAATGTCTCTTTACCAAAATGACTTTAACACGTAACCTCAGTTAAATTTATTGAAGCAAAAAATTAATTAATACGTGTTGCTAGAATGAAGACTTTGGCTGCTCCAATTGGACAGCTGAACGAGAAAAGGAAAACCAGAAAAGCTGATATAAAATATAAGGAAAAACTAACCAGAGCCACAGAAATGTGTTCTGGGCAGCTCTAAGGTTCATTAGTTGCAAGTGAAAAAAGAGGAAAGTTTCCATCATACTTCAGCGTAAGGTGGGAATTGTCAACAGTCAGTGCCAAGAGGTCATGCTGTTTAAGGACTTATTTCCTTCAGCCTTCAATAAAATCATTAGCCTTGGTCAGATATGCTGATGGAACTTGTAGAGAGCAGAAAGGCCACGCTAAGTAAGGCAAGAGGTAACTAAAAAAGATGTAGAACACAGGTGGGTGTGATGGGAGGTATTAAAAGCTGCCATATAACTTTATATTGTTTAATTATCTTTATGTTGAGAACTGGTTGTAGTAACTTCCAAAGAGCTCATGGTTTTTCAGTAGAATGGAAACCTGAACAAATAAAACTCCTAAACAAAAAAAACCCCACCCAAATAAACAAACAAACAACAACAAAAAAACCCCACAAAACCCCCACCAAACCAAACCCAAAAAACTTCCAGAAACAAACAAACAAAAAACCCCAGAAAAACACACACAAAAAAAACCAAACCCAAAAAATCACCCAACCCCCAAAGCATACTGACTATCTTCTTAAAACCCTCTAAGTTCAGCAATAAAGAATTATCATCATCCACAGGATAAACACGTGGCAAACACTAAGGAAACGGGGAGTTTAAGAGCTAACATGAACCTATCCAGTAACAAGAAATGTTTCAGGCTGATCTATTTTCCTTTCATGATACAATAACAGTCTTTAGGGGGAAAGCTGTTGATGTCAAATCTTTACCTTTGTGAAGTATTTTTTGAGTTATCCCAGAGAACATCCTTGGTGGTAAGATGTGAAAGCATTAGCAGGGTGTACAGGGGGTATAAGGGCTTCATGAAAACACAAAAAGAGCTGAAAAAAAGTCCTCAGGTTGTTAAAGGTTCAGTTCAGACAGAGCCTCATGGCACTGGAACCCTCTTGGGTTTATACTCAGTAGCCCTGATTAATACAAAAGTGTGATTTTAGGTTTATAGACAACCTAAAATTTTGTAGTAAAGAGAGATTGTCAGCACACTGGAGGGAATAAGTTGAATTCTGAGTATTATTAATAAATATGGGAACCATGGTGCTATTTATTACAAACAAGTGCAACTTTCTATATTTATACAGTGATAATCCTCTTTATAAATGCAGCATAAGGAAAACTGGTTTGACAGCAAATCCATTGAAAAGAGATTTATTGAACTTCAAAGTGAAAGCCATTAAAGAAAACACAAAGTAAAACAAAAACCCACATTTCTGGAGAAGAACAAACCTTATCCTGGGCTGTAAAATACTAATATTTTGTATATATATATATATATATATATTTAAAATCTATGGTTATGGCCCTGGATCCCTGGAAATGTCCAAGGTCAGGCTGGATGTGGCTTGGAGCAACCTGGGATAGTGGAAGGTGTCCCTGCCCATGGCAGGGGAGGGAACTGGATGGTCTTTGATATCTTTTCCAACCCAAACCATTCTGTGATTCCACGATTCGAGCACCACACCTCAATAAAGCTTTCTCCCTTTCTCTCAGATCAAAAGAAAGATCATAAGTTTTGAAAATTCCCACCTGTCACGGTTTAGGGACACACTCCCCAGTTTGGTACTCCCACTAAAAAGAAAACCACAACCTCCCTCCCCACTCTGGTGGGAGGCAAAAGGCAGAAACTAAGAGCTGAGATAAGAACCATTTACTGGAAATGGCAAAGAGATAAGGAAAGGAACAGTAACAGCAATAATACCAACAACAACAGTGGAAGAGAGGGTGATTTACACACAGAAATGCTCACCAAGCCTGGGACAATGGCAAAGTTAACTGTCCTGGATGAAACCAGGGCAACAGCAAAGGGAAAAATTGAACAAACTGCAATGACTGAGCCTAGAGAAAAGAACAGCAGGTGAGACTGTGGCCAGGCTCTTCAGACACACCAGAGGAAACTACAGGTGCAAAATATTGTTTTCAATATACGCATAGATAAGACAAGATATTAAGAATAATTTCCAGCCACCAGATCCCTGGGGATAGGAGATAAACTAAATTATAATTTAAAATCCCTTTGCATTTTTGATTTTTATTTCTACTACAAATTCTCTTTGATTTTTATTCTATATTTCTACCTCCTAGAAGAGGGTAGGGATTTTTGCTTGTTTGTTTTTGTTTTGGTTTTGGTTTTTGGTTTTATTTTTTTTTCTGAGGTTTTGGGGTTTTTGTTTTTGTCGGTGTTTTTGTTGAGTGGGGTTTTAAACATATATATTAAACATATATAATTTAAACATATATATTTAAACATACATATTTACATATTTTATAAACATATATATATACATACATATTTTTCTTTTTTTCCATTATTTTGGGGATCACTTTAGACAGAAAACAGTCAAATACCTATATACGTAAAACTGTCAAATATATATGGAGAACATAAAATGAACACTGCACCACTGTGCTGCTCTTTTCCAAGCCCACACCACTTCTTCCAATTATGAGGGAAATTATTCTAGTAACTCTTTTGCGCCTAATCATCAGCAGGTTACTTTGGAAATTCTTTCACTTTCCTACTCCTTAAGCTGTGGTGTTTTTCCCCAGGGCTAGCAATAAATCCACAAATGCCCACAATTTGACCCCGGGGTGCATTGTTAGAGCAGCACGAAAGCAGGGCAGTTCCACAAGCAGCACATTTCATCCCACAGGCATCATGGGGCACAAATAATGGGCATTTTATTCCTACAATGTATAAACCAGATTGCAGATGCTTTACTTGCAGTTTGGAGTGTTTGTTCCCATGGGCTGAGGCATTTAGAAATCTGGCACTTTCATGTTGGTGTGATATTTCTCCCAGGCTCCTCAGGAAACCTGACATCATGGTTTGTGACATGTCTTGCAGATAGCATTTTCTTTTCAATTGCTCACCCCAATGTTCCCTGCCTGTTGTACACAATACAAATTAATATCACAGGCTGCTGCCATACCCTGCTGCTAAAATGCAATTTGTTCTTTGTATTTCTCCTGCAAATGGGCTGCTGACGTTCATTTCTAATGCTCAGATTAGAGAAGAAACTCAGAAATGAGGTTTGCAATTAAGCAAGGAATTCGATAAACATCAAAGAAATCGTGAGTGCCACTTTTTAAAACCAAAGATCAAAATAAATGCCAGAATGTATATGGGCTTGAATACCATTCATGTGGCAAATACTGAACAAGAGAAATGTCTGACTTCAGAAGAATCCCAATTAAAAAAAAAAAAAGAAAAAGATAAATGTGTAAAATTTTAATTATGTGGCAAATATTGCCTAATATCATCACCATGAAAAGAATGGATAGAAGTGAAGATACACTCACTTCGATTTTAAAAAACCAAAAACACACAAAGCAAAATAATTTTCATCATTTGAAGGCAAATAAGTGAGTGAAATTTTGAGAGAAGTATAGATTTAAAAGAATTAATTATATCTTACAAGGTTATTGTGAGTCAAGAGGAACAATTCACTTAGCTGAAACCAAAGAAGCCTTAACCTGATTTTCAGATTTGGAATTGTTCTGCTACTTTTTGTTTTAGCCACAGCAAAGGAATCTTTTCAAGAAGTCTCCACACTTTGACCACTAGACATGAAACGAGAAAGCAAATGCATGAAACAAATATTTGCTCATCAGGTGACAAAACCGTATCACTTGACCCTGTGTCACTAAGACCCTTGGGCTTGCAAAAGACACTAAGAGAAGCTGAGCACAACTCATTAATCTGCAATTTAATACTTGTCCTGGCTTTTGCTGACGAAGGACTTGCAGCAGACCATTTGCAGCCAGTGAGGTTTTGAGGGATAATTACTGGAAGCTCTGCTTCCCTGTTTTGTAGTCTTGCTTTTTCTCCACAGAGAGGCTTGCAGGGATGTGAAGCTCCAGCTCCAAATTTGCCAGGGGGAACTGTGGTTTCATTAAACACCTTTCTGCCCAGATCCTTGCAGGAGGGTGGCACCTCCTGTGGGTTTTTTGAGATGAGGATGGGCTGTGTCACAGTGACCATCTGCTCTCTCCAGGCATTCCCGAGCAACTGGAGCTGTGATGGAGAGCTCCAGGCTGGTGATTTCACATGGCATCACTCAGGGATATGCAAAGGAATGTGTTTCGGTCCAGCAGTGCCACAAATACCATCCAATTAACCTTGCATGGATCTGGGACTATCACATTTTAGAATGCTTTAGTTCTTTGCTGTCTCCAGCCTCCATCCCCTGCAGGGTCCTGCCCATCCTCACAGCTCAGCAGTCAGAGGGAGCTGTGCATTTTCCCCTTCAATTGAACTGAGCAATAAATTTATCTTGAAGGCAGGGACCTCCATTTGGCTTCAGGGAGGAGCACACCCCCAGGTTTCTGATACATCCCTTATAACATTAAATATTTACTAGGCTAAATCAAGGCTTAGATTTGCTCTGCAGCTCAGCTTCAGATGTTTCTCCCAGGCAGCAGGAGCCTCCAGCACAAGTCCCTTTGCCAACTAATATTTAATTAGTTCTAGCTGGAAGAGGAAAGGCCAGGAGATCCCCATTTCACAGCAATGTGCATCTCACAGGCTCAGGTGCAGATCCAGCAGGTAGGAGGCATCAGCACAGGTTTTCATCCTTTATCTCAGCTACAGGAGCTAAAAACAAACCAAACTTTGCCCCAGCTGTGGGATTTGAAGTGCTGCCTCTGCAACAAAATCTTTCAAGATGACAGTCCTGGGAATTTTACTGACTTTTCATTACAAGCTCTTTGTAGCAGTTTGATACGTGCCACCTTCTCCCCCAGAGGTGGCAGCAGCAGCAGCAGCTCAGGTGCTTAACTCAGATTTGTGGAATCCATCAGACAACTGGAGGCCTAATGGGCAGTGCTGAGTTTAAGTCTGTTTTGTCAATCTCTCAGAAAATTCTTGTCTTCAGACACTCTTCCCCTGGGAGACCTCAGGAGTTTGTGTTACCAGCACATGGCAGCAAAGAGTAGCCTGCAATTTTCCTTAAACAAAGAAATAACGGCAAAGAAATAACTCATTTCTTCCACTTATTCCCTGAGACACACTAACCTGGGTATTGTGTTCAACACATCGATCTTACAACTCTTCTTGGGCTCCCAGTCCCACTGTACAGAGACATGGAATAAGCATCCTGCTCCCAAGAATTTATATTCCCGGGGGAAGGAGACAAAGATGGGGTTCTTATGACATATATCTAGCACCACTAGAAAAAAGCAGGGGTGATACTCACTGGTATCTACAGATATTTTTTTCTAGCAAAAATAAATGATAAATGTGTGACCAGAATATTGATCTGAATATGCAGAACAGGCGATGGAAGCACCAGAACAAGGAGAAAGATGGAGAAAGATTATTTACAAGAGCATGTAGTGACAGACCAAGGGGGAATGGTTTCCCACTGCCAGAGGACAGGGTTAGATGGGATATTGGGAAAAAATCTTTCCCTGTGAGGGTGTGAGGCCCTGGCACAGGGTGCCCAGAGAAGCTGTGGCTGCCCCTGGATCCCTGGAAGTGTCCAAGGCCAGTTTGTACAGGGCTTGGAGCAACCTGGGATAGTGGAAGGAGTCCCGCTGTGGCTAGCACAGGTCTTTCTCGTGAGAACATTCCTCTGTGTTTTATAAACAAAGATAAAGTTTGGATGTTTTTCAAACAGTGTCTCGAGATTTGGACAGTTCAGGCCTGGCCAATCAGGCCTAGGGGAAGGTTTCTGGCTGACCAATCTGGGCGACCTCTGAAAAGTCTATATATATTGAAACCAAAATAATAAATTTTCTCTTTCTTGTCACACTGAGAACTTGGGTCTTTTTCTCTGCTAGCGGCTCAACAGCGACATCCCTGACCATGGCAGAGGGTGGAACTGGGTGGTTTCAGGTCCCTTCCAACCCAGTCCATTCCATGATTCTACGATTATGTATTTTTATTCAAATGTAATAGAGAACAGTCATTTTTCCAAGGTCCTGGATGTCCACCCATCTGGATAAATCACTTCCTTCCTCCACAACAGGTCAAGATGTGACACAGAGAAGTGATAGTGTGTGATTAGAAATGGGCAGACTGGGAGACGAGAGGGGTGGAAGGTGGGAAGTACAAATTTGCTGAACGAGCCCAAGGGCAGAATTTGGGGAAAGGTCCCAGCTGCACAGACAATAAGTCAAATTAGTAAGATAATTGCTTAAGTTCTTTTCTTGCTCAAACATCACGGTTTAACTCAATATTGAGAAAACCACAGAATTATTAAAGTTGGAAAATCTCTCTAAGATCATCAAGTCCAACCATTCCCCCAGCACTGCCAAGGCCACCACTGACCCATGTCCCCAAGTGCCACATCCACATGGCTTTTAAATCCCTTCATGGATGGGGACTCCACCACTGCCCTGGGCAGCTGTGCCAGGGCTGGACAACCCTTTCAATGAAGAAATTTTTCCCAATATACAATCTAAATATCCCCTGGTGCAGCTTGGAGATATGCATGTCCTTTGGAGTACACACAGAAACTGAACTTCAGCTGCTTTATTCAGTTTGGAAAGCTGAGGATTCAGAGAGAAAATTTTAAAAAGAAGCAGCTGGATTTTTATAATTTTTTTAAAGTTGTTCATGACAATTTCACAGCTGGTAGCTGCAAGTTGTGACTTTGTAACTATTACAAATGACTCCCCAGCACAAGAAAAGCACCGGGAGATTTAGAAGGGAGATTGCAACCTGGCCAGCAAAACTTGAGACAGAACTCCATCAAAAAAACAGATTAGCTGGTCAATTTATCAGTAAATAACTTTTTTCCCCACAAAAGAGCCCTCGCCAAGCTGTAGGACCAGAGTATTCAATTACTTTCCAGAGTAAATATAAGCTACTACACAAGACTCTTTCCCAGAAATAAAAGAAAGACGAAGATGGAACTGAATAGAAAATAGTATCACAGACATTTCAACCGGAGGCTCCCAGGCTCCTTCATAATGCTTTTCCAAAAGCTTCACTCTTTCATTGGAATTCTAATCTTCTACATTTTTAAATATAAATTGGCTTCTGATAATCAGAGCAACGTGGAAATTGCAGATGCTCAGAACTTGTCTGTGATTCATCTGCTTGAGAATATCAAGGCTGGTTTCACTCCCACTTGCAAATAAAATATCTTTTCCAGAATCCAAAAGAACCAAGGTGACCAACAGTGTCTGAGGGTCCCATAGCTTACCTAGCAGACATGACTTTGAGTCAGAAAATCTCTTCAGAGATGAAATATTGGCAATTTTTCCAGGAGAAGAAAAATGGTGCAAGCACACTTTGTGAGCTGCAATGTGCATTTTGGGCCATGACCACGGGGTTACTCTTTGTTTAAGTTGTTTACTCTCTGACCATTCTTCCCTGACCACCTCCAGGTGCTTTAAAAATGTCCACTTGCCTCTAGGAAAGTATTCTGCAGTTTTTGAATTATTTCCTGATCCTAATGTTTGGATTTGTCATTGAATCCAAGTTTACACAACAGAAAAGCCATGTGAAAGTCTTCAAGGAAACACTGATTGTAGCCCGAGGTGTGTAAATATGTTAGTGTCTTTCTGTAAACACAAAAAACCACAGAGGCAGAATCACTTTTAGCACTTCTTTAGAAAAGAAACAGGATTAGTACTTGAAACTTTATGCCTCGATAGAAGATTTCTGATATTTCTCACCACTAAGTCCTTTTGGTTAAGAAAAACTTATCTCTACTATCTGGATCATACCTGAATCTTAGTCTCCTAAAAGCCAAGTCTGTGTCTTTGATTTGTCTGTCAAATCAATGAGAAAAGATTTTCTGAGAGATAAAATTTTTAAAGAATTCCAGAGAGTTTGCAAAGATGCTGCTTCACCTCTAATTTTGAATTTATGGGTCTATTCTCCCTGGAGAGAGGTGAGGGGAAAAAAAGATGGAAGGAAAGGAATGATTCAGCTTGCAAAATATATATCCACACTTTGTCTACTCAAGCATTTGTAAGGGAAGTGGTTTTGATTGGGTTCTTCTGAGATTCCCTGAGAGATATCCAGGTTTGGACATTTAAAAATAAATGTGTAAGACTGAAACTGTTGGTGCCAGAATCCAGTTCTTGGCCAACATTAGCAAATAATTTTTTCATGTAGACACACCAGAAGTTCCCCAGAAATATTAAATTTTCAGTCACAGAAATGGAGAAATATTCTGGAAACGGATTTGTTTTAATTATTTGGCTCATTCCCAGCAGGAGCAATGCAATATTGACAGTGTATCCTCCCCCTACTCATGGACACAACTGGCGCTGTGTTTGAGCCAAAAGGGAAAATATGAGCAGATTCTGTGCTGTTTTGCCAAAATTAAAACCCTTGAAATAACTGTGGGGGAAAACCTGGTGGTAGAGATATCAGAGTTTCACAAGTAGAACAGCCTGAGCCTGCATGAACTTGGGCTGGGTTGATTTTCCTCTGTGACCAAGCTACAAAAAAATATTTCAGGTTGGCAGCTCTCTGAGCTGAAAAGTTTGCCTCAGGCTGGAGGTTTCCATTTTTTCCCAAGGGATCTTCCTCTGGGAATGACATTGATGTATCAAAGTTGGGCAAGTAAATCTCCTTGGAGGGCTTTTCCCTCAGTTGAAATCTAAGAAATCTTGTACCATTTGGACTGAACATAGAGAACACTGCTTAACACATCCCAGGCACAGGGGGCTGCTGCAGAATCCTTGAGCCATATTTAGTGGAAATCAATATGTTGAACCAAAATTCCCTTGTGAAAACTAGCTGGGTGCAGATGCCTGGATTAAGAATGAAAACAAGCCCAATCTGGCAGATCTAGGGACCATTGCAAGGCTCACTGCCGAGTAAGGACTTTCCATGCTCTACTGATGGACTGGACATGGGGTGGCTTTGGGATATATGAAGGTGTGGTGGGTCCATCCCATCCTAAAAATGGTCCAGTTCAGGGTACCACATAGAGGTTCCTCACTGCTCAACACTAGTGAGACCTCCCTCATGCCCAGTTTGGGCTCCCAAGCATGAGAGCAACTGGGATATATGGGAGAGGATCCTGTGAAGAACCCTGAAGGTGATCAAAGGCTTGGAGCATCTGTCACATGAGGAGATGCTGAGTCAAGTAGGGCTGTTTATCCTCAGAGAGAGGGTTTGGGAGCAGATCTTACCCACATGGATGAGTATCTGGTGTGGGGAGCCAGATTTTCCTCAGTGGTGCCCATTGAATAGGGAAAAAGAAATGGGCACAAATTGAAATACAAGAAATGCCATATAAATACAAGAAATGCCTTTCTGGTTGTGGAAGCTGCAGGAACACCTCGTAGCAGCCTTTTGGTCTCTGGAGAGGGACACTTCATCTGGAACTGTGACAGGACAAGGGGAAATGGCTTCAAATTGGAAGACAGTAAGTTTGGATTATATCTGAGAAAAAAATCCTTCCCTGTGAGGGTGGTGAGGCCCTGGCACAGGGTGCCCAGAGAAGCTGTGGCTGCCCCTGGATCCCTGGAAGTGTCCAAGGCCAGGTTGGACAGAGCTTGGAGAAACCTGGGATAGTAGAAGATGTCCCTGCCCATGGCAGGGGGTGGAATTGTCTGGTCTTCAAGGTCCTTTCCAATCCAAACCATTCCATGATTCTATAACTAATAATAGCAACCACACAGAAGCATATTCCAGTTTTTTGTACAACCATCCAGCTCCACGGATGTCAGGGAGGATGTGGCCAAAGCATCACATCTGTCCTTGCAGCAAGGAGAGAGAACATACAACACCAGAGTGGCTGAGGACAGAGCAGGGGACCCTGGGAGCTGAATTTTAACATCAGCAGCAGCAAGGAAGCTGTGAGATTTTAACCCCATGCACTGTTTTACATGTGCCACGCACGCCACTCGCTTATTTTGGGAACAGCTTATTACTTTGTCTGGTCTGCTGCAAATGCTAATGCATGTAAATGCTAATCAAGGTTCCTGCTCTGCTTTCCCACCTCACCTAATTGGATTGCATTAGGGCTGGTCTGGGAGTTTGCACTCGGAATCTCAAATGGGATTGGATCACCTCTCCCTGCTCTCAGAGTGGTGGCAGCTGTGCTGCAGAGGAGCAGCAAGGCCAAAATCTCAGTGCAGCCAAATAAATCCCTTTGTCATGCAAATAAATGTCCTGCAGCCACTTGGAAAGGGTTGCACACCTCACTGCAGAGGGTCTAGCAGAAGCAAAGAACTCTATTATTTCACAACAGAGCAGAGGATTTGGAGTGACTACAGGAATGAGGTGAATGCTGGAGCCTGGTTATTGAAATCCAGCATGATTCTAGATTTCATTATTCATTTCTAGCTGAAAATGCTGTTACCTGACTGAGGGAGGGAGGGAAGAAGGAGGGAGGAAGTAGGTTATGAGATCCTTCCTCCTGCTATGGGTTTGGCTTGGCTGGTGTTGAAGCCTGAGGAGAAGCCCCATTAGCTGCCCTTGGGTTCTCAGCACAATATTTGGACTCAAAGAAAGTAATTACTCCTAAATTGCAAGAAAATGAAAATAAAATTAATCACTTGGCTAGATTCACCCAGTTTTAGTGCACAACCACTTCTTCCAGTGGGCCAGTTCTGCAGTTATTCACATAGTCTAAAGTCTGCATTACCAGAAATTTTACTTGGATGATGGATTCAAAGTGTTCTGAAAAGAACAGCAAAGTGACAGTTTCCATCCTAGAAAAAAAGACGTTTATTTCATCTTTCAGTTTTTGTCAAGTTTTTCAAAGAGATGTGATTGGAAATAAATACCCATGAAAAGTATTCAGTTACTTAGCTACTCCCTGGCAACCTTTACCTAACAATCACAACCCTTTATATAATATATATTATATTTATCTGATAAAAAATGCCACAAATATTTGTGGTCAGAAATTCTTTGAGACAAGAAATCTGAATGAAAATGACTTGGCAAGAGCTGGAACCAACTGCCCTGTAACTACACCAATTCCAAGCCCTCATTAATTTTTTTTAAACAACCTTGTCTGCTTTTATCTTTCGTCCACAGAGAGTTTGAAAACACCCATTTTTCCATTTCTAAACAGAAACTGTAAGTGATGATTGATTTGTGCTCTCCTTTTTGAGAGAAATGGAAACAAGAGCTCAAATATATTAAAAAATAGAGCCTGGAAAGCATTGAAGTACTGCTAAATCCATGGCACTGAGACAAATCACTTCAGATTTGGCCCCCATATATGACAATGACATCTTCACTCTTTTCCTCCAAATACTCACTTAGCTACCAAGGGGCAAATCTGGCATTTTATGTATGTTGATCTTATTCACTGAGGTTCGCCACAAAACTGTCTAATCCAAAATATTTTTGGTTATTTGTAATTTTGTTACTGATGGAGCTCAGGAACGAGGAAGTCTCAGGAATCCCAGGTATGGAATTTATACATTTTTCCTTCTAAATACTCCAACACAGATGTACAATCTCTCTCTTGGTTCATAACTCAGTGCTACAACACATCACTATTATTTTACAATTTTCTTTACATCCTGGCAGCAAAGAAGCCTCAAGAGGAGGACAGCAGCCTCTCCTCATTTTGGTTCTTCATGGAGAGAAGGACTGAATGGGTCCTTTTCAGTGGGAAATGAACCTCAGGAGCTCTCCAAAGAGCAAATTTGAACTCATCCATGGGATGTGTAGAGTTTCCAACCATGCCAGGATGATTCAGCAGTGAATGAAGAAACCTGGGAACAAATTGATTTGTGGGGGGCAAAAAGTAATTTTTCCACAATGCCACATCTACTAGATTTAGAGGGAAGGGTGAGGATTAGACAGGGAGATGCTTTGCAAGAAATGAAGGTGTAATAACCCCAACATGGTAATTTTCCTAGTCCTGATGGTTATAGTTATATTTTACATGTTCAAACTCACAGACTGCACAGTAAAAAACCCTTTGGATTTCTTAAAAATCAACTCCCCTGTTTATTATAAACACAGCCCAAACTGGGAATCAGCAAGAGCAATGATGAAAGAATTACTTCTGCTCCTCTGAGGAGCTTGGCAGCTTTCCCTCTGCTAATGCTTCCTCTTTGTGTCTTCTAAGAGTTCAGCCCTCTGCTGCAATCTTCATTGTGGGAGCTCAGTGCTCAGGGTCTGTAATATCTCTGCAAGGCTGACGTTGAGTAATAGCATTCTAAAAATGCCTCGAAGGCCATTTTAAATGTGGCAAAATGGTCTGTAACAAAATAGGTAAATGCAAAAACCTCATGGGATTTGTAGAAAAAGCCCCCTGAAGAAGGGAAGGAAACTAATTGCTGCCTGTGTTCAGCTGTTTTGTTAAAACATCTTTTGCTTCAACACTTTTCATGGATACAATGCAAATACACTTTCTTCTGGGGGGATGTAGCTTTTCTCACATGAATGTCTATCACCTCAGGGATAAGACATTATTCAGGTCAAAAATCATGCCAGGAAAAAAGCGTCACATATGGGAGCAGTTTCAGACACTTTATTCTTTTCCTTGGCCTTGCAGAGCCTCATGGAAGATCCTTCCCACGTGTCAATCATCTCCAAAGTCACAGTTTCTGATTGAGAGGTGTAATAAAATCTCTGGTAATGGTGGAAAACGGTAAAATAGATCAAAGAAAAAAAAAATCTTCTGTGGCTGGAAATACTTCTGTCTAGAGAAACTTGACTGTAATCTGTAAGTGCTAGCTTATATGTGAAATTTTATCCCATATTTGTAAGTACTTAGGGATGACAGCAATCTACACAAGATGATAGAAAGAGTTTTTTAAATAGCTCTTTTCTCAGGAACAGGCTTCTTGGGATTGGAAAGAAACAACAAAGAAATAATACTTTAAGAAAGAAAAAACCTGTTGTACAGACTATGGCCAAAGACTTTATCTTCTGATAACTATCTTTTTCCTTCTCCACTGGAACAGAAGCAGAGTTGCTAAGCTTCATTGAGACCCATTTTCTGGCTGATTTTCCTTTTGTGACCATCACACATAATCAGAAATAATCTCTGTCTGCTGTCTCAATGCTCTGTCGAGGCAGAGAGGGGATAAGGCAGCCCTAGGTGGGAGTTTAACCTCAGTGTCGTTGGAATTTCTTACCAGAGGTAGAGAACAGTGTGTTATCAGCATGTGAGGATTTGCCACTCTCCCTACCACAGTGAGAAGCACCTGGGAGACTCTTTTAGCACAAAAAAAACTTCACAGGAAGTGAATTTGGCAATCAACCTGGCAGCTTTCACTCAAGTGAAACCATTATTTCAATCAGCCACATACTGTCTTTTTTTTTCCCCCAAAGTAGACACTGCAGGATGTAGCCTGAGATGTCCAGATTGTCTTTCATAAGTGTTCTGCTTTATATTTCATTGGGTTTATTTTTTTTTTCCATTTCTCTCAGCTCTGTCAGCTATTGGGAAGCTTTATGATTATTTTTACAGCCTTCCAAAAGCATTGCAGGGTTATAACAAGCGTTTTCAATGTCTTGAGGCAGTTCCCTCCTGCCTATTGCTAAAATGCTTTGAGTAATGTGGTTATTCAAAAAATAAATACATCTCTGTGCAAGGCATCTAAATGCAATCCTCTCTGAAAATGTGTTTAAATTCTCTACCACATCTTTGGCTCAGAGGTTTTTTGGGGATTTTTTTTTTTTAAATCCCTCTCCCTCAAGTCTTTCAGTCAGAGCTGAACTTTCCAGGAATAAAACTTCCAAGAGTCTTATACACGATACAAGGAAACTCTGCAACAGAAATGACACAAACTTTTATCCACTTGCTGGAGTCAGATTATTCCAAGAAATAGATTCTGCTCAAAGCACCATGGTGTTCCTCTGCTCGGTGTGTTTTTGAACAGTCGTGGCTTTCATCACTTTCTGTTTAAGGAGCCTTATGCTATTTCTCTGCATGCTGTACTACAGGCAGGGAGAGCCTGTCAGCCTGAATTACTTTCCTTTTCAGAGTCATTATCAGGAGGGGACTAGAAGAAAATCTTGTTAAGAAATAACATCCTCTGCTTTTCTGTGTAACCACCTTTATGCTAAAAAAAAAAAAAAAAAAATCTTTAGAGACACCTGCTTTGCAAGACATTCTGAAGTTAGAAAAAAAAGGACAGGGAAAGCAGAATATCTTCAGAAGTTCTCTGCTGCACCCACTGAATTCCATGACTGAAAATCCTTCTTTCAATCAAAAACCATCTTAAAAAGTCTAATAAAATAGATGCAGAGCACTTCAATGCAAAGAAAGCAATCCTAAGGAAAAGAAAATTCCAGTTACCTGGCTGCCTTGTTTTAATCCTCGTGTCCCTGTGACTCAGCTGCTGCACACCACAGACCCAGCACCCTTCACTGTGACCACTTTGAGGAGGTTTGGCTGCAGCAGAGCCCTGCCAGCCATAAGTCTGTGGTGTTGGCAGGGCAACAGCTCCTTGTGCTCACCCTCCAGGGCTGGAACAATCCAAATGGGAATCTCAAAGACTCACAGAGTTATTAAGGTCAGGAAAGACCTCTGAGATCATCAAGTCCAACCATCAACCCAGCTCCACCACCACATTCATCACTAAATCATGTCCTCATGCACCATATTCTCATATTTGGTGGTTGTTTTACAACATTTTTGATGATGGTGACTCCACCACTGCCTTGGGAATTCTTTTCTAGTGCTTAACAACTCTTTCCATGAAGAGATTTTTTTCTAATATCAATTTAAATCTCTCTGGATGCAACTCGAGGCCATTTCCTCTTGTCCTGTCCCAAAGAGATGACTATGGACCTGAAGAAAGTGTCTGTGGCTCAGCATTGTCCTGGAAGAGCAGTGCTGGCCTTGGTTTGGGCAGAAAGAGGACAATGGGCAGCAATAAAAGGATAGAACTTTGTGCTGGAGAAGTGAATGAGGTTTTAGGTGGCTTAACTAGCAGCTCCTCTGTTTTACACCTCTGCCCACACAGCAGCTAAAACCATTTTAGAGTGAAGGGCCAGTGAATTCATTTCCAACATCTTTTTCAAACAAATAGCCAACCTGGTTTGGGGAAAGCATGCAGAGGTGTCAGGAGACAATTCACAGAGCTTTGGGATGGAGTTGCAGCTGCAGAGAAAGTTGGTTTTACCTGCTAGAGGAGGGAAGCTCCTGATGAAAAGATTTTGCACCTTGGCAGTTCACATTTCTTTAGTGAACTTCACCTTCCAGTAAGAGTTGCTCAGGAAATCTTTTCCACAGTGTGATGATATCTGATAGAAAATTGTAGCTGCTGATGGAGAAAATGGTGTGTGTCTAGCCAGGAAGGATTTATCCATCGGCTCCTCACTGCTAAAATATAATGGGAAAGGTCTAAAAATATTCCTTAATTTTCAATTAAACACTCCACTGCACAAAGCACTACACAAGATTTTACTTGGGCTCCTGCTCAACAAGATGATCTTTAAGTTTCTTAAAAGTTCAAGTAACTTTTAATCCAAACCATTCTATGATTTCACAAATTTTTTTTGTTGTTTTTTAAAAAAGAGCAGATACTAGTTTTAAAAGTCATTAATTGTCAAAATAGAAATAATAAAGACAATCTGAGTCTTGGAGACAAAATCCATCCATACTCAATTTAAAACAACTCTTGATAACCCTTTATGAAAGAAATGAGCTTAAAAATAAAAGCCATGAGGGTAATATGAAGGTCAACATGAAACTTCACACTGAAATTCTGCTCCAGTGATTAGAGAAGAGTGAGCTGTGAAAATATATTGCTTTTGGCCCACAGAGTCAGACTCATCATGGGACAAGAATGATCCAGCAGAGGCTTTTAAATTGATCTCTGTGCACTGCTGGGACAGAGCTCTGGGAATTCAGTCACTTCTGTGTGATTAATAAACACCAAGTTAATGGGCAGAAGGGACCAGCAGATCAATCATGGTGACATCCTGCAGAACAAAGCTCATGAGATCTCACTTGTCCTCCACTGCTTCCAGGAAAACATCCAGTCTTGATCCATGGAGAGCCAAAGACGGAAAATCCACTGCCTCCTTTGGAAGTCTGTTTCACTTTTAAACATCTATGCCCTGCCAGTCATTGGAATACCTCTGGTTTTACTTTTTCAGCTGTTGTTTCTCACTAGTATTTTCCTTCCAGATCTAAAGAACTGGTTTGCATTTGTGGTTATCTTCCCTATAGGAAAAGTAACATTATTAAAATTATTATTAGATAGTAATTACAATATATTGTTATTTTGAGTAATACTGATAATCAAGTTTTCTTTTTCAGATTGCATTTTCGTAAGAGTTTATCAGTGTATGGCAATTCTCATAGTCTTCAAAACCTTTTTGCAGCTCATTTCGTTATTTCTTTAGGATTGTCCCAGGAGAATTTGCATAATGTGGACACCAGCCCAGTGATACCCAAAATGTATCTATGAGGTAGATGCTGACAAATTTCATGCTCCTTGTTCAAAGGGTTTCTTCATTCTTCCAAGACACATCGCTGAACTTTTCACCTTCTCAGGGATGTAATGAGTGTTACATTGCACATTTTACTGTTTCTTTACTTTCTGATTTCACATAGCCAACTGTTATGTTTGACATGCAAAATCCTAAGAAAATGAAATAAACAACTGCATTATTTCAATTCAATCAGTAATTTAAAGAAGTAATGAGATGCATTGACTCACTTGCATTGCATCTGTGAAGTTCACCAGGCAATTATTGTAAAGAAAGTCAAGTCTGGTTCAATCCTCTGCCTTCCACCTTAGCTGTTCAACCTGAATTTGCTGATCACATCATCTTCCTCAAGGAGAGGAGGCTGCTGTACTTCCTGATTGTGTTAGCTTGAAAACAAACCAGTGGGAGATTGCAAGTCAGGATTATAAACTTAATAGGAAAATTAAAAATGAGTGCAATAATACAAGAAAAACCACTGACAGAAACAGATACAACCTGACACCCTGTTGGTCAGGGTGGTGGCAGCAGTCCAAGTGAAGTAGTTCAGCTGAAGCAGTGATCCTGTGAAGGTCTGCTCTCCTCCTGAAGGTCCAGTGGTAGCTCTTGTCCTCTGGGAACCCAGCAGACAGGGCTGCCTTGGGCACTTCCAAGCCAGCTTATATCCAGGTGGGAATGCTTGGCTCCTCCCTCCTGGGTGGAGCATCTCCCAATAGGATGAGATAATTCCATGAGTCATGCAGTTGGTTCTTGATGATCCATTGTCTGTTATCAGGGGTGAGTCACAGCAGGAGATAACAACTAGTGCCCCACCTGTTTAAGCCTGTAGAGGTGATAGAATACTAAATACATCTATGTTGTAACCTAGGACACTGATTTAGAGCTCACTTCTCACCCTGCAATTACAGTTCTCATTGTAAGAGTCTGGTAACACTGATGGTGGCCTGAATCTTGAAATTTTGTGCAAACTCACACCAGAGTTTAAACACTCCCTGTTTATAAATGAGGTTGATAACACAGCCACAGATGTCTGTCCTGGTAGAACTCCAGCCAGCAACTCAGTGTCACACAGCCCCTTGGTCACAACAGCTCTGCCCCAACCTGGTGGGATGAGGAGGAGAATCGGAAAAAAAAATTTAAACCCGTGGAATGGATTGAGATAGGAAGAGTTTAATAATTTAAATAAAGAGAAAGAGGAGGAGGAGGTGGAGGAAGAGGAAGAGAGGAAGAGGAAGAAAGAAAGAGGAAGAGGACAAGAGGAAGAGACAAAGAGAGGAAGAGGAAGAGAAAAGAGGACAAGAGGAAGAGGACCCAGGAGAAGCAAGTGATGCCCAAGACAATTATTGCTCACGACCTGCTGACCAATGCCCAGCTGTGATTGTCCCCTCCTGCTCAAGTTCTCCACGTTAAATTTTGGGAATGATGTTCTGTGGACTGGACTATCCCTTTGGACAATCCATCCAGCTGTCCTGGCCATGCTCCCTTCCAGCACATGGAAAACTGAAAAGTCCTTGATGTAGACTAAGCATGACTTCGTTAACAACTAAACATCAGTGTGTTATCAACATTATTGCTATACTGAATCCAAAACACAGCACTGTGCCAGCTACTGGGAAGAAAATTAGCTCTGCCCCAAAATCAAGACAATGTCCCACAGAGCCTTTTTCTTGGCCTTTTCTCTCTCCCAGAAATGGTTTCAATTACCATAAGAAACACAATGTTCTCACTTTTGCTTTGTCATCGTCTGGCTAAAAATTATGAGTAATATTTTATACAGATGCATTCTGTCTGTCTGCATTTTGTGAAAATTAGGCAGTCTGAATCTGATTCCTTCGCCTCTGCAATTTTCTCATGGGATTCATCAAACCCCATTGTGTTCTCACTGAAGAAGACATTTCTCTTTTAAGCACTGTGAGTGAATGCCAAAAAGGTGACAACTG
Source organism: Entomyzon cyanotis (assembly GCA_024500445.1). Classification (NCBI taxonomy): domain Eukaryota; kingdom Metazoa; phylum Chordata; class Aves; order Passeriformes; family Meliphagidae; genus Entomyzon; species Entomyzon cyanotis. Next base: position 3,118,515 of record JAKEPQ010000146.1, on the reverse strand, counting down.
GGGAGGACCAGAGAGAGCAACACCCACAGGTTTGGTAAGTGTCTGTAGGGAGGAAAAAAACCAAACTCAAGAAGTTTCAAAATATGAGATAGAAATTTTATTTTTTAAAAAATAATTATGATAGAGAAAGTGTATATTTGTGATACACACACAGAAGTCAGAGCGAAAATGTTGCTATTTGCATCAGAAACCCCACAACTATTTATAGAGAATCACAGAATGCTTTGGGTTGGAAGGGACCTAAAGTTCATTCCATTCCACCCCCTGCCATGGGGGTTGCTCCAAGCTCTGTCCATCCTGGCCTTGGACACTTCCAGGGATCCAGGGGCAGCCACAGCTTCTCTGAGCACCCTGTGCCTCGCCATCCTCAGAGGGAGGAATTTCTTCCTTATATGTAACCTAAATTTCCCTTGTTTCACTTTGCTATTAGCATTTTATTACTTTCCTTAATAAAATCCCTCTTATTATGTGGTAACAATGAAGAAAAACCTACATTGTTTTCCTTTTTGAATTTGTGATTGGATTTTGTTGTTGAGAGGTTTTTATGGCAAGGATTTCCAAAGCCACTCGACCACCTAAATCTGTTGTACTCTGGAGTTGCATCATCTGTTGTTTCTTTTTTCCAGTGAGATCTTGATGTTCTCAACACAAAGAAATTCAGACACCAATCTCTACATATTTACTTCACTCACATCTCTAGATTTATTTATTTATTCTCTTGTTTTCTCACCCTTTTTACCCTAAAGCCCCTCAAAAGCCCCCATGACTCAAATAATTACTTTCACTGAACCATTCACACACATGACACTGCATCATGTGTCTGCATTAGACTAAATTAGGGATTTGGGCATCGAGCCTCTGCCCAAAAGAATTCCCTGTATCTGCATCTTGTTACAGGCTGCATCCCATCCAAATGCCAGGCTCAGCTCACAATTTCACAATCCTTGTGAGCAAGCACAATGGAGAATGGTTATTTTTTTAAATTTTGCTATAAATCTGGAGGAAAATTTGACCTTTAGAAGTTTACTGGTCATGGAAACTTGGAGGGTTGCTCACCCACATGAACAAACCAAAAATTGCTTACCCAGAACTGCTCTGTTGAATCCATCATAATTTTTGCATGTTGTTGGCTTTTGCCATAAAAATAGCTCAATTTTTCTGAATCCTAGAACTGTTAAAGCAATCAAAAGACATGGAACCAAAGAGAAAGGTGATTTAAAGCAAAACAGAAATCCCAATATGCACTACTTCATGGTTATTTAAAGCAGGTTAATTTGAAACCTAAATAGATTAAAATGTCCTACAGTAGATGGCTTAAATTCCTGGTGGAGCAAAGACTACCCAGCTGACTTTCAAATTTTTTGTGTTCCAAGGGTCTTTCTTAAGAATATTGCAAGAAACTGAATGGTTAATGAGGTCAGACCAACACATTTGTTGGTCAGAAGCAGTCATGTTGTCAGAACTTTATTTGGGAATTCAGAAATTCTCAACGTTAGGTCTGGTTCTGTCCTAAAATGAACATGATATTTAGAGCAGATTTGTCGAATTAAGTAGGTGTCCTACAGGTTTTTATTCACATTACACATTAGTTGGGCCATTGGTTGGCTTTTACAGCAAACCTCAGCTTTGGGCTTCCAGGTTCAAATGGGATTCCAAAGCCAGGCTTGTTCCAAAGGCAGATCTTGGGCTAGAAATGAAGGACAATATGGAAATATCAATGGAAGCCCACCTCACACAGGATCATGGAATATCCTGAGTTCCAAGGAACCCACAAGGATCATCGAATTCAATTCCTGCACAGGATAGCCCCAAGAATCAAGGAGGATGGAGAGATAGGAGAGGATCTCAGAGGAGATAGGGATATTCATTATCCAGGAGGAGCTGGAGGTTTAGTCTCAGGGTACTTTGCATTATGGGCAAATCTAATCTGATTATCAGTTTAAAATCTTGCATTTAATCATCCAGAACAACAAAGTAATCTACCTGGAGTTCAGGATGGTTAGAGAAAGAATAAAGGACTGAAATAGATGGGTTGAGACAGCAAGGAACATCTTCAGCCTCAGAGCAGACACTGTCTGACAGGACGTTTTACAAGGGTTGTGTTTGTCCTGAAGCAGGAGAATGGATAAGTTGACCTTCCAAGGTCTCTTCTAGCCCTATCAACTCCAGTTTAATATTTCTTGTATATAAAACAGGAATGGATTTATTTAAATGCACTAAGGACAGGGTTTGAGGTGGGAGCTGGGAACCACAGGTCTGCCAGGATTGTTGTTAGGCTGCTTTCTTTTCCTGCCCAGCATTCTGGGGTGAATGGACTTATTTGGGCTACTAAGCAAGAAGCTCTTTGCATGTGCCAGAGCTTGATGGCAAATTTAATTTCCTAAAGTTTGTAGAAACATGCACTGAGATTAAGGACCAACCAGAAGCACATCTTCTTCCTCTGCCCTAAAGGTTATGGGGCAACACAAGGGAAAGGCAGATGAACCAAAAAGAGCCTGGTCACAGTGAGAATAAATTATTTAGTCACCTCCCAGCACTTGATTCTCTCTTCGCTTGAAGAAAATTTTTATAACTTCTGATATAACGTAATTCTCCTTTCAGGCTCACATTTTACAAACCCCAAAGAGCTGGTTTCAGCTGCAGCACACCTTTGTTCTGTCTGTGTCAATCTCTTTTCCAATTATCACCCTCTAGATCCTTTTGCAAACAAAATCAGTGCATGCAACTGGCTGTGAGACTTTTGGGAACAACAAACAGAATGAGGTCTCGATGAAAAGGTCAATCCTGATCCATACATGACATCTCTCTCACTCTGTTCCAAAGCTGCTGTGAAGGGATCCAGACTAAGACAGACTTGAGTGTGAAGTCTGACCCTCTCTTTTGGGTGAAATGGGATGACAGGTAAAGAAAGGGGAAGAAATGAAATTTTTATCTATTTTTAAATTTAGTTACAAACAGAACGACTGTTCTGTTTGTAAATTTTTTTAATGAATCTCAGCATATTGACAGAAATAAATTTAAATCTTTTTAATTCTATGCAGATCTAGGTCTTTTTTCCATACAGTGATATTGTTGGTATCCAGACTCACTTCCTGGGAACCTGAGAGCTTTTAGTAGGATATTCCCTCATCCTTGGAAGGATTCAAGGCCAGGCTGGATGGAGCTTGGAGCAACCTGTTTGAGTGGAAAGTGTCTCTATCCATGGCAGGAGGTTGGAATGAGATGATCCTTAAGGTCCCTTCCAACCCAAACCATTCTGTGATTGTTTATGTGGAAAGGGGAAGAAAAAAAAACAACCCAAAAAACCCACAGAAAAAAAACCAACCAACCAACCAAAAAACAACAACAAAAAAAAAAACAAACCCAAACCACCAAACCCAGAGATTAAATAGATTAAAGATGCCTGAGGAACAAGAGGACCATTTTCCCCAAGAAAGTATCACTGACAATTTTACTTTAAGTGCAACAAATATCTTAAGCCAGTGAAGAATTGCTGCTGTTTTCAGGACTCTCTTGTGTCTTCCTTATGATAACTCATATTTTTCTGCTTGAAAGGCAACACAAGGACAATAAAATACGTATGATCCTTGCTCACCAGAACAAGTCAGTGAAAATTTTGGGGGTGACCCATGTTTTTTTCAAGAATGGGATGTCTAGATAAGAAATATTAAATGAGGCATGAAGATAAGCAATGGTTTTAATCACAGACACAGCCACTGCTTAATGGAGCATAGCATTCAAAACAAACAAAATGATAGGGTGGAAGGCTTGTAGTTGAGGGTTCAAGCCCAGTGATATGAATTTTTATTATTCTGGCAATTTTTTCTTTCAATATAGAAGTTGTTTTTAGGATTGAGCACTGATAAAATGTTCCATGGAGACATCTGAACATAATCATCCAGAGGTTTTTGATGAGATTTATCTCTGTTCCCTTTAGCCATCTCTTTTTATTGGTATCTTGTGGACCTGGAGCACTACACCAGGTGTGTCATGGTCTTATACAAGATAGGTGAAATCTCAGAAACCCAGAATGGTTTGGGTTGGAAGGGACATTAAAGACAGCCCAGTCCCACCCTCTGCCATGGGCAGGGACACCTTCCACTATCCCAGGTTGCTCCAATCCCTGTCCAACCTGGCCTTGGGCACTTCCAGTGATCCCGGGGCAGCCACAGCTTCTCTGGGCACCCTGTGCCAGGGCCTCTCCACTCTTACAGGGAACAATTCCTTCCCAATATCCCATCTCTCCCTGCCCTCTGGCAGTGGGAAGCTATTCCCTGTGTCCTGGCACTCCATCCCTTGTGCCCCAGTCCCTCTCCAGCTCTCCTGTGTCGCTGTTGAGCCGCTAGCTGAGAGAAGACCCAGGTTCTCAGACAAGGAAAGAGAAAAGGTGTCTTTATTATTTTGATTTCCATATATATAGAGTTTCCAGACTCCTGGAGCCCCATTATGCACTGGAAGGGGCTCTAAGGTCCCCCCAGAGCCTTCTCTTCTCCAGGTGAACACTCCCAGCTCTCCCAGCCTGGCTCCAGAAGTGCTCCAGCCCTTGGAGCATCTCCATGGCCTCCTCTGGACTCACTCCAGCAGCTCCACATCCTTCTGCTGCTGCAGATCTCAGAGTTGGAGCAGCTCTGCAGGTATTGCAGGTATCATTCCCACTGACTGGACCATAGCAGCTCTTTCCACGCCAGTCTTGGGCACTCACCACTTATTGGAGTGTGGCTCCACACACTCTCAGGACCTGATTAACTGTTTTCCCCCCAGAGATCTGTTCTGAAGCTCTTGGGAATGAGGAGAGCACTGCCAGTTCTCACTCTGTTTTCTTATGGGGTGCTGACTCCATTCCCCAGTGACCCTAGAAAGGGCAAAGGCCAGAAGTCGCCAGTTTCCCTGCTGAGCTCAGATCTCGAGGCATCTAAAGAGAAAGCTCCAGAGAGCTTATCATATCTCTTGCTGAAGATTTATTAATTGCAGAAATGTAAATCCTGTTCAAGAATTCTGACTTGGCTTTCCCCATTGCAGAGACTCGTGAGCTGCTCTGGGGGAAGAGGGAGGCACTGTTAGCCTAGGAAAGGCTGTGAGCACCAGGGGGGAGATCAGTCAAAGTTTCTACAAATATGATGTGGAAAATCTCTTGGCTTGTGTTTATGGAAAGGCTTTAGCTGGTATTATCACTGAGCTCAGTCCATTCCTGCATGAGCTGAAGGACAGGATCTCATGAATGCTGGCCGTAAAAGATGCACATTCCTAATCCCTGGACTCAGAGACGGATGTGACCTGCTCACTAAGCAACTATCCACTTCTCCAAGGGTGCTTAAATGCTAAAATGCCCACATTTGAATCCACTTCCTGCAAGAACAGATTCAGTTATTGGCAGCTCAGGGAAGAAAAAGTAAACAGCCTAAGGTTCCTAAAAAATCTATTGGTTTTCCTTCTCTGCATTGCAAAAGCAAGTGTAAAAGCACAGGATGAAGCCATTAAAATGAGGGTGTTTTCAGTAACACTGGCAAGGGCAGAGCCAGGCAGGGACAAGGTCACTTTGGGATGTTAATGAGCTGCTTGCTTGACCCTGTCTGCGACCCAGAGTGAGTTTGTGTATTTCATTTATTTCACCCATTACTTGCTCTCATAATCCTTTTCCCACAATGCCAACCAGCCTGTATGTAAATGTTGCCATCTTTTCTGATATTAATTTCTGTGCGATGTGCACGATTCAATACAAGAAGTATGTGTTTCCATGCTCATTCACGGTGGATGGGATGGGGAGCATCCTTTGTTTTCACAGAATCATGGAGTGGTTTGGGTTGGAAGGGACCTTAAAAGCCATCTAGTTCCGACCCCTGCCATGGGGTGCCTTCCACTGGACCAGATTGCCTCAAGCCCCATCACATTTCAATGAGAAAATTCACATTTCTGAGGCAAATCATGTCTGACTGATGGATTAACAGACATGAACTTTCCTTCTTCTGGTCTATCCATTTACAAATGAGGCATGACCATCACTCCCTCTGTTGCTTTTCATCAATTTCTTGCCTACAAAACTGGAGTCAATACCACAAGCAGCTTAAAAGGCTGTGAATATCTCATTTAAATATCCAAGGGTCATGGGAAGCAATGCTTAATGGGGACCTTATTGTACATCTGGCTTGTCCTCTGGACAGGGAGAAAAAAACAAATTTGGAGACACACAGCAGCCAGGCAAGTGGCAGTGCACAGGGAGGTACAAGAGTGGGCATTTTCCCTGCTGGGATGGAGAGGGAAGGTGTGTTCCTCTGATCCTTGCAGGAAAACCCACAAGTCTCAACTCTTAACAACACTGCCCAAACTTGGAGAGCAATGGACATTAAATACCTTTTACAATTTGAGTGAAAACTGGGGTAAAATACTGCCATATCCACTCTGCTGGTTTGGATTATTTTACAGTTTTGCAGCTTCTGGCTTGGGGCATAGTCCCACTGTGCTGAGCTGTAAAAATACAGAATAAAAGGATTATCTTCTTTCCCAGACTAACCACATGACAATAAACAACAGGCAAGTTGAGAAGGGGAAAATACCATTATGGTATTTCTCAGCATGTGAGGAAGACAAATAGCTTGTTTCATAAAACAGTAAAGGGCAAAAGGCACAAATAAGAAGTGACATGCTCAGATGATCTTCCCCAAGTCCAGTGAAGTGTGGGAGGAGAGAACTGTGCAGATGTGACAACCTGCAACCTTCACACTTCATACCAGTCAAAACATGAAATCAGGAGAGCTCTAGCTCTCTAGCAGTGGTGACAAAATAATTTAGAAACATCATCTGAAAGCATCACTCATTTCAGGTATGACCTGGGTTGACACTGAAGCCAGCTAAGACCCACAGGTTTTGTCACCTGTAGCTGTTCACAACATTTCCACGCAATGAGAAACATCTGTAAAAGAGCTAACAGGGCACAAGTCTCATCACAGACTCACCCCCAGGTGTTTTGCCTTCCCTTATCCAGTCTGATGCTTCCAACAGCTGAGCCACCTCATTTAAAGGTGCTTTGGGGGGAATTAAAACCTCTGTTGTGAGCTCCTCATGTGCTTCTCCCAGGGACTGCTGAGCTGAGGTGCCTCAGGTAACAAATAGAAGTTTTTCAAGGGATTAAGGGGGAAAAAATTGACTGAAGGGTTCCAAGGGGAAGATTACTCACTGTGAGTTAAACATGTTTAGTGTGAACTAATGATTGGACAAAGGCAGAGAAAGCAATAGGTAGCTAAGTGAGGGTCTTGTAGAATTTTGGCTGCCTCTCAATTCTGCATCAAATGAGGCACATGATGCTCTTAACAGGCAGCTATTTTTCTTCTACATGTGCTACCTGAACCTAATATTAAATACAGACTGAAAGCACTCTGGGGTGTGGAGTATTCAGAAAATGGAAACAAGGAGCTTCAGTTTGGAAACTGATGCTATAAATCAATTAGCTGAAAAAACAACCCAAAAAGGATTGAACCTAACAAGCTTCAAGGGAAGTAAACAAGCCCACTGCTTGCTGTTGGGAATTATGTGCTTGGTGAAATATGCCTTTTAGGTCACTGTGTCTGCATAGGTAATTACAGGGAGCTGCTCTCATTAGCAGGCTATCTCTCCTGCACAGAACTTTGAACAGCAAAAGGCTGGTGAAATGTGGGGGTTTGAAAATGAAAGAATGTAGAATAAGGCCATCAGTAGTTAAAAATTAAGGCCATGTGGTTAATCTGGCTACAGCACTCTCTCTTCCCTTAGCAGAGGAAAGCACCAAGTCTGGGTGAATCTGTTCTTCCCAAACTGAGTGGCCAAATGTCCATTTTACAGCTGGACTAAAGAGAAGGGGTATACAGGAGGCTGCAAAACTCAATAGTTAAAATTTGTTATTTTAATTGACCTAAGAAGAAGATACAGTCTGTTTTTTGAAATGGCACTTTTCATGTCACAGGTTTGTTGGTTGGTCACTCTTCCATCTGTGTGAAACTTTACGGTCCCTGAATACAAGAGTCTCTAAAGCTCACAAGTAAGGAAATATAGGGTTTATGATGTTTATTTTTTTCAGAAAAAGGAAGATAGTGTTTTACATGAAAGGATTGAGGCAGTGCTAAAAGAGAGAACTGCGTGGGGCTGTGTTTACGGAGAAGGCTGCTTCCTAACCTGCTGCAAATTCTTGGGTGCTTGATGGAGTAAAATAGGGTGTGATAATAAACATTTCTGGGTTTAACCCTAGGGAATCACCTGGGCCAAGCAAGACCTAAGGACTTTATCATGTTTTGCAACGAGAACTACCTCAGCCAGTTGGCTGTTGGTCACTTTTCCCAAGGAAAGAGCCTCAAGCTGTGCCAGGGGAGGTTTAGATTGGATACAAGGAAAAAATTCTTCATGGCAAGGGCTGACTGCCCACGGCAGTGGTGGAATCCCTAACCCTGGAGGGATTTAAAAGCTAGGTGGATGTGGCACTTGGGGACATGATTTAGTGGTGGCCTTGGCAGTGCTGGGTTAAGGGTTGGACTTGGTGTTCCTAGAGGCCTTTCCCAGCCTCAATGATTCTGTGATTCTCTCTGCTCCACAAGCCTCTGACACTCAAAGCTTCCAAATCAAGCAAGACTTAGCAAAGGCAATTAGTTCTAAGGCACATTCTGCAGACAAACATTCCTGCTGCCATTTGTGTCCTTGAAAAAAACCCTCCTCCCAAGCCTCTAATCACATCTTTAATGTATCAGGATAAGTCTTGTAAACACATGAAAATTTACTGAATTGCTCAGGAAGATGTCACTCCCAGACAGCTCTGGCTGTCTCGAAGGACTTTGCAAACATCAGATGATTCTGAAGGCCTAAGGGTAACTTCTCTGGGCTGGAAAGCTGCTTTTTGGAATGAATGCATGGTGGGGAGCTGTGGTTCCCTGAGCAAATGGATTTGTGCAGCAGGTGTCAGCACAGCACAATATTTCACTTCTGCAGGGATCAAGTCTCAATAATTTGGTTCTGGTTACTCAGCTGTTAAATGATTTCCCAACGTGTGTGTAATGCAGTCTGGGACTGCCCCTTTCTGCTATAATTTCTTTCATTAGTGCTCAGTTGTGTTTTTTCTCTGCTTGCTGAGATGGTTCTTTGCCTTATTAGGCTCTGCAACAGCTCGATCATTCTTTCCATCATTTCCATCATTTAATGTTGCAGTAAAAAGTCTGAAAAGAAATTAATGCTGTGCCATATAATCCATGATAAATGTCTCAAAGACATTTAGGAACATGAGTCAGCGCTTAGATGGCATTTTAGTTATCAGTGTTCTAATCCTTGCAGCTTTAGGTCCAGATTTAAATCATTTAGGCAACTGATCTCCAGTAAATTAAAAAAGAAAAAGTTTATCTAGTACCTATCTTTGATTCAGGCTGTGCTGAATGCTAAAGCCAGACTTGTCTTTAGTCCTTTAGAAAGATAACCAGGCAGGGGAGCAGGGAGATACCATGTGGAAAACAGGAGACATGGTCTGAACTCTCTTCTCTGATCATCTCTGGAAGATGATTTTTAAATCCCAGAAGAGAATTATGAGTCTCAGCCCTTCCTGCAAACACATCTCTTAAAATCTTTGCCTGAAGTCATTCTATTTTGATAAATAAATACTCATTGGAAGAAGTGTCTGACCTTGTCTTCTTGCCAAGATACTGGGAAAATATAATGGCCAAATAGTAAATTTTCTGGCCTTTTTCCTCTTAGGTGCATTGGAAAGTGAATTATTAGCACAAAACAGAGCAACTTCAGTGAGATTCATTTATCCAAACCTCATGTTTGCAGCAGCATCTTTGCAGGATACCTATAGTTACTTTTCTGCTTCTAATTAAACATCAGTAGGAAAAAACACAGGTTTTCCAAATCCCAGATGAATCCCCTAACAGTGGGGCAAAGCCAAATAAGGGTTCTGTGTAAAGGGCTAATCCCAGCTTTTCTCTTGATGCACAGTGATGTCTCAGCAATATGTTTGGAAAACTCCAGAAGACAAATCTTCCCAGGGAACCTGGGATGTCACTGCAGTTTGGGAGCTGTGTGAGCAGTTGGATAATTGTATTTGAGCCCACTGGCAGACAGAAAATTCGGTACTGCAGGAATATAGATTACAGTGAGGTCATGTGGGGAGAAGAGTGTGATTTGGAAGTGGTGGTTGCAGCAGAGCATCAGGCTTCAGCCTCTGAAAGAGCTGCTGGTTCTCTCTCCTTTGCTGTGCCCACTGACATCAGGTGCAGATTTCTGCAGTGTTTGTGTCATTGCCTTGCACTTGACACCAGGATGCTCCTGACTCTGGGCCTGGTGACCCAAAGAATGATTTTCTGAATGATACCTGAGCAGATTTTGTTAGCATTTAGCCTTGCTGTTCCCATTACAAGGATGTGATGTTGCCTCAGGCTTTTCTTTTGTTGGAAGGCTGATATTTGCAGGGGTCACCTGCACAGTCCTGATTTTCTGCTGCTTTCCTTGGGTCCTGATGACCACATGCCAGCATAAACCCATAAACCTCCAAATTGTCCCACTGGCAGGTTGGAAAATCAGGAAAACAGAAATAACTTCATTTTTTGAAGTGCCTTCCAAGTTTTATCAGGAAGGAGCTAGAGCTGTTCTCTTTGGTGTGCTCATGGCTAAATGTATATATTAAATTCCTTTTTTGATAAGCTGGAAAAGCAGTTTGGGGATGACCAGATCCAAAACCCACTAAGCCACAGGGGATGTTTTTATAGATGTCAGTGAACTTTGGATTTGAGAATGGCAGGAGAAAAATCCAGGCATCTGCAAAGGGTGTAATTGAATAGGGCAAAGTAGAAAATCACAGTTAGAATTGCTATAAAACATTTATTTTGACATTTTGCAATGTTGTTTTTGTAAATATACCTCTCAATGAGATAACAAAATGTTTGACAGTGTTGCTTCAAATTCTGAAGTTTTTTATCTATGTAAATGTTCTGGTAAATTTTGGCTGATGTTTGGAGCAGCATTATGGAGAACTGGCTTTTAAAATTTATTTTCCATTCTTCTGAGAATGCTGTACTTTTCTTGGCAGGTAATGACAAGGGAATGAGATGCTGCATCTCCTTTGGGAGTTTTTTTTAAACACTGTTCATTCATGAGATCATGTGTAAGGTGCAAGGAAATCATGCAAATGTTTTCCTATAAGATCCCTCCAGATACTCACACATACAATCCTAAATGTCCTAGAGCAGCTGAATGCAGGACAATATCCTAATAGGCTCCCTTACTACAGAAGTCACTGGATTTTTCTGGCACCTCCAGCCCTCCCCAGCACCCACCTTTCTGTCTATTCTGGTTACAAATCTGTTTAAACTCCAGGATTTAAGTGGTAGGAGATTCCTTTTGATGTGTTTCTGCACCAATCAGTACAGAGGGGCTTTGATCCATTTTTGTGGCTTCTAGGTCTCCCCAAAATCATTATGTAAACAGAAAGATAATACAATGAGCAGAAGTTTGAGAATGCACATGAAAGAGTGTTCAAATCCAGAGAACTGCTAAAGTGATTCTCCTGCCAACCACTTCTGGACCTGGAAAATACTAAAGATTAGGATGATAGAAATGGCAGGAATATCCTGGCTTGCTGTGGTCTGTTTTCTAGGAATGCAGGCAGTTGCAGGTGTGCTCTTGTCCACCAACATATCAAACAGCTTTCTTATACTAGCATTTAAATTTCCTGACTTTGAAAATAAATATTTATTAAGGCTGTTTGGCTGTATTTCTAGCAGGTTGTACAGGTGTTTTATCTGGAGAATTTCAAAACCCTGTTAGACCTTGTCAGGTTCTTTTACAGTGTGGCTGCACAGCTCCAGCACTATGGTTTGTGGATTATAAATTACATAAATAGGAGTTCCTGCAGGTGCAGGAATTGCAATCTGGTTTTCCTGAAAGGCAGATTGAGCAGTGAAAGGAGCTGGCTTAGTGCATCCTTGGTCTCCCTCTTCTGGCTCAGCTGGAAGGAGCTGCTCCATCCAGGATGTGCTGCAGCTCAACATCTCCTCCTGCCAGGAGCTGAAGGGGACATTGGTGAAGAGAACAGGACAAGAAGCTTTTTTTCCAGCTCATCCACACTTTTCCACAAATACCAGCACAGAGAGCAGAGCACTGGGAATTTCCAGTCAAGCTCTCCCACCCTTCTCCCTTTTTTTTTTTTTTTTTTATTTTGTGCCTCAACTACAAACTTTGAGAAAACCATGGCACATCATTTTACTGCACAGATGGAGTGGGGGGAAGGGATGAAGGAGATTTGGAAATGTGAGTGGGAAAACATATTCTGGTTGTGACTCAGGGTGTTCTGGTACTGCTGAGCTCTGGCTGACTCCCATGCTTTACCTGCTGAACGGTATGAAGGGTTTAGAAATTCTGAAACTCAGTCACTGAGTTAAAATAGCAACAAAATATCCACAAATGCTTTTTTGTGTGCATTTTTATACTGGTGAAAGATCTGCCTCAGCACTGGTGTGGCTGCAGGACCAGGGCAGTGTGCACCCCATGTGCTGGACACAGCTGAGGTCCTGGGGGGACAGTTTTGGATCCCTCAAAAAAGAGACATTGAGGGGCTGGAGAGAAAGGAATGGAGCTGTGGAAGGGTTTGGAGCACCAGGAGAGGCTGAGGGAGCTGGGAAAGGAGCTGAGCCTGGAGGAAAGGAGGCTCAGGGGGACCTTGTGGCTCTGCACAACTGCTGCCAGGAGGGGACAGCCTGGGGGGTCAGGCTGTGCTCCCAGGGAACAGGGACAGGAGGAGAGGGAACAGCCTCAGGTTGTTCTGTGAGAGGTTTAGATTGGCTATTGGATACATTTCTTCATGGAAAGGGTTGTCCAGCCCTGGCACAGCTGCCCAGGGCAGTGCTGGAGTCCCCATGCCTGGAGGGATTTAGAAGCCATATGGATGTGGCACTTGAGGACATAGTATGATGGTGGCTTTGGCAGTGCTGGGTTAAGGGTTGAAATCAAAGATTTTAGAGGTCTTTTCAAACCTAAATTATTCCATGAGTCTCTAAGTCACCCTGTCAGCAAAATCAGGTGGTAATTTGAGTCTCTCCTAAAGGGATTTTGATGTGAAAAGCATGTTTTGTATTTCTTCTCTTTACCTTTGGTGTTCTGAGCCTTTCTGCCACAAACTTTCCTATCAGTAGTTTTGTTTCTTTCTTTCTTAAAAAAAAGTGGAGGTTACAGCTGTTAACATATGACTTTAAAATTGCAATCTCAGACTTCTGTAATTTCACAATACCAGGGGTTGTGTGTATTTTGGAGCTGGGCATTGAACTGTGAGTAACAGCATCACCCTTTTGAATTGGCTTCCTTTTCCCCACACCTGGCTGGCATATGTGTCACAATGATATGTGACATTTAGGAGGGAGTTTGGCAAGAGAAAATGAGAAAATGGGTGTTAGATGGAAACATCAGCTCTGAGACACAGGAAGAGACCTCTGGGGAAATGGTTTGTCTGTTTTCTGAAACTGCTGCCTCTGAAATATAGGGATCCACTCTTCAGCAGTGTCTGGTCCTCCTTCTGTAAAAACTGACATCTTTGGGACTTCTAGCCTGAAATTTTATGCAAGAAACATCTGCCTGTACGTATAATAATATCAGAAAAGCTGGACTTGTTTTTGCTGTGCTGCCGTTGTTGCTTTTGACTTTTCTTCATTGTGTATGTCCTCACTGATGACTTAGGTGTGAAGTCAAAACAACATTTCTGAAGTTTGGAAAAGAGCTTGTTCTGGTTGTGTTTGGGCTGGAATTGCCCATCTTTGCTTTCTGTCTTTGTACCAATATTTTGTACTTTTGTGGAAAAGTCCTGCAAGAACCTGCTTGGTAGGAACTGCAGCTCAGCCCAACACTTGTTCAACTCCTTTAATGCCATGATTAGGCTTTAATAATAATAATAATGACAAATAAGAGAAGACAACTAGTCTTAGTCTTATTATGATTAAGAATATTAAAATGAGAATATCTTCTTAAACCTGACAAGGTGCAAGGCACAGTTCCTACAAGTAGTTGGACATTGGTGCATAAATATTGTCACTTTCCCAACTCACCCTTCTTACCAGGAGAGAGGGATTCCTCTTTGCTGCAGCCCAGATTCAAACTGGCAACATCATGAATTAAAAAATTAAGGAAAAAAAAATAGCTGTAGCAAGATTGGAAATGGGTGCCACTTTGTTAGTGAATGGAAAAGTTGGCTTTAACAGAGGAACTCTATAAGCTGAGGATTGCAGCACAGGGATGTAATTTCCGTGTAAATTGACAGAGGTAGATTTCCAAATAGTGGTACCTGTGGGCAGAAGTGAGGATGCCCAGCCACCTAGCTGGGATGTGGCACAGTTTGTGTGCTGTTGCTTGGTCAAATTAAAGTAACACCAAGTGCCTGAACTAACCCTAGAGGGCTCTCACGACTCAGGAACAGAAAGGATGTGAGCATCAGAGGAGGGACTTTCACTTCAAGCTCTAAATATTCTCCTTTTGTAAGGGTTTATCTGCTTTATACTCATGTATGTGCATTGGCAAGGGTTATGGTGCAACGTTTCTCAGTTGGAAACAGAATTTAAAAGTATTCAGGGTTTTACTGTTCCCTTCCCATCCCTTTTTTCAGGGGGAGAATTTTGTCACTGAGCAGGATTTTAAAAACATTTTTCAAATCTGTTGACAGTTTCAAATGTCAGCTGACGAGCTTCAGTTGTTGGAGCCTTTTGTGACAATTGTGAAAATAACTCTGAATTGCAAAATGTAAAAGTAATAAATCTTCCCTTCATTTAGATGACCTTGGTGCTTAAAAAAAGGCAAATGCAAATATAAGATCTGTGATAAAATTCTTCCCTGAGAGGGTGGTGAGGCCAGTTTGCCCAGAGAAGCTGTGGGTATCTCATCACTGGAAGTGTTCAGTAATTCTCAGCTTGTTTTTCTCCCTCACAAACCTACCTTTAAAACAAAAATATAATTTAGGGGTTCCATACATCTACTTCTTTGAACTTTTGGAGCCAAGTTCAGGTCTCATTAATCATATTTACCTAATCCCTAACATTCCCTTAGCCCAGTTTCACGTGCTGGGTAATTTTTCCACATTTACTGGCTGTAACTGTAATTAAACCCTTGAACTTAAAAGTGCCCTGATTATGGAAATACTTCCGTAGCATTGAGAACACTTTACATTAAGGATTTTCAAGTGAGTATTTATGCACTAATGATTTTAATCCTAATGAGGACTTGATGTTCTGCTCCTCCAGAAGCAAAAGCCCTGGTCTCAGCACTAAACTGGTGGCAAGCTTTTATTTTTCCTGACATTCTAATTATATATGAGAACAAAAACAAGACAGCACTGCTGGCATGTCAGATGGAAATTTTTTTAAGAGGAGAATGGCAAGAAACTGTTTGTAGCCAAACCGGAAAATCCCACATTATTATTCAGGATTTGTTTGGTTGGTTTAGAAAAAGCAGGAAAGGATTAATGCCAGGCATATTACCTTGTTTCAGCAATATTGGCTGGTCAGAAAGCATGTTAATAATATGGTTAAAACATTAAAAATAACCTGGCTTGGGTGCCAGTGAACTCAAACCAAACAAAAATGTAAAATACAAATAAAACAACAAAACTCATCTACCAAATGAGCAGATTTTTTTCCTGAAACATGATTAATTCATCAGGAGCAAAAGCTGCCTTATATTTTAGGGTCTGATATAAAATACTCCTAATCCCTTTGCCTTTAGAAATGTTTACCCTCAGTTTCTATTAAAGCATCAGAAGTGGTGCAGCATTAGTGTCAGCAAAAGGGAAAACTTTTCCCCTCTGTGGCAACTTTCTCCCATTAAAAAAAAAAACCAAACCACCAAAAAACCCCCAGAATCATACCAAAAGCAGCAGGGGAAAGCAGCTATTTCTGTCTCAAAATTCTCTGAATAAAAAAAAAAAAAAGATGCTATTGCTGCTGGAGGTTGGGGAGTTGAACACTGCTTTGATATCCACTGGACTATATCACAACATTCCTACTAAAGAGAGCATTCCCATGAAAATTTAGCATTCAATCTCAAATAACAGCTGGGATAAGCAAGAACAAGAGTCGTAGTGTGGTCTCCTGAAAAGGAGATTTGCTGGTAAGGGATATTATTCCACATCTTAGGAAGGACTGATTGGCAGAAGGAGCGGATTCATGCAAAAGGTTGAAATTTGTAATTTTAAAAGCAGCAGTTTCTGTAAATTTCTGCCATGCAGTGGAAAAGAGTGGCCAAAATTAAGCTAAAAACCTTGCAAGTTTAAATCATGTAACCAGCAGCTCCTAAATAGCAGAAGAGGCACTGGGGAACACTGAAGTGTTTGGGCATTTATTTATTTTTCTTCTAGTTCACAATGTAATACCTCCCACCCTCTAATCCTGTCTACCTGCCTGCAAAATAAGGCACACATATATCCACTAGATAAAAATGAGAATTATATTTGTAAAATAGTCTTCATTTCTAAATGGCCCAAGTTAAATGCAAGTCCTGTTTCAGGCCCGAAGTACTACACTGTTACTGAATTATCTACAAAATCTCAAATTCAATATCTTTTCCTTGAAGCTATTAGTGCTTTTACAGCCTGAAATCCAGCTGTGAGAGAAAATACTTCTCATCCTTGTAACGCCAAAGGAGATCTGGTAGGTGTGTGCTGTACATATAGAATAACTATCTCTAAAGAGGAGATACAGGATGTTCAGTACAGGCTCTGTGCTTTATTGCTTGATTCAATAAGTCCTCATTTAACAAACAAAGACTTTTCAGGTGCTTGTAATAATGTGCATTGCAGGAAAATAGAAAAAAGAAACAGTCTGATAGATGTCAATGCTTTGCGTCAAAGGATGAGCTGAGTAACAATGAAATAGATGTGGATTTTGTCTTGATTTTTTTTTTTTTTTTTAAAATACTGTTTCAGGCTAGGCAATCAGAATGTAATTTCTTTAGTTAGCATCTCCTGAAGCACATAAAGCACTTTGGAGAAAATTAAGGAGAAGAAAGAACCAAGTGTCCCCTCCTCATCTTTATTCTGCCTTTAAGGAAGCTAAGTAGAACAACATGAGGCTGCTGGAAAATGCCAGGATGGGATACTTCAGCCCAAACTAGTTATAGCTCTTATTTTAGATGACCACTAAATATTGCAAGATGCCCTCTGCCAGGCTGAGCTGGGTGGGGCAAGGGGCCAGGGGGGTTCTGAGCCAGAGCAGGAGCTGAGCCCCCAGAGCAGGTCATGATGCTGGGGCTGGGGACAGAGGGACTTGGGGCTCCCAGGAGTGGCAGGTGCCCTGAGAGGCTTTGGGGATGTGCCAGCTGCCCCTGGTTCCATGGAATGGTCCAGCATGGCAGGGATGAGGCCTTGGGAGACTCTGCTTGATGTCTCTTGCCCTTTCATGGGCACAGCCCAGCCAGGGGATCAACCATGAGGGTGGCTTGGGCAGGATGGGCCCTGTGCTGTCTCCAGCCAGGGACTGCAGTCCCTTCAAGCCTGTCCACCCAGAGCTGCTGGATAAACCTTTCTCCCATCTCCTGCAGGCCATGGCTGTGGCAATCACACTCCTGGTGGCTGTCCTGGCCATCCTGTTCCAGCAGACACACAATCCCCAGGCCGATGTGGCCACAGCCCAGCGGATGCAGCGGCGTGAGGAGTTTCTGCGTCAGGAGATGTCGCGGCTGTGGCAGGAGGTTGAGCAGGAGGCTCTGGAAAAAGCCTTCCTCCATTCTGTGTTTTACTGGCTCTGCCAGGCTGCTACAGCGTTCGTGCTCATTGAGGTCAGCTTGCAAAAGCAGCTTGGCTCCAGCAGCTGCCCTGAGCAGGACAGCTACAGCAGTGAGGAGGAGGATGAGGATGATAGTGAGGAGGATGAAGACTTCAATGGATCACACCTTGATGACAGGTCTGTGGCCTGGCCTGCCTTATTTCCAAGGCAGGAACTACCTGACCTGAGCAGGAATCTGAAGCAGCTGCTGTATGATATCCGAGAGTTATTCCAGAGTATTTTCATGCCAAAGATTTCCCCACGCACTGGGATGAACAGCACCTGTAAATCCTGGAGAGTCCACAAGAATTGAGTCTTCCCCCAGCTGCTCGTGTTCCTGCGGCCACCCCCTGGTCACTTGTCCATCCTGGAGCAGGACTCTGTGGGGCAGCATCCAGAGAGGTGCTCTGCCATCTGTGTGGTGCTGCAGTGCTCCATGAAGCATCTGATGGGATATTCCTCGTGCTTTGTCCACTGCCAGGGCAACCAGCTGCTGCAGGATCACAGCTCACTGCTCCTAGAAAACCTCTGCACAGGCTCCTACTTAAACTTGGAGCAAATCTCCATCTGGGTGGAAAACTTGCTGGTTTTCGGCCTGGCAGCGTTTGCCTCAGTGGCAATCATCTGATGCTGCTGCTGGGCTCCCTCTCCTGCAAGTTCCTGGTGAGCAGAGCTGCACTGGGATGTTGTTTGCAGTGCAGGAAAGCAGCACAGGCAGCTGCCAGCTTTCCCAGTGTGCTGCTTAACTGGGGGAGAGTTAGACTGGTATTGGCTTAGGCCTATGTGGGGTTATATTTTCACTTGGTGCTTAAAACTTGAAAATAAAGAGAGATGTGATTGCTGAGCAGTGCTTGTGCAGTGTCAAGGTCTTTTTTTGTTCAGCTGGTGTCACCTCCAGGCTCATCCACCCACGTCTCCCAGGAGTGATGGGAGCTGCCACCGCACTAGGGCTGAGGGGTGATGGTGATGAACTTACCTAAAACAGAGGCTAGACAAAGTTAGCAGAATAAAAAGTAGATTAATTTATTGAAAGACCTTCAAGGTGCTTTTTAGGGCAGACAGAGCCTACTAGTGAGGCTACACCCAAAATGGACACCAAGTCATGAGCTTTTCATACTTTATTAATTCTGTCCATTTACATATTTGGCTTTAATCCTCTAATTACACCTTCAGGTGCTAATGTCAATTACTCCAAGTTTGCTCCCCCCAGTTCACTGTTGTTTATATATCATGGGGTCCTGAAGCAGCAAAGTGTCCTTGGATTTCCAACTTAGAGGAATTGTTTTGTCTAAAAATTCTGGGAACAAGAGCTTTAGCACTCCATATGGAGTCCAGAGCCACCAAGTAAAACTACAGATACATGAAATATATAGAAGCTAAAATCCTAAGGCATCGGTGGCAAGGCTGAGGGGACTTGTTGGGCAGAAAGGGAAGCACTTCATCCAGCACTATGAGTAAGTGCAGGAGAAAACCACGAAGCATGTGCTGTAGCACGAAGCTGTTATAAAACAGCAGCTCAGGCAGCTTTGGAATGAAAGTAGAAAGTGCATATTAAGTCAAGCAGAAATGAATTTGGCCAAGAGTGAAAAACAAGTTGCTGGGGCTGCAGCTGGGATGCCTGATGCTCTCTGCTGTGGTGGTTTTGCACAGCACCATGGTCAGAGAGGGCACAAAGCTCCCATGAGTCACAGCCTCCCCTGTGATCAGTGTTTGCCACGCTGATCAACACCACTTGACTATTTGCCCAGGGGCTGTGTTTTCTGGGGACAAGTGAGCACCTTTCAGAGCACTCAGTGGAAATGAATTTTTAAGGGTGTTACTTTGGTCCCTTGCAATGCGAAATGATGCAGGTTGGGGTTTTTTTTTCCTCTCTCTTTTAACACAACAACAATCTTTGCCTTTGGGGACCTCCTTTAATTAACAACATTCTCTGGTTGCACATCAAAGAGCTGGGGAATGAAAATGAATTAAAACCTGGGCTTTTGGACCCTAGGAGTTTCTCCGTCCTACCAGAACTGCAGGAAATAAAAGTTGTTTATTTTTCCTTTGACTGATAAAATATTTAGAAGGATTCAGTTGAATCCAGATTCTTGTTTGGGAAAAATCACTAGCAACTGTTTTCAAACCACCTTGAGTGCTGTGCCCGGTTCTGGACCCCATCACTTGGATAAAGGTATTGAGGGTTTGCAGTGTGTCCAGAGAAGGGAACAGAGCTGGGGAAGGGTCTGGAGTACCAGGAGCAGCTGAGGGAGCTGGGGTTGTTTAGCCTGGAGAAAAAGAGTCTCAGAGCACACTGTTCTATTGAAAATGCTCTAGAAAATGGGCAAGTAAAAGAAATTTTCCCTGTCTACCTCCTGCCAGTTTTCAAAAATTCACAATTCCAGAATGCTCAGGAATTATCTGCTTTTCTCTAGCTGCTGAGAGCAGGAGTAGGAGGGTAAAAGCACTCAGTTTAGTGTTTCTTTGCAGCACAAGAGCTACGATCTGGCTGCCACAACTCTCCCTGGAAATGTAAGGTTAATTTTAGGAAACTCATTTCTACTTTTGTGAGCCCAAGGTTTTTATTATTTGAAACAAGATGATGTATTGGTTGATATCCCTGGATCCCTGGAAGTGTCCAAGGCCAGGTTGGACAGGGCTTGGAGCAACCTGGGATAGTGGAAGGTGTCCCTGACCTATGGCGGGTGGGGAGGAACTGGAAGGTCTTTGAGGTCCTTCCCAGCCCAAACCATTCTGTGATTCCATTTTTCTTCAGGACAGAATGATTTTCTTACTCCTCCTTCTCCTTTTCCCAGCTTTGGACCCTGTAGGTACCCAACCAGAAAGGTCTCATTGAGGAATCCAGCAAGTTATGAAGGTCTCAGATGCTCACTCCTCTCCTATGAATTTAGCAGGGGAGGGATTGCAATTTTCACAAACATGACTGAGGATATTTGACCAAATTTAAAAACCAGATTTCCTTTCAGTGTTATCCTTAAAGCTCCCTTCAAGAAACTTAATATCTTGAATCTTTTTCTTGATATTCTCTGTTGGATGACTTCTTATGCTGACACTGTGCTTAACATTCTGACCCTTCAAAAGCTGGACTTTGATATTAATAAGAATTTTGCATTCTTTCCTGGGCAGCAGGAATTTTACTTGATTAAGAACAAGAGCAAAAGGAAAATTCCTTCTGGCTCCACATTCCATGAATATCTCTATTTAACATGCTTGCTTTTTTTTTTTAATAACTTACAAATATTATTACAAGCTAGTCAGAGGAAATGGGTCACTGCAGTTTATAAGTAGCTTAAAGCACGCAGCAAATGTGTCACTGATACTGAGGTGCCGAGAAAAACCATCAAAGTAATATTTCCAGGATATTTTTAAGTGGTCACACTTCTAATTTGCACCCTACAGGCATAAATTTTGTGCAACTGTGAGGAATGTCTTGCTTTTTTTTTTTCCTTACTGTGCAAGCAATTGAAGTTCCTTCTGCTAAAACTGAGAAATGAAGGTCTAAATTTACCAGAGGGTTTCTCATGTTATTCCAAGAAGCCAGAGCTCATTGCATCATAAGACTTGTCCAGAAATCACAGAAATATTTAGATTTGTGCCATTCACAACCTGCAAGACCAGGACATGAGCTCTTTGAGGACAACCACTGCATGAAACCCTTCTGCAAATCAATTACTTGCTCAGAGGAATTAAGAGTCTCCAGAGAATCCTTTGTGAAGTTTTTCTCCCAGAATGATGTGAAATCCAATGGATCTTTGACTAAAGGTGTTCACAGATATAAAATTGCTGCATCTCAGGGCAAACACACAGTCTTTCCTCCAAAGAATGTGTAATTGTAGTCTTTCAAATTCATCAATCTAGTTTTTTAAAATTATCTTCTTTTTTTTTCCTGCAGTCAAAAGTAGTCACCCTCAGCCAGAGGGATGAGGTGTAACAACCTCTTTTCTTTTGGCCAGGTGCCTTTTTGAAAATTTTGGGGTTATTCTGTGATATTTTGAGAACTGGACAGCCTGGGCATTGTATTGTTTTGTGGCTTCTGGCCTGAAACACTGACCTGAACAATTAATTTGCCAAAACTTATCTACCCGTATGTGTACACTTACATATAGGGACATGTGGTGCACAAATACACACACTCCAAAACAAATCAGAAGAAGCTGCAGGTTGGATAGGGATTGAAGAATTGGCTTGAGTTTAATTAGTTCTCAGGAGCCAGGACTGAGGGAGAGAATTGGAGCATCTTTACTCTGAAGACAGCTGGGAAAGTTGGGGTGGTTCAGCCTGGAGAAAGTTCCAGGGAGACTTTTCAGCCTCTTCCAGTGCCTGAAGGAGCTCCAAGAGAGCTGCAGAGGGACTGTGGACAAGGCATGGAGGGACAGGACACAGGGAATGGCCTCCCACTGCCAGAGGACAGGGAGAGATGGGATATTGGGAAAAAAATCCTTCCCTGTGAGGGTGGGGAGCCCCTGGCACAGGTTGCCCAGAGAAGCTGTGGCTGCCCCTGGATCCCTGGAAGTGTTCCAAGGCCAGGCTGGACAGAGCTTGGAGCAACCTGGGATAGTGGAAGGTGTCCCTGCCCATGGCAGAGGTTGGAACTGGATGGTTTTTAAGATCCCTTGCAAGCCAAACCATTCTGTGATTCCACAAATCCTAAGTCTGCCAAGCAGAAGATGTTCCTACTTCATTGCTCAAAAGAATGAGCCCATTTTTTACACTAATTGCTTCATATAATTTGTGCTGCCAGGTGGATCATAAACATCCAACCAATCAGTCCTGTGCTCTCCTGTTCCCTGAGCAGAGTCCCTGAAAACTGAACAGGACATCCCACAGTCAATCTGGACATCATGGCTGCTCCTGCATGAATAGCACTGATTGAGGTTTCTAACAAGGACAAAAGGTTCTCATTCCAAGCTGAAAATCTCTTTTGTTTTTGGCTCAGTTTCCTTTCAAAACTCTCTGAGAGTGGTGTTTGATTCTTTTACCATCACCAGAGTTCTCCTAGCTCCACCTCCAAAGTGTTTGCAGGGCTTTTGCCAATGAAATTACACTTTTTCTCCTCCATAATTTTTCTCTACAGTTATCTCCTGGATGTTTCCAGATCCCTGCTTTTTTCCCAAGAAACAAATGGGCTTTTTTCTATTCCACCCATCCATATATTTGTGAGCATAAAATAAACCTGAATTTCATTCCAAGATTTTTATAAAGTTGATTTCCCAGTTTGCTCCCACCTTTCACTCTCTCCAGGTGGTGATCTGTCCTTCCTCAAGTGCAGATATCACCATTGGCCTGTCTCAAGAACCAGACAATTATTGATCTTTGGAGCTTGGCCATCTCAATGGCATTCTAACACTCGCTAAACACTGTTCTGCACAAAGCCAGATTGGATTAGAAGGGCAAGAATTGTAATCTCAGTTTAGTTTGATCAGGTAAAAATGGCTTCAGTTTGTTCTCTTTGTCTGGGATTTTAATTTTTTTAAAAAATTTTTTGTAATCCAATATCACGGTACTTTGGTGTTTAGGCAGTTTAATCTGCTAGTAATTTAAAATTCAGTGTACATACATGTAATTTCTTCAAAATGTTAGCAAGGATGAAAGTCTTTCTGCCCTGTCACTAAGATGTCCCACAGTGACACAATGCCTAAGGAAAACAGAATAATTACATGCATGAAAACTCTTATTTTTCTTCCAGGTAGAGTGGAAGCCTGAATCCCCTTTTTACTCCCTCACCCTGTATTTCAGTTCTTTACTATTCTGGACTTTAATTCATCACAGATTGGTGAATAAACCACAGCCAGTCCACTCTTTATGGCCATAGGGTCATGTGTATCTGTATCAGGACCATTTATTCTCCTCCAGACAGAGTTTTAGAGAAATAAATGTCTTTCCAGGCTGTGATCAAATGCTCACCAGGGATGGACACCATACCAGTCCCATATCTCAAAAAAAGGTACACTCTGTAGTAGTTTTTTCCTTTCTTTCTCCATTAGAAGTCAGAATTTCACATTTTGCTTAACATTTGGTTTGAGCAGGGTGCAATTTGAGACAACACCTGAAATCCTGTGCTCTGCAGTGCAAATCAGTAGTAAATACCTGATAACACTGTTCCTGTGTTGGCGTTTTTGCAACTTTCTCATTTGTAATCCATGCAGGAGCAAATTTGTCATCAACTAATCCTCTGTATAAACTTAATACCTTGGATGAGTGAAACAGGATGTGAGTCAAAGCAGACAGGGATTCTGTGAGTGCTGTTCATTACAATTATCATGCCTTTAGCAGCTTTGCCAGCTCTTGCAGAAATGTTTGATGTTCCGTTTTGGAACTTGAGCAACTTCTGGTTGTTTATCAAACGAGATGCTGGGGGGGAAAGGGGAAGAAAAAGAATGGAAAATTTTCTAGCTCAGAGCTTGAGCGCTTGCTGAAAATCCCACTGCTTCAGAAAGGTTGAGAAGGATCTTCAAGGACTCACATCCTGATCAGAACAAGAAATTCTTTAAGAACAATGCAGTTTTCTGAAAATGTAACTAAAATCCAAGCAGAATCTGTAGAATCTAACGTTTTATGCAGGGAGAGTTTTCCAATTAATATGTTAATGTCAGTCCAGCTCCAGTTGTCGGGTTGTTTTCTCATGTCAAACAATATTTATTTTGGAAATGGGCTGCCCCTCCTCTATGTGTGAGTCATTCTTCATTGATTCCATCATCACCACTTCAAAATCAAGAATCCCACATGCTTTGTCCCTAATCCTTATATGGGTGAGTGGTTTAGTTTTGTTTTTCATGGTGTATATCTAAAAAAAGCCTTTATTTAAAGGACTTCAGCCTTGTTCAGTCACAATGTGTGTTGTAACCAACCTACATCTGTAATTTCCCTTAAGGGCAGCTATCCTTGGTTGCAACCAAGTACCTAAGAGTCCAGGAGAGAAAAAGAAAAGAATTTTGGACTAAATTATTATGAAATAGGATTTTAACTCATGTCCTTTCTCTCTATTACACCTACCTAATGCATGCTTTGCTCTCATTCTTCTTTTAAGTACAAAATCTCATTCTCACCTTATCATTTTCAACAAGATCTCTCTCCCTAGCAGAACAGCACAACCTCATTGGGATACCACCATGTTTTCTGTGATTTTTGACTATTTTGAAGGTAAGAGAAGATAAATGCAAGTGAGAAATGGCACCTGTTTAAGGATGACAGCTAAGAAGAGTGGTGAATTCCCCACAGGAGAAGTGGATGCTTTTATGGATGGTGGATTTCAGCCAAAAGTGATGCAGGAAAAAGATGGGTGAGATTATCTGGGAAATACCATACCAGAGATCAAGCAGGAGGGTAAATTTTCTCCCTTCTCCTTCCCCTCTGCCTGGCATCTCTGAATCCCAATGGTAAGAATCACCATGTACATATTCTTTATCATGTGCTCACTGCTCTGAAAATATTTGTTTCAGCAGCTTTGTTTCACTGCTCTTCTGCAGAATTCACACACAAATGTGTCACTCCTTGTGTTGTCTGTGGAATTGAGGTCACTGGAATTACAGGAATAACCAGTTTGTTACATATTTGTAGAATCCTTCATCATCCCGTGGAAAGCTGTGGGATATTTTGCCTGATGGCTCCTAAATCATGCTGAAATCAGGTTTGGGGTAGGAACAAAGTTATCCTAAACTACTGGAGGCACTTGCTGAGAACTTATCTGAAATTTCCAGGGGTGGCATGAAAGAAGACAGCCCAGATTTTCACTTTTATTGCACCAGGGCTGTGCTTCATCGAGGGCCCTGTGTGACCTTTATTTTGGCAGCACTGCAAAGTGTCCCCAGAGAGCTGCATCCAAAAAAGATCCAGCATTTTATTCCATGTGCATAGAAGTGGAGTGTTCTTGTCTGGGGGTTGGGGGTTGGTACAATTAATTAAGCTAAAGGAAATTTGGTTTGGATGTTTGGTTCATTGGTTTTCACAGCCTTGAAATGAAGGATAAAATCAGCTTCTTTATGATTTGTTAGGGGGAAAAAAAAATCCTTCTTTTTCTTTTTATTAAATTAAACTTCCACCCTAGCTGAATTAAGCAGTGGGTTGTTTCCATGTGCTCCTTTATTCCCACTCTTTCATGCTTGTATACCAAAGAAAGTTCTTTACAGATGGAAAAAAAAAAAAAAGATAAATATCACAGTCATTTCCCAATAACAATTCCCTTTCCCCCATGTGACAGCTTTTCTTCAGAAGGCATCTGCTCACCAAAAATAAACATGAGGATATTAAATATATTTTTTCCTGTAAGTCATATGAGAACTGATCATCCACTAAAATTGAAACTTGTCTGGGAGATATTAAAGAAAAATTGAAAGGCTTACCAAGAGTGCAGAAAACAAGCAGAAAGAAGGCATTTCTTTTCCTGACTTCAGGAATTGTTTGACCAGAACTACCCTCCTCAGTTCTTATATTCACAGAAAATGCACTGGTTTATCTCCCAGTGTCTCTTTTTCTCTCCTGGCCTTCAAATTTATTTGGTTTTATTGAAGTGATAGAGCCTGAGGAAGCAGAGCTGCTGAAGGTGCCATGAACATGGGATTAAGTGGCACCCACTGAATATTAAATATTGGTGGTCTAAATGTCACCTTTATATAGATGGATTTGGAAAAAAAATCCATTATTTTTTTATGGCAGATTTGTTGTCTGTATCCAATATATTTATCATGAAGAAATGACATTTTACCCTCAATCACGACACCCATAGAGTTACAGCTGAGAACCGGATTGTCCTCCCCATCCTATATTATATATAAATCATTTGCTGGACATCATGGCACAGATTAATCTCACTTGAATTTAGGAAAATATGTCTAAATATACAGCAAAACACAGGCAATTTGGGATTTAGGTGGTCTGGGAAATGCCTTGGAAAAGTCTTTGCTTTCTATCTGTTGAGGTAATTGCAGATTCTGTAATTGTAGATTCCACCAATTTGTGAACTAAGTTTATGAGGAAAAAGAAACTTAAAATGCAGAAAGTAAATTTTTTTGCAATAAATAATAATATATTAAAATAATAATGATAAATGTCATGTCATAAGCCAAATAGCTTCATGCTTCCTATTTGAATTTCATGTCTGCAAACAAGCATTGCTGAAATTATGGTATTTAGTTATTCAAATCAAGGAACATTACTGCTGCACCTTCCCAAGGTGTGAAAAATTAGTGTATTAGCTAATGAAATGTGCATTTTTGAGCTTTGCTTATGTTGCAAGAGATGCAAATTTTGTTAAAAAGTGTTAACTGTTTCTTTGCTTGTAAGTGTTTGGGGTTTGCAGCTGATGGAATTGGATTTTTTTGCTATCCCCAAGCCACCTCCAGGAGCCAATGCAAAAAGTGTTTGACTTGTATGTAAGACCAAAATAAGTTTTTTATTTGGACTCTTCAACCCTCACAGAACCACAGAATTCATCCTCAAACAGGGTTGTAAAAAATTAATTAAAAAAAATTTTAATTTTTAATTTTTAATTTTTTTTTAATTCATCCTTCAGCCCAGGGTGACAAATCCTACAGTGCTTCAACAAGCAATTTTATTTGCATTGATTAAATCACGCTGTGCAATTAAAAAACACAAGCCAAGAAAACTTTGCATTTCTTCAGCACAGTCCACCTAAAGAGCTCACAGTTTCTTCATCAAATAACACCCACTAATTTTCAGTGCTGTATTTAGTGGACTACTTGTGCTGCCACCAATCTGGCAATTAACACCAATTAACATCAGCAAACTCAATTGAAAATCAACATAAAAACCAGCAGGTTGGTCATGCAGACAGATCTTTCTATCTAGCAAGGATGTATTAAGATTTCATGGCTGGAAACTGAAAATTCAGGCTGATAATTAAGTCTGAATATTTCTTACAGTTTTTCCAATTAACCATGGGAACATCTTAGTAAGGACTGTGTGAAATTTGCTGTCACTTGAAGTCTTTAATTGAATCTTGTGGCTCTAAGTGAATCACATGCTGTGGGTTTGTTGAAGGGAGACATAGAATAAAAGGACTATAGTTTGTGTTATTTAAATAACAGATGGGATAATTGGATTTTATATTCGGAGAAACATGCCAGCAAAGAAGTTAAAATATAATTGAGTTAGTTGATCTAATAAATTCACACTGAAAACTTGCCAAAATGACAGATCTCTTCCTCTTTAGTCGGAGAGCAAAACAAACCCCAGACTGTGTTAAACATCTATTCAGGCAGCAGAGAGCATGAAAATGAGCTCAAATCTCCATGTCTTTAATGGGTGTGCCATTCCACAAACCCCTCATTACTCACTGTATCAGATGCCGTTAAAAGTAATGGGAACTGCTGTTTATCTCATCTAATGGCATCAAAAAAACCACCAAAATACACAAGTGATACCAAGGTTGCTAAAATTTCTCTCAGTTGGCTCTAAAATAGCTGAGCAGTTTGCAAAGACCACTTCAAGCAACTGTAAATACCTGTGGCCCAGCAGCTCCTGAGAACATGAGCACTAATTAATTTCTGCTGTCAGTCATTAACTTCCTCTGTCACCATGATGGGAAGGTCTGTGGCTCCATAAACCTCTGCTCACCTCTGCTGATCATTCTTGCACGAGTTCAATCAGAAAATAACTAATGCAATCCTCTTAATTTTATTTTTCATCCAGCACTGCCAAAATTCAGAGATCTTCCTACTCTATGATTTTCCTGACCACAGACAGAGCACAGAACATTAGCTTCATTTTGAGACCATTTTAAAAGAGAAATTATTGATCATCCTGTGAATTGGTACAGTTTAATTCAACTAGATCTTCCCCTGTTTGAGGACTTTATTCCAGTGTCATTGTCCCTTAGTACGTTTGGGTTGAGCTATTCCATCTGGTCTTTACGGAATGAAAACACATCAGGTCATTCAACAGTTAAAATAATTCTTTTTCAAACATTAAAATGTATTTTTAAAATCAAATGCAATTACCTTCCTGAAAGAAGGTAAACAGGGAATGGTTTTCGGGAAGAAAATGAGGAGTTTTCCACAGCTGATCTCATCTCAGAAAGTGATTCATTATCAAACCCACTGAAGAACACTTCATTTCATGCCAAGGAGCTGCAAACAAGGGCACTGTGCAAAGAGCCCTCCTGAATTAATAGGTGTCTATTAATAAAAATGTTTTTAATAGATCCTTTGAAATGCCATTTACCATCAACAGCACTCGGGAAAGAGGAAAAGAGGCTTTAGTCGAAACCTGCTCTGAAAGACACTGAGCAGAGGAATTTTTGTGATCCTCAGGTCTCTGAGATGTTTCATAACTCACTCAGGAACCATTGGGGGGTGAAAAAAAAAAAAGTCTGGAGCTTTTGTGGTGCTGGTAAAATCCCAAGCTTTCCAGTCTTTGATGTGTCCCCCAGGTCTGGTTTTCTTCAGTAAATTGCTTTGACTGTCACAGGAAGAAAGGTGGAATAAAACATTAAAGTGCAAAGAAGTGACAGCTTATTCACTGTTACCTGGTCTGTGGAATTAATATGATGCAAGACTGGTTTGATAAGAATTAACATTTTAAGGGAAAAGAGTGTTTTAATGAAATGAGAGCATCTGCTTCCCTCATACTTTGGAGACATGAGGTTAAAAAATACTAAATACAGACGGGAGTAGATGGAACATCCTGAACAGTTTTCTGGGATATTTTTTGGCTGTTGAAGATGTAACAGTGCAACAGAAGATACAACAGAAACACAAACAATGGAGAAGAACAAACTGTGTTTGCATGTAGTGCTCATTTGCTTGGCACACCATGTGGTCATGATCCGAGGATTTAATATCACAGCCCAAAGATGGGAAACACTGAGTAGTAAAAAGCACTAAGTGAGTGAAAAAACCCTGCTAATATCTGGTCAAATACAGACAAAATCCTTTGGTAGCTCCATAGGTGCTTTGATGCTGTATCACTGTAAATAACTGTGAATTCTGCCAGGTCAGATACTGTAAACTTGTCCTGTAAACTTCTGCTCATCCCAGCCTGGATGGATTTGGGATTTGCCTAGACCCTGCTGCCATAGCCATGCCCTGTAGGATGTTTGCACCACATCTGGGCTTACCTGGCAGCTCTTTGGCTCAAATAATTAGGGTGAATCAGTGGACTTGATGACCTCAGAGGCTTTTTCCAGCCTTAATGATTCTGTGAGCTCAGAAATGTTGAGCCTCAGCATTTTTTACTGAGGGAAATAAGAGAGTTTCAGCCACAGCATCAGTGGTGGCTGGAGTGTCTCACACATCCTTGGGTCTCCATCTCTTGGGCCAGGCTGCAATTTGTGAATAGTCCATTTGCCCAGGCTGAAATTCAGGTATTTCACAGGATATTTCACATATTCCTGGGAAGAAAGAGCCAGGCATGATTTTCCACCTGGCAGCACCACCACTCACAGTTCAACATCAACTGTGCTGAAAACAGCACTGTGATTCTTAACAGGAGTTTTCAGGCTTCTTGTGGAATACAAGGATTTTTCAACCTGAAAAATTTTGATTGATTAACTGCTGAAATGTGCTCAGAGTGAAGATGTCTAATTATGAGAAAGGAAAAATGAATGACACAGTTGTGATTTTACACAAAGTGACACCAATCAGCAGCCTTCACTCAGTGGTGGCAGGACCAGTTTGGTTGTTCCTCACACACTTTTCACATCCAAAATTTTAGGAGTTTGCCAGCTTTATCACTCTTGTATCCACTGCAGACAGCTGCTTCCTCCTCATGGTGTTCATCCAGAGAGGCATTTCAGCTGGAGCAGGATGGATTTGACTGCAGCAAAACTCCAGCTTGGGAAAAAATGCACTTTGGAATGGGCTGGTGAAGATGAGGAGGCTATTTAAAGCTCACTGCCCGAGGCAAGCACCTGTGGACAGCCAAGGGCTACTAGAAAGGGCCTGGGACCACTGTGTGAGGAGTCCATGAAGGAAGAAAAACAAATATTTCAGTCTGGGGACTGCCCTGGTCCCTGCTGGGTGAGAAGTCTGAAGAATCTCTCCCTTAAAACAAAATGCAAAGGTCTGCCTGGGGTGTGTGCTGGATGAAAAGCTGCTTGTTCCAGAGGGATTCCTCTGTGTGAGCTGATTCCACATCCCTTGGAATCATGGTCCCCAGAGAGATCAAAAAATTACAGTAATTCTTTTACAGTAATTGCAGATTTATTTTTAGAAAAAAATTAAAAAATTAAAGCCAAGGTGGCAGCAGCACCTGGGAATATTAACTTGTACCTTCAGAGGTCACTCGATCACAGCCCTGCTGAAATTAAAATAACTGTGTAAGTTAACTTTTGACTTGGCAGAGGATGTAATTTAGATGGATTTAAGCGAGAGGAGATGGAATGACCTTACTTATAGCTGCAAACCATTGGTGAAATGTGGCAGCTTGGAAGTGCAGCACCCATGCTGGACAGTTTGTACAGCTGTGTGCCTTTGATGGGAGAGGCTGGATGCTCCAGAACTGGGTCAGGAGGTGGGAAATATTCCAAAGGTCAGCACTGTTTACTCTGTCGGATAAAAAAGGAGTGTTAGTCCTGGCAATAAAGCAGTCATATTTTCACAAGTGCATGGGATAAACGAGATTAATTCTGAAAAGAATTTATGTTTGTTGTGAAGAATCTGAAAACTATTTATGAACTCTCTAGAGCCTGCTGCTTTTTCATTTCTGATACCCTAAAAGCTGGAATCGTTGTGTGTGTGTGACCTCCAGAGATGAGTTAGTCCATCTTTCTGTCCCAAGGTAGGTATAATTTTGACCTTATCAGGTATTTTGTCCAACCTGTTTCCAAAGCCCTCCATTAACAGAGTTTAGCAATGTCCCAGATAATTAATTTCAACACTTGACTATCCCTGCTTTTAGAAACTTCTTCTAAATTATAATTTTTTTATTTTGTTGTTGCAGTGTGAGCATCGCACTTCTTTTTCTACGTACCACAAATATGGAACCAGATTTCTTCCTTGGTTTTGCTGGAACATTTTGCATATATGAAAATATATGGAATATATACCCAGTGCACTGAGAGGTGGGTGCAATAGAGGATGTCACTTGCACGTCTTTCCTCTGTGACATATTGCAGAGAGCTCCTGGTGTCCCAGGAGTAGTAAAAGAATAATTTTGTTGTGCTGCACTAGGTGGAAATTGCAAGAAATCTGTCCCCTAGTGTTATTTTGTTATAGTGTTATTTTTTATTCCAGTGAGATCTTTATGAGTGTGTTTGAATGTGAAGCTGGAGAAAGGTGAGACAGCAAAACGACTCTCCCAATACCCATTGAGGTGCAAGAACGAAAAAAGAATAGGCAGAGATGACATTTAACAGCTCACAGGGAGCTCCTTTGTCCTCTGTGCCCTGTCAGGAGCAAGATCCCAACACCATTAAATACTCTGAGGTCAAGGTCAACAGTAGCTGAGCTGCTGAACCTACAGATTGAACCAAGCTGTTTTATTGGGAATAAAGTTTGTTCCTCTAAGGCAGGAAAATTGGTGACATGGCAGGAATTGCTGCTGGTGATCATTAGGTGGCAGCCTTCCTTTAGGTTAAGGAGGGAAGGTTTGGAATTCACCACAGCTCCTCCAGCAAGCATAGAACAAAATAAAAATAGATTCTTCCCACCTGTTGTCGCTGGCAAGTTTTTTTATTAGTTGCTAAGTCCACCCACCACCCACTCTGAATTCACCTCAGCCACCAAACCTTCCCTGCCAGAGCAATCCAAAGCCATTCCCACTTCCAGCTCGTGTGTGACTCACAGGGATGCTGTGCAGAGAGAAAGGTGAGCACATTCCTCCCTCTGCACACACCTCCACATCAGCTTGGCTGGAGGGATCTGTAGGGATTCATGCACAGAGAGACCCAGTTGTTGCAAAGTGATATTGTGTCATTTGGCAGGATAAGATGGCAGGACTGACAGAGGGCTCAGGAATGGGATAGAGCCCTGGATTGTACTGCAACATTCAGTGTCACATTCATGGAGCATAAAAATCATCTTAGTGACCTTGGCTTGACGTCTTTTCATTCCCCATCAAACTCGTGTTTTCAGACAATTAGTGATTTTTTTTAATTTTTTTTTTTTTTTTACTTTACACTCAATAAATGCTTTTAGGATGCCCATGCTGATGCATTCTTTTTCCATCCTTTTTTAACAATAAGAAAAAATCCCTTTTCATCAGCAGGAGACTTAAGCCGCACAGGAAGTTCTTTTAACTGATTTTGGCATTGATCATGCATTTAATTGACTGCTTATCCAGGTCATGACTTTTAGTGCCCAACTGGGGATTTTTTAGGGGATGTACCTTCTACTTCCTAGCTTTGAAAGGCAAGTTGTTAACTTGCAAATCAGCTTTATTATTTTTCTAGATTTGAACGAAGAGAACTCAGCTAATAGAACTAAACCTGAAATAAAACAATCTCCACACTCGATGAACCAGCAACACTTTGCTCAAGACACAGAGAAATTGTGTAATAAATTGCAATGGAACTGATTAGGATGGGAGCAAATTACACCTAAAATACTTCTCCAACTTCATGGCACTCAGAAATGCAGCAGAATTAATGCTATCTGAGGTGAGGAGTCCACGCTTATTAGAAACCCAACTGGTGTGTTTGCTAAATTTATCAGCGCCCCTGATAGGATGTTAAAACCAATAAAGCAGCTGACATTTACTGGCTGAAAATGTAATAAAACACTGTGTTTCAGTGACTCGCAGTTTAGCAATTCTCAAATTGATGCTCCTGCCATGGTAAATTACTCGGAATCATTTAATTTCTCCCAACACCTGCTCTGCAGTTTATTTGCCATTTTGCCACATGGAAGTGGAGCTCTCACTCATCCCTGATCCCGGTGGTGCTGATGTGAACATTCCAGCTCGAGAGGATGAAAGGAAAAGGGAATTCGGCTGACCCACCCATGCCTTTGCTGCTGCTGCTGCTGCCTTTATTATATTTGAACTTAAGGACTCAGAGGTCCCTGTTGAGCTTGGCATTGCACTGAGAGGAGCAACCAGGGCTTTGTAATTTAAACAGAAATGGTTCAGTCGGGATGGGAGGAGAGTTATAACACACAGCAGCTGATTTGCTCTCGTTCCTGCCTGGTGTTTTTTTAGAGAAGAGTGTTTTGGACTCTGTGGACAAGAAGACAGGGAGAAACAACAGGAGGCTAAAGGATCAGGTAGACTGAAAGGGAAGGAGGAAAGTGCGAGGAGAAGGGAGGATTGTGGAATGAAAGGAAGAAATGGGGAAAAAGCAGAAAAATTCAGTTGCATGCTACAGACAGCTCCTTGTGTCCAGAGGTCTCAACTCAGATGGATTCCAAATAATTGGTAACTTTTCCAAGGCACCTTATTTAGGGATCTTGTTACCTTGCATTTGCAATAATGGAGGTGGAGGCCAAAGACATCAATCTTGACAATTGCTTCTCTGCCTCCAGTGAGGATGGACCAGTTTTGGAGGGACTGATCCACCAGGTACAGGTGCCTCAGATGGTATCTAAAGCTAGATGGGATCAGTCCAGATGTTACCAAAGTGTGTGTGGTTTGGCTGGAGATCTCCCCAACATCATCCCACACCCAGAGTTATTGGGAAGAGAGTTGACCTAAGTCAAGCACTTTTACAACTTTTTTTTTTTTTTTTTGAGTCTCTGCTTTGCCTGCTGCTATTTCTGCCAGATAGAAAATTTGGAGGTTTCTTTCTCTATTCCCACTTAATGCCCCAGTTGCACCTGGTGGAGTCTGGTGGAGATGGGAGAGTATCCAGGTGTGTCCTGGCTAATCTGCTCTTCCTCCAGCATCAGCTGCAATCCAAATGGAGTCAGTTCCCAGAAGAACAAAAGGGAAATCTCCCCATTAATGCCATTTGTCACAAGTCCTTAATATCATACTTGCATTTTAGCCTTACTCATCAACATCCAGAGGGAAAAAGAAACCCAAACAAAAAACCTTCTGAATAAATGAGATTTGACACCACTTTCCGCAAGAACAATGGCTTTAAAACTGGCTGGGAAAAAAAGCATTTAAAAATAGACCAAATTGATCTGTTGCCTTTGAAAAAAAAATCAATCTTAAGAAGAAAAAAAATTCTGTTATTGCCCTTCCAGCTTCTCATGATTATTTTTGAAGTCTGGGTTTCACCAAAGAAGACTTTTCAGTCCTTTTAAAATGGGTTAGACAGTTCCTCCATTCTTTTATCTTCTTTTTCTTTTTCTCCTTGGTGTGGCTGCATGGTACACAACACCTTCACTGTCTGTATGGAAATAAAAGGTGCAAATCCAACTTCCAAGACCAAGAAAATACCATGAGTAAGAACCTGAAATTAATTAAATACCTACTGCTGCTGAACTGTTTATCAGAGCTGTTTTCATTTACTTACATATTAGTTTATTTTTGAATCTCTCACTGGCTAAACAAAACCAAATGGTGTGAGATACATAAAACCCCCCTTCAATTAACACTTCAATTAATCACTTCTCTGTGAATCCTGGTAAGCTCAAAACAGACACAGGCAATGCTCCAAGTCCAAAATGCCATCAACAGGATTGATGGATTCATCCATCTGACTATTCTGCACACCCAAACATTTGATCTGATGTTCACTCAAGTCTATGGGAAATGGATGCTGCTTTTAATGGTCTCTGAATAAGATTTGTAATGTCCAGCTACTGCTAAATGCATCTGCCATGTCCCAAAAGAGACAAATGATGAGAGAAGAGAGGTTTCTCATTCCTCACCAGCTCGCTGGGACATGCAAATGCAAAGTTTCTGGAGGATGCACATTGACATGCACTGGTAGATTATGATGAGAATCTGATTATTGTGTCCCAGCTAATTTTGTCTGGTAGCTTTGGGAACAGTCAATCCTTCTGTTTCACACAAAACTGCACAACAGAAAATCAGCAGAGACCTTTGCATGAGGAAATGTAGAAAAGACTGTCTCCTGAGAAAGCCTTTTCCTGGACACAGGATGTAAAAGTTGCTTTAAATCCTAAATCACTCAGGGGTTATTTTTTTTTCTGGTATAAATCTGTTAATTTGTTACCTGACTCATACATTTAAACAAAACTCTCTGTAGTTTAACCCACACTTTTCTCACTGTTTGTTTGCATCACCTGACAGGCATAACGAGCCCTATAATATCTCACAGTGTAGTCATTGCATTAATCACCAAGTGAAGACATTAATTATCAAATGATTGCATGACAAGGAAACCTTCCAGAGCTAGATTTATCTGTGCTCTGTGCTATTAAAAGTTCTCAGAGTTTGGGTTAGGATTTCAGAGTCTTTAGGATCATTTTCAATATATCACTGATTCTTTTCTCCTTTCCCTTTTCCCAATTCCTTTCCTCAGACTACATTGGTACAGAATTTATACTGTCATCCCTACCAGCTTTTGGTTTTGTCCCAGAATAATGGCAAAACGCAGAATAAATCCTGATTTTAAAGATTTCTGATTAACCCTGTCAGTGTCCCTGAAATGCATCCATGATCCATATGAAGTCCTGGGGGCATTAGGTGGGAATGAAACAAGACTAAATCTTTTGGAATTGTCAGCAATTGCTGGAGCTATGGAAACCATGCTGTGAAATGGGGAAATCTGGCATGAGAATTCTGGCATTTGTGTGTGTTTGTGTGTGTTTTCCCATCCTTTCCATTTATCTACATTTTCCCATGTGATTGTTGAAGATGATGGCCACAGCAATAGAAATAAAGGGACAATGGCAGGAATTTGCTACAGAATAGGAATTTGCTACAGAATCTCTATTTCGTTGAGATAACCCTGGACAGTTGCATCCTCTGACTGAAAACCCAAATTCCTGGATCATCCAGAGCGAGTAGGTGGAAACTGATGGACTCACAGCACACACAGATTCTGATTTTTGATGCATTCAGCCAGTTCTTTATGTTCCTGGCAGGACTTAAAAATGCAAATACTGAAACAAGCTGAGAGAAACTTCATGATGCTGAAGACCTCAAACATTTTGGGTTTTATCAGTAAGGGTAAGAGTTCAAACAGGCAAATATAATGGCAATAAATGTTAAAAATCATTTTTAAAAAGCTTTATTTATGGGTAAAACTACTGAAATCTTTGAAAAGCTTTAATCTAGACACATTTTTTTGGGAATTATGTGATTTAAAAAAAAATTAATGGACTTTTCCAAATCAAAATGACTACCCTATTAACTTTGGATAAATTTCATATCTTTTTTTGATCCTTGGCTGTAACTGGTCAGCATCTTCACATTGTGACATCTTCACTGCAAACCCACCAAAGCCTGGTGTCACCATGTCCTTACATCATATAAATTATATATACTATATAAATTACATACATTTTAAATATTGATGAGATTTGCCTCTAGGGAAGGAAAAAGAAGAAAGTTGAGATGGCTGTAAACGTATTATTCCAGGGTCCTATAACTTCGTACTAAACTTTATGCATTATTGAGACTTTAATATAATTTTCTTTAAAGAAATTACTCACTGTGTTCACTGGGACTGCGTTTGGAATTTAACAATGTTCTGAGAACATAATTCCTCCTTGACCAGGAAAAAACTTCATCAAATATTCAACATAAATTTTTATGAAGCAAATATTTAATTGTGTGTATATAGTCTTGTAATTGCAAAGTAATGATTTGGTTCAACATAAATTTCCTCCATTCCAAGATTTAAATATAATTAATAAAAAAAGTTCAGGCAAAACTTATAATGAACATTTGAAACATGAATAGGATTTTAACCAGATGTGTTTTCTTGACAGCTCTAGTAAACATATTGTCCCTGGTAATATTTTAAATGGATTTAAATAATGCAATGTGTCCAGTTTGGAGTTTGATGCATTGAATAAACCAGAAGGCTTTACGGGAAGTTAGCTTTGCAGAAGGAATGTAGGGAGACAAGAAGACATTTTGTATTGATTAATATCTCCTCTAACTCCACAATCCTGATGTGATTTTTCTCCCCATTTTGTTGACTTAACAGACTGCAGTTCTGCCACTGAGTCCCAGATACAGTAAGAGATGGTTTCACAAAAACCCTCTAGTCATGCTGAGAACATCAAACCAAGTTTTTCTTTGTCTGCATGAAAGATTGAGTAGAAAACTAATTTCCCCATGGAGAGCAAAGCAGGAGTTGCATTGAGAAAAATGAAAAAGGAATCAAGACCGCCCCCACAAAATGTCAGAATCCACACTTAAAATAAAAATCAAAGTATGTAGGCCACACTTCAAAATAATTAAGCAAAAAGATTGGTTAATTGGCTCCTGAATAGTGAGCATTGAGTCACATACAGTGCAGGCTGCATGGATAATAAAGGCAGGTTTACAACAGGGAAAAGCCAGGCAAGCTCCTGAGGCATTAATATGTAATCCCAGGGAATATCCTGTGGGTTAAATTGGTAAAGTAGAAAAGCTTCTTTTGAGAATGTTGAGGAAAATGTGAGCAAGGAGATGAAGACAATACAAATTACTGTGTCAAGCTATGAGGAATACAATTCAAACCAAAAGAGAACATTTGTAGTTCCCACTCACTAAAATCACGTTAGATTTCTATGTCTTTTCTTGACTAACATCAAACTCCTGATCATTCCAAAAGCAAAGGAAACAAGCAAAAAAACCCACTCTTGACTAATGGACTCCTCATTTTGTTTCAATGTGCAAACCTGGTTATTTTTCTTTCACCTAAGTTTAGTCCTTTTTTTTTTTTCAGCCTTCTTTCTCACAAGCTCCATTTAATTTAATTTTGTTCTTTGAGAAATAAGATTTTCCATTTGTCATTTCTGGGAAACAGTGACAGTTTGCAGGAGAGAGAACAAGACATGGAGATTGCCCAGCTTTGCAGTCTTCTTATACTTTGCTATGCTGCGCCAATATGTAAAGAAATGATGCAGGAAAATGCCAAGCACTGTCATTAATTTTTATTTGTAAAAAAAAATGCACGTTTTAGGAACCTGCAGTTTAAACATGTGAGCATACAAAATGAAAGTTTAAACCAGCAGCCAAATTAAATCAGGAAGCAGAGGCATGGGCTTCTGTCGATGAAATATTTGGGATCCTGGTCCTGTTTTTCAAAACTTCAGCTATAAACAGCATGAGCAAATGCATGCAAATTCCAAAATGTGCAGATATGAAGTGATAACTCAGCCCCAGAACCGTGATCGTAAATATTAATAAATATGAATTAATATTAATATAATTATTAGTAAATACATAATAAATATTAACCAGTTCACAGAAGCCTGGCTCTGAACCCCAGCTGCACTGCAGCTCCCTTGAGTCTGCAAGAGCAGAATACCCAAAGAAGCAGGAAAATGTTCATAATTCATTTTTTACCAGACTTATTTCTTAAAGTTCCTTTTGTGGCTCTCATGCCAGATCAGAGCAGGTTAGCCCAGGAAGGAGAGCTACCACTTCAAATTAAATTTGAAGCATTCCTCCCACCCCTTGCAGCAATTCTTACCACAGAACCTGCAAAGGTTAAAACAAGACCATGATCCTTTATAGGCCAAATCTCTCCAAGATAAATCCTCGAAAGAGATAGAAGGTATTTCCTAATTTAAAAGACATGGAGTAATCAACCCCTACCCTCCATTTTATTTGTTTTGTTTTTCTCTTTTTTTCTTTCCTGTCAATGCCCAATCCTCAAACACTTAATTCCTCCCCACTCTTTAACACCTTTTATCTTTTCTCCAGGCTGATGGAAGTTCTCTGCATTTTCATTGCCTCTGCATCTACTTCTTCATGTAAAACCCGACTGCTCTGCTCTGCCTCTGTAAAACAGCTTTTATTTAGCCTCCTGCAGCTCTGCTGTGTAAAGCTGTGATGGACATCCTGCCCACCTGAGGGCTCAGCAGCTTCACATGAATTCCATCAAACTCAGCTGAATGTTATCCAGCACTGGAGTTTAATTGCTGTCTGCTTCTTCCTGTTTGGTGAGAGATGTAAAACATTTCCATTGGCTCCTCTATTTGGTTCAGGGAGAGTTTTGCAGGAGAGCAAAGTAGCTCTTGTTGGAACATCAGAGTTTGAAGTGGCTGAGAGTGTTGTCCAAATGCTCCTTGAACATCTGGGGCCATGACAGCTTCCCTGGGGGGCTGCTCAGTGCCCAACCACCCTCTGGGGGAAGAACCTTTTCCTGATATCCAACATAAACCTTCCCTGGCAAATCTCCAGCCCTTCCCTCGGGTCCTGTCACTGTCACTGTCACTGTCACAGAGAGCAGAGATCAGTGTTGCAATAAAGGCTCCCACTTCACAGACAGGACCTAAGACACCAAAATCAACCTGAGCGCTCAACCTTGCTTCTACCCTTTCAAAAATAGCAGCAGAACTGCCTAGAATCACACAGAATGGGTTTGACAGAAGAGATAAGGAGCCAAATACACTCAAATTTCTCTGCATCCTGAGCTGCTGAACACTTCTCTTGTCTCCTTCTGAGCTTCCCAGATTGCAATCAGTGGGATACTTCGGGCTTTTCTCCTTGGCTGTGATGTATTTTCAAAATTATTTTAAGGCTGTCTGCATTTGCTATTGTTGGGGGCTCATTTTCCCTATGCAGATGTATTTAAATGTATTCATCCTCCCCCACCTTTCTGTGTGGTGACTGTCAGCTGTGTCTGCTCAACCTGCCAATTATCATAACTTGCAGAACAATAACAGCCTAATTGATAGGCAGAGTAAATGAAGGAGCAACGAGGAGATCATCAATGCTGGCAAAACGAGGCAACACCACCCAAAGTGGTCATTGGGTGTTCTGCTCCGTTAGGGACTTCAAAGCAGCTATTTGAAATTCTTATTAAAATGCATGAGGCGTGTGCTCCTGCCTGCTTCACTCAGGATAGGGCAGAGGGGAGAATTTAGAATCATATAGGATTTTATAGCCTGATTCACTTGTATTTGAATTATCCTGAGTTTTATGGGGGAGGGCCTCATAGAAGAGAATATCTCACAAAATTTTGCTTAATCTGTGTAGCTCCATATCACCTTCAAGGGCAGACAGAGCCCTTGCACAGCACTGTCATCAGTCTTGGTAAAAATCTAGATATTTTCGTCATTTTAAGTCTCATTTCCACATTTCTGTACAGTGGATTGTATGTACTCAAATACTCCAAGTATGGAAACATTTCTCTTACCCATGCAAAAACATGGGATAAAAAGGTAATTCCCAAAACTGGACCTCAGATGGTAGCCTGAATCTTCTCTTGTCTTTGAGGTGGTCATTTCTACTTTCAGTAACATCATCCTCCTCTGTTCTTGCTCTGGTCATGAGTTGATTTCTTGGGCTGCAAGAAGGAGACAAAGTGTTGGAGAGAAGATTTCTGGAACATTTGTGTCATAAGTAATGTCTAAAATTTGAGACAAATACCATCTTCAAGTCTAAAGCAGAGGGTTAGGTTGTGGATGTCTCAGCTTGTCTGGGGGA
The DNA here is from genome assembly GCA_024500445.1 of Entomyzon cyanotis. NCBI lineage: Eukaryota > Metazoa > Chordata > Aves > Passeriformes > Meliphagidae > Entomyzon > Entomyzon cyanotis. The sequence continues at coordinate 3,077,377 of JAKEPQ010000146.1, read as the reverse complement.
TCCAGGCTGTGTTTATTGCACATATTCTGTTATCTTGCTTTACTTCAATCACACTCTGAGGTTTTTGAGGTTTTATTGGAAAAAAGTCTGTGAGGAAGACTTTATGGCAGTAAAAAATTGCTTTGCTGGGTTATTTACATGAGTTTTGGGGAGCTGATATTTCTCATAGGAGGCTGTACCTCTCTTTCCTCCACAACAAGTTCTCTTCCAGAACACATATAACGATATAAATAAATAAAAAATATGAACAAACACTGCAGCATTGATGTCACAGTGAGCCATCCTGCCAGCTCCCTGTTGTGAGCCACTGCCAAGGGTCAGGGGAATGTGATGATTTTAACAACACAGAAGAGTTTCTAGGAGAAAAAGCACACAAATATCCATCTCTTTTGAACCAAAAGGGAAAGAACTAGAGGAGAAGCTGGCAGAAATCAAGGCATCCTGGAAGACCAAGGATTTAAATTCTTAAGGGCACTTGGATACTTGTTTTGCTGTATTAGTTACTCAAATCCATTGCAGGGAAACATCACTTTAGTTTTACCTCCAGTCTAATCTCATGGAGTCCTCAGTACTGGAAGGTGTTCCATGCCCAGCTGCAGCTCATGGAAATTCACCCAAAAATTGCTTTACACATCCATTTTTTCCCAGAGCTTCACCCCAAACAAGACACAAATTGTTGAGCCTGAAAAGACACAACATGATGATGGTAAAACTACTCCAAATCTTGAGGAAAATAAAATATAAACATGTAGGAGCAAGAAGAGGGAGGTAAAAATGACAAAGAGAAGTACAACAGGAAAAGCTGAGTTTGTGAATAGAAAACATGGATGTTATATAGAAATTTACATGTTGAAATAATGTAGCCATTTGATGTACTCAATAGCTATAGAATAAGTAATAATTCAATAATAATAATAATAACTACAACAACAATCTAGCTGTTATATTCCTTTTGTCCAGGAAATCTCTAAGCCCTTTACAAAGGAGGTCAACACCATTAAGACTATTTCAGATTCTAAAATTCACCTGAGAGATGATTTTAAGCAGAAATCCCTCAGTAGCCTGCCCTTGGATTTTGCTCGGGATGTTTCTTCCTTTGTCCACCAGCAGCATTTGCAAGTCTAAGCAGCCTGGCAAAATCGTACCAGGTGTTGTTTTTTGCTTTTAATATGTGAATGACATTTCTTTTTCTCTACAATGACTCATCAGAGCAAAACCAGGGAAAACAACTTTGCTTTTACACATTTCTAGAGCAAGACAACAAGGTCGCTTTAAGATTTTCTTTAAAGGGTTTTTCCTTCCAAATAACATTGAGTGGCACCATGTTCTCCATTGCTGAAGGTTTTCCAGCTGCATTGGAATCATTTCTTGACCTTCTAACAACCTTCACCTACATCTCACATGGAAATAAGTTTGAGTTTGGTCATCCTAAAACATTGTCTGTAGCTCAAAAAATGAAAGCACAGTGAAATCTGGTTTTTCCCCTCCATCTTTAGCTGTGATCATTGGGATATTTTTAGTGGAGTAAGAACAGATTCTTCATTCCAATGTAATGAAGAAGAATTTACAGTGTTTGCAAAAATATATTTTATGAGGGTCTTAAAGTGCACATCAGCATCCCTTAGTCTTTTCAAGTGCTATGTCAAGAAAAAGGCTAAAATAATTTTCTTGATGAGTGGAGCAATCACACACAAAAAAAATAAAAAAAAAAACCAAAACAAATGAAAAAATCAAACAAAAAAAAACCCCAAAAAACCAAAACCAACCAATCAAACAAAACCACAAAAATAATTTTAAAAAAAGAAAGAAACAAACAAAAACCACACACACAAAGACATCCTATAGTTGATTTATTGACCATGGCATGGTAAATGATTGCTTTAAATATCAAATTACTCAGAAGCTTGGAAGGCTGGAGGATGAATTCCTCTGTACCTCTTGCAATTCCCTTCACACTCCATGTTCAGAGGTGAGATGTTATCCTATGTGCTCCTTTGGTCTTATATAATTTTGTCTTATATAGATAATTGAGGAGAAACACTGAGAGTGAAGAATTTTTTTTATTCTCTGTGTCAGGTAACAACTTGAGTCAAAACCACTAAACCACAACATTTTATGTATGGCCATGTAAACTGAGGGACATTAAACCACATTTATTTGAATCTACTGCAGTTCAAACTTCAGATCAAAGAGGAATAACCCACATTTCCAACATGCTTTAAATTATGAGGAAGCACTGGCACTCCACAGTTAAAATACCCACCAGATAAAACCACTATTAATCTAACTTTGACCAGCACTGCCATGCACTCAATGAAATTAGATTTGTGTGACTTTAAACCAGAATATTTTAGAAAGCCTGAAAAAGATCATGGAAGAGATTTTGGAACCAAAACATTTTCCAATGAGCAGAAAATAACATTTATTTTGTATTTTCCAGATTTTCATATGTTCTAACACAGAATCCTAGAATGGTTTGGGTTGGAAGGGACCTTAAGGACCATTTTATTGTCATGGGCAGGGACACCTTCCACTAGAGCTGATTGCTCCAAGCCATGTCCAACCTGAGCTGAAACACTTCCAGGGGAGTGGAGATTTCCTCCTCCTTGTTTGAAGGAAATATGAGTAAACTCCAAGGGTGACCACAGCTGTGCCAGCCCAGGTTTGTGCCTGGAGTCTGGATCAGATTCCAATTCTGCAATGAGAGATGTGTCCCTTGACTGTGATTCTTTTAACACAATAAAAAAATTTTATTGCACATAAGAAAAGAGCAACCCAGGAAAAAAATCCCCAATCTCATATCTGTAGTACAAGACAGGGTTGTCCATATAAACCAGAGGTAACAGCCTGGGGGAAAGGAGACAACAACACCTGAAACAGCACATGCCATGGATTTTGGGATATTATTAAATCAATTTATCCACTGTCTCCCTTCCCTGACACACCACATATGCTTCAAGGTATCCTGAGATGCCACTGCCTGTCTCAGCTTTCTCACCAGCTCCAAACTCCATTATTTTCCTCATCCACCAAAAGCAGAGTGTGGAAGAGTGTTCCCAGCAGATGGATTTAATGCAGCAAATATAAATAAAATTTCCTGGCAGAAATCAAGCTCTCATTTCCCCATCGTTCACTGCAGAGGGTGCTGTCTGCCCACATTCCTGGTCCTCAGGAAAAAGGTGAGGAAAGAGGGTTGTGAACTATTTAAAAGTTGAAAAGGCATGTTGTGGGATATTACCCAAATGCACTGAACTTTAATCTTGCACGATTAAAGACATAAAGTCACATTTCAGAGTCATGACAAAGTTAGTCACACTGGAGGAAAGCCACTGTCACAGCCAGAGTGAAATTCTGAACAAGCACAAGGCAGTCAGCCCTGGTTTAAATGCAAAAATAAAATGAGGTTTTCCTCCCTGCCTTTAATGGAGTTTAAGACTCTCTGAAATCATCCACAGAGGCGGTGATGCTAAAGTGTAAACAGTAACTCCTTCCTGGTAAAATCACAAAGTTTTGGGGATCTGTTTTCATGCTGAAACCCTGGGAACCAGTTGAAAAATCAGAATTTCGTTATTTAACGAGAAAAGTGTGGCTGAAAGATAGTCCTGTCCTGTCCTGTCCCTTGCATGTTTGTGGGGAAGTCAAGGCAGATCCTCATTTCAGCTGAAGTCACCTATCTAAAAGCACCAAAACTCAAGATTTTTGTCCATAAATCTAGAAGGGTTTATCTGTTGTCCTGCTTCACCTACAACAGCATTGTTTGAAATAAAACAACACTTTGGTTTGCAGGGAAGATGCCAGATTTACCACTTCTCTTCAGACCTTAAGCTTTCCCAGTTTCCAGTTGGCTGTTCTGTAAACAGTGACCACCCTTCCCAAAATCCACCATCTGGGGCAAAATGAATGCTCTTGTTTTAGAGGAAAAGACCTTCATATTTCAGGTGCTTTATCTGGGAACATTTTCCTCCATCCAGTGTAGCCAACAGATCCTTACACTCGACTTTTGCTGAATGCCTGACTATTGCCTGTCTAGGAGCAGAGAGGATCAAAGAATCTAAACACCAAGAAATACAAAATATCAGCAAGAAAGTCTGAACCAAGCCTGAAGGAAATATTTTTGGCAGCGATTAAGAAGAAGATGTAACCCAAGGACAAACTGGCTGCACATTGCACAGAGATTCATTAGGTTAAACATTAAGAAGAAATTCTTGGCTATAAGCACACTAAAGCACTGGCACTGGTTGCCCAAAAAAGCTCTGGCTGCCCCTGGATCTCTGAAAATGCTCAAGGCCAGGTTGGATGGGACTTGGAGCAACCTGGTCCAATGCAAGAAGAAGAAGAGAAGTTGGAGCTAGGTGATCCTGAAGGTCCCTTCCAACTCAAACATCCCATAATTCCATGATTCTGTGTATCTCTGACCTTGTCAACTCAGAATTGGTGATGTTGAAGAAGAAGTCTGGATGAGCAGAGGATGGAGTAATGTGACAGTCCTTGGGATACTTTTGAGAAGCCAATAAAATTCTGAGTATAACACAGGAGACTGTGTGTTGATTCCAGCATACTGGAATAGTTTCCAGCATACTGGAAACTACAGCTCCATGTGAAACCTCCTGTGAGCAGAAAAAGAAGGATCATGGAGACACCAGAAGGGATTTCAGCTCAGAGGTGAGGTCCAGCTGATTTTGGGAGCTGCACCCTTTGGAAATAATCAGTGAGAACAGCTGCCATACCATAGAAGTTTTGGTTTTTGCATAGAAGTTTTGGTTTTTCTACCACTCCTCATGCTGGATGTGTCCAAGTGATTAAATGGACTCTCTATCCATCCAAAGCAACCCTCAGGGTTCAGAGAACATCCCAGTGCTTGGCTCACAGACATCTATTCACCTTGGCTTTTTTATTCCTATCGCTGTAAAAAGATGTGTTAACATGAAACCCAGAGAATATGGGGCAGGGGAATTTTATTAATTAAGTCCTTTCCTGTGAGTTTGTAAAAATTATGCAGTTTGAGTCATGGTGTAATCATTCTCCATCACATAATCTTCAATGAAAATTGGGATTCTTTGTTCCCAATCTTGCAGCAATTCAAAGCTTTCTTCTGGAGCCAAGGCTAGGTGCTGTTGACATGGTGGTTTCTCCATGAAAGGAGAGCAGGGACACAGTGAGGGAGGACAAGGCTTAAAACCCAGAATAGTCTTAAAAATCATGACAGCTAACATTAAAGTGGGAGGAAAAATAAGTAATTCTGACTGTTGTTATCCCTGGTCCTTGAGTCTTTTCCTAAGAAGCTGTTGAATTCTGCCTGCATGAACCTAAGGATACCCTTGAGAGAGTAGAGAATAAAGCACCGTGATATTTTCAGTTTTGGAGCATTAAAAAAGAAATTAATTAAATAATTGGTATTTTAATGAAACTGCTATTCACAAAACAGCTCTTTTTCTGGAAACTGTGAACTATATGATAGACACATAGTAACTTTTCTTCATGTCACAGACTATTGCTGTCTTTAAATTTAACCTAACGACTTTAATTAATATTTAATATTTATAGATGTTTATATATATAAATATTTAATATTTATAGATGTTGCCATTAGTAGCAATTTTACTATCCTCTTCCTAATTATTCCTTTTTTTTTTGTTTTTCTTTTTTATGTGGAGGACAGGTGTATTCTCTGTTGAAATCTGCCTTTGCCTTTCATCTCAACAAGACTCACCAATTTCAACTTATCACCAGGGACTTATTTGTACCAATACAAGGAGTTAATTATTCCAGTACTAAATAGTACTAATCTGTTTATACCATTACTGATAGCACTGCCAATACTACCCTTATTTATACCAATACTAAACTCCTCAAACCTCATGGAGAATTGTTCCCACTAAGAACACTCTAAGTGCTGCAGAGTGCTGTAATTTCAATGCCATATTTCACGTAAAGAAATACAGTGTAGATAGGCAACACCATAAAATATTCCCTTTCCAGCATTATATTTCTACAATTAATTGTAGAATTCAAGTCTGACAAGACCCTGGAAGATTTTTCTGCTCACTGGCTCATGCATCAAGATTCAAACACCTTGAGCTTTGATGGTCTGCAGCAAGTATAGAGAAAATACACGAAATATCTGCTGTGACACTCAGCCATTCAATAGTTACTTGATACATTATTTGGGACTAATTTTGAGAGGGGAGAAGGAAAATGCATATTTAGCACTTCAGCACTGGTGCAGAGGTTTCTGAAGCACAGAGCAGAGATCCAGGATGAAATGGGAACAGCAGAGCTTCTCTGACTCCTTTGCTCAGCACACTAACAATAACTAGCTGATGTGTGACACTCAGGGAAAAGGAACATTTATAGGTGTTATTAACAGGGTGACTCCACACCATCACTCTATACATGATTAATTCCTTTTTATGATTGTGAAATGCATTTCAGCTTCATGGCATTTACAGCTGCTATTATCTTCTCTTCTGCCTTTGAGATGAGGTTCACAGAGGGAGCAAAGATCAACTCTGGACCCAATGGTGAAAATTTTGGAGCTCCAGGCCTGGGGAGCACAGCTAAACTTCAGGATAAATTATAATTTTTTTTCTAGATTACAAAGGCAAATAGAATCCAAAATTTCATTGGGTAAATTGTGTTAATGTGGGATGTTGATGGAAAGAGATACTCATTGTGAGGATAGAAGTCACTGACTGCTCATGGCTTCCCTGTCCTACACCCCTGTGGCTTGTGATCCAATACAATTAATTCATAATACAATAAATTCAGTGCAAATAGTTGGTTGTGTAAGCTCCAGACCAGCTTTTGCACAGAACTGGCCATAATTCTCTTCATTATTTGGCTTCCATGGCATTTCTAAAATCCCATAATAATGCAGAAAAGGAGTTTCTGAGCTGCTGCTCTGTCTGATCCAGATTCTTCTGGAATAAATGGGGAAAGTCCCTGGGATCTTTGCTTTGTTCTTGAGAATTGCACTGAGTTTCTCTCCCACCCTGCAGACTTTGTTCTCATGTGCTGCATCACTTCCCAGCTCCTCCCCACACCTGCCTGTTCATTTAAACATCTCCTTATTAACAATGTACGGTGGAAGCTTTTAGTTCCACATCCTGTCGGATTTAATTACCAGCTTCATGTTCTCTTTCACTACATGTGCTCTTGCTGATGTTTAACCAATCTCTTTTTTTTTTTCAGGGAAGAGTAGGCTTTACGCAAAAGCTCTGATATTATGTTAGAGGTAATTGCATCTCTGGTTTTGGAGGATTATTCTGCTTAGACATCTCTCACAGTCACTGCCACGATCTCCACGAAACGGCAGCCAAAACAATATGAATGGGCAAATAACAGTAAGTCATCAAGAATGTGATTTTTCAAGGTGCAAAATGAGGTTTTTGTGTTCTCTTCCTTCTCCCAGCCTGCTGGGTCTGTGGTCAGTCCATCACGTTGGTCTCTGCAGCTCTTTCACACTCTTCACACTCCTCACACTCTTCCCCTGCTCCAGCCTGATGCATTCAGAAAGCAAATATCCCTTTAAAGTTAAATTCTTTCATTCTTGAACTGAACTCTATTTTTTATCTCCTTTTAAATAATTGCAGTGGCACTACCAAGATCTTTGTCACCTTTTTCTTTTGTTTACTTTGCCTGCCTTTGCTTTATTCTAGGTTGTTGCTTGACATTTTATGGTATATTGGTGGTTGCTGTGAGTTCCTTCACTGCTCCTTCAGCACAGACAACACTCAATGCTTTCATCTCACTGATGCAAAGTGACAAATTTCTTCATGTGGAAGCATAGAAAACACAGAAAAAACCATTTCAATTACTTTTTCTCATCTCCAGGAGAGATTATTTGCATGTTTGGACATAGTAGCAAAAAGACGAGAGACCTTCAGTGAACTGCAAACCCATTTTCCTTCTGTGCTGGTCAGTGTGGATAGATTTCCTTTTTCCTTCTTCAGTCTTCCATTTTATTTTAGTGTGTGTTGATTTCCTCCAGCACACTGGCACTGAGCATCCCCCACTGGGAAAGGAGGAAGGGAGGAAGGGAGGAAGGGAGGAAGGGAGGAAGGGAGGAAGGGAGGGAGGGAGGGAGGGAGGGAGGGAGGAAGGAAGGAAGGAAGGAAGGAAGGAAGGAAGGAAGGAAGGAAGGAAGGAAGGAAGGAAGGAAGGAAGGAAGGAAGGAAGGAAGGAAGGAAGGAAGGAAAAGGAAGGATCTGATGACCATGTCTTTATTTAGTAAAATTTGCTCATTCCAGAATACTCTGATGCGGAGAGCACACTCTGTCAAAAAGAGAGTCCTTGCCAGGGAATTATAAGTTGTATTTGCAGCACAAGAATTTAGTTCATTGCTTGAATGTGTTTAGGTGAAATATGGTAAAATACATGTCATATTTAATATGTCTGGGTTTGTTGGATTTTTTCCTTTCTGAAGTGAGTTTAGAACTTTTCTGTCCCCACTTGCACCAGCATATTTCAAGAAACTTTCCAATTGCAGAGCTGCTTCATATGAGTGTTATCTTACTCCAGAGGAACAATGGGACAATTATGTGCTTGTCTTTTTTTTTTTTTTTTTAAATAATTTTTTTCTTTCAGAAAGAGATAATTTTGCTTTGCTGTGTAAGATGAAAAGGAAGAGCAAAGCAATTCAACCCCAAGCCTCTGTATTTTCAGGTTTTGAGATTTCATCCTCAGGCTTATTGACCACATTTGGTTTTAATACATTTCAGATATATTTTAATATATTTTCTTTTTTTTTTTTACCTTTAATAACTTGTTGTCCCTGTGAATTTAAAATCACCTGAGTACAATTAAACAGAAATTTAAATTAAGGAATTACAGGAATAAAAGAAAACCATCCTCCCCTGACTGAAGTACAGTGTTTATCGTAAAAATCAAAAGAGCAGTCAGGACAAAGTTCAGGTTGAAACAGATTCTGTTCTGTGTTCCCTCTTTTCAACCTCACTTCTCTGGGCTAAATGGGAACAGAAATTGTCCTTATAGTACCCTGCTCATCAGGACTGAACCTGCTAGTGAAAAATGAAGGCTTTGAACTTGCAGGGTCAATAGTGGTGATTTTGGATGTGATGCAGAAGCTGTTTGCTCGGCAGTGACTAATAAGAAAGCCCTGAGTGTGCTGAGAGGTCACAAACAGTGACAGTGACCCACTGACCTGTGCTCAGTCTGCCTCCTGCCTTTGGGATTTTGACACTCTGCTGAGCCAGGAAAACACATGGATGTCCCTTAGTCATGCTCAGCAGTGCACAGAAGAGGACAAGTTGCAGGATCACAGAAAGAGAATAATTTATGTTGGAAAAGACCTCCAAGATCTGTGAGTTCAACCTGTGATGATCATCAGTTACACCACAGTGCTGAGTGCCACATCCTTGTTTCTTGAACACCCCCAGGGATGGTGATCCCAAAACCTCCCTGGACACCTCCTTCGATGCCTGACAACTCTTTCCATGAAGAAATTCTTCCTGGTGTCAAAACTAAACCTCCCCTGGCCCAGCCTGAGGCTGTTCCCTCTCCTCCTGTCCCTGTCCCGCCCTGTCCCTGGAGCACAGCCTGACCCCATACCCGGCTGTCCCCTCCTGTCAGCAGTTGTGCAGAGCCACAAGGTCCCCCTGAGCCTCCTTTGCTCCAGGCTCAGCTCCTTTCCCAGCTCCCTCAGCTCCTCCTGGCTCTCCATACCTTTTCCCAGCTCCATTCTCATCCCTGGACACTCTCCATCCCCTCAGTGTCCTTCCTGGAGTGAGGGACCCCAAACTGGACACAGCATTCGAGGTGTGACCTCAGCAGTGCCCAGCACAGGGGGACAATCACTGCCCTGGCCAAGCTCTGACATTAGACAGGAAATTCAAATGTATCAAACTCTGTGGAAATAAAAAGTTTAAATATTTTTTAAAATATGTGGGATGAAATGTTCTTTTTGAACATTTTGAGAAAACTTTCAGAATAATTCTGCCATCAAATCGTATTGTCCTGCACTGGAGCAATGAAACACACAGGAAAGATCAAGGCTTGGATGAGGAAAGAAGAGATTCAGCTGTTCTTTTGTACATTAAATGTCTTCTAAAGGCTTGGGCTAAATTAACTCCACTTTAGGAGACTTGCAGAACTAAGAGACATTAGAAGTTATTTTTTACTCCTTATGGGTGATGATTGAGCTTTCAAAGATGGTAAAAGCTTCCATAAAACTGGAGAGAATCATCCATGCAGGTATAATAATAAAAGTTTCTGCAGGCAGCCCTTCACCTCCATCCCACCTAAAAAAAGATTTTGCACTAGAAAAGAGTTCTGGCAGAAATCTACTTTTATATTTGAGTAAACTAACATCCATTGTCGTTGTCGTTGTGTCACTTGGTGCACCTCAGGTGCAGGAGTAAACAGGTAGTAAATAAAGTATTCGGTCTTTAGTCTGCAATACTTATTGAAGCCTCAGTGTATTTGGTCCTCAGGGTCTCCCAGAATGAACTGGAGCCTCCCAGAAGGGAGGAAAAAGAAAAAAAAGCTGTAATGGAAGCTGTAATGGCAAATTTCAGCAATGCAAATACCACAGCAGCAGGTGTAGACCCTGAATGGGCTGGAATCCTTCCATGTGCTTGGATATGAGATATTTATCTGTTAATTCCTGCTGGAAACACAAACTGCTGCTGCTGAGCCCCTGATGGAAAAGAGAGGTCTGCTCACAACCTTGTAAAACACTCAGTGCTGTCATGTTGTGGGAATGAGGCTGACACCCAAAGAGAGTAAGAGAGTTTCTTTTATTTTCCTGAGCAGGTATTTGTTATTTTCACTTAGGAATTCAGTTTGGACAACCACACATGGGTTTTTACAGAAGTATAGTTAAATCCCTTACTGTATGGACAGTACGACAATATGAATATTGTTATGGATGCAACAATATGAAGTTATTTCACATATCATTACAGATGGAGCACAGTGCAAATTTAAAAGCAGATAGACTGCAGATCTGTCTAACACTCACTCACTTCAGCCAGAACTCTTTCAAAAGACTGTGATTCACCAGAGAACAGAACAATTTCCATGTCTAAAACCCTTTTTTTTTTTATTGTGTCTCTAAGTACCTCACAATCAGTGGAGAGCTGTCATTTTCCAGCCCACTTTATGTCATGAGCTAAGTGACTAACCTGTTCAAAGTGTTTAGTGTCAGCTTGGAAAACAGAAAAATCCAGACAAAAGGAGAAAATTAGCATCCCGAGGAGTACAAAAAAGCTCTTGCAAAGCCGAAGATTCAAATAATCTCCATTCCAATCTTCTGAAAAATACCCAAAGGCCTATGAGAAAGGAGTTGCACTAAACTTTTGGCTGATGATATATCTGAAGCAGAGTTTTCCCCAAACAGAAAGTTTAATAGAAAATTTGGCTTTTAGAACGTGTGAAACTTTTGAGGAGTCTTTGGAGCATTGTGAGTGAGGAGTGAGAAATAAATGAAACAAAAGATAAAATGCAGGCTTCACTTAGTGTGGGCAGATAATGACTAAATAACTTGATACCTTTCTCTGGAAATAAAAGAATTCCCATGAAAAGTGTTCCACATTTAATATCTGAGTGTGGGTACAGCAGCAGTGCCATGGGGACACAACCAGAACTCCATTGAGGGGACAGCAGGAAAAGGGGAGGTGACATCAGACAGCAGGTGAAGAACTCACTGGAAGAGATTCCCAGGAAATAAGACTCAGGCCTCAGCTCATGTCATGGTTTCCTTTACAAACTGGCACAAAATGACTCTGTTAATTCAATCTCCCAATGACCTGAAGCTGCATGGCATCTTCTACTAACAGAAAAACCAGGACTTCATATCCCAAAAGCTGCACAACCTCCAAGACTGGAATTAAGAGAAAGCTGAAAGGAATTTAATAGGAGAAAAAGAAAAAGTAAGATTGCGTATTTGGAGACTGAGCACAGGCATTTCTGCTGCAAGCTGGGACACAGCAGTTGGGAATGAGTGAGGAAGAGGAGCAGTGGTGCAGCACAGCTGATGATGGTGTTGATGCCAGCAAGGAGGAAGCCAAATGAAACAGCCAAAAACTGCTTCCAGACTCAAGGAAAATTGTTGGATTGGTATGAGAAATGAAAGAGATGTCATTTTAAATTCAGTGCTCACATCTGTCTGTTCATGGTCAGCAAAGGTTGAGCCCTGAGGAGAGACTGTCTTGGTCTGGGGAGTGAGAACTCTTTCTGGGATGGAGTGAGGGAAAACCAGCCTTGGTGTGTCAAGTCAAAGGCCAAGAAGGGCTGTGATTGTCCTCCATCCTCTGTGATTGCCCAGTGGAACAAATTCCCAGGAAAGAAAAGATCTTTTGAAGCTAAAAAACCCCAAATTTAGAACAAGAGCATCTGATTTTAACTGTCGATGAGTGCCTTTGAGCTGACACCAAAAAAAGATTTATGGTCCTTTCACTTAAGAGTTGGACTTGATGGTCACTGTGGATCCCTTCCAACTCAGAATATTCTGTGATTTCACACTTTAAGACTGGGGAAGTCTTGGAATAGTATTTAATAGAAGAAAAAGAAAGAAAGAAAGAAAAGCAGTTTTGTAACAGCTCCCATGGGGGATTCAATTCAGTTTCCATCTCTCACAAGAACACAGGATGGTCTTTCTGAGCAAAGGACTAGTCTCTATTTTAGGATCTCCTGGCTAAATGCTCATCTCTGAATCTGCAGAGAAGTGCAGTGATGATTTCTTTTCTGGCAGATGACAGCATGGAAAATGATGGCACCTCTGAAAATCTTCTTTCACCCTCTTATGGTAAGGAGTGATGAGAAAGGAGATGGATGGGGATGCTAATGGGTTCCTGTGTGGCTCATCATGATTGAAGTCTCCAATTGAGAGCTCCTCTCAAACTGCTCAAGTTCAGATGTTTACACCGCTGACCAGCACTTAAAACTGAAATCTGCTGCTCTACTTTTAGGATCTTGCAATTTCAGACCCTTTTTCACAAAAAAACCCCACAAAACAAAAAAAACACCCAACCATTGGTTGCATATGATCTCTTAGCCACTGGGGAAAAAACCCACACCTATATTATTTCAGTTATATTCAGCTCTGAGTTGTTCTGAGTGGAGGCAGAGTGACTCCACAGCCCAATATTGCAACCAGGTTTTATTCCTAATATTATGTTTTGGGGTTTTGTTTTGTTTTTTAGTTCAGTTAATTGGCTTGAAATGAAATGAATTTAAAAAGGAAATGGATTCCCTTTCAAGCTCATTGCCCTAAATTTCCACACTGCTTCTTACAATGTCGTTTCCCCTAACTTTGACTCCTGCCTCTTCTCTGTTTAAATGACATTTGTCCCTGCAGCTTTCAGTGTGCAGCACAGAAATGTGCTGAGTGATGTGACCTTGAAGCTTCCCTTTTGCAAGGAACAAAACCTGCTGCTCTCCAGGGGACTGATCATTTGGGAGAAATATTGGAGATTCTCACATGGACTATGTAGATTTTCTCTCATTACTACTTTTAAACTTGTACAATGAAACACAGAGCTAACCCAGACTCTTTCTCTTCTCAGCAGGCGAGAAGCTTGTGAAGGTAATGCACTCTGACACCTTCTCAATCACATTTATTTTGCATCCTTTGCTGCTCCTCCATTTTCCTGGAGCTGCCTGAGTCTCATCACCTGTTTTTCAAGACAGCACTAAGTGTTGCAAGAACCAGTGAAAAGTGCAGTGTAGCCTCACCAGACATTGCTGGGATGCTCTTCTGAAATCATTTCTTCTCATCATTATTTCCCTGTTTAACAACCTCAAAGCCCTGCTCTCGTGCCCACATCTGCTGGGAAAAATCAGAATCCTTTGAGGCAGGATAAGAAAGTAAAATCCTCAGCAAACACGATGCTGTTTCCATCTTTCTCTCCATCTTTGGAAGAGGGCCTGGCATGATTTCTGACTGATTTCAGCAGAGCAAGAACCCTTCCTTGTCAGTGTTATTCCAGGTGAGACAGAGTTTCTAACAGCTTTATTTTATCAGGAAGACACTGAGGGGAATGTTGTTTATGGTGGGTGTAAAAAATGCAGGGTTTGGTTGGAGTAAAACCAGAAAGATGGGCTCTGTTCCACTGCGGGTTTTTAAGGGATAGCTCATTTGGTCCTAGTTTCAAAGGCAAGTTTTAATTAAAAGCACATTGTGCAGATTTGTATGAAAGTGGCTAGCTGGTAGAAGGTCAGCTATCTTGTAAGCAGCAAGTCATGGGAAAATTGTGCTATTATGGGTTACATAAGCATAACAAAGCTTTCATCTATAATTACTATTAAATTCATCCTCTTTGAATAGGCTCCATAGCTCTGCTGGCCTTCAGGGCTTCAGCTAACATGGGGTTTGACTTTTTGCTAGTGAAAAATACTTCCCAATCAGCAAAGAATATAATGAGACCTGATTCTTCCCTTTCAGAAGAAGAGAGAATAGAGTACAAAGGCAAAACAACACAGAGAGAGAGCTGGAGCACAAATTGCAGCAGATAAAAGTCAGCTGGTGCTCCAGGACAGAGCAAATTTAACCCCAGAAATTCTCTGTTGGTTTATGCAACATTGAAGAAGGACATGGCCTGAGACGACAGCCAAGAAAAAAGGACATTTCTTGTCACCTGTCAGGAGCAGACAGGTCTTGGGCAATGTGTTGGATTCAGAGAGAGGAGAGTGATTGCTTATCACAGCTGTGACAGTAACTGTGCCAAGGAATTGGTTCATCCTCAGGTTCAAAGGTTGGAACCAAGATGAGCACCAGAGATATCAACCAGTGGCTGGAGAGAGCAAGGGAACAAAAGCAGAGGGTTAAAGTCTGGAGGATGAAACCAGCATCAGCAAATGTCAAATAAATCCTTGACTGTGCCATGGAGCTCCTGGACTGGGTCCAGTGGAGGGCTGAAAAGATGATGAGGAGGATGGAGCATCTTCCTGATGAGGAAAGGCTGAGGGAGCTGGGGCTGTTCAACCTGGAGAGGAGATGCTGGGAGGGAAACTCATCCCTGTGTGTCCCTGAATGCAGGGAGGGCTCAGAGCAGGGCCAGGCTCTGCTCCAGGGGGCTCAGCAATGACACCAGAGGAATGGGCAGGAACTGAGCCCAGGAAGTTCCACCTGGACAGGAGGCAGAACTTCTTCCCTGGGCAGTGACCTGAACAGATTGTGCAGAGAAGGTTTGGAGTCTCCTCACTGGAGATATTCCAGAGCCATCTGGACACAATGCTGTGCTCTGGGATGAGCCTGCTGGAGCAGGGAGGTTGGACCAGATCATCCACTGTGATCCCCTCAAGCCTGACCCATCTAGGATTCTATAATTCCATATATTCTATTGCACACATTCAAAACACAAAGATGGACTTCTGGCTATAATGGGTTCCATGTTGTATTGTTATAACCAAGAGCAGGAGAGCTCCTACACGTGTTTAGGCTATACAGAGGATATATAGAGATATATAGATATATATATTTTATATCCTTCACTGAGACACATTTGTTTTGTTTTTCTCAATTCACTCAGCCATGTAAATGTCTATGGAATAACATTTAGCATTAATGAATTAACATCTAGCATTAATGAATTAAACTCTAGCATTAATGATTTAACATCTAGCACGCTTGAAGCTGGACATTGAATCGCAAACATCTTAAATGTTGCTGCTGAAAGGCTTTTCCTTTCAAATTCTTTTTTTCCAAACAAGCAAATATGTGGCTAGCACAGGTTCTTCCCGTGGGAACATTTTGCTATATTTCATAAACAAGATAAAGTTTGGATGTTTTGCAAACAGTTTCTCTGGATTGAGTGAGTTCGGGCTTGGCCAATTGTGCCTAGAGGGAGGTCTCAGGCTGACCAATCTGGGGCACTTCTGTAGACTCTATATATATGGAATTCAAAACAATAAACTTCCTTTTCTCCTCTCTTTCCTTGTCTGAGAACTTGGGTCAGTCCTCAGCTAGCCGCTCAACAGCGACATCAATACACAAGTCAGTCAATGTTAAGTGGTTGAAACCAGTTATATCTGAAAATTTGACATGACCCCAACCACACTGAAACATTTCCCTGCTGACTGGATGTGAAAAATGCAGCCTAAGGTTCATCTAAAAGAAGTTGCACTCAAAGAAAGCATCATTAGCTCAGGTGGAGAGCTATGCTGAGCATCTTTACTGACAAAATAGTGACTTGTGGAGAAAAATTCTTTATTTGCAATTATTGGTATGCTCAAAGCTAATGGGGTAAAATTCCATGTAACTGATGGGTTTTGTGAGTTATAATAAATCTAAAATATTTTCTTTCCCAGAGCAGGACATTGAGACATTGCTTCCTGTAATTATTTTGTCCTAGGACTAAAATCTCTGAATATTTTCTATCTTACTAGTTAAGATAGTACAGGTTGTAAGGTTTTTTTATTGTACGTTTTGAAGAGAGTGTCCCCTAAAGAACAGAAAGTCCCCCAAATTTTGCCACCTGTACATGACCAGGTAACTCTGACTTCACTACTATGGTGCTCTCTGGACCACTCAAGTTCTCTAGAGAGGCTCTTCACCTTTTATCCTAAAAACACACTCAGGTCTGCGTATCATCTTTCAGGCAATATTGTGTTTATTTCTATAGATATTTGCTTTTATTGTAAGCTTCTTTATTTCCCTGGGTATTTTCTAGCTCTTGCCATAGAGTATAGACAAATAATGATTTTTTTTTTCTTTATTAGATAGCACGGAGGTAAAAATCCACTTGCCATATTTATTGCATGAATTATAAAATATTTAAAGATACTTTTCTCCCTAAAATATTTTAGTAAATACATAGACTCAGTGATGTGTAAATTCTGGTTCTGGGAAGACAGACATGTGCTTGGCTTTACAGATAAATTCAAGGGGACCACCTGTGCACATGTTTTTAAGAGTGGGAATTCAATGTGCCATAGAGGCAGAGCTGCCATAACCACCTTTCAAGGAACAGAACATGGAAGTTTTGTTTTCCCAACAGGTCTATTTTCCTTAATACCTACTGCCATTTGCTTTGGTGAGTTAAAAATGACTCCTTGAACATGTGTTCTCAGGTTGAAAATTCAGTGCTCAGGATGTGCTGCATAGGCACTTTCATCATGTGGGAAAACAGCATGAAAACACCGTTTTGTGCACAAACATCTGGGCAAACATCTGCTGTGTCTCATTGCAGCTAATTCATCCACCAGCTCCCTCATCCTGAGATTTTCTACCCCAGTTTCCATTATTTGGGCAAACTGATAATTTGGGGTTGAATATCAATGGATAATATTCCACATTATCTTTCCCAGCAGAATTTTTTTCCCTCAGTTCCTCTTGCTCTTCTTCCATGTTTATATTGCAGGGTTTATTTTTACTTGCATCCCAAGGAGTTAATGCAGAATATTCATCTGCACAGTCCATTTTTTTGTGTCTTATTCGTTTCCAAAGTATAAAATTTGGCTTTCACCTTTGGAAGTGCTTGTGCAGTGATTCTTGCAAACTTATGACATGGGAATGAGATTATAATTTTCTATTATAATTTTCTATTATAATTTTCTATTATAATTTTCCATCAAATAATCCAACACCAGGATTTCAAAGACATGGATTGCAACAGACTGGAACAGGTAATGGAAATGAGAGTATATGGATTTTCAGTGCTTCTAGTAATTTTTGGCTTTGCTTCCCATACAATGTATCGCTTAGGATAAGAATATGTATTTGCTTGAAGAGTGTATTTATACTTACAAAAAAAAAGACTTGAGGGTTCCTGTCTTTCAATAAGACCTATATGTGCACAAAATATATTTCTACTTCTTAATTAGGATCCTTGAAAATTCAGGCTAAATATATGAATTACCACTGCTCATACTAAGAGGTTTAGAGGGCATCTTATAAGAAATGTAAATTCACAACTGCAGAAGGTCTTGAAGTTGAAAAGAAGGGTTGAAAACATGATTGTGCAAATGGTAGCACAACTCAGATTGCTCACATTAATCCAATTCAGCTGGTCATGATTTCCAAGGATTTGAAGCTGATTGGACCAGAAAGAGTAAATAAAATTGAAATTAAATGGAAATAATGTTGCTGCTTTATATCTGCTTAAAATAATCCAGGATATCAGGCTTAATGAAAGTGAGGATTTTAGGTGACTGGTTTGTGTATATATGAGGCAAAGGAAGATCCTGAAACAGCAGCACTAAAGCTGCTTTGAGGGTCCTCCCTTACTTTTCTACTAGGTACCTCTGGGTGCACCATGAATACAAACTAATTTCCATCTCTGCTTCCATTTGGGGGAGCTGTTTCCAACTTCTTGTTTTCCAACTTCTTGTTTTCCAACTTCTTGTTTTCTTTCCTGTTCCCTTCTTGTTTTCATCTGGATATCATTCTTTTGAGAATTAAGGTTCTTTTGAGGTTAACATATCAATCTTTTGAGATTAACAAATTTACACAGAGAGCTTTTCTTTTCAAAAGGACTGTTTGATCATCTACATCAGACAAACTTTTGAGCACTGAATTTTTCCTGTGCCCGTGAGAGATATAATTTGTATTTCAGTGGCTCTGGGTTTACACTGTCCTGGGAGATCCTCCTGGATTTGCTCCTTCTCTCAGAAAGCAATGAACCAAAAGTCACTTGTCCACATCCTTCTCCCCAGTCCTGGAACAGAACTCCTTGAAAGCCTCATGAAACCATCATGAGATATCACTTGGACACATCTGCAGGAAAAGATTCCATTATTTTCCTCTTTTCTGTATTGTACTTGACTAATACTTATCTTCCCAAAACACAGACAGTCTCCACCTGAAATTGCTACAGCTCCTGTTTTCCTGGTTCCTGTTGCTGTTACAATAGGAGCTCTAATTCTCTTCTGAATTTTTCTCTTGTTTAGTCTGTTCAGATTTTCTCTGGTTAGTCAAAAAGTGTTTTATTCCCTCATATTTTATCCCAATGCAGGAACTTCCACACTTTAAAAAGCAAGTCTCCATCTTCTTCTCTGATAAACTCTGATCTTTATCCCACTCTTGCTGTGAGACCTTTAAAATCATTTCTGTGTCTCTTTTGTGAATCATCTGCCTTTTTCTTTCCCCCCCGAAACTTTCTGATGCAGAAAAGCCACATCACAGAACTCTCAAAGGCAGTAGCAGTGAGAAATTCAATCCAGTATTCAGAGCCAAATTAAGAAAGTTCTAAGTGATTTTTATAGGAGAATCTGCAAGGCAGATTTCTGTAAATACAACACAGAAGTCCTTGTAGTGGAAACAGATTCAATGTTGGGAAAGGCTGCTGCTTTTGCTGACAGAGATGAGATTCCAGATGAAAGAAAGAACAAAAAAAATTGTTATTATTATTAGTAGAAGTAATAGTCATAAAAAATCCCCAACTGTGCTTTCACTAATCTGCAAGAAAGGTTTACTTTTAATATAAAAACAAACATCCAAGTTGGACATGTGGAGAAATAAAAAACGACAGAAGATCTACCCAACACACACTTAATGGAATCAAAATCCAAAGTGAAAAGATAAAGCAAAAATAAAGGACCTTAAGGTTGCACGTTGGCTTCAAACTGAAGCTTGAACTGCAGTTCAAAGTGGAAAATGTGGATTTATCTCAAGAGGCCACAGATTAAGATCTGCCACCTGCCCCAAAGACTTTACACTCAGAGTAAATCAAAATGAGAGTCTCTCTGGGGATTGTTCAGTGCCCCTGGAAGGAGCTTTATGATAATAAAAAATGCCTTGGGGTGTTTTGAATAAACTTTTAGTTTAGAAATAAGGGATCCAAGCTCTGTTTTCTGTTATCCTGCAATAAATCCATTGTAACTCTCCTGACAAAAAACTTGGCTTCTGTGTCCTCACTGTATCTAAAATGTTAACAAATCATGATGTTTCCAGATTGTAACAGAAGTTGTAAAAAAAAAAATCTCTAAAAATCTCTCCTGACAAAGAAAATATGGGAAATTACCTAGCAACTCCTTAAATTTTTAGCCTAACAGTTTCAATTTCTGGACAAAAATAAAACAACACAGAGATACAGAGACTAGAGCAAAATTTCCAGCTGAGCACATGATTTGTGTGAACCCTCTTCTCTTCCCAGTTGGTAAGAAATAAAGATTTTTTTGCTGCCTTTTGATAAATGCAGACATTGATCCCCTCAACCAGGTCATAGATAAAGGTACTATGTTCCCATTCCAGTGCTGTGGAAACCTTTCCCAGTTTTTCCCAGTCCTACTGCAATGGATAATGGAAGCAAGGAACAGATGCTGAGCATCAAAACTATCTTTACACTACTGAAGCCTCACAGCAAAACCCAACTGCCAAAAGGAAAAACAGAAGAAAAATGTAAAATCACAATGTAAAGGGAAAAAAGTGGGGGGAAAACAGTAATTATTGGAAAAACCATCAGCAAATACTAAATTGTTGCCATAAGCTGTGCTGTGGCCATCAAAAATTTCAAAACTGAGGGACATCAAATCTTAGCAATGCTGCAGGAAAAGGCTGTAATGATTTAAAGATCCTAATTCCCCTTAGTGCAACAGGACCTCAGACCATCCTTGCAAAAAAATTGACTTTCTTCCCAGTCGAGAGAACATGACTATGTGGTTTTGGGGGGTGAGAAGTGATAATCAATAATGGGAGAAAGATGCAGATACCCAAAGCCAACAGGTGCTTGGTCACACACACACAAATCTCTGAGGTGTTAAAGCTGAAGGGTAGAAAATCTGTTTCCTGGAGAATTTTTTGTACATAGGACTTTTTTGTGTCCTGCTAGAGCCACATTCATTTCTTGGCAGGGTGACACAAGAAGTGTCCCATGTACACACTTGGCTCTCCCTGCCTGTTGAAGCCCTCCAATGGAGAGTTCTAAATATTAATATATTGATATATTAAGATATTAATACTAAATGTTAATAAATAAATGTAAATTAATAAATAAATATCGAAGCACTTTGAAGAAAAATAAGGACAACTTAAAGATGTTTCAACAGGTATTTTTTGATTTATTTTCCCATCTCATCTCAGACAAGGAGAGTCAGGGAGCCACGTTCATTTCTAGAGGATACTACTATTCAGTTCTTGTGCAGAGTGTTCAGCTACACAGTAAAAGAAAATTTCAAGGAATCCCAGGATGGTTTGGGTTGGAAGAGACCCTAAAGACCATCTGGCTCTCCTGCCATGGGCAGGGATATCACCACCACCCCAGTTGCTCAAAGCCTCATCCAAACTGGCCTTGAACACTTCCAGGGATGGGACACCCAACCAGTTTAAACACATCAGCAAAATCTCTTAGCCATGCATTTGTTGCAAAGTTAAAATTTTGGCTGAAAATTGCCTCTCTAGTATATTTTTCAATGCCTTCAATGAGCACGGTAAATGATGGGGAAATATGAGAGCCCAGGTGGGAAGGGCTGCATGGAGGAGGTTTGGGATGAGGAATGAGTCACTTGGGAGATGCTATTTGTTCACAGCTGGGAGTGTTTGAGTAGGTGATCCAAATGAAGAACAAATATCCAAAATGGAAACAAGAGTTTTGCACATCAGCGAGAAAAAAAATGGGTGTCAGTTTGTGGCAGTTAAATACAACTCCAAATTACAAACCCGAAAGGCTTAAATACTTCCAAATACCTAATCCCATTACACAAAGGTAGTCTGATGGGATTCCCTTTGCTGTACCCCATAACAAAATCCCCAAAGTGTCTGTGTGCCCAAAGAATCCCTCCTGAGGAAGCCTGGGAGAAAAGGGTATTGCAAATTTTAACTGAAAAATCGAAAAAGTTGGTCATGCAACTTTAAAATAACACACCATTGGGCCTCTGCGTGACATGGATTTCGAGTGTTTTGCAGCAGTGGAGGTCTGTTAAACAAAGCAGTATTATTGCTGAATAATTTGGATAAGTAAATGAAACCATTATTATGACTCTGATACCCTGAGTGCATTCTCGCCATAGGATTTCATCCAGAAAGGCTTCAAACAAAGCACCGAGAAATAGCTGCAGCCAGATGAGAGCAAAACAGCAACAAAGGAAGGCCAGGGAAATGAGAAGATGAAAGCTTCATGGCAGTACAAGTGTCCTACTTCTGTGAGCCAGCTCATCTTCAAAGCAAACTGAAAGCAGATGAACCTGGGAGCAGAATCTGCTCTGCACCCTGAGCTCTGCTGCTCCTCCCGGGGAGAAGGGAGGGAGAGGATCCATCAGCCTTGCTCTCCTGGCATGGGCTAGCTGCTCCCACCTGAGCTGTTGGAAGGATTTCAGCACTCTGGACCTCTCTGTGCCCCCACAGTGCAGTTTCTGTTTGTTCTGTGGCTGAGAAACCCAACCATGGGGAGGTCAATTGGCTCCTGGCAGCAAAGCTCCCCATTCCTGCAAAATGTAATCCCTCTTCCAGTACTCTCTGTCCTGGAAACTGAGCCAGGAAGATACAACTTTAAATATTCAATAGAACTAAATATTTAATCCATCTTTACACCCACCTTTTTCCTGCTCTATTCCATTTCTTCCCTCCTTCTCTGTTTCAAGGTGCTCATTTTGCCTCTTCCTACACCCCTCAGGTGGTTCCTCTCCCTGCAGCCCCTGCTAGGTTTGTGCTCATTTACCCTGGCAGTCACTCTGCTGCTGCTTCCTTGCCTCTTTCATCCACCACCCAGCAGTGTGCAGTGTTTTCCAACACCCACTGACTTGAGGAACAGGAATTCTTGAGGAACAAAGCCCCTCATCTGCTCTGAGTATTCCTTCCCTCGATCTGGTTTTCAGTTTGGGGACTTATATGATCCCTACATGGCTCAGTGCTGTGTAAAGGGCATGAGAAACTCATCTCATGCATTGTGATGAGTGTGCCCAGAGGAGTTTGGCTGCCCCTGGATCCCTGGCAGTGTCCAAGACCAGGCTGGATGAGGCTTGGAGCAGCCTGGGACAGTGGAAGGTGTCCCTGCCTAGGCTGGGGGTGGAATTGGAAGGTCTTTGATGTCACTTCCAACCCAAACCATTCAATGTCTCCATGAGTTGGATGTCCCCAACACCACCACAGCATTTCCAGGCGGACCAGCTGCAGGTCCTGTGTCTGTGGAGATTTCAGCACGTTTTTGAAAAGTGCTGGGAGCTGCTGCTCCTTGAGATGCACTTCTGAACACCGACAACTCCATCTCTGCTGCTGCCCCGAGCTGTTAAAGGCTGCTCTGGAAATCACCACTCTCCCTCTTCCCTGCAGGGCTAATCAGATGAGCAAAGGGTGAGAGGGAATGGAAAAGCTCATCCAAATTCCAGATCAGGCAGGAGAGGGAAGCAATTTAGAATCATAGAATGGTCTGGGTTGGAAGAGACCTTAAAGATCATTTAACCACCCTCACCCCGATGTGACTGCACACAGATGAAAGTAAATTATTCACACAAGTAAATTCTTACTGGAAAAAGGAAGAGTTCAATGTCCTCCCGAAAACAAGGGGAAAAACCCTGACACAAAGATGATCAGAAAGTTAAAACTCACCAATTTTTGCAACATTTTGGAGACAGTTAAACACTCACCATTTCATGTTTATTATCATTTTTCAGTTGAGTTCTGAACACATCTTGGAGCAAAGGGCTCGTTGGTTGTCACTAGCATGACAGTGTTTGTTCTTACTCCTCTTTTATTCCTCTGAGATTTATTCTTTAATTTTACCAGTTGTAGATTGGTGTCAATAATCTATTTGTTCTGGGACTTTCCACTTCCAGCCTCCTCCTATGCTGTCACCCACTCAGAGACAAACAAAGGCAGAAGTGTCCAATTCCATAAATTGTTCAGCTGCAGCATTTCGTACACCTGTCCTGGATAATTGGATTTTTTGTCACCTAAAGTTATGTTTCAATTACCTGGACTTCTACATGGAAACTCAGTGAGTAGTCAGTAATGGACAAAGACTTTCCTTGTTTCCAGCTAAATCACAGCTGAACAGGAGTGTTTGTATGGAGAACAATTGTTCCTTAACCCCCTGACTTAACCAAACAATATCTACACAAAGAAGTGAAACAGCAGAATGCCAAAAACAAGCAAGTTTGACCTGAGCAGCTGTAAAGAATTGGGTTATTGTTATTTTGGATATTTTCAACCAGGGCATGCAAAACTCTCCTATCTGCCTCGGATTTTTTGTCAAAGAGAAACCCAAGCAGGCTTTACTGGGAGCTTCAAAGACATTTCCAGTGGCACAGGGGTTGGATTTATGGCCCAAGGATTTGCTTAGCTTTTTCACAGAAGCAGGCAGTGTTAAAAGCAATCCAAAACTAACTCTGGAGCTCCAAGACACAAGAAAAAACAACTTTTTCCTGAGCCAGGACATTGTGCAAGGTAAATCACCAGGCACATGCTGCCCATTGGCACCAACAATAAGGGACCTCTTTAGGCCACTGAACCCTGAAATTCACTTTTATTTCAGAGCCTGATTTGAGTGTGCAGTCAAACATCACTTCTCTGGGACTCTAGGAAACTTCCCTTCATCTTTGTGTGTAAAATACAAGTTTCTTCCAGCAGGGTTAGTATTTTTGATCCTGGTTTTCTCTCGTGCTGGGCACCCCTGGTTTCTGAGTAGGCTGTTCTGCTTGAGTCCTGCAGCACTACAGAAGATTGCTCCCACTACTCCCACTCCTGATTCAAAGCAGCTTCCACAGGGAAGTTCTTCTTTCAGCTCAGTGCAATCAGTTGGGAGCAATTGTGGAGGAAGGGATTTTAAAAACCGAGCTGGAAACAGCATGTGTGTGAGAAACCAAGGAAGATGACAGGCAATGGGCAAAAAATAAAGAAACTGAACTTTGTTTGCCCTGAATTGTAGGACACTAGAGGGAGTGTCTGTCCTTTCCCTTCCAAAGGCTTCTTACAAGACGAAAGGGAAATAATTTCCTGCAAGCAGTGGGTTAAATGCAATTCATATTTAATCAGACAGAATCACTGGAGGTGCATAAACACAGCACTGAGTCATCACGCTGAATTAGCACCATGACCTCTGCTCTGCTGGCTTCTCCCACAGTCACTGAGTGCTTCTCTTCTTGCCTCTGTTTTCCAGCCCCAGGTAGGATTGTAACCTGCTCTGTTCTCACTCTCCTGTGCTCTGCTGAAATCCTCTTTCTCCCTCAAATAATTGTAATAAGAAACTGAGGTTCTACTGAATTCAGCAGGTTAGCTTATAGTCCAAAATAAGTCTTTAAATCAACAGATCATAAACAGGTAGAGATGCTAAGTTTTTGACTTAGTAGTTAAAGATGGCAAGTAATAGTTGTGCAAATATTAAAGAAAGATATTATAAACATTCATTCAGATATATTTTATATACACATGTTTCAGTCTGTTTTTTTATATATTATGCACTCACAGGCAAAGTATCCAAATAGCATCCAAAGGAAAACAAACCTGTGAAGGCTGAGGACGTGTTTCAGGGCATGTTACCTGCACTAACCTGATGCATAGCTAAAAGTGAAGCTGAACCAGATACTTATCTCCAAGTCATTGGTGCCTCTCATGCCAAACAGGTCTTTGAGGTCCTCTTTGCTCTGCAAACATTCAGAGCTGAGTCCATTAACAGAAAGGAAGAGAAGGGAATTTCAAGCTCCTCTGGTATCACAGGGACCAAACAGCCACAGCAAAGGAGCTCAGAGATAAGAGGAAACTTCTTAACAAGCACATGCCAGTAATTGGAGAAGCTAATTGGTGTAGAAAGCAACATCCTCAATGTTCTGGGAGAGATTAGATGGAAATTAATTACATTGATTTAAAACACTTTGGAAAATCAGCTATCATAAGTGACAGTCTTGGATGGGGCCATAAAATAACTGATTAAGTGGAAATAAATGCAATTGGATTTGGATAATGAAATCATAGAGAGCCAAAAGGGGATGGATTAGAGAGTGATTAGGCTAATCTTGAAGGGCAAATGAAATGAGAGGAACTTTCCAGTCCTTAAATGCTGTCATTATATTTGTTAACAGGGACGATATTTGGTTTTGAAGAAGTGGGGCATAAAAAAAGAGGGCCACAAACTAATAAATTATTTAGCAAATGAAGTCAAACCACTCCTGTATGTGCCCTTCCATACACTAAGGAAAAGGAGGGAAAGCAAAGCAATCAGAAGACAGCAGATAAATGGAAATATTTCCTTAAATAATTCACAATATCTTGAGCTCCCACATCTTTGCAGAATTCCAAGGAAGATTAGAAATTCATACAGACGCTGCAAGCAGGAAAACTACTGCACCACGAGGGGGAGAAAGGTGAAAGGGAGGCCCTTAAAGGTTAGAGAAATCATTCTCCAGAGTCAGGAGCAGCTCCATCTGTCTCATCCTCCCAAATTGCCTTATCTCACCAACTCCTGTGCAACAAAGATCAGCTCCATGTTGCTGCTTTCACCATCCTTGGGAGCAAGAAAAACTGAGTAAAGCAGCACATTACTCCTTGTTCTGCCCTGCCTGGTGGTCTCCAGGTATATAAACTGAGAGACACCTTTTGCAGGTGCACAGAATTGCCATAATTGCCCTTTGGATAGATGAGCTGTGAGTTCACAAAGTTGTTACACCTGGATCTGGTGACATTCAAATTAAAATATATTGTGATGTCCATGAGAGGTTTACAGCCCTTTCAAATAGAGCATAAAGAATTAATAGGAAGCATGGAGAGCTGATTGTGATAATCCAGTGTGAGACAGAGCCCACAGCAGCTTTTGGAAAGCTTTGAAAATCCACCAGTTTTCACCATGGTGTTGTTTTGCCTCTCCTTCCCTCGAGGTTTGTGAGTGCACACAGCCACTGCCAGGGAAAATGCCATAATTCTGGGTGTCACCTGAGAGCTGCTGGTCACAGGAATGGAGAGCCAAGCCTAGGAGAGCCCTACAGACTTTAAAAGCCAGGAATACAGAGAGGGGGAAATGAAACAAGAGGAGCTGAAACACAGTGCTCCTCAGAACTCATGGTAAGGTGTGACTGAGGGTCACAGAGGCTTCAGTCAATGCCAGGATCTCCCTGTGCTCAAGTAAAGCACAAACAGGCACAAAACCACAGAATTTTCCCCAAATCTGGAAAAAGCCCCAGATGAAAAGTCAAACAGGCAACACATGGTGAAGAAGCCTACAAGGACCAGCATGGCTTACAAACAACACTTATTTATTGTAAATCTGTGACCAGAAATCCCCATCCCCACCTCTGGAGCCTCTGAAATCCTCACAGATGAGTGATGTAGAGAGATGGGATGAAAGGATGGCCAATTGCAGCCCATGGAGGAAGACAAGCAGTTCTTGAGGTCAAAATCTGAACAAACCCATTCGATGATCCATTTGCTGCCTCTCTTTTGACTCTGATTTTAGTGTTTTACCTTAGAGCAGCAAGTCTAGATTGGGTTACCAAACCTTGCATCATTGCTCCATCTGAACTGCCAAAACAGCTCTGTGGGGCTGCAACTCTGATTAAAAGGTTGAATGAACATTTTCCCATCCTTTTGGCTGGTGGAGGATTCAAACTTGAGTAGATGACACTTTTGGAAGCACCATTGCCTTTAGCAACACAAAGAGCAAGAGAAGAGTTTTAAAGAAAGCAGGCATGAATAATTTTCATCTTTACTGTAGAAAATAAACCAATCGTCACTCAAGTTCCTAAGTCTGAGTTGTGTAAAATCCAAACAAGGTGAGGATGATGCAGAGCAGAGTTTTCACTAAACATAGCAAGTGAAAACCTCAGGCTCCTCTGTGACCATAACTCTGCAAACACATGAAAATCTGCCCTCTGAGCAGAAATCTCTCTGGCATTCATGGTTTCATTTAAAAATGTTGGACATCTGAATGAAGAGAAGGATGTTTTTGTGATCAGCAGTGCTGAAGGTAGCTGAGTTTAGTCACAACAGGTGATTTAGCAATGGAAAGAGGGGAAGAGAGCAAGGGGGGAGAGTTTATATTGGAAGTAGCTTGAATAATCAAAGTGGGAATTTCTGGATGAATAGCAAGGAAAGTTTTTGGGATGTGATCAAAATCAAAGGTATTAGGGATTCTGGGGAAGGAAAAATTTGGATACAAGTGCAAAGTCGGAACAAACTGATGTTTGCTGCCTTCACTGCTCAGTCACTTCTGACCTCATTTTATGTGTTCAGGGGCATGAAAATACGTAAGATTCTGAAGGAATGAGCTACACACCTTTTCAAAAACCAGAGGAAAAAAATGGAGCAAGATGTTAGACAATGATTTTAAAGTCTGATAGCATTTTACTTAGAGAAACAGTAGAAAACAGTGCTGGCAGAGACTCAAAATATAATCCCAACCACTATCTTAAAACTGCCAAGGTGGTATTTAGACACACCTGAGAGAAACATTCACAATGATTCCCATGCTGCTTTTTGTGGGCAGTGGTGCAATTCTGCACCACACAGTCTTTTCTAGGGCTCAACTCTTCCTCTAAGAAAAGCCTCCTGGGTAGATAGCACAAATCACTTCTGCTGTAATTTAAACCATTTCTCTTTCCCCACCTGTAGTGAACAGGAAGAGCATTTCCACCTCTGCTACCTTTAACTCAGTGGAAGACACTTGTGACACCTTCTCTCCATCTCCTGCAATAACCAGAGCTTTAGGGTGACTTTCTAGACACTGGCATTGATTTTTAAAATGTTTGAGATATGTGCAGCCCAAATGCAGCTCATCTCAGTCAGTCCCACAATAACATCTGCATTTCAGCTCATTGCTCTGATCTGTTTGTAGTCAAGGCAGACAAACCCATCTCTGGAGCTCTCTGTTGGTGACACACCCAGAGCCACGAGGTGTTTGCTCCCATGGAGGTGTCTGCCTTGGAGAAGGGGCATTCAGCTCTCTAAGGGGTGTTTGGGGCTACTCAAGATGATTTGGAGCACACTGGACATCTGCATGGAGCAGGCAGAGGTGCACAGCCTGTGGGATTCCTGTGCTGTCCTGGGTTGTTCACAAAATTCCTGCAAACATTTTCACCCTCTTGCTCTTGGTTCTTCAGTAAATTCTAACTCCTTCCCAAATACCAACCTGTGCTAAAGCACAGGGTTTTTATCACCCTCTTATAGAAATGTTTTTCAGAACCCCAGGAACCTGGGAGCGATGAGCCTCCCAATTTCTTCCCAACTTTACCTAAGTTCATGGAAAATGCCACAGCCTTTTGCACTTGTGCCACCATCTTCTTTTGTTCCTTTGATCCTCCCTGCTGTTGATTTCCTGGAAAGTGTAAAGAGAGAAATTGATTCCTTGACCTCATTGTCAGGTAAATAAGATATTTCTTTCTTTCCTCTCAAGAAACTTTCTTCGTACTTTACAAAGCCTTGCACATTTCCATAGTGATTTTCATTCCACTCCCATTTTCCCAGTTCTTCAATCTTTGTCCCACGTGTCATGTCCCTTCTTTTTCTGTCCCAGTCCTGCTTCCCTCTTCTCCTCCCTGTGCTGCTGGAGATGGAACCAGGAGGGTTCCTGGGCTGTGAGTTCACAATTCTGGGTCTTGCAGAGCTTCTGACCAACCAACACCCCCAAATCCTTCTCCCCAGGGCTGCTCTCAGTCCATTCTCCCCAAAACTTGTATTTTAATATAAATATATAAGTAATAAACAGGGCATTGCCCTGACCCAGGGGCTGAACTGTGCTCTTGCAGCAAATTACAGCTCATGAAGCTCTGAAGGCAGAGTGGGGATGATCCTTCCAAATTCCAACCCGGGAGAGAGCTGTTCTGCAGCATTAGGTGCTTAAAACACTTCACTCCTACTTATTGTCCTTTTCCTTGCTTGAAACAGAAACAAGCCCTGTGGCAGGCTGGCTGGCAGGGGATCTACAAAAAAACTTCCCTAGTTTCTTCTACCCAAAAAAAAAAAAAAAAAAAAAAAAATAGAAATTTATCAAAGTGGCAGCCTGAGGGGACAAACCACCTGCTGCCTCTTCTCTCTTGCCTTCCTCATCTGAACACAGCAGGTTCTGACAGAGTCCAGAGGAACATTATTTCTCCAGCAGAAGAACAAATAGGGACAGATGGGGGATAAAGTGAATAATCAGAAAACCAGAACAATAATGGGGTTCGTATCTACCTGCTGGTTACTTCACAGCTTCACCAGGAAAACATCTGAAAAGCAATGAATCTCCCAGCCAGGAACAACACAGAATTTGATCCGTGCTCATTTGCAAGCTCTGTAACTCAGCACAGACATTATTTGAATTATTTATGGCCTGAAAAGTGAATCAGCAGACTCCAGAACAGTGATCTCAGCTGATTTTTTTTCAGCTACTTTTGATCAGAAATTCTCGTGTCATTGATCCATTCATCCTTGGTTCACACAACTGTCCATGATAATTCAGCATCATTTGTTTCCTTCTCAATGACTTTGGACTCAGATATTTGAGTTCAACATTCTTTGCTTTTTGGTAAGTTTTTATTTAAAAGCCCTGTGGCTGTGGCACTTGGGGACATGGTCAGTGGTGGCCTTGGCAGTGCTGGGGGAATGGTTGGACTTGATGACCTCAGAGGTCATAAATAAAAAACTTTTTTTTTTTTTTCTTTTCTTATGATTAAAAGCATTTGGATTTATAAGAAAAGGGGGAAAAATACCAAAACCTGGCCAGGTAAAGGAACTTTCACAGTCACCTGTGCTGATGCATCCAGAATAAAGTTTTCACCAAATAGTTTACATATGAAACCTGGTCACTTTGAACCAGAACACCTTTGGAAGAAAGCTTTCAAGCCTTCATATTTTTTAGGTTTACAATCCAATTCAACCAGTATTTTGTAGACAAAAAGCCTTTCTGCTTCATGGATTATACAGAGGGATCAGACATCTGAAATTAAAACAGAGATTTCTACTATTTGAGCTAAAAAAATGTATTCATTTTTTCATCTCAGAAATGTTAAATTCTAATCTGCATGTATAACAATTGCTAGACCATGTTCACATTACTTTTTCAGTAATATTTGTCATGTAAACACAGTCAGTTTTATTAGGTTTTGTGAAAATTCTTAATCTCTCCATCCCCTTTAAGCCACAGTTAGTCCATTTTAGTAGGCAAATACATGCACTCTTGTACTATAAACCTGTGTGTCCATCAGAAATTAAACTGGACGTGACTAAATTATTTTGTTTTCATTTCCTAGGCTGACCATTGCCAGGAAATTAAAAGACAGAAAGATTTTTATGTAAGTACATGACACAGTGACAGAATTTTATTAGATCAGTTTGGTGGAATGCTATTTCTTCTACTTACACTCTTGAAGAATTTAGCAAAAACACTTCCCATGCTAAATTCTGAATTTCCTGAGGGGAAGTTCATGTAAATGTAAATACATTCCAGTGAAGTTTTAAGTTGCTTGACACTTATCAAAATTAATTATTTTGCCTGAATTATTTTTCTTCAGCTTAAAATTTTGTTACCAAGATATAAATCAGTCATTTATACCGAAAATATTAATTAAAAAGAATAAAAGAAAACCTCTTTTCTTGAACTGATTGAAATTTTGAAGATAAACATACAGGCACTTTATTCTAATTAGATAAATATTTTAAATTTTTTTTTACAGCTGTGATTAGTGTTACTAAAGTAATCAAATCCTTTTTCCTCCATTGTTAACAGAACTTTACAGCCTTCCTAGAAATCATAAGTCAGGATTTACTGTAGAAGGAAAAAATCAATCAATGAATTGAAGAAAAAACCAAATGTTCTTACCAGCTGAACACTTTGTAGAAAAGGAAGTGAATGTTTTTCTTCACCTGTGGTGGAACTTCTAAGATAACAATTTAATTTAATTTAATTGATTAAATAGGGATGGGATGGGATAATGGGATGGGATAATGGGATGGGATAATGGGATGGGATGGGAAGGGAATTTTCTCTCTGGGATGTTTTTGAGCAATATGATAGAAGAAAAATTCCTTGTCCTCCTTGGCCAGCAGATAATCTTTGCTGCAAGGCAGTAAAATTGAAACACAAAACAAAGCTATTTTAACGTGCATTGTCTGAAAAGGTACAAATCCAAGAATATTCAGCTCGGCAGTTCAAGTTCTCTGCACTGACTGAAAAAGAAGAAGCTAATTCAGCAATACAGACATTGGCTTAGTTTCTTCACTTTGCACATCCTCACTGAAAAAAACCAATTCTGGGACTTGGTGTTTGTGCATTCCATCTTTTGGCTTCCTAAGGCACTCCCAGACACAGCAGGGATGAAGCAGTTGCCCATCCCATGATTTACTGCCATTCCTGACACTCTGTCAGCCTCTTTTCCCCCCTGAAACTCACAGGGGTGTGGAGATTGAGGATTGAGGCAAAGCTGGGACAGCAGGGTTGACTGTGGATGATGTCAGGGTTGGTCTTGGATAAGTGAATTGTTGAAGTTCTCAAGTAACCTTAAGCTGGAGTTACTTTTCTGTGTCCTTTGAGACAACTTCTGCCTTAAATGAGTGTCACAAAGAGAAATCAAACTGCTTTTTGGGGCAAAAAGAGAATGGAAAAAGTCAGGAGGAAATGCCTGGGAAAGCTGCTGAACATCCTTTTGCTGGCAGCCATCAGTGAACTGTTTATCTGAGAACTTATTGTTAAAATTTTTTTTTTTTTTTGTTCATCTGAGAATTTATTATTTTTAAAATTTGTTATTTTTGTTTGTCTGAGAACCTATTATTAAGATGGGGGTCTGAATCAGCTAAAATACATCTGCCTCCAAATGTCACGATGGACAGTTTTGTTCATATCCAGTTGCTCCTGCAAGCACACAGAGCAATGTTTTAAATGTTTTAAAGCAGGGTTGAGATCAAGAAGTTCTTGGTTTAAACATTTCATCTTGGCATCATTACACTGAAGAAGAAAAATGCATTCAGGTTTTTCTTCAATTCATTGCTTGATTTTTTCCTTCTACAGTAAATCCTGACTTATGATTTCTAGGAAGGCTGTAAAGTTCTGTTAACAATGGAGGAAAAAGGATTTGATTACTTTAGTGAACACTAATCACAGCTGTAAAAAAAAAATTTAAAATATTTATCTTATTAGAATAAAATGCCTGTATGTTTATCTTCAATGCTTTTTAATGTTTTAAAGCAGGGTTGAGATCAAGAAGTTCTTGATTTAAACATTTCACCTTGTCATCATCACACTGAAGAAGACAAATGCCCAGAGCTCACATGCAGGATGCTGTTGCTCAATATCCAGGGACACAGGGGTAATCCATCCCTCTGAGCAAACTGCCTGAGATGGATGGGATGATTTAGTTCCCAATTCTCTCACTCTATTGAAACTCTGGGAAGTTTATAAGAATAACTTGTTCCAGACAACCAAATTTCAGGACAGGAGAAGTACTCAGCTACCATTAAAAGCCATGAGTAAGTGAACTGCAGCATTGTTACCTGGCAAAGATAGGAAGCCTAATATTTGACAAAGTGCTTTTCAAAAATGCATGAAAACACCTCTGTTATCACAAGGTGAACCAGGATCTGTTAAATGAAGAAAGATGTTCTGTCCACAGTAGAACAGACACACACCACAGGTTTGACTTCTCTACACTTTACAGAACCTAAGAATCTGCCTGGTGAATCAAAGCAACGTTTTGTTGTGAGAAAAGGAAGAATTCAAGATCACAGTGTAGAACTCAGGGTTGTTCAGGTTTGGAGCCATCCAAAATGTTGCATCCAATGTACAAAGGTGATGGGAGCAGCAAGACACACTGAACTGGGCTGTTATTGAGCGTTTCTAACTCACTCTCATTTCACTCTGGGCTTTTTTGTGCCACCCTTGAAATTATAACCAAAGCCGAGGTTGAACTGGCAAAGATATCTTTGTAAAGGGTCTGGAAACACCAGTCACACTGCTCAGGCTGCAGCCAGAGCATGAAATTTTAAAGTATTTTACTTTTTGTTGGGTTTTAGTGCTGCTATTTTGATGTTCAGCTCCTGTGGACTGTGCTGGCTGTGTACAGCTGAGCGTCAGAGCAATTTTATTGGCAGCGAGGATGTGCACGACAGCAGAGCAGTACAGCAGCACATAATCAGGTATAAAAAGCCTACATGGATGGCTGAATTCTGCCATTGTTGAGTTGCCAATCAAAGCCCACATTATTATTCAAAAATAGGTTGTTACAGGCACGGAGATGGAACTTGCCTGTCAATCTGAAGTGCTGTGTGCAGACACAGCCTCAGACCAAGGTCTAAAAATGGTTTGACTGACAACTGTACCCTGCAGTGAGAGCACAGTCCTCTCCTCCCAGTTTTAATTACATAAATAAATGTACTTTAAAAATATTAACTGAGAAGCAGCTGTGTTTAACTGTGATTTTTCTTCCTGATATTCCAGAGTGTTGCTCAGTATTTGTGCTTTGAAGCAGTGCATGACATGGTAAGTATTATTGTGAAGCTGTCTGCCTCTCATGGAAATTACAGCACAGCTAAAAGAAGCAAGAGAACTTCCACTGGAGCCCAGGACTGTGAGCTGCTGAGAACTTCCAGAAAACAGAAGGGTTTTAAATGTGAAACTTTTCCTGTCACTCTCTGAGTCGAGCAATTTGAAAGGAAAGTAAGATCCACCTTTTTTCACTTGGCATTTCCATTCCAGCTCCTTCTCTGAGTTCCTCTCTTCTCAGGTTGACTCCAACTGACTTTCACAGTCCACAGTGAGACTGCACTCTCCTGGCTCTGAAAGCCCTGTGCTTGGTAATTCAAGGATAATTTTGACTGATCTCTTCGATATAAACCAGTCTGGAATATGTTTAGGCTGGGAAAGAGAATTTCTGCTAATTCTATGTAGTGCAAGTTGTTCTGTACTAACCAATGAAATACAGCTAAAGGTTTTTTAATCAGGATGGTTTATAAGATTAAGGGACTTTTAGATCTCTCACTAAGCTGGAAACTACATTTTCATTACAGTTTGTGGCAAGCAGACCAATTATATTTTTAACAACTTTTTCAAAAAAGACTCTAAATATTTTTGTCGTTTTTTTCCCTGAGTTGTTTGCCTTGAACTTTTTACATTTCTGTTTTTATAATTGCCATATGGGCTTCGGTTATGATCATTTGTGTAGGGTGCTTAGGTATTTTTATACATCATTTTTATGCCTTTTAAAACAGGCAGATGGAGTTCAGCTGAAGTTTGGAGAGCTGTAAACAAGTGGGTATAAACCAGGGTGGGGTGTGAAAGGCTGTGCTGAGGTTGCTCTGTGTTATTTGTTTAACAGCAAGGAAACATCCGAGCTTTTTCAGGTGTTTTGGCATCAGCAATTGCTGAGCTGGGGCAGAAGGAACACCACCAAACTGCTGAGGTGGATTGTCCCAGACACAGGAGGAGACCCTGCTCTCCAAAACCTGCCTTGCAGAGGTGATAAACACCAAGGAGTGGAGGAATAATTAGGCAGGAAAGGGCAAGGAAAGCCAGGAGCCTCCAATAAATTTGCCAGATTGGCCAAAATAACAGCTTCTGGATTTTGTTAGCATTTCCTTTGTGCTCCGTGTGAAGATATTGAACGTGACCAATTTACTTTGCTTTGTTCCACCAGGAGAGCATAAAGTAGACACCAGCTGGAGATGCTGAAAATAAAGGCTGTCCAAAAAGGCCATTTTCAGATCAGACATGGGCAGAGGACACTGAGGCTCCTCAGCACAGCCTCAGGCTGAGTCTTGGTTTGCCTTCACCCTCGGGGAGGATTTGGGAGAGACCTCTTTGCTTTCTGAAAGGGAGATGATGTTTGGATGATGTTTATTAGCCATATTTAATATGTTAAATTGGGCAAATCTGGGTAAGTAACCTCTGTGGTTATTCTGGGCACCTAAACCCTCTCCAGGAAAGTAGATAAATCACAGGAAACATCCAAATCTTCAGCTGCAAGGGAAATCAATGTTATATCCCAACCGTGGCTTGATTTCTTTTGTTCTTAGTCCTTAGATTATGATGGGATGAGGTTATTAATTAATATCTAATCTGTGAATTGTGGGAGAGGAGAGGAGAGGAGAGGAGAGGAGAGGAGAGGAGAGGAGAGGAGAGGAGAGGAGAGGAGAGGAGAGGAGAGGAGAGAGGAGAGGAGAGGAGAGGAGAGGAGAGGAGAGGAGAGGAGAGGAGAGGAGAGGAGAGGAGAGGAGAGGAGAGGAGAGGAGAGGAGAGGAGAGGAGAGGAGAGGAGAGGGAGAGGAGAGGAGAGGAGAGGAGAGGAGAGGAGAGGAGAGGAGAGGAGAGGAGAGGAGAGGAGAGGAGAGGAGAGGAGAGGAGAGGAGAGGAGAGGAGAGGAGAGGAGAGGAGAGGAGAGGAGAGACTCTGCACAGCCCATCTAGCCAGGGTCTCCAGACGGTGCAGCAATGTATAAATAAATGGTTATTTCAAGTACCTAAAGCTGTTGGTGTGATTTATATCATTACCCTTTATCAAGTGCCTACTAAATGCCATAGCCTTTTAATATAATTTCTTTTACCCTTGTGTCAATTTTTGGAGTGTTTTAGGGCACTGAAATTCATTATAGATACGACTACAGTGACATTTGGTTTAATTAATTTCTCTATTATGTCACAGCTTGAATGAGAAGCAATCAGATATTATTAAAATATGAGAGCACTCTGCTTATTTCATACACAGTTTGGAAGAATCTTCAGTTTGCTTATGGAACTACCTTGGAAGTTGATGTGTAAAAGCAAAGTAGTTATCTGCTCTGGGATTGGGGGTTTTTTTTATTTTTCTTGTGGCAGAAGATGGTGTTGATAAAGTCCTTTGGTGTTCTTGTTTTAATCAGGTGTAGTGGGATTCCTGTCTTACAATGGAGCTTCCCTGGGATTGTTATTAAAAAAAATTGATTATAATTCCCAAAGAGGAATATTAGGTTCATCTTCTCAGATGGTTTTTCCCACATCCAACAAATCTGGGATAAAAATGAAAGCAATTTTATCTAATCCTAGCAGTGGTTGAATCCCAACCCTTCAGCAGAATTCCATGTGCAGATTCCCTCTGGTCCAATGATCTGCCCAAGCTTAGGTGGTGCTCATTGTGGGTTTTCATAAGGAAAAAGGGGCTTTTTAGGCAATATGCAAGGATTTGGAGTCCTTTGGAAATGAGAAACCCACCTTCAATCCCTTCTGTCCCTGAAAAGTCTGTAAGCTGCACATTGGACTCCAGAGAGGAATATTCAACCACCTGGGTGTGCAAAATAAATAACAGAAATAATAGAAATAATAATAGAAATAATAGAAATAATAATAGAAAAATAGAAATAATAGAAATAATGGAATAATAGAAATAATAGAAATAATAGAAATAATGGAATAATAGAATAATGGAATAATAGAAATCGAGATGCCCTGAGTCAGAGATCTGAGACTTGGGGACACACCTGGGTCTGGCAATCCCTGAAAAACCCAACTCCCAGGGGACACTCAGAGGCTGGTTGACATTTTTCCCATTGACTTTTTAGTACATCAGCCAAACCCCCAATATCTGCCTTTTTTTGCCACAAGTTGGCATTTTCCTGCTCATCTTGTTGGGGGTTTAACAGGGAAAATTAGCAGGTGGGCTGAAGAAGAAAAGCTTTAAATCACGCTGATAAATGGCACATATTGCTTGGATGGGAAGTAATTAAGACCTTGATGATATGTTTAGCTCAGGAGGCTGAGAAAACAGAAATAACACCCAGTATTTTCAGCCATTAGGCACGGGAGGATTTTGCCAATTAAAATCCAAGTGAAAGGAATGCAGAAAGCACTTGCAGGATGATGAGTCACACAGTCCTGCTAATGAAGAATTTTTCATGCCTTCACAACTGGATTTCTTCTCACCTGATCCTCAAATAATATCATCAGATTCAATCTATGCTGAATTAAAATATCCTGGGGAGATAAATAATGTCTGTTCCTTTAAAAACACGCCTCTACCTGGACAAAAAGTTCAATTGTCAGTGTTGGGTTACAACATCCCAAGAAGCTAAATGATGTTGGTGGATATTTTTAGGTGCTACATGAGTAGGTTTTGGTGTGGTTTAGACCATGCAGTCAAACCTATGTGATAGAATGGGCCAGTCTGACACTACTGCTAATATAAAATCTTTTTTTTTTTTTTTTACAGGAAAAAAGAAAAAAGAAGAAAAAAAATGTTTCTTACAGCATAAAAGTTTGGCAATAAATATAAAATTAATATATGCCATGTGGGGGTCATTTTATACAACGTGAGTCTTGGTTTGGCTCAAGCCTGATCCCTACCTCAGTTTCAGGTGCTTTGATTCTTGGAAATATTATTTCACAAAGGAAAACCTTTCTCCGCCTTAACACTGCTCATCCTAAGTTCGCTAATATTTTAAAAAAACTTAATATTTTAAAATTTTTAAAAACTCCTTGAAAAACTGATTGCCTTTATGCTTTGTTTCCCAACCTGCCTAGAAGGAAATTTATACAGAGTCCCTAAGCAGTGATGCAAAACTGAGAAAGAAAAGTGCAGTAACTTGAATCTTAGACCATTATTTCATAAACAGAGCTTTTTAATTTTTTTTCCCAGCTTTACTCCACCTTCCTAAAAGCAGATTAATTGGCTGTATTATCATTAATAGTGCTATTTTTAACACCTGGACATGGCACTCAGTGCTCTGGTTTAGTTGACAAAGTGGTGATTGGTTATGGGTTGGGCTCGATGATCCTGGAGGTCTTTTCCAACCTAAATGAGTTTATAATTCTGTAATTCAGTTTATTGCACAGGCACTCACATTCTGTGTCTGCTGAAAACCCAGCTGACTTTTACTGGGATGAAATTCACTTCCAAATCAAAATCCACTTAAAAACCCCACTTGCATTTTGTTGGGATCTGTTTAGGGATCTTTGCTCAGCTCTCCCAAAGAGCAGTGTCCAGTTCTACTCACACATCATTCATTGTTATTATCTCAAAATGCACACAAATCACTCTGTAAATCCAATAAATACATAGCAAGGACAGTGTTCCATGGCCATTTCTGCAAGTGCAGGAAGGGTTTCTCTTCAAGTCTCTTTTCTGCATTCACTGATCAAGACAATCAACTGCCCATCAACCTTTCCCTAATTATTATCTGCTGCTATTTGGGCTGATCATCACTGAAGCCCAAAGCACCCCAAATTTAAGCACTCTACTACTTGTTGCCATAAACCTCCGTGGAAAATGTGAAGGCAGAGTTTTATCCTGCTCAGGAGTTAAGGAAAATGACCATTAACATTTTGCACTCTGTTTCTTTGCAACACAGGTTCAGAGGATCCACCAATTGCCCTCTGCTTGTTTTAAAGCAGGATATTAAAAAGTAATATTCTGCTTTTATCTGCAGCTTTAAAATGTAGAGAGATGGAAAAAAACCAGCAAAAAAATCCCTAAATACATTATAATCAAGAGATAATCCAAAAGACTTCCTTTAAACAGATTTTTAAGGCACTGCAGCAATCTAAAGGTTATATAAACTTCAGCTAAGCTTCTTAATATAGGTGTTTAAGCATTATGAAGATTTGATTTTTAACTTAGTGTCATAAAAAAGGCCTTCAGCCTAGCAAATATATGAGTTAAATCTGAACGCTCAACTGAGATTATTGGTTATTAAAGCCACCATAAAGTACAGATATTTTGGTAGTTAACATGAGTCATCCAAACTTAAGACTTTGGGCACAGATTTCTTTCAAAATATCCATGTTTCTGGGGGGAAAAAATTAATTAAAAGTAGATTAGCATGTTCCCAGAATGAAAATGCACTCAGATAATGTAGAGTTCCATTGAGGGAAGGATATTACTCATTGTTTTCTGACCTACAGGATTTAATCTTTCCTTATTAAAATTTAAAAAAAAAAAAAAGTAGACCATAGCCTCTCTGCTATCCACCACATCATAAAGCCTCTGTGAATAATTTGGTTTAAACAAACACCCACCAGCATATCAGAAGTGGAGATTCTTCTTTCTGATTTCAGAGGCAAGAGGATGCAATAACCTATTAGCTCCCTGGTCAGGAAGACCAAACTTCAAACTTTTAAGATATTAATTAGCAGAACAATTAGCAGATTGTTTATTTTTCACTGATGATCTGTTCTTTAGAGGGGTTCTGAGAGCTCACAACACAAAAAGGATATTTTGGAAAAAACAGAGGAAGCCAAAGCCAGCAGATTTCAAGAGGAAAGCAGAGCATTTTAGGAAAGATGAGCTAACAGGGTCACTGCTCTGCACTGCAGGAGGATGAGAGATTCACTCTGATCTCAGCCTCTGAGCAGGACAGAATTGGTGCAAATGTGGAGGAGATTTACACCAGGCTTGCTCCCAACAACCACCCACTTGTCAATGCCAAACCTCCAAGAACTCACAGGCCAAGAGGAGCACCAGGAGCTGAGGACTAACTGCCCTTGCAGTGTCACACATCTCCCCAGCAGGGTTTTCCTCTTTGATCTTAGCTGAACTTCATTCTCAGAGGGAATTAATTATCTGTGATCACTGCCGAGTGCAAGCACTTAGAGCTGTTATCACTGACATTTTATTTATTAATGTTTGTGGACCTTCCCAAGAAGTTTCTACAGCAATTCAACTGTAGGGAAAATAAATTTTTTTAAAAATAGGATCTTGAAATCTGTTCTTGTGTTCTTTCAACTAAGAAAACACTATGTGTTCCTCACATAGTGATTTGTGTCATTTAGAAGGCCATCTATTTGCATAACAATCAGATTTCATTCTTTGCCAGTTTTGTGCTGCTAAATTTGCTATTTATCCCTTTGCACCTCTTTCTGTAGAAGTGCTGTCTTGTGCAAGTTGGGTAAGTAGTATATTTAATTTCTTTGTGGTACCAAGTGGAGCAAAGAGTCCTTGTGAGGTAGCATTCAGAGCTATCAAAACTGCTGTCCAGAAAAGATTTCAATGAGATTTTACATTCTCTCTCAAAATGTCATTTGGCTTTCTGAGAATCCTGATTTATAACTTTTCAGGGTAATGAATAAAAGACATGACTCATGAGTATTTTTTTTCTTTTTTCCTTTTTTTTTTTTTTTTTTTTTTTTTTTGAGCATGGGGGGGTTAATGCAGTTACTTGAAATATGGCATGTTTGGGAGAACTTTATTTGATCCAACAGGGCCTGGGATAGTAAATCAATGTTAATCAAGTAATACGCCCAGGGGACATTGGAGCCAATGTCACATTTGGCACAATTATTTGTAACATTTATGAGCTCATCCAGTTCATTAATTATTATAAATCTCACAGTGTGTCAGAGTTGGACCCACTAAGATTTTTTCTCCTGTTTACAGTGCATCTCAAATGTTTTCCATTTCACAGCAAGGGTGCAAATGTCCTGAAGTTCTTCCAATTCTCAGTAGCTGCAAAAAATACTCTTTCAAATAAGTATCATGAGATGGGACCGAGCCAGAGAAATGAGTTTCTACAAAGCAATTAGGCATGAATTTTCCACCTGTTAGTTACTTGCAATATCTGTTCTCATGCCTAGTTTTTAATTTTAAAAAGTGGGACATAATTTGGTTACCAGGCTCTGCAGGGCAGACAAATTTAGTTTGAGTTTTCCTAAGGACAGCACCAGCTGCAAAGGGATCCAAAGACGTGCAAAGGGATCTGAGGAGCTGTAAATCCACATCCTGCAGAGCTGGTTTGGCAGAAAGAGAAAAAAAATCTGATGGATAAAAGAAGGTGAAAAAAAAAGTCCAGGTGTAATCTTGCCTGCATCCAGGGAAAGCCTGGCACTGGCTCAAGCACATCACCCCTCAAAAGGCTTCAAAACTGCATCCAGATAAAAAATTTCTGTTCACAATTTGCATAGAAGATTCTGGGACTAGACAGCAGCTTGAATTATGTCATCACCAGAGGCTCTGTGCTGATTTTTCACAAAGATGCTGCTCCTTCTGAGAGCTTGAACTCTTCACTGAATTCCTAGGATGCACATCACTATACCAGAACTTTGTTTCCTGTGCAATCAACCAATTTTTCCGTGTATTAATCACATGTAAAAATTACATGTATTGCTACCTTTTTTGCATGTATTAATTGTGGCTAACTGCTCTGGGCTTTTACTGTGGGAAACAGCAGCTGAGAGTTTTCTGCCTAGGGGCAAAAGCTAAAATGAAACCCAGTAATTCTTCATACAAACAAGAGGAAAATATTTTATATGTTGAATTCTGTGTTGGGTAAAAAAAATAGGAGGTGGAAAAGCAAAGAAAACCCAAATAGATCACAGAGAAGAAACCGAATTATCATGCAGTTGGTATCTTCATTATAAAGACAGGTCTAAAGCTGTAGCTTTACAGCTGCTACAAAATACCTCTAACCAAGCTAAAATAGCAGGTTTTTAACAATTGTCCAAAATTTCAGATCCTATGACTTGCTACTGAATTAATTTTCAGTCTATTGTATTTGCATTTCCTTCTTCCTGAAAAGGAACAATAGGCTCTCCATAGCTTTCTGTGCAGGAAGAGTACATTCTGTTGCTGTCACCTGTTTTTTAAGTCAGATTCCAGGACATTCTCTTTTATTTTAGCTTTTCCATCTTTTTTTTCTTTTTCTTTTTTTTTTTTTTTTTTTTTTGTCTGGACAGTTCTCAATCCTAACTTTCTCAATACATTGCTAGAGCATCTTGTTTTAATTTACTACTTGTTTGATTTCGGTAAATAGTAGAGGGGAAATTGTCTAAAGTGATGTGAAATAAGTTTTGAAAACAGTTGCAGTATTTAGAATGATAATTGGGTTGGCCAGAGATGAGTCATAAGCAATGAAATGCAGGGAATAAAAATTTGATGCTATCTTGCTTGGCTGAAACAGAGTTTTATTCCTTCAGGCCAAAAGGAGTCAATAATTATGTCTTCTACCTTCTATTTTTATGATTTTTTTTTGTAATTTATTTAATATAATGGGATTATGCATCTCGCTAAAAGGGAAACAAGATTGTTATGAACTTGCTCTAAAAACATAGCTATTTCTGGTTATGATCTCAGAATTACTCTTTTTCCAGTCAAAGTCAATTCATCGCCTGTTTAACATTATTCCATTCACATCACCTGTAAGATTTATGGAAAGTAGCAATGAAGCAATCAATATAACCCTCCTGCTATCAGTCACCCTTCACGAGGGATAACACAAAAACATAACTTGGTTTTACAAAGTCAGGAGCCCAGATGAGAAGTTTCAAAACCAGACTTAAGTCGATACAGGAGAAAACCCAGGAGCAGGCAAGAACCAGAG
Source organism: Entomyzon cyanotis (assembly GCA_024500445.1). Taxonomy (NCBI): domain Eukaryota; kingdom Metazoa; phylum Chordata; class Aves; order Passeriformes; family Meliphagidae; genus Entomyzon; species Entomyzon cyanotis. Next base: position 3,034,313 of record JAKEPQ010000146.1, on the reverse strand, counting down.
GAAATGGTCTCAGGTTGGAGAGGCTCAGATGAGATATGAGGAAAGAATTGATGGCACCAGAGGAATGGGGGCAGCAGCCCTGCAGGGGAAGAAGTTTTTTCCCTCCTCACTCCAAATGCAACCACATTTTGGGGTGTAGCAGGATGGGTTATGGAGTAAAGCACATCAACAGCAAATAGAGAAGAATGTGAAACTGCTTATTCAATCTGTCTCATTTATTTTTATTTTTTTTTTTTGCTTTTAACAAGAGGGGAAAGGTTATCCCACTTACATTCTATTCAATGGATAAACCCCAAGCTACCAAAGACTTACAGCATTTTCAGAACCTTGCAAATGAATCCCAAATGTTTGTAAGGTCAGATCTGCAGCAGCATTTAACAATGTGGATCTGCTGTGGACTTAAATGAGGGATAGAAAACAAGAATACCTAATGAATTCTCAGGTCTCATTGCCTTTGGCAACCTTTTTCTCCTTCAATGCTCTGAGACCTGACTGTGCAGACATAACAGAGGGTGCAGCCAGGTCAATGCTGAATTATTTCCAGTATATTCTTGTCTTAAACCTTTGCCCTCTCATACATATTTTCATTGTGCAAACGACCAAACCTTGCAGATTTAAGCTCCTTACCCTTTTCTACAACAGTCAGACCTCTTTGCTGTGTCAGAGAAACTAATTTAGCACAGGGTTTGAGTGGGTTGTTTTTTTGGGGGTGGGTTTTTGGTTTTGTTTTTTGTGGTTTTTGCCAGTTTCTCGAGATGAAGCCCAAGAGATTTAATTGTGAACTATTTTACCTTTTTTCAAAGAATCATTGAATGGTTTGGGCTGGGAGAGGTCTCAAAGACCATCCAGTTCTAAAACCCTGCCATGGGCAGAGACATTTTCCACTATCCCAAATTGCTCCAAATCCCATCCAACCTGGCCTTGGACATTTCTAAAGGATGTGGCATCCACAGCTTCTCTGGGCAGCCTGTGCCAGTGCCTCACCACCCTCAAAGAATGTGATATTTTTTTTCTTTTTGGCAGATCACGAAAAGCAAGCAAGGGAAAGGCATAACACCAACAAAAAAAGTATATTCAAGGTTGATGCAGCCACTGCTAGGAGTTAGAATTTTACTCCACCCAGGAACTTTGATGTGTGACAGCAGAGAATCTACATAACAGACAAACTTTTCTACCTTCAAGCCAAGAAAAAGATTAGAGCAAAAATAAAGGGAGATTTTCTTTATCTAGTGATGGAAGAGTGTGGTTATGAAACTGAGAAACCTGGATGCAGTTTCAGCATCAGACACGATGTGCAGAGGCTTCTGATGCATTTTTTGTCTGTTGCTTGCAGGACACACATGTAGTTCCAAACTGAAGCCATTGCACTTCCATATCCCATGTGGTGAGTCCTGTGGGAAATGGAGCTACATGACTTTATGCTTGGGGGAATTTTTGTACTTCTTGGAACATTTTAAACTTCATATTCTTGGAAAGTGAGGTTGTTACAGCAAACCACAGTGATAAGGGGAGATTTATGGACAGACAGTGCTATACTTCCTTCTTAATACCCTTAGAGGCCAAATCCTTCTCTTGTGCTTATTCAGCTCATCAGAACCAACACTGGCATACAGGGAAATTCAAATATCTATGCATTTTTCAAATAACTAGCTGCATTTCCCATTGGACTAATTTCCAGTAATTTCCAGGAAACCATGGGATTAATACAAATGGACTTGCAAGACCTCAGTGTGGCATGGTTTGTCTTTCCAGACCAACTGAGGGAGCATTTGACTGATAAGAATCTGCCAAGAGGGATTAATGTTTCCATTAATGTATAATCAATTGCTTCCCTCTTCCAAACATGAACACAAACACATCCATCCCCTCCTCAGAACCAAAGCCCCACAATCCCAGGTGCTTTGAAAACAGCTCTGATAAATGGGACAGATTGCAACTATTTGCAGCATTCTGGAGAGTTATTGCTTGACAGCAGTGAGTTAAACTCTGCACTTCTCAAGCTTAATGCACAGCTCTTCCAGCGAGGAAGAGACAAAATCATCCTGTGAAAACAGTTCAGGAGTTGATTTGCATTAAGCAATTCTGAGCATGCTCGTGTGGTTTACAACTCACATCAATCACAGTGAAAAGATCATCTATTGAAATGCTTGGAAAAGCTTCCACATGGAAAGTGTTTTGCAGATTTATTGTACAGACAGACAATGTGGGATTTATTTGGTTTGTGTCTTCCAAGAGACCTGATTAATGCTAACTGAAAATGTCAGGATTTGAGCCTTAGAGCTGGACATTCTAACCATTGGAAAGACTTAATCTTATACTGGTAAATCCTGCCTTGGGCAGAGAAGAATTATGTCCTGGAAGTGTCCATTTCTCTCCACTGTGCAATGACACTCCAAGCTCAGACACACCCAAACCCATCACAGACATGAAGAGTTTGATGGGATGAATCACAGCCCACAGATCAGAAAGATGAGTTACCACAGCAAGCCTCACATAACTTATTTCTGTATTGATAAATCAGTGCTCAATTTCCAGTCCAATTACTATTAATATATTCTCTTTTAATATAAATAGATTAATATTGTTTTATAATTAAATCATTATATGGGTAATTACATTTCTATTTTGGTGCAATTTTTATGCAATTAATATTTAAAAACTTAATAAGCATTTACTACTTAAACAATACAAAACTTTTTTGAGGCAGCAGACCCTTGGTCTTGCAAGTTTCTTAACTTCTAAAACTCCAGGGAAATTTACTGCTATTTATTTTACAATATTCTGAGATCACAGATTAATTGACCAATATTGGAGCTCCACAGCAAAAGTCAAAATTTCGGTAAGAAGCCAAATATTTGGGATTGAGGGATAAGGAAACCAAGACTGCAACATTACAAATAGGAAAGCCAGGATGCATAAACTTCACAGAGATAAAGGGAAAAGAACAAACTACTGCATCTGGCATTGCTCAGGGAAATAGCATTTGAAAAATACACACTGCCGATGTGAGATGAAGAGCTCTGTTATGTGAACATCAACCAACATAAGGACAAATTAAAATAAATTAGTAAAATAGTTTGTCATCAGAATACAAGGGAGACTAGTCCTGATAAAATGTTATATACTGATCTGCATGTTGCCAGAATAGCATCCTCAATTTCTGTGCTCAAGGTTCACTGAATATATACAAAATATTCATGAATTAGAGATATATGTGTTGTACACCACCACCTACAATATTATAAACATTAACTCTCCTCGTTTGGTTGAAACAAGTTCAAACAGATTAAAGTAATTGGAAAGCCATTTTTCATAAATTGAATGCTGGCACAGTGAGTGTTATCAAGACAAATGCTCTGCTCTGAGTAGTTCTCTCTGTTCTGTCCACTGTTTGCCTTGAGCAGAGAGAAAACATTGCAAGATATCCAAGTGGTAATTGGCAAATTTATCTGGAGTGAAAAATGAACTGGAGTTCAGAGGAGAAATCAACCCCCCAGCCCTTCCAGCCTCACTCTTCCCAGTCCTCCCAGGAACATCCCAGTGCCAATGAGGAATCACTGCTGCCTGGCCAGGTGAGAGCAAAGTTCCATCAATTCTCCATGGGGTTAAGGAAAGTTGAGGGAGTTCAATATCTCTTGGAATCAACACCTTCAAACGAGGCATAAAGACTTTTCTTTTCAGCCAGCATCGACACTGTACCTATTTTCAGCCCCATTTTCTTGATTTGCTCAAATTATTGCTTCAATTACGGGCATGAAGCTGGGAACTGCAGACAAAGCAAAGGCAGCTCCAAGATTCCCATTGTATTTATATTTACCATTAAGAGTGACTCATCTCAAGGATGGGCAAGACTGAATAAGCAGAGGCATATAAAGAAAAAATTGCAGTTCACCTGATGCTTGCAAGGTGCAAGGAGGCTGTTGATGTTTGGGCTTTAGTAGGTAAATTCAGCCTTATCTAAGAAAATAAAAACAAAATGTCCTGTTCCTTTTCTGTATCTAAAAGGAATGAACAAGTTTGGATTACTTCTGCAGAGGAAAAGCAAAGATGGGGCTGTCAAGCAGAAATGAAACCTTGAACTGAGTTGGTTTTGGAAATCTCAGGCTGCAGATCGTTTTCTGAGGAAGGTTTCAATTAGCAGAGACACTCATTGACAGGAATCAAGGACATGCACTGGAGATGTCAGATGAAAAATTCATGCCACAAGCAGCAGTTCTGTCAGAGCTTTGCTTAATGCATCTGTCCCTTCACCATGCTGCAAACGATTCCAGAGATAAATGGATTTTTTTCCACCTGAAAAAAATACTTGAAGGCCTACAAGCAGTGGAGAAAGGTCTGTGGTGCAGACACAGGACATCTGGCTGAAGAGATAATTTTTCTTTATTTAATGGTTGCTGGAGAGAAACTTGGCCATGGTGTCTCTGGCTAATATAAAAACTGTTCACTCTTGAAAGAAGCAAGAGTACATGTTCAGATCTCCATTTTTGGGCACACAGAAATCTATAAATATGGAGGTAATTGTGGACACACAGCATGAAATAGCTTTCAGCTCAAAGGGAACCCTACCAGGGCGTTCCTTCCGCTGGCCCTGCTTCCATAACTTCCCTGGATAACAGCAAAGAAACTGGATATGGCCTTGGAAAATATCATGGAGGGAACCAGTTGTTCAGTTCCAGCATTCTGCCCTGAAGGCTCTGAAATAATGTCAGAAATAATGTCAGGAATAACTGATTTCTCTGACAAAAATAAAGTAGGCGCCAAAACATACCAGCAGAGCAGTGAAATGCAAATGCTGGGGACAGAGCTGAAGAGAAAACTAAACATAATTCACTCTAGACTATTTATGTTATAAATAATAATTGTTGATTGTTTCAGTCAGCACCAAGAATAATTTGCTTAGGGGCTCATTATGCTTTTTTTTTTAATTATAGGAGCAGAGACACAAATATAACATGGCACATTTGCTCTTAAAACTCTGTGTTTAGGTAAGAGTTTCCTCACTGACCCTGAATTAAGGTTTCTAAAACCAAGAAATATCTTTTTCTCAGTAAACTCTGCTTTTAAATGGGGAAACTTGGATGACTGTGTAAGGTTTGTACAAATAAATTATCTGTTTGTTTTGTTGGTGGAAGAACATGATCCAGACTTAGAAGCAGGGTGGCCCCTTGCAAAGGAGGAACCTCCAGGGTTTGTTTCAGAACTCAGAGTTCTGTCACAAGCTGGCAAAACCATTTCAGAAAGGCACTTTGATCATGGATCTTTATCAGACCTCTCTTGGAGGCCTCACAGAATTTCCATCTCACCTCCCAGTGGGTCCAAGGTTACCTCAGGAGCATTTCTGGTCCTGCAGTGAATTCAGTGTGACCTGGACACCACTGTCACCCCAGCTGTGGAGGTGTTGTTTTCTTTCACTGAGCTCTCAAGGCATTTATTTGGGTTTGGGTTGAATTTCTGTAGCTTTGAGAAAGCTGCTGGTTGGTCCTCCTCCAGTGCCACTAGACCTCCAAAAACAATTGTGGAATCTGCTGTGGGTATGATGCCTTAAAAGGTGGTAAAAATAAGTGGCAGACACAGCAGTATAGGGGAAAAGGGTATTACCTTGGTTTTAATAGGATCCCAGGTGCTCGACTCATTGAAGGTGGAAACACACTGAGGAGCACACCCCGTGTACAATGTGTATACAAACTTATGGACCTCACAAATTAGCATATCTACCTAAAATCCCCCAATAAGAAACTTAACAAATTAAATAATTTTCCCCCTATTCTAATTAACCCACCCCAAGTGAGACTACACCTTAGTTTACAAAAACATGTTCCAGAGAGGAGGCTCTGTCCAAGGTTGGAGCCTCTAGTTTTGAGATAGTTATAAATGATTTGTCTTCCCCCCTGGAGAACCCCCAGACTACGCTAAATATCAGACTACAAGAGCTCCAAACATGTGGGGCTAAAGCACAAAGAGTGTTTGTGAAGGGTACAAGGAAAGGGAAAGGGTATAAAAATGTGTAAAAAGGGTATAAAAAGAAAGGACAAAAATCATCAGGCATCAGGTAGGGGTGCCCATTACCACATTAATAGATGCACTGTCACTGTCAGGTGAGGGTTTGAATTCCCAGAGCTGAGGCTGAGCTCTCTAGCCCTTTGTAGAGTTTATGTTTTACTCTTTGGCTCAAGCCTGGAGTGAGCCAGCTGGACGTTCAGGTGGACACCACCAGCCCCAGGCAGGTGTGACAAAGGCAGGACAGCACAGGCTGGCACTCTCTTCACTTCCAGCTTCATGAATCATCTCTTCATCCTCACCAAACCTCAACAGAGGGATTTTAGAATCCTAGAACTGTTCAAAAGGATCATCCAGTTGGTGTTCAAAAGGATCATCCAGTTCCAGCCCCTGCCATGGGCAGGGACACCTTCCACTATCCCAGGTTGCTCCAAGCCCTGTCCAGCCTGGCCTTGAATCAAATCCTTCCTGCTTTCACCCTTCAGCTGCCCAACAACTGGAGCATCTCCAGGGAGTCACTCAGCCACCTTCATCCTTCTGCACAAGTCCCAGCAGGGAGTGCTTTGCCCTCATCCTGTGTCCACTCCTGTCCCTCCCCAGTGCAGCCCCACTGCACATCTGGCCAGCAGCATTTCTGGTCAGCAAGGTGTAACTCCTGCTCAGAAAGGAGCAGGGAGCAACATAATGCAGCAGATGTTAAAGACAACCCCATTTTGCACTGGAAGGAAATGGAAAGGGATGTGTTCTTCACACACCAGCCTTGATAGGAGCAGATAATTAGCAGGTCTGTCAGCAAAATCCAGATAAACAGCCTGTGCTACTCACACATTTCTGGTTTTAGGCCTTTCTTGTGATTGAAGTGGAGGCATAGGCTGTACAGAAGAAAGCACAGATATAAAGATATATTGGTAACAACCAATACTGACTAGCACCAAAGAGTTGCTATCACCTTTGAGAAACACATTGTCATGATTGGAATGCTACATCCAGTCAGGAATTCATATTTTAACATGCAGGAAAGTCATACAAATTATTCAAGGGGAGAAAAGCACGCCCTGCACTGAGAAGGTGTTTAGCTCAGCAGCTCAGTTGGTGGAGTTGCTGCCTCTCCTCTACCAAAACCTCACCACACAACCTGCACCACTTAAACCCTTCACCATTCATTTGGGATCTTCAGGCTGAGATTGAATTAGAAGAAAAGGTCACTTTAATAATTGTTTTACGTTGTGCTTACGACACTTAAAGAACAAATCTCAGTTTAAGCCTAGCATTGCCTAATCAATATTGAATCAAAGACTGAATAATTACTTCAATCTGCATTTTTAAATTAACCTCAGCTATCAGCTAAGTTCTTTGGACTAGAGATGGAACAAAATATGCCTGCACTGCCCTCAAAATGTTCAGGGTACTTTGCCTAGCATTGAGCTAAAGATAATATTGAATATTCATGCTTCAGAGTTCTGAGTCTCCTGGGTGAGTTGTGCAGGATTTCAATTTCCCTGGGTGCAGAACAGGGCAGACACAGTTGTGTGTCTGTGATTTGCTCTGGCTGGAGGCAGGGCAGGGGCAGCACAGTCAGTGTGCACCGAGACAGACAGGGAACAGGAGCTGCCCAGAGTCCACTCACATCCATGTTCACAGCAGGCTGGGAGGCAGGAATAAATCACAGGGATTGCTGCCATCCACTCTTGGAGCCTTTTTTATCTGCTCAGGTCTCACCTGGTATTCTCCACCTGCTCCTTTTGAGCTGCAGCTCTTGGTTCCTCCTTACCTAGAGCATCTTCAGAGGAAGGAAATAAGAAGCATTTTATTCTGCAGCTACCAGACCAACAGTGTCCTTGAAATCATGGGGCCTGGCAGGCAGGTGCAAACTTGTTTCTTTCTACACAAAATAGCAGAATTATTTCGGTTGGAAAAGCCCTCTGAGACCATCAAGTCCAACCTGTGACCAATCCCCACCTTGTCACCATCCCAGAGCACTGAGTGCCACATCCAGGCATTCCTTGGACACTCCAGGGATGGGGACTCCAAACCCCCCTGGCCAGCCCCGTCCAATGCTTAATAACCCTTTTCAGGAAGAAATTCCTCCTGATGCCCAACCTGAACCTCCTCTGGCACAGCTTGAGGCCATTTGCTCTTGTCCTGTCTCTTGTTCCTTGGAGAAGAAGCTGACCCCACCTTGCTCCCCTACTCAGTCCAGACTGGAGCTGACCTGTATCAAGCTACCTCAAAAACAATTTTCCATCTGTCTGCAATCAGTTTTCAGTATTATGATATCCAGGATTTAATGACCATCCCCACTCCTTTTCCCTCACTACAAGAAAGCCATTTAGGGTCATGGAGCTGGGGAAGGGTCTGGAGCACAGGGAGCTGAGGGAGCTCAGCCTGCAGAAAATGAGGCTCAAGGAGGACCTGCTCACCCTACAATTACCTACAAGAAGGTTGTAGACAGCTGAGTTTCAGTCTCTTCTCCCAGGAAACAAGTGGCAGGATGAGAGGAAATGCCCTGAAGTTGTGCCAGGGGAGGGTTGGATTTGATACTAGGGAAAATTTCTTCACAGAAAGGGTTGTCAAGCATTGGAGTCACCAGCCCTGGAAGTGTTAAAAAAATGTGTGGATATAGCAGTTGAGGATATATTTTAGTGGTAAAGCTGTCAGTGGTGCTGGGTTGATGATTAGACTTGATGACCTCAGAGTTACAACTTTAATGTTTCTATGATTCTCTAAAGTCTAAGGTCAGGTGAGATCATGACTTTCATTCTGACCTCCTTTTTATTACAAGTCCTAAAGTGAGGATGGCACAGTTAGTAGATACATCTAGTAGATTCATCTCCTTGTGTTTCAGTTTCTCATCAAAACATGCCCAGTAATTAAGGGAGCCTGTGCTCACCTCAAATAGGTGTTGCAAAAAATTAACTACATTTATATTTTGAAGACAGAGCACTCTATTAAAGAGGCTGACAACTAATCCAGAAGAAAGTTGATTATTTTGAACCACATGTACAGAAAGCAGGAGCATCACTCATGGTAGAGGGAGGAAGATGAAGAATGAGCTCTTTTAGGGAGTGCTGTCCAACCAGGGGAGCTCCTGCAAGAAGAAAAGCAAGATCTGATTGTCTAAATTCACAACACAGGCAGCTAATGGATGCCAGAATCAGATAACCACGGAATCCTCCCTTTGCCTTTTTCTAGTTGCAAAATTGTACCTACAATGGTGTTCTAAGGAAAAAGAAAAGAAAAAAAGAAAAAAAGAAAATAGAAGAAAGAGAGAAAGAAGGAAAGGAAAGGAAAGGAAAGGAAAGGAAAGGAAAGGAAAGGAAAGGAAAGGAAAGGAAAGGAAAGGAAAGGAAAGGAAAGGAAAGGAAAGGAAAGGAAAGGAAAGGAAAGGAAAGGAAAGGAAAGGAAAGGAAAGGAAAGGAAAGGAAAGGAAAGGAAAGGAAAGGAAAGGAAAGGAAAGGAAAGGAAAGGAAAGGAAAGGAAAGGTGCTCTGTTCATGAACTTTTATACAAGCACAACTCTTGTTTGATTGGGTGTCTTCCCTTTCCCACAATGTGAGCATTTCTGACATTTCTAGCAGAGTTTTCACACCCATTGTGATTTTCACGTCTTCTCCAGCATTTCTTTCCTGTGTGTGCCCAGGGGTGCCTGGATTCTTGGCCATAAATAACAAAATCAGAGAACACAAGTTTTATCTGCATGAAACACATGTAACAGAATATATTAAAGATCATCAGAGCAACATCAGCGTTTAATTAGATCAGTAGTGCTCTTATTAGGTTTTGCACCTATGTAAAAGATTACCCAACAGACCTCATGTTATTCCTGAGAAATTTCTGATAGTTTTGGCAATTCTCCAATACTGGGGAAAAAAACCCCACAGTCCATCCCTTTGAGTGCACCTAAACATTTCAGCCTGGCAGTGAATTGGTGTTTTCAGCTGATCCAGTCTCCTTGTCATTTTGCCTAACCTCTGGGACACCACAGGCAGTGGTTCTGCCTTTCTTCCCATCCTTCCCTTTGGGAATTCAGCACAGAACAAGGAGCAGCACCATTATCTCCAAGGACTTTGGTTTCCCCCCAAAACTCTCCCTTTTCCTCACATATGTCCATATTCCCTACCTAACATATGTTACTAAACTCTGAGTGGGTTGCTAAAAACATGTGTTACTGTTCCTTTCATTTATGCATCTCTACAATGCAGTTGATTTTTACATAAAATACCCCTTTCTAGGCTACAGATTTGATATTTAGTGCCTAGGTAGGTGACCCAATGAGCAAAAAAACATTGGATTGTTTTCTTATTTAAAATATTATTGTCAGATGAGCAGCAATAGTTACACAGCCAGCATATTTAGTGTATTTGTAGTTGATCCTCAAATAATATTCTTCTCTAAAGGAAAAACTTCAGAGTAAGTGACAATTAACTGCAAAGGAAATTTCAGATTTAATTCTATCCTGAGTCACTAGACAACTCGATACAACTTTAAATCCACTAAACATTGAGCGTTTGATAGTGCAGCCTTGCACCACCACGGGTTAATCAATTTCCAGCTCCATCTTGCTTTTTTTGACATTTTAAAACCTTATAACCTATAGACTAATGAGAATTTCACTGTTGTTTTGCTGAGAAAAGGGAGATGCACTGCTGCCAAGTTAAACACACATGTCACAGCAGAAGATGCAGACAGGGTGGGAAGATGAATATGTATATAGCACTTAATGCACAGAAACCCAAACCTGAATCTGCAGATTGAAGGGAAGAATAGTCCTGTACAAAACAACCAAAATTTGCCACCAGCTCTTTAATGAACACAAGAAGAACGATATGTTGATTTCCTGCCATAAATGACTGATAGCACTGTGTCCCAAAGCAGAAACCTTTAATTCTCAGTCATCCTCAGCACACCCAGACACAGCAGAGGGCAGAGACTGCTCCCCTCTGATACACAGAGGAAAATGTTCTTGCCATCAGGATGTTGACCCAGGACAGGGAAATCTTGCTTTTAATTCACCTCTCAATCACTATCTTCCTGCAAAGCACCTGGCAGGTTACTCAGCACCAGCCTCATTACTGTCTTGAAACCAATAGTGAAAAAAACTCCCTTCTGTCTTCAAGAGCTGCTGCCATGATCAATGTTTTTAAACTTACAGGTGGTTTGGTAATAGATTTTCCCTGCAGTGACTTCAGACAAATCTGCTAAAGATGAGGGTAGATGAGCAAACTGCAGGAGAACCACTCATAATAAATACATTTGTTCATCCAGAGCTATCTTTTAAAATTCTGCTGTAAACCCAAAAGTCATCGTAGAACTCATCTCTGAAATTTATCAAGAAAGAAGACTTTCACATAGTTCTGCAGACAGACAAAATGTGTTAGTAGAAAAAGGAGTTTTCTTCCTAAATACAGAACTAAGTGGTCAGAAGTAGCATTAATTAATAACTAATCAGAAGTAGTATTTATTCTCATCTTCTTTGTTTAAACAAGTTTCTAAGGCAAACAGAATCAGAACATTAAAAATTAAGAAATACAGATCTTTTTATCTTGAGTGTGCTTCAGCACCAGGTTCTCAATTTTCTTATAAAATTAACACATTCTCTCAAGTGCTCTTCAAACTTTTCATAACAGGAAGTTTTTCTGACTGTGTTGATTTCCAAGGCAAATTCTCTTGGGATTCCTTCAATAACTCCAAAAAATGAGCACCTATGTGATGGGTGAATTGACTGAATCCTAACCAAGAATCAGTAACTTGATTTGCTCTTCTGAAAGGGAAGATTAGCAAGACAAGATCTGCATTTAAATCCTTCTGTTGCAGTCTGCTTTACCTAATTCCTTTTTTTTTAAATTTCTTTTCAGAAGAGCCTTAACAATAAAAGTGATTGGTGTTTTCTTTGCTTTGAAGCCTTATTGATGCTTCTAGAGGTTGCTCAAAGTGAAGGAAAATGTCCAAGCAAGTCCCATTTCCTAACAGAGGAGTTGAATTCTGAGCAAATGCTGCATGAGGGGGTTTTGACATCACCATGGCAGTGACCAAACACTACAAAAAATACTGGGAGAACCTCCATTCTTGAAGATACTCAAAATTAAGTTGGTAAAAAACCATGCTCATGGTTCACCATGCTCATTGAGCAGAGGGTGATGGATGTGCACAATCCAGGGGCCAAGAAAACTTTCCCCAAAATGCTGTGGGGCAGGAGGGTTTTCCTCCCTGTCTCAGCTCCCCTTCAGGCACAGGAATGAGTTGGGAAGAGTTTCTGCTGCTGGAGGATTCGTGGAGCCAAAACACATTAATCAATCCTGAAGAAAGCACATTTTATCAAAGCACCTTGTCGTCTTTGTGCATTGCTGCCCCAAGCCTGTTGTTAATGTCACCTCTAAAATCCCATTAAATTGGACCCCTTAGGGGCTGGCTTGGGTCTCTTCAGAGCTGTCTGTGGCACCCTTTGGAATGCTGGGCAAATGTTCCCATCAGAGCCTGAATGAAAAGTTAATAAATTTCAACCTTGTCCTCTGCAGCTTCCACTTAAAGCAAACCATCATTCGTGCTCTGAAAATATGCAACATTAAGCATAGCCATCTTTTAAATAGCAAGAATCACTCTGCAGGGCTGGAGAGGTTATAAACCATTTCTATTTGCATTTCAGGAGCACTTGGAACGCTTTGTTTTGAAAGCTTTATATTATCTTGTGAAATCAGCTCAGGAAAAGACATTGTTTTGTCATTGTCACCACAATGATGGCACCAGCTTGTCTGTCTCTGTGCTTTGTGATCTTTATATGAGAAACTAAGATCCCACATAACTCATTCTTTCTCCTCCTACAGGCACTGGTTGGGGTGCAGATCTGCCAAACAGGAATGAAAATTGCTCTGAAGGAATTAAAAGGGTCTCAAAAAACACCCCAGGAATTTTCTTCTGACAAAGCAAGACCTTACCCTGGCCTACAATTCACTCTCATCAGTGAAGCTTTACTTTAAATCCTCCAAGTGAAGCTTTCTCAAGTGTCCTTGGATGCCAGAAAATTCTGGATACCTGCAGAAGGAGTGTTCAGTGATCCTGAGCTCGCACATCTTCGGTTGTTATTTCAAAAATCAAAGTGTACTGGAAGGGGCAGCTGACACAGAGCTGTGGATCTGCCTCTCTGTGATTGCTGGCAAGCTTGTCTGGTCCTGGATTCTTAAAATTTTAACCAACTGCAGCCTTTGCATCTTGTGTGTGAGTTGGAATTGATTCACGGGCTTCCCTGTCATCTAGGCAAATTTTTAATCCAAGGTCAAAGCTACTTTATTATGATTATCTTCAGCCTCTGATACCTTCCAAGTGTTCAGAGCTCTCATGGGAGGGAAAAGCTAAAATGGAATTTTAAAATGTTTATCAAATTGCTTAAGAAAACAAACAGGAAAAATTAATCTTCTATCACAAAATAATTCCTCTAATCCAGTGGTGTCCTGGAGGGCAGGAAGGGTTTCCTGGAGGAGGAGTTGTCCTCATGGGCACAGGAACTTTTTGAACTTTGCTATCTTGAAAACATCCAAACCCCTTCTAGCCAAGGTCAAAGCACGCAAATCCACTTATTTTTCACTTTCTCCTCTGTTGCAAACAGCATAAAAATTTCATCAGTTCTATCTCCTTTTAGCTTTGCCTTTTAGAAATAGTAATATCAGTTGTAATAGTCAAGGGAGGGATTGGTGATGACCCAGCCTGGGGCAAATGAGGGACACAGGGATGTTTTCTGCACTTGAAAAAGGTCCTTAAGTTGGCAGCCCTGGGACAAGGATTTACAAAGTGCCACTCCTTGGAGCAGATAAATAAATCTGACAGATTTGCAAGTCTCATATCAGCTGGAACATCATCTGCAATATCCCTGGCAAAAATATCTCCCACTCAGCACTAAGCTTGGCATTGGTCAGTAGGAATTGTTCTTGTGGGCCAGAAAAATCTGACAAATTTTCAGATAAAAAAAATAGATATATGTGCAAACAACTCGGGTTTGTTGATTCTGGAATATCAAACTTGAAACCTCCTAGTTTCAAACAAATGTGTTTTCAAACAAACATAATTACGGACTCATTTTTTATTTTTGTTTTCTCCCTTTTTGGATTTCAGGAACTTTATATTTGAAGGAATTTGGAATTGGACTTTAGGCCTGGAAACTGGGTGTTTGCAGAACTTAAATCTCCAAGTCCAGCATGCCAGACTGACTGTCACAGAAACAGGAACCAAAATTAGTTGAGCTGGCAAGATGTGGCACTGAGGAAAGACAGTTCTAAAGGAAAGGAACCTTTTCCTGGTGAGGGTAAAAGTCACTGCTCTGCACTGG